>CM039674.1:552424161-553082638 GCA_022496015.1 Hordeum marinum | reverse complement strand
CCACCAGTGCTGCGCCTTCTCCCTCTCCTCCCTCTATCCGCTGCCCAGATGGGATCTGGGGCTGCCACCAGCCACTAAAGGGAACCCTCGGGCGCAGCCCCTCCCCTCCCCTCCTCCTATATATAGTGGAGGTATTGGGGGCTGCCAACACACGACACGCATCTCTCTCTCTCGGGCAGCCTCATCCCTCCTTCTCCTCCTCCTCCGTAGCGCTTGGTGAAGCTCTGCCGGAGTACCACGTAGCTCCACCGCCACCATGCCGTCGTGCTGCCGGAGCTCTCCCTCAACCTCTCCTTCCTCCTTGCTGGATCAAGGCGTAGGAGACGTCACCGGGTTGTACGTGTGTTGAACGCGGAGGCGCCGTTGTTCGGTGCTAAGATCGGATTCCACCGTGATCTGAATCACTGCGAGTACGACTCCACCAACCGCGTTCTTGGAACGCTTCCGCTTATGGATCTTCAAAGATATGAAGATGCAATCTCTCCCCACACTTTGCTGGTTTCTCCATAGATAGATCTTGGTGAACGCGTAGAAAATTTTGATTTGCTACTACGTCTCCCAATAGTGGCATCATGAGCTAGGTCTATGCGTACAATCTATGCACGAGTAGAACACAAATTGTTGTGGGCGTCAATCTTGTTAATTTGCTTACCACTAGTAGTCTTATCTTTATTCGGCAGTATTGTGGGATGAAGCAGCCCGGACCGACTTTAGACGTACGCTTACGTGAGACTGGTTCCACCCCGCCTGACATGCACTTGTTGCATAAGGTGGCTAGCGGGTCTGTCTCTCCCACCTTAGTCATATCGTATTCGATGAAAAGGGTCCTTAGAAATTGGCATATCACCTTGTGGTTTTGGATTAGGTAAGAAACGTTCTTGCTAGAAACCTATAGCAGCCACGAAAAAACTTGCAACTACAAATTAGAGGACGTCTAACTTGTTGTTGCAGCATATGCCTTGTGATGTGATATGGCCAAAGGATGTGATGTGATGCATTGTGAGTATGAGATTGATCATGTTCTTGTAATAGGATTCACGACTTGCATGTCGATGAGTGTGACAACCGGCAGGAGCCATAGGAGTTGTCTTATTTTATTGTATGACCTACGTGTCAATCATAAACGCCATGTAATTACTTTACTTTATTGCTAAACGTTAGCCATAGCAGTGGAAGTAATAGTTGGCGAGACAACTTCGTGAAGACACAATGATGGAGATCATGGTGTCATGCCGGTGACAGTGATGATCATGGTGCCCCGAAGATGGAGATCAAAGGAGCAAGATAATATTGGCCATATCATGTCACTATATTGATTGCATGTGATGTTTATCATGTTTACAACTTATTTGCTTAGAACGACGGTAGTAAATAAGATGATCTCCCAATAAAATTTCAAGAGATGTGTTCACCCTAACTATGCACTGTTGCTAAGGATCGTTGTTCCGAAGCACCACGTGATGATTGGGTGTGATAGGTTCTAACGTTCGCATACAACGGGTGTAAGCCAGATTTACACACGCGAAACACTTAGGTTGACTTGACGAGCCTAGCATGTATAGACATGGCCTTGGAACACGGAAGACCGAAAGGTCGAACATGAGTCGTATAGAAGATATGATCAACATGGAGATGTTCACCATGGATGACTAGTCCGTCTCACGTGATGATCGGACACGGGCTAGTTGACATGGATCACGTATCACTTGGATGACTAGAGAGATGTCTATCTAAGTGGAGTTCATTAAATATTTGATTATGTGAACTTAATTATCATGAACTTAGTCTAAAGAAATTGTCTTTACAATCTATATTGTAGATCCATGGCCACGCGAATGTCACCCTAAACTTTCAACGCGTTCCTTGAGAAAACCAAGCTGAAAGATGATGGAAGCAACTATGCGGACTGGGTCCGTGGCTTGAGGATCATCCTCATAGCTTCCAAGAAATTGTATGTCCTTGATGCACTGCTAGGTGACCCACCCCTTCTCCCAGCAGAGCAAGACATTGCGAACGCTTGGCATTCTCGCTGCGATGATTACTCCCTTGTTCAGTGCGGCATGCTTTACAGTTTAGAACCGGGGCTCAAAAGCATTTTGAGCAACACGGAGCATATGAGATGTTCCAAGAGCTGAAACTGGTTTTCCAAGCTCATGCTCGGGTCGAGAGATATGACGTCTCCGACAAGTTCATCAGCTGTAAGATGGAGGAGAATAGTTCTGTCAGTGAGCACATCCTCAAGATGTCTGGGCTACACAACCGCTTGACTCAGCTGGGAGTTAATCTCCCGGATGACTCGGTCATTGACAGAATCCTCTCAGTCGCTTCCACCTAGCTACAAGAGCTTTGTGATGAACTACAACATGCAAGGGATGGAGAAGTTGTACTCGATGCTGAAATCAGCAGAGGTCGAGATCAAAAAGGAGCATCAAGTGTTGATGGTAAATAAGACACTAGTTTCAAGAAAGGCAAGGGTAAGAAGAACTTCAAGAAGGACGGCAAAGCTGTTGCCGCGCCCGGTAAGCAAGTTGCCGGGAAGAAGAAGAACAAGAATGAACCCAAGCGTGAGACTGAGTGTTTTTATTGCAAGGGTACCGGTCACTGGAAGCGGAACTGCCCCATGTACTTAGCGGATAAGAAGGACGGCAACGTTAAAGGTATATGTGATATACTTGTTATTGATGTATACCTAACCAGCGCTCGTAGTAGCTCCTGGGTATTTGAAACACAGTGCAGTTGTTCACATTTGTAACTCCAAGCAGGCGCTGCGGAATAACCGGAGGCTGGCAAAGGACGAGGTGACGATGCGCGTTGGGAATGGTTCCAAGGTCGATGTGATCGCCGTCGGCACGCTACCTCTACATCTACCTTCGGGATTAGTGTTAAACCTTAATAATTGTTATTTAGTACCAGCTTTGAGCATGAACATTGTATCTGGATCTCTCTTGATGCGGGATGGCTACTCATTTAAATCTGAGAATAATGGTTTGTTCTATTTATATGAGAGAAATGTTTTATGGTCCTACCCCACTGGTCAATGGTTTATTTTTGATGAATCTCAAACATGATGTTACACATGTCCATAGTGTGAGTACCAAAAAGTGTAAGGTTGATGACGATAGTCCCACTTACATGTGGCACTACCGCCTTGGTCATATTGGTGTCAAACGCATGAAGAAGCTCCATGCTGATGGACTTTTGGAGTCTCTTGATTTCGAATCATTCGACACGTGCGAACCATGCCTCATGGCCAAGATGACCAAGACTCCGTTCTTCGGAACAATGGAGCGAGCAACTGACTTGTTGGAAATAACACATACCGATGTATGCGGTCCAATGAGCGTCGAGGCTCGCGGTGGCTACCGTTATTTTCTCACCCTGCACTGATGACTTGAGCAGATATGGTTATGTCTACTTAATGAAACATAGTCTGAAACCTTTGAAAGGTTCAAGGAATTTCAGAATGAGGTAGAGGAATCAACGTGACAGAAAAATAAAGTGCCTACGATCTGATCGTGGCGGAGAATATTTAAGTCACAATTTTGGCACGCACCTAAGGAAATGTGGAATTGTTTCACAACTCACGCCGCCTGGCACACCTCAGCGAAATGGTGTGTCTGAATGTCGTAATCGCACTCTATTGGATATGGTGCGATCTATGATGTCTCTTACCAACTTACCACTGTCATTTTGGGATATGTATTAGAGACTGTCGCATTCACTTTAAATAGGGCACCGTCAAAGTCCGTTGAGACGACACCGTATGAATTATGGTTTGGAAAGAACCTAAGCTGTCGTTTCTAAAAGTTTGGGGGTGCGATGCTTATGTGAAAAAACTTCAACCTAAGAAGCTCGAACCCAAGAGGAAAAGTGCGTCTTCATAGGATATCCCAAAGAGACTATTGGGTATACCTTCTACCTCAGATCCGAAGGCAAAGTCTTTGTTGCCAAGAATGGGTCCTTTCTCGAGAAAGAGTTTCTCTCGAACGAAGTAAGTGGGAGGAAAATAGAACTTGATGAGGTAATTGTACCTCCACTCGAACCGGAGAGTAGCGCGACACAGGAAGTTGTTTCTATGGAGCCTACACCGGCTGGAGAGGAAGTTAATGATGATGATCATGAAACCTTCAGATCAAGTTACTATTGAACGTCGAAGGTCCACTGGGACACGTTCCGCACCAGACTGGTACAACAACCCTGTCTTGGAGATCATGTTTTTGGACAACGGTAAACCTTCGAACTATGAAGAAGCGATGGTGGGCCCGGATTCCAACAAATGACTTGAGGCCATGAAATCCGAGATAGGATCCATGAATGAGAACAAAGTATGGACTTTGGTGGACTTGCCTGATGATAAGCGAGCCATTGAAAATAAATGGATCTTTAAGAAGAAGACTGACGCGGATCGTAATGTGACCGTCTATAAGGCTCGGCTGGTCGCTAAGGGTTATCGACAAGTTCAAGGAGTTGACTATGATGAGACTTTCTCACCCGTAGTGATGCTGAAGTCTGTCCGAATCATGTTAGCAATCGCCGCATTTTATGATTATGAGATCTGGCAAATGGACGTCAAAACGGCATTTCTTAATGGCTTCCTGAAGGAAGAACTGTATGTGATGCAGCCGGAAGGTTTTGTCGATCTGCTAACAAAGTATGCAAGCTCCAATGCTCCATCTACGGACTGGTGCAAGCATCTCGGAGTTGGAACATTTGCTTTAATGAGGTGATTAAAGCATTTGGGTTTGTACAGGTTTATGGAGAACCCTGCATTTACAAGAAAGTGAGTGGGAGCTCTATAGAATTTCTCATATTATATGTGGATGACATACTGATAACGGGAAATGATATAGAACTCTTGGAAAGTGTAAAGGCCTACTTGATTAAGTGTTTTTCAATGAAGGACCTTGGAGAAGCTGCTTACATTTAGGTATTAAGATCTATGGAGATAGATCGAGACGCCTCATAGGTCTTTCACAAAGCACATACCTTGAAAAGATATTGAAGAAGTTCAACATGGATCAGTCCAAGAAGGGGTTTCTTGCCTGTGTTACAGGGTATGAGATTGAGTACGACTCAATGCCCGACCACGGCAAAATATAGAGAAGAGATGAGTGTCATCCCCTATGCTTCAGCCATAGGCTCTATTATGTATGCCATGCTGTGTACCAGACCTCATGTGAACCTTGCCATAAGTTTGGTAGGGAGGTACCAAAGTGATCCCAAAGCGGTACACTGGACCGCGGTCAAGAATATCCTGAAGTACCTGAAAAGGACAAATGACATGTTCTCGTATATGAAGGTGCCGAAGAACTCGTCGTAAGGGTTACGTCGATGCTAGCTTCGACACAGATCCGGACGACTCCAAGGTCGCAAACGGATACGTGTATATTTCGAAACGGAGGGCAGTCAGCTGGTGCAGCAGCAAGCAAAGTGTCGTGGCGACATCTACATGTGAAGCGGAGTACATAGCTGCTTCGGAAGGCAGCAAAGGAAGGAGTCTGGATGAAGGAGTTCATCACCGACCTAGGAGTGATTCCCAATGCGTCGGGCCCAATGACGCTATTCTGTGACAACACTCGAGCTATTGCCCTTGCGAAGGAGCCCAGGTTTCACAAGAAGACAAGACACATCAAACGCCAATTCAACTCCATCCGTGATTACATTCAGGAGGGAGATATAAATATTTGTAAAGTACATACGGATCTGAATGTCGCCAATCCGTTGACTAAACCTCTCTCACGAGCAAAACACGATCAACACCAGAATGCTATGGGTGTTCGAATCATCACAATGTAACTAGATTATTGACTCTAGTGCAAGTGGGAGACTGTTGGAAATATTCCCCTAGAGGCAATAATAAAATGGTTATTATTGTATTTCCTTGTTCATGATAATTGTCTATTGTTCATGCTACAATTGTGTTAAAAGGAAAACCGTAATGCATGTGTGAATACATAGACCACACACATGTCCCTAGTGAGCCTCTAGTTGGCTAGCTTGTTGATCAATAGATGGTCATGATTTCATGACCATGGACATTGGATGTCATTGATAATGGGATCACATCATTAGGAGAATGATGTGATGGACAAGACCCCAATCCTAAGCATAACACAAGATCGTGTAGTTCGTCTGCTAAAGCTTTCCAATGTCAAGTAATCGTTTCCTAAGACCATGAGATTGTGCAACTCCCGAATACCGTAGGAATGCTTTGGGTGTGCCAACGTCCAACGTAACTGGGTTGTTATAAAGGTACACTACGGGTATCTCCGAAAGTGTCTGTTGGTTGGCACGAATCGATACTCTGGGATTTGTCACTCCATGTGACGGAGAGGTATCTCTGGGCCCCACTCGCAAGACATCATCATATAAGCTCCAATGTGACTAAGGAGTTAGCCATGGTATGATGTGTTATGGAACGAGTAAAGAGACTTGCCGGTAAAGAGATTGAACAAGGTATAGAGATACCGACGATCGAATCTCGGGCAAGTATCATACCGATAGACAAAGGGAATTGAATACGGGATTGATTGAATCCCTGACGTCGTGGTTCATCATCGATGATCATCGTGGAGCATGTGGGAGCCAACATAGGTATCCAGATCCTGTTGTTGGTTATTGACGGGAGAGGTGTCTCGGTCATGTCTACATGTCTCCCGAACCCGTAGGGTCTACGAACTTAAGGTTCGATGACGCTAGGGTTATAGGGAAATAGTGTACATGGTTATTGAAGGTTGTTCGGAGTCCCGGATGAGATCCCATACGTCACGAGGAGCTCCAAAATGGTCCAGAGGTAAAGATTCATATATAGGAAGTGAGGTTTTGGTCACCGGAAGTGTTTCGGGGATTGTCGGTAACGTATCGGGACCATCGGAAGGGTTTCGGGGGTCCACCGGGAGGGGCCACAGCCCCGGAGGGTTGCATGGGCTGAAGGTGGAGGGAACCAGCCCCTAGGTGGGCTGGTGCGCCCCTCCCACCTGGCCCAAGGCGCAGGAAAGGTGGAGGGAGGGGAAACCCTAGACCCAGATGGGCCTAAGGCCCACCAGGGCTACGCCTCTCCCTCTCCTCCCTCTGGCCGCCGCCCAGATGGGATCTAGGGGCTGCCCGCCGGCCCCTAAGGGAACCCTAGGGCACAGCCCCTCCCCTCCCCTCCTCCTATATATAGTGGAGGTATTGGGGGCTGCCAACAACCGACACCACATCTCTCTCTCTCTCGGGCAGCCTCATCCCTCCTTCTCCTCCTCCTCCATAGCGCTTGGGTGAAGCTCTGCCGGAGTACCACGTAGCTCCACCGCCACCACACCGTCGTGCTGCCGGAGCTCTCCCTCAACCTCTCCTTCCTCCTTGCTGGATCAAGGCGTAGGAGACGTCACCGGGCTGTACGTGTGTTTGACCGCGGAGGCGTCGTTGTTCGGTGCTAAGATCGGATTCCACCGCGATCTGAATCGCTACGAGTACGACTCCACCACCGCGTTCTTGTAACACTTCCACTTAGCGATCTTCAAAGGTATGAAGATGCAATCTCTCCCCACTCGTTGCTGGTTTCTCCATAGATAGATCTTGTTGAACGCGTAGAAAATTTTGATTTACACTACGTCTCACAACACTCTACCCTCTGGATTAGTGACGAACCTAAATAAATGTTATTTGGTGTTTGCGTTAAGCATGAACATGATTAGATCGTGTTTATTGCAATACGGGTCATCATTTAATTTAGAGTATAATGGTTATTCTATTTACATGAATAATACCTTCATGGTCATGCACCCAAAGAGAATGGTTTGTTGAATCTTGATCGTAGTAATACTCATGTTCATAACATAGATGCCAAAAGATACAAAGTTAATAATGATAGGTACCACATACTTGTGGCACTGCGGCTAAATGTCATATTGGTGTAAAGCGCATGAAGAAACTCATGTTGATGGATCTTTGGACTCATTCGATTTCGAATCGGTTGAGACATGTGGACCATGCCTCGTGGGCAAGATGACTAAAACCAAAACCCAGTTTTCAATATGATGGAGCGGGCAAGTAACTTATTGGAATGATACATGTTGATGTATACGGTTCAATGAGTGTTGTAGTGTGCGGTGGATATATTGTTCTTTTCTTACCTTCACTGATGATTTGAGTAGATATAGATTATATTTACTTAATGAAACACAAGTCTGAATCATTTAGAAAAGTTCAAAAAAAATTCAGAGTGAGGTTTAAGATCATTGTGACAAGAAGATAAAAATGTCTACGATATGATCGTGGAGGTGATATCTGAGTTACGAGTTGGCATATAACTTTAGACAATGTGAAAGTTTTCACAACTCACGCCACCTGGAACACCATAGTGTGATGGTGTGTTCGAACGTCGTAGTCGTGCTTTATTGGATATGGTGCGAACTATGATGTCTCTTATCGTTTTTCCACTATCGATTTGGGGTTATGTATTAGAGACAACTACATTCACTTTAAATAGGGCACCATCTAAATCCGTTGAGATGACACCTTATGGTTTGGCAGAAACCTAAGCTGTCATTTCTCAGAGTTTGGGAATGTGACACTTATGTCTGATAAGCTCGAACCCAAAGCGAAAAGGTGCATCTTCATAGAATACCCTAAGAACAGTTGGGTATACCTTCTATCTCAGATCTGAGTGCAAAGTGTTTGTTGCTGAAAACGGGTCCTTTCTCGAGAAAGAGTTTCTCTTGAAAGAATTGAGTGGGAGGAATATAAAACTTGATGAGGTTGTTGAACCTTTGTTTCAACCAGAGAGTAGCGCAGCGCAGAAAGATGTTTCTGTGGAGCCTACGCTAGTTGAAGAGAAAGTTAATGATAATGATCATTAAGCTTTGGATCAAGTTACTGTCGAACCTCGTAGGTTGACAAGGATACGTACTTCACGTGAGTGGTACGGTGATCATGTCTTGGAAATCATGTTGTTAGACAATGATGAGCCTACGAACTATGAAGAAGCGATGATGGGCATGGATTCCAACAAATGGTTAGAGGCCATGAAATACGAGAAAGGATCCATGTATGAAAACAAGTATGGACTTTGGTATACTTGCCCGTTGAACGTCAGGTCGTTGAGTACAAATGGACCTCTAAGATGAAGACAGAGGCTGATGGTAAGTGTCACTATTTATAAAACTTGACTTGTCACAAGGAAATTTACGACAAGTTCAAGTAGTTGACTACGATGAGACTTTCTCACTCGTAGCGATGCTAAAGTCTGTTGGAATTATATTAGCAGTTGCTGTGTTTTTCAATTATGAAATCTGATAGAGGATGTCAAAACATCGTTTCCTTTCTTGAGGAAAGGTTGTATGAGATACAACCAGAAGGTTTTGTCAGTCCTAAGGATGCTAAAAAGGTGTGCAAGCTTCAGTGATCCTTTTATGGGTTGGAGCGAGCATCTCGGAGTTGGAATATAGATTTTTTTTTAAACTATGATGTATTTTCTAGCAATTCGAAATTATAGGGCCGAACGCAAAAAATTCAGAAACGTGATCCTGTCAGCCTCTGGCTGGCCGAAGAGTGGCCTGTCGGCCTTTGGCTAGCCAAAGACTGACCCGTTGGCCTGCGATGGGCCAAAAAGGGACCCGTCGGCCTTTAGACGGCCTAAGAGAGCCCGTCGGCCTCCAGCCCGCCTCTAGACGGCCTATGTTGGTTGGTGGATACGTGAGGAAGAACATTTATTCTTAGTAGTAGTATGGGTGCATGTGCATGCTTGTCTCGTCCATGTACTATAAATGTGCGTGCATGTGCATGTGCATGGCGTCCAGCTCCCGTCTGCTGCTTCTGATGCCCACAGCCGCCGTCTCCGGCGTTGGTGAGCAGTCCCGGTATCTTCTCCCTGGCGAGCCTTATGAGCTTCACCAGATCCTTGACGTCCCCGCTCGCCACCGTGCCGCTCCTTGCTTGGACCGTCTGCTGCATGACGCAGTTGCCGTAGTAGCCGTGCTTGGCACTGACGAGCCCGCGCATGTTGCTCGCGAATACGAGAGGCGCGGGCGTGTCGGGATCGGAGATGACAGCGCGGGTGCGGCACTGCCAGAGCACGGCGGCGAGGGCGTCGAACACAGAGCCGCCACACTCGGCTCTGATGTGGCCAACCAAGCTCCATGAGATGGTGATGTCGAGGCTCGCCATTTCTTCTGTTCCGACACGGATGCGAAACCTCGCCGCGGCGACCAACGGCGGCGGGAGGCAGGGAAGCACTTGGGACCTGACTGGCACGACGTACGGGGCTGGCATCCCACGGGCGAGTTCGCCGACGGCCTGAAGAAACTGCGCCATACCTGCGGCATCGGCCAGGACGTGGTTCCATGTCACGCCAACGACGAACCCGCCGCAGGAGAACTCGGTCACCTGCATCAGCAGCATGGCGTAGCCGGGGCGGCAGTACTCGTCAGTGTAGCGGACCGCTAGGTCCCCAACAAGCACCGGCGACGTCGTGCGTTGGTCCAGTGAACAGTTAGCAGACGCGCCCACAAACGAGACGCCCTCTCCAGTGCACAAGATGTGGATCGGTTCTCCGTCGGGTCCGATGACGAGACGGCCAGCCATAGGGTGGTAGAGAACCATTGCCTGCGACAGAGCCTGCTTGCTTGTCTCAACAGGGTAATCGATTGACTGGTCGAAGACGAGGAGCAGTGCAACAGGAATTGGAGCGAAACTCTTACCGTCAAGGATCTGGTGAAGCTCATCAGGCTCGCCAGGGAGAAGATACCGGGACTACTCACCAACGCCGGACACGGCGGCGGTGGGGATCAGAAGCAGCAGACGTCCCCTCCTAGGTACAACATGCTGGTTGTGACGAGGTTGAGGAAGCTTGGGATGGACGCGGTGGACTCCGGGCGTGTGCGTCCGGCGCGGGTGATGCTGCCGCTTCGAAAGGTCGAGCGGACGGCGACAAACTCCTGCGTTCTCTGCCCGCCATCCATGCCGATGGACGGCATCAACGTTCATATCCCTCTGCGTCAAGCCGAGCACGCCAATGCCTTCCTACGGGAGCTGGACGCCATGCACATGCACGCACGTTTTATAGTACATGGACGCGACAAGCATGCACATGCACCCATACTAACACGAAGAATAAATGTCCTTCCTCTCGTGTCCACCACACAACATAGGCAAACCAGGAGCTCTTTCCGTCCCCTGGAGGTTGAAGGGCCACTTTTCGGCCCACCGCAGGTCGACGGGCCATCTTCGGCAGCCAGAGATCGACGGGGTCACATTTCTGAATTTTTTAGGTTTGGCCCTATAATTTCCGAATTTTCTATAAAATTCGTCATAATTTAAAAAATTGAAAATATACACTTTGATGAGATGATCAAAGTTTTTGAATCTATACGAAGTTTATGAGAAACTACATTTACAATAAAGTGAGTAGGAGAACTATAGATTTTTGATAAGTATACGTGGTTGACATATCATTTATTGGAAATGATGTATAATTTCTGAAAATCATAACGGTTGTTTGAAAAAAGTTTTTTAAAGAAAGACCTGGATAAAGCTACCTAATTGTTGGGCATCAAGATCTATAGAGATAGATCAAGATGCTTGATGAGACTTTCAATGAGTACATACCTAGACAAGATTTTGAAAGAGTTCAAAATGGATCAGTCAAAGAAAAAGTTCTTGTCTGATTTGTTAGGTGTGGAGTGACTGAGACTCAAAGCTCGACCACGGCAGAAGAAAGAAAAAGGACGAAGGTCGTCCCTATCGGCTTTATCCATAGGCTCTATATAGTATGTCATGCTAGTGTACCACACCTGTGTGGTACCTTGCCATTTAGTTTGTCAAAGGGGTACAAGATGATCCAGGAGTGGATCACTGACAGTGGTGAAAATTATCCTTAGTAACTAGAGGACTAAGGAAAAATTTCTCGATTATGGAGGTGATAAAGAGTTCGTCGTAAAGAGTTACGTCGATGCAAGCTTTAACACCGATCCGGATGACTCTTAGTAGCAATCTGGATACGTATAGTGGAGTAGCCATTTGGAATATCTCCAAGTGGAGCGTGGTAGCAAGTGTCTTCAGTATGACATAGAGATTTACAAAGTACACACGGATCTGAATGTTGCAGACCCGTTGATAAAAACCTATTTCACATGCAAAGCATGATTGAGCCCCAGAACTCATTGGGTGTTAGATTCATAACAATGCGAATCACATGGTGATGTGAACTAGATTATTGACTCTAGTGCAAGTGGGAGACTGCTGGAAATATGCCCTAGAAGCAATAATAATTTGGTTATTATTATATTTCCTTGTTCATGATAATCGTTTATTATCCATGCTATAATTGTATTGATCGGAGACTTAAATGCATGTGTGGATACATAGACAAAACCACGTCCCTAGTATGCCTCTAATGGACTAGCTCGTTGATCAAAGGATGGTTAAGGTTTCCTAGCCATGGACAAAAGATGTCATTTGATAATGGGATCACATAATTAGGAGAATGATGTGATGGACAAGACCCAGACTACAAATGTAGCATATGATCGTGTCAGTTTATTGCTACTGTTTACTGCATGTCAAGTATATATTCCTATGACCATGAGATCATGCAACTCACGGATATTAGAGGAGTGCCTTGTGTGTATCAAACGTCGCAACGTAACTGGGTGACTATAAAGGTGCTCTACAGGTATCTCCGATGGTGTCTATTGAGTTGACATGGATCGAGACTGGGATTTGTTACTCCGTGTGATGGAAAGGTATCTCGGGGCCCACTCGGTAATGCAACATCACACTAAGCCTTGCAAGCAATGTGACTAATTGTTAGTTGCGGGATCTTGTATTACGGAACGAGTAAAGAGACTTGCTGGTAACGAGGTTGAACTAGGTATGGAGATCTCGACGATTGAACCTCGGGCAAGTAACATACCGAAGGACAAAGGGAACAGCATACGGGATTAACTGAATCCTTGACATAGAGGTTCAACCGATAAAGATCTTCGTAGAATATGTAGGAACCAATATGGGCATCCAGGTCCCGCTATTGGTTATTGACCATGGAGGTGTCTTGATCATGTCTACATAGTTCTCGAATCCGCAGGGTCTACACACTTAAGGTTCGATGACGTTTCGATAGTATAGAGTTATGTATGCTGGTCACCGAAGTTTTTCCGAGTCTGAGATGAGATCCCGTATGTCACGAGGAGCTCCGGAATAGTCGGAGGTAAAGATTGATATATAGGAAGTCCTGTTTTGATAGTCGGAAAAGTTTCGGGCTCATCGGTAGTGTATCGGGAGTGCCGAGAGGGTACCGGGGGACCACCGGGAGGGGTATTTCGACCCACGAGGCTACATGGGCTGTGGGAGGAGGTATACCAGCCCCTGGTGGGCTGGCCAAAGCCACCCCTAAGGACACATGCGACTGAAGTGGTTTGAGAGGAAAAACTCAAGGTGGAAAGAGTTTCCAAGTGGGAAGGAGGAGTCCTAATCCTACTTGGATTGGAGGAGGACTCGTCCTCTCCTCCTTGTGCCAAGGACAAGGGCTAGACCCTTGGGCGCCAAGCCTCCTCTCTTCCTCCTCCTATATATACTAGAGGTTTTGAGGGTTTTGAGACATAGAAATCAGCCACGTGCTGCCCTCTCCTCTAGATCGGTTTTCACGGTGCTTAGGCGAAGCCCTGCTGGAATAGCTCCACCACCATCGCCGCAACGCCGTCGCGCTGCCGGAGAAATCATCTACTTCTCTGCTCCCTCTTACTGGATCAAGAAGGCGGAGATCGTCATTGAGGTGTATGTGTGCTGAAAGCGGAGGTGTCGTCCGTTCGGTGCTAGATCGGAAGGACCGTGATCAAGATTGCGAGACAATTCGTGATTGGATCGTGATGAGATCACGGGACGGATCGTGATTGGATCGCGGGATGGATCGTGCTGGCATCGCGGGACGCTCAATGATTTGGATCGCGAAGAGGTTCGACTACATCAACCGTGTTTCTTAATGCTTCCCGCTTAGCGATCTACAAGGGTATGTAGATCCACTCTCCCTCTCATAGATGCTCATCACCATATATAGATCTTGCGTGTGCGTAGGAAATTTTTTGTTTCCCATGCAACGTTCCCCAAAAACTTGTTCCTCCCCTATCAAGCAACCATGACACTCCTCCGAAAGCAAACCTCTACAAGAGATAAATGTTTGGTTTTAGGGACCCATTCTTTAATGGGTCCTTCATGTTAGAAACAAGGGTCTTAGGGACCCAAATACACCATTCAATTTACTCATAAGAAGAACCAACATATTTGGCATAAACATGCCCATCGCTAGCACGGCATAAAACATAAGAGGGGTTAAAGTTGCCGGCTTTGTTGGGGTGGGTGGTCTTGCCCTTCTTGGCATTACCAACCACAACCTTGTCTTTCTTGTTCTCATGAGGGACATTCCCCGCTTTGACAAAGGTTTTCTTGAGCGGTGGAACTTGCTTGGTTTTCACCTTCTTCTTCTTCTTCTTCTTCTTATTTTTGGGTGCAAACCCAACCCCTTCTTTTTCTACAACTTCCTTTTGATTACTCAAAAGGTCATTATGATTCTTCTCACCTTGGATACATGTCACAAGGCCTTTCTCGAGTTGCTCTTTCAACTTAACATTGTCCACCACAAGGTGTGCATGATCACAACAAGGATTAGTAGTTGGCACTATAAATTAACACAAAGGGAGGACAAGTAGCTATTTCCTTAGTAAGTTTCACTTGGAGTTGACCATGAGACTCCTTGAGAGAGGCAAGAGCACCCTTCAATGCCTTGTGAGCATTTTCGAGGGTGTCAAACTCTTCCTTGAGTCTACCATGGTCAAACCCAAGTGCATCCTTCTCAGATTTAAGAGCATGATTAAGTATAATAGCATGATCATGATCTCTACGTAATTTAGCAAGTTCAATATTTAGTGACTCCTCAAGAGTCAAACGAAGACCTCGCTCTTCCTCAAGAGCAATGGAAAGATCTGCAATCTCATCGGCATAGTCACAACTATGCCCCCTCAATTCCTCGAGAGGTTCCTCTTGAGACTCAATGACATTATTGGACTCACCAAGTTTTTTCCAAGAGATAAAAAAAGTGCTTCTTGGATTTACCTTTGAGTTTATTCATGAATTTGTCAAACTCATTTTCATCCTCTTTCACCCCTCCTTTTCATATACACAATCCAACAAAGAAGGAGTGGTAGAAATAGAAGTTGTAATGTTAGAGGTTTTGACGTTGGAGGTTACCTTGGTGATACCTTTGGCCATAAGGCACCTAGCAATGCGGTTCTCATTGGGGGCGTCGAAGAGAGATATCTTAGTTGGGGTTGAAGATGCAATAGCCACTGTAGCCATTGCCATTCCTTCACCACTTGAATCTTCGTTATCAACATCATCATTGGAGGGATACTCTTCTTGAGCCACCAACACCTTTTGAGGCACTTTCTTGGGGAAATTGTTCTTGTTGGGGAATGACTTGGATTTGTCTTTGCGGATGAGCTTGCCACCATTGTCTTCGCTCTTCTCATACGGACAATCTACCACAAAGTGACTCACATTGCCACAATTATAGCAAGTCCTCACACGTTGCTTGCTCTTTGACCCACTTGAGTTGTTCTTGGAGAAGTTGGGCTTTGAGTTTCTCTTGTTGCCCCAAAATTGCCTAGATGCAAGAGCCATGTGCTCATGATAAGCATATTTGGTGTTTTCAGGGCAACACTCCTCTTCTTCCTCTTCTTCTTCTTCTTGAGTGACCTTGGCTTTCAAGGCAAGGTTGGGTGAGGCCTTCTTTGACTATTGAACATGAGCTAGAGCTTTGTCGGTAGTCTTGTTCAAGATGTTCATAGCAATGAACTCATCCAAAACATCACTCGAGGACAAGGAGTGAAAATACGACTTTTGACGGAGGACGGAGGACATGGACTTTTTGAATGGCATGATGGCTTTGAGGAACTTCTGCTTGATCCAATTTTCATCCACATCCTTACTTGCATGATCTTTAAGAGCAACAACAAGAGCTGTCACCCTCCGATAGAGCTCACGAGGTTCTTCATCATCAAGCATCACAAACTCATCGCACTCATCAAGAACCACTTCAAAGTTAGACCATTGAATGCTCGAGCTGCCCTTATACATGGTGACTATGTGTTCCCAACACTCCTTGGCACGAGTGAATGGATGCAAATGAGCAAGATCTTCCATGGGAACAACTGCTTGAAGGATGAACAAGGTGGAGTGATTGCGTTGATTGTCAGCCCCGTCTCTTGGAGTGAGGTTGTTTGCGTCATGAGGGTAGTACCCTTGCTCATTGATTCTCCAAAGTTGTGTTGAGCTGTGATTCAAATGAGACTTGATACGAAAAAGCCAATTAGAAAAATCATTCTTAACAAGCTTAGGAGGAGGACCAAGATTGATTATATGTGGTGGGTGCACCGGTCCTCCATAGATTGCGGGAGGGTGTACTGAGGCAAAGGTACCAGTCCCACTAGTTCCTTGAGGTAGCTTGTTCTTCTAAGTGCTAGCCCCCTCCTTTTCGGAGTGGATATACGAAGACGAGTTAGTGGGATTAACCACTAGCAACGGATCGGTAGAAAGTTTGAGACCCTCAAGGAATTCTTTAAACATGGATTTGACCTCGGTCGTCATGGAGGATTTAAGTGAGGACATAGCCTCATTCAAATCCCCATGAGAGACCGTGTTCACACCCACGGCCTCGGGGACTTCAACCGACCACACCTCATCGTCAGACATACTCTTCGGTGGTGAAACCCTTAATAAAGAAACATGGCTCTGATACCAATTGAAAGGATCAATATGGTTGACTAGAGGGGGTGAATAGGCAACTACCAGTTTTTATCTTTTCTTTAACAATTTAGGCTTAGCAACAAATAGGTTGGCTAGATATGCAACTAGGTGAGCAACTTATATGATGCTAAACACAACAACAACACAGGCAAGCAAGATAAACAATATATGTAGCTTGCACAAAGTAAAGGTAAGAAGTAACCACAAGAGGAACCGATGGAGACGAGGATGTGTTACCGAAGCTCCTTCTTGGTAAAGGGAAGTACGTCTCTTTTAGAGAGGTGTGGAGGAACATTGCTCCCCAAGAAGCCACTAGGGCCACTGTATTCTCCTCACACCCTCACACAATGCAAGGTGTCGTGATTCCACTAGTGGTGCACTTGAAGGCGGCAACCGGACCTTTACAAACAAGGTTGGGCAATCTCCACAACCGAACTGGAGGCTCCCAACAACACCATGAAGCTTCATCACAATGGACTATGGCTTCGAGGTGATCTCTTCCGTCTAGGGTGCTCAAACACCCAAGAGTAACAAGATCTGCAAGGGATTAATGCGGGGAATCAAATTTCTCTTGGTGGAAGTGTAGATCGGGGCCCTCTCAACCAAACCCTAGAGTATCAACAAGTATTGTTGGGTAGGGAGAGAGATCGAGCTAAAATGATCTTTGGGCAACAATGGAACTTTGGGAAGGATGACAGGTAGTGCTTCTTGGAGAAGAAGACCCCTTATATAGTGAGTGGGGGAATCTGTCAGTTACCCTCTGTACCAGCCAAAGGCAAGCGGTAGTACCAATGGTAGCGGCGGTACTACCGCCCATCTGTGAACCAGAGCACCAGCAGAAGGGGCGGCGGTAGTACCGCTTGGTACTACCGCCCCTATTACCACTGTGGCTGGGTGCTGGCGCGGGGCACCAGACACACCCAGATATATGTCTAATGCCTCCCGAGAGGTGCCCAACCCTCCCCTCTTTCCCTCGATGGTACTACCGTCGGTTGGGGCCGAACTATCGGCTATGCGCGGTCTGCTGCTTCCCAGAGTTGTACTACTACACAGAGAGAGAGAGAGGGAGGGAGGGAGAGGGAGAGGGAGAGAGAGCAGGGCAGGGACAGAGACTCCATGTTGCCAGGAAACGAATGGGGTGTGAATGCGTGCGTGATGATTCCTCCCAACCTTTCCAACTGCGAACCGCCTCTTGATAGTATGGATTTTCCTACGACTTAAGTCCACCGACATTACATCGTCGAAATGACATCGTCTTATTTTTAGCTTCCTGGGGGGTAAGATAATCGCCTCGTGCCACCTGATATTCTTTGAAAGCTTAATGCACACAATTAGTCCGCAAAAGTATTGTCATCAATCACCAAAACCATTAGGGTATAAATATGCCCTTACAATCTCCCCCTTTTAGGTGGATTGATGACAACACTAGATTTGCATAGAGAATAAATAAGAGAAAGAAAGCAAACCGAAGAGTCTACAAAAATATAGGCGGGCTCCCCCTAGATGTGTGCTATATTTGACATGCTTTTGGAATGCAAAACACACACGCTAGGATCAACAATCCTCCTATATTTTAGGGACGCAATACTCCTTGCAACAATAAATAATATGATAGTGATAACTAAGCAAGGAACACTATGTGAGACTATAACAAAAATAGTATGATAAAACTAACTCACACGACGAGTTAATCTATACACTAAGTGGTTTAGGTAGTACCGACGAACTGTGAGCCACCAGTAGTACCGACGAAGGGTCTAGTCAAGCCTCGCTACTGCTACTTCTCGAGCATGCGTCAGTTTCCGTGAAGAGGAACGAATGATGCAGCAAAGTAGATAAGTATTTCACCCAGTTGTTGAGAAGCAAGGTATCAATCCAGTAGGAGATACAAGCAAGTCCCCAATAGATGTACCTACACAAAGAATCAAACACTTGCACCCAACGCTATAAAGGGGTTGTCAATCCTTTCACGGTTACTTGCAAGGATGAGATATGATAGAGATAGATAGAATAGATTGCTTGAACGAGAAGTAAAAAAAAGATAAAAATAATGCAGCAAGGTATTTTTGGTTTTAGATCTGAAAATAAATTATGGAAAGTAGACCCGAGGGCCATATGTTTCACTAGAGGATTCTCTCATGAAGGCAAGTATTTCGGTGGGTGAACAAATTACTGTCGAGCAATTGATAGAAAAGCGAATAATTATGAAGATATCCAAGGCAATGATTATGCATATAGGCATCACGTCTGTGTCAAGTAGACCGAAATGATTCTACATCTACTACTATTACTCCACACATCGACCGACTCCTGCCTGCATCTAGAGTATTAAGTTCATGAAGAACAGAGTAACACATTAGGTAAGATGAAATGATGTAGAGGGAAAGAAATATGATGAAAACCCCATCTTTTTATCCTCGATGGCAAAAATACAATATGTGCCTCGCTACCCCTACTTTGTCACTGGGTGAGGACACCGCAAGATTGAACCCAAAACTAAGCACTTTTCCTATTGCAAGAATTACCAATCTAGTTGACCAAACCAAACCAATAACTCAAAGAGACTTGCAAAGATATGAAATCATGCATATAAGAATTCAGAAAACACTCAAATAATATTCATAGATAATCTGAACATAAACCCACAATTCATCGGATCTCGACAAACACATCGCAAAAGAGTATTATATCGGATAGATCTTCATGAAGATCATGAAGAACATGGTATTGAAGAGAAAAGAGAGAGAAGAAGCCATCTAGCTACTAGCTATGGACCCCGAAGGTATGTGGTGAACTACTCACGCATCATCGGAGGGGCAATGGAGTTGATGTAGATGCCCTTCGTGATCGAATCCCGCTCCGGCAGATTACCGGAAAAGGCTCCAAGATTGGATCTCTCGAGAACGCAGGCTTCCAGCGGCGGAAAAGTGTTTTCGTGGCTCCCTCTGGTATACAGGGAATATTTGTGAATTTATAGGCCGAGAAATAGGGTTAGGGGAGATGTCTGGGCCCACAAGCCTGGGGGCGTGCCCTACCCACCTGGACGCGCCCCTGTGGCTTGTGGCCACACGGCGGCTCTCCCGACTTCATCTCCAAGTCTCCTGGCTTACTTCTGGTCCAAGAAAAAAATATTCTGAAGATTTTATTCCGTTTGGACTCTGCTTAATATTCCTTATCTGCAATACTCAAAAACAAGCAAAAATGGAAACTGGCACTAGGCTCTAGATTAATAGGTTAGTCCCAAAAATACTATAAAATAGCATATTAATGCATATAAAACATCCAAAACAAATAATATAATAACATGGAACATTCAAAAATTACAGATACGTTGGAGACGTATCAAGCATCCCCAGGATTAATTCCTGCTCGTCCTCAAGTAGGTAAATGATTAAAACAGAATTTTTGATGTGGAATGCTACCTAACATATTTATCCATTTAATATTCTTTATTGTGGCATGAATATTCAGATCCGTAAGATTCAAAACAATAGTCTAATATTGACATAAAAACAGTAATACTTCGAGCACACCAACAAGGCAATCGTGTCCTTTCGAAATAACATGGCCTTAGAAAGTTATCCCTACAAAATCATATGGTCTGGCTATGCTCGATCTTCCCCACACAAAGTATCTAAATCATGTTCAACCCCGATGAACAAGTCAAGCAATTGTTTCACACTTTTGGTGTTCTCAAACCTTTTCAACTCTCACGCAATACATGAGCATGAGCCATGGATATAGCACTGTAGGTGGAATAGAATATGGAGGAGGTGCAAGGAAAAAGGAGAACATAGTCTCACATCAGCTAGGCGTATCAACGGGCTATGGAGATGCCCATCGATAGATATAAATGTGAGTGAGTAGGGATTGCCATGCAACAAATGCACTTAGAGCTATAAGTGTATGAAAGCTCAAAAAGAAAACTAAATGGTCGTGCAAGATGAATATCCACTAGTTATATGAAAGTGACAAAATAGGAGACTCTCTATCATGAAGATCATGGTGCTACTTTGAAGCACAAGTGTGGAAAAATATAGTAGCAATTTTCCCTTCTCTCTTTCTCTCATTTAAAAAAATATTATTATGTTTTTATTTTTTATTTTGGTGGGCATCTTTGGCCTCTCTTTTTTTATTTGGGCTTCGCTGGCCTCTTTTATTTTTTGTAAAGTCCGGATACTCATCCCAACTTGTGAGGGAGTCATGGCTTCCATCATCCTTTTCTCACATGGGACAATGCTCTATTAATGAAAATCATCACACTTTTATTTACTTACAACTCGATACCTAAAACAAAATATGACTCTATATGCAAGATGAAGTGATGGTGCATGTCATGAAAAACTGAATGGTGGAAGTTGCATGGCAATATATCTCAGAATGGCTATGGAAATGCCATAATAGCTAGATATGGTGGCTAGAGGAAAATATATGGTGGCTGTTTTGAGGAAGGTGGGTTTGATGTACCGGCGAAAGTTGCGCGGTACTAGAGAGGCTAGCAAAGCTGGAAGGGTGAGAGTGCGTATAATCCATGGACTGAACATTAGTCATAAAGAACTCACATACTTATTGCAAAAGTCTATTAGTTATCAAACAAAGCATTAGATGCATGCTCCTAGGGGAGAGGTTGGTAGGAGTTAACCATCGCGCGCTCTCGAGCTTCACAAAAAGGTTGACAATCATTAGACAAACCATGCTCCGACTTCGTTACATAATGGTTCACCATACGTGCATGCTACGGGAATCACAAACTTTAACACATGTATTTCTTCCAATTCACAACTACTTACTAGCATGACTCTCGTATTACCATCTCTATTATCTCAAAACTATATGCAAGGAATCAAACTTCTCATAGTATTCAATGTACTAAATATGAAAGTTTTTATATATATCCCTCTTGGATGCCCATTATATTAGGACTAAATTCATAACCTAAACAAATTACCATGCTGTTTTAAGAAACTCTCAAAATAATATAAGTGAGGTACAAGAGTTCAATAATTTCAATAAAATACAACACCACCATGCTCTAAAAAGATATAAGTGAAGCACTAGAGCAACATTGCCTAGCTCAAAAGATATAAGTGAAGCACATAAAGTATTCTAATAAATTCACCATTCAGCGTGTCTCTCTCAAAACATGTGTGAAGCAAGGATGATTGTGACAAACACAAAAAAACAAAGACTCATGTCATACAAGACACTCCAAGCAAAACACATATCATATGCTGAATAAAAATATAGCCTCAAGTAAATTTACCGATGGATTGAAGACGAAAGAGGGGATGCCTTCCGGGGCATCCCCAAGCTTAGGATTTTTTGTATCCTTGAATATGGCTTGGGATTCCTTGGGAATCCCCAAGTTTAGGATCTTGCCACTCCTTATTCTATAGTCCATCAAATCTTCACCCAAAACTTGAAAACTTCACAACACAAAACTCAACAGAAAACTCATGAGATTCGTCAGTATAAGAAAAATAAATCACCACTTTAGGTACTGTTGTGAACTAATTATTTATTTATATTTGTGTAATAACTACTACATTCTAACTTCTCTATGGTTCATACCCCCCGATACAACCCATAGATACATCAAAATAAGCAAACAACACAAAGAAAACAGAATATGTCAAAAACAGAACAGTCTGTAGCAATCTATAGACTTCGAATACTTCTAAAACTTTAAAAATTCTGAAAACTTAGGAAAATCAGGAAAATTTGTATATCAATATTTTTTAAAACTTTCAGATCAATTTGACGCTCTAAAAAATTAGAAAATTTCCGGTCTGAGCGCAAAAGTTTCTGTTTTTCAGCAAGATCAAATCAACAACTACCATAGATCACCCCAAAGATTTTACTTGGCTCAAACAATAAATAAAACACCAAAACACAATTATTACATAATTAATAATGTGCAAAACACACCAAAACAGAAACAAAAAACAGAAAGCAAAATAAAATTGGGCTGCCTCCCAACAAGCGCTATTGTTTAATGCCCCTAGCTAGGCAAAACACAATAGATCTAGGTATTGCCATCTTTGGTATGCAATCCATAAGTATCTCTCATGATAGATTCATAAGGTTATTTTATTTTATTTCTAGGAAAGTGTTCCATACCTTTCCTTAATTGGAATTGGAATCTAATATTCCATCCCTTCATATCAATAACTGCACCAATCGTTCTAAGGAAAGGTCTACCAAGAATAATAAGACATGTAGGATTGCAATCTATATCAAGAACAATGAAATCTATGGGCACATAATTCCTATTTGCAACAATAAGAACACCATTAATAATTCCCATAGGTTTCTTTATAGTGGAATCCACAAGATGCAAATTTAAGGAACAATCATCAAATTCACGGAAACCTAGCACATCACATAAAGTTTTTGGAATCGTGGAAACGCTAGCACCCAAATCACACAAAGCATGGCACTCGTAATCTTTAATATTAAGCTTAATAGTAGGTTCCGACTCATCATATAGATTTCTAGGTATATAAACTTCCAACTCAAGTTTTTCTTCAAAAGATTTTATCATAGCATCAACAATATGTTTAGTAAAAGGTTTGTTTTGATTATAAGCATGAGGAGAATTCAACATGGATTGCAACAAGTAAATACAATCAATAAAAGAGCAGATATAATAATTAAAGTCCTTGAAATCCAAAAGAGTGGGTTCATTGCTATTTAAAGTTTTGACCTCTTCAATCCCACTTTTATCAATCTTAGCATTAAGATCTATAAACTCTGAATCATTGGGACGCCTTTTAACTAAAGTTGACTCATATCCAGTCCCATCTTTATCAATATTAGCATTTTAAAACAAAGATTCAATAGGAGTCACATCAATCACTTTAAGATCTTCATCAATATTATCACGAGAACACACCTTTTCAAGTCATTCACGCTTAGCACGTATTCTAGCGGTTCTTTCCTTACACTCATCAATAGAAATTCTCATAGCTTTTAAAGACTCATTAATATCATGCTTGGGTGGAATAGATGTAATTTTTAAATAATCAACCTAAAGAGAAATTCTATCAACATTCCTAGCCAAATTGTCAATCTTGAGCAGTTTTTCTTCAATCATAGCATTGAAGCCTTTTTGCGTACTAATGAATTCTTTAATATTATTCTCAAGATCAGAGGGCATCTTATTATAATTTCCATAAGAATTGTTGTAGGGATTACCATAATTATTAGAGGAATTACTAGGAAACGGCCTAACATTGAAATTACCTCTATATATGTTATTACCAAAATTGTTCCTACCAACAAAATTCACATCCATAGATTCATTATTATTTCCAATCAAATAAGACAAAGGAATATCACTAGGATCAATAGGATCACTCTTAATAGCAAACAATTTCATCAATTCATCCATCTTTTCACTCAAATTATTAATCTCTTCAATAACATGCACCTTTTTACTAGTAGGAGATCTTTTGGTGTGCCATTGAGAATAATTTGCCATAATATTATCTAGGATTTTAGTAGCTTCTCCTAATGTGATTTCCATAAAAGTACAACCCGCGGAGGAATCTAAGAGATTCCTAGAAGAAAAATTCAATCCAGCATAGAAAATTTGTATAATCATCCATAAACTCAAACCATGCGCAGGGCAATTCCTAATCATAAGTTTCATCCTCTCTCAAGATTGTGCAACATGCTCATGATCAAGTTGCTTAAAATTCATTATATCATTCCTAAGGGAGATGATCTTAGCGGACGGAAAGTACTTGGAAATAAAAGCATCTTTACACTTATTCCATGAATCAATACTATTTTTAGGAAAAGATGACAACCAAGTTTTAGCACGATCTCGTAGTGAGAACGGAATAGCTTCAATTTAACAATATCAATATCCACATCTTTCTTATTTTGCATATCACACAACTTAACGAAAGTATTTAGATGGGACGCGGCATCTTCATTAGCAAGGCTGGAAAGTTGTTCTTTCATAACAAGATTGAGCAAAGCAGCATTAATTTCATAAGATTCCGCACTAGTGGCGGGAGCAATCGGAGTACTAATAAAATCTTTATTATTAGTATTGGAAAATTCACACAACTTGGTATTCTCTTGAGTCATCATGACAAATCAAGCAATCTAGCATACAAGCAAACGAAAAGCAAACGAAAATACGAATGAAAAAGGGCGAATAAAAAGGCAAATCTTTTTGGGAAATCTTTTTAGAAGTGGAGGAGAGGAAAACAAGAGGCAAATGGCAAATATTGTAAATGCAAGAGATGAGTTTGTGATGGCTACTTGGTAGGCTTGATGTAGATCTCCCCAACAACGGCGCCAGAAATTGGCAAGTTGACGGGAGAGTTCTTATCCTGACTTGCTATGTATCTCCCCGGCAACGGCGCCAGAAATCATTCTTGCTACTTCTCGAGCATGCGTTGGTTTTCGTGAAGAGGAACAGATGATGCAGCAAAGTAGATAAGTATTTCCCTCAGTTGTTGAGAACCAAGGTATCAATCCAGTAGGAGATACAAGCAAGTCCCCAATAGATGTACCTACACAAATAATCAAACACTTGCACCCAACGCTATAAAGGGGTTGTCAATCCCTTCACGATTACTTGCAAGGGTTACTTGCAAGGATGAGATCTGATAGAGATAGATAGAATAGATTGCTTGAACGGGAAGTAAAACAAAAAGTAAAAATAATGCAGCAAGGTATTTTTGGTTTTAGATCTGAAAATAAAATATGGAAAGTAGACCCGGGGGCCATAGGTTTCACTAGAGGCTTCTCTCATGAAGGCAAGTATTACAGTGGGTGAACAAATTACTGTCGAGCAATTGATAGAAAAGCGAATAACTATGAAGATATCCAAGGCAATTATTATGCATATAGGCATCACGTCTGTGTCAAGTAGACCGAAACAATTCTGCATCTACTACTATTACTCCACACATCGACCGACTCCTGCCTGCATCTAGAGTATTAAATTCATGAAGAACAGAGTAACGCATTAGGTAAGATGGCATGATGTAGAGGGATAAACTCAAGAAATATGATGAAAACCCATCTTTTTATCCTCAATGGGAACAATGCAATACGTGCCTCGCTACCCCTACTTTGTCACTGGGTGAGGGCACCGCAAGATTGAACCCAAAACTAACCACTTCTCCTATTGCAAGAATTACCAATCTAGTTGGCCAAACCAAACCAATAACTCGAAGAGACTTGCAAAGATATGAAATCATGCATATAAGAATTCAGAAAAGACTCAAATAATATTTATAGATAATCTGAACATAAACCCACAATTCATCGGATCTTGACAAACACACCGCAAAAGAGTATTACATCGGATAGATCTCCATGAAGATCATGAAGAACATGGTATTGAAGAGCAAAGAGAAAGAAGAAGCCATCTAGCTATGGACCCAAAGGTCTGTGGTGAACTACTCACGCATCATCGGAGGGGCAATGGAGTTGGTGTAGATGCCCTCCGTGATCGAATCCCCCTCCGATAGATTACCGGAAAAGGCTCCAAGATTGGATCTCTCGGGAACGGAGGCTTCCGGCAGCGGAAAAGTGTTTTCATGGCTCCCTATGGTATACAGGGAATATTTGTGAATGTATAGGCCAAGAAATAGGGATAGGGGAGCTGCCGTGGGCCCACAAGCCTGGGGACACGCCCTACCCCCCTGGGCACGCCCCTCTGGCTTGTGGGCACACGGCGGCTCTCCCCCAAGTCTCCTGGGTTGCTTCTGGTCCAAGAAAATTTATTCCGAAGATTTTATTCTATTTGGACTCCGTTTAATATTCCTTATCTCCAATACTCAAAAACAAGGAAAAAACAGAAACTCACACTAGGCTCTGGATTAATAGGTTAGTCCCAAAAATAGTATAAAATAGCATATTAATGCATGTAAAACATCCAAAACAGATAATATAATAGCATGGAACAATCAAAAATTATAGATACGTTGGAGACGTATCAGCTACCGAGGTAATTTTGTTGCGATGTAGGTCGGGTAGACGGTCACGATTTTATTCCTATCCTTCCGAATCTCATCTCATGTTTCACAACAACGAGTCACCCATATGGGTACTCACAATATTTCTAATAATTTCATTTGTGTCCAACCTACAGTTTCAACTACCATAGCAAGTAGCTATGCCCATCGTTTCTCGTGTTATCAAGGTCAAGGTAGTAACGGAATCTAGGGTATCACCTATGACATCATGCAAGTGGGTTCAACTACGAGCAATGCATAGTACCCCCTTTGTTCCTAAATATAATTCTTTCTAGAGATTCAACCCGAGACTATATACGGAGCAAAATGAGTTAATCTATGTTCTAAAGTATGTCTATATATATTTGTATGTAGTTCATAATCGAATTTCTAGAAAGACATATATTTAGGAACGGAGGAAGTAGTAAGTTTTGTTGCATAAAGATAACTACATCATGAGCAAAAACTTGGGCGAGTCAACATGGTCAAAAGGATGCTTGTGTGACATCTGCAAAGTCTTCAACTCTTCTATTTCTCTCCATCTACATCGTCAAGTATCGTTGAAAGGAAATCACGATAAGCAAACAACCAAGCAGAAAAATAAAAGTGCTCTAAAATAGGAGTTTCACTTTTCTAGGACATCTCTGGTTACATAAAAAATAACCAAAGTGGTTCTACTGATTTGGGGCACTAAGGGTTTTTGAATATTTCAAACAGATGGAATCAAGGATTTGCAAGAAGTTTGTTGGAAGAAATTTTATAAAAAATGAGTGGAGGCACTCCTTAAATAATACGGAGTACATGGTTTTAGAAGCATTTATAAATTGATTTGGCTGGTTTTGGAGTTGAGATGGGTATTGTAGGAATTTTCTAATTCTACATATATGAAGAAATGAACTGTTTAACAGATCCAACCGAGACAAGAGTTAGAATTGGAGCCTGTCAAAATATTTTCCTGTGAGTAAAAAGAAAAGCAGAAGAATTAAACCTAAAGGGCCGGATGTGGCTGAGCAAACTAGCGCATTGGGGCAGTTTAGCGGAAGAACGCACTGGGCATGCCCAGTTGCATGCGGTGGCGGGGACGTCAAACTCGCACTATCGGCTGGGCCCGATCGGCTGGTGGCTTACAAGCGGGGCCCGCCTGCAGGGTCGTCCTCTCCTCCCTCGGCGCCATAGGGAGGGGTCAGAGGTGGAGCCGTGGAGCTCGCCGCCATTGCCGACGCTAGCAGGCACCACCTGTGGTGACCCCGACATGGGCATACTAGGGGGAGGTCGGCGCTAGCAGGCACCACCTACGGTGGCCTAGACATGGGCGTACTAGGGGCAGGCCGGCGCTAGCAGGCACCACCTGCGGTGACCCAGACATGGGCGTACTAGGGGGAGGCCGGCGCTAGCAGGTACCACCTGTGGTGACCCGGACATGGGCGTACTAGGGGGAGGCCGACGCTAGCAGGAACCACCGGTGGTGACCCGGACATGGGCGTACTAGGGGGAGGCCGGCGCTAGCAGGCACCACCCGCGGTGACCCGGACATGGGCGTACTAGGGGGAGGCCGGTGCTAGCAGGCACCACCCGCGGTGACCCGGACATGGGCGTACTAGGGGGAGGCCGGTGCTAGCAGGCACCACCCGCGGTGACCCAGACATGGGCGTACTAGGGGAGGCTAGCACTAGCAGGCACGACCTGCGGTGACCCGGACATAGGCGTACTAGGGGGAGGCCGGCGCTAGCAGGCACCACCTGCGGTGACCCCGACATGGGCGTACTAGAGGGAGGCCGGCGCTAGCAGGCACCACCTGCGGTGACCCCGACATGGGTGTACTAGGGGGAGGCCGGTACTAGCAGGCACCACCTGCCGTGACCCAGACATGGGCGTACTAGGGGGAGGCCAGCGCTAGCAGGCACCACTCGCGGTGACCCGGACATGGGCGTACTAGGGGGAGGCCGGCGCTAGCAAGCACGACCTGCGGTGACCCGGACATGGGCGTGTCCTAAGCAAAACAAGGTGCTACCGTCGTCTTGAAATTTAAGCGAGGGATCACCTTATAATGCTACCGTCGTCCTAAGCAAAACAAGGTGCATAAAAAGGCTTAACATCACATGCAAATCATAAGTGACATGATATGGCCATGAACTTGTGCTTTTGATCTCCATCTAGAAAGCACCGACATGATCTCCATCATCACGGGCACGACACCATGATCTCCATCATCTTGATCTCCATCAACGTGTCACCATCGGGGTTGTCACGCCCATCATGCTTCTACTACTATTGCTACCGTTTAGCGATAAAGTAAAGCATTACATAGCGCTTAATGATTGACACGCAGGTCATACAATAATTAAAGACAACCCTATGGCTCATGTCGGTTGTCGTACTCTTCGACATGCAAGTCGTGATATTCTATACATCACATGATCATCTCATACATCACATATATCACATCATGCAATTGGCCATATGACATCACAACATACCCTGCAAAAACAAGTTAGACGTCCTCTAATTGTTCTTGCATGTTTTACGTGTCTGCTACGGGTATCTAGCAAGAACAATTCTCGTCTACGCAAAAACCACAGCGGTGATACACTAGTTGCTTTTCAACCTTCTCAAGGACCGCCTTTGTCGAATCCGATCCAACTAAAGTGAGAGAAACTGACACCCGCAAGCCATCTATGCAACAAGTTGTAGTTGAGGGAACCGGTCTCTCCTAAGCGTATGAGTAATGTTGGTCCGGGCCACTTCATCCCACAATACCGCTGAAGCAAAACACAACCAAGGAAGGAAGCAATCTAAGCATCAACGCCCACAAAGTCTTTTTGTTCTACTCAAGATCTCACCTACACATAGACCTAGCTCATGATGCCACTGTTGGGGAACATTGCATGGGAAACAAAAAATTTCCTACGCACACGCAGATCTATCCATGGTGATGAGCATCTACGAGAGGGAGAGTGGATCTACGTACACTTGTAGATTGCTAAGCGGGAAGCGTTAAGAAATGCGGTTGGTGTAGTCGAACGTCTTCGCGATCCAAATCGCCGAGCATCCCGCGATCCAATCACAATCCGTCCCGATCAAGTACCGAATGGATGGCACCTCCGCGTTCAACACACGTACAACTTGATGACTATCTCCGCCTTCTTGATCCAGCAAGAGGGAGCAGAGAGGAAGAAGAGTTCTCCGGCAGCGTGACGGCGCTCCGGCTATGGTGGTGGAGCTAGTCCGGCAGGGCTTCGCCTAAGCACTGCAGAAATCCGATCTAGAGGAGAAACTATGCACTGAGGAACGGGTAGCACGTGGCTGAAAATATAGTGCAAAAACCCTAAAACCACCAGTATATATAAGAGGGAGGGAGGAGAGGCCTTGGCGAAAGGGCCAATCCCTCCTTGGTTCGGCCGAAGTGGGGAGGAGAGGAGGACTCCTCCTCCAATCCTAGTAGGACTAGGATTCCTTCCTTTTGCCTTTTTTCCACCTTTTCCTTTGGGCTTTTCCTTCCCTAGCCGCATGGGCCTTGTGTGGGGCTTACACCAGCACACTAAGGGCTGGTATTCACTCTCCCACAACCCATGAAGCCTCCTAGGTCGAAATACCCCTCCCGGTGGTCTCCCGGTACACTACCAGCACTCCCGGTACACTACCGATGAGCCCGAAACTTTTCCGGCGACCAAAATAGGACTTCCTATATATGAATATTTACCTCCGGACCATTCCGGAGCTCCTCGTGACGTCTGGGGTCTCATCTGGGACTCCGAACAACCTTCGGTCACCACCATGCATAACTCTATACTACTGAAACGTCACCAAACCTTAAGTGTGCAGATCCTGCGGGTTCGACAACTGTGTAGACATGACCGAGACACCTCTACGGTCAATAACCAATAGCGGGACCTAGATGCCCATATTGGTTCCTACATATTCTACGAAGATCTTTATCGGTCGAACCTCTATGTCAAGGATTCAGTTAATCCCGTATGATGTTTCCTTTGTTCTTCGGTATGTTACTTGCCTGAGATTCGATCGTCGGTATCTCCATACCTAGTTCAACCTTGTTACTGGAAAGTCTCTTTAATCGTTCCGTAATACAAGATCCCGTGACTAACACTTAGTCACATTGCTTGCAAGGCTTATTGTGATGTTGTATTACCGAGTGGGCCATGAGATACCTCTCCGTCACACGGAGTAACAAATCCCATCCTTGATCCATGCCAACTCAACAGACACCCTCGGAGATACCTATAGAGCACCTTTATAGTCACCCAGTTACGTTGCGACTTTTGATACACACAAGGCACTCCTCCGATGTCCGTGAGTTGTATGATCTCATGGTCATAGGAACATATACTTGACATGCAAAAAAACAGTAGCAATAAAATGACACGATCATATGCTACGTTTGTAGTTTAGGTCTTGTCCATCACATTATTCTCCTAATGATGTGATCCCGTTATCAAATGACATCACATGTCAATGGCTAGGAAACCTTGACCATCATTGATCAACGAGCTAGTTCACTAGAGGCATACTAGGGACAGAGTGTTGTCTATTTACCCACACATGTAATGTGTTTCCAATCAATACAATTATAGCATGGATAATAAGCGATTATCATGAATAAGGAAATATAATAATAAACATTTTATTTATTGCCTCTAGGGCTTATTTCCAACAGCATCACCCGTGGTGACCCGGACATGGGCCTACTAGGGGGAGACCGGTGCTAGCAGGCACCACCCGCGGTGACCCAGACATGGGCGTACTAGGGGGAGGCCGGCGCTAGCAGGCACCACCTGCGGTGACCCAGACATGGGCGTACTAGGGGGAGGCCGGCGCTAGCAGGCACCACCGGCGGTGACCCGGACATGGACGTACTAGGGGGAGGCCGGCGCTAGCAGGCACCACCCGCGGTGACCCGGACATGGGCGTACTAGGGGGAGGCCGGCGCTAGCAGGCACCACCCGCGGTGACCCGGACATGGGCGTACTAGGGGGAGGCCGGCGCTAGCAGGCACCACCCGCGGTGACCCGGACATGGGCGTACTAGGGGGAGGCCGGCGCTAGCAGGCACCACCCGCGGTGACCCGGACATGGGCGTACTAGGGGGAGGCCGGCCCTAGCAGGCATCACCCGCGGTGACCCGGACATGGACGTACTAGGGGGAGGCCGGCGCTAGCAGGCACCACCCACGGTGACCCGGACATGGGCGTACTAGGGGGAGTGACCCGCTTCGGCTCCGCGTAGCTGCACAACCCGGGAGGTCCAGGTCGAGGAGGGCACCGGCCATGGCGGACGAGGCTGACTACAATGATGGGGGCATGGGGCACAGCGATGCGGCCGTAGAGGAGACTAAAATGTTGGAATCGAGGATCGCCAGACAATCACAAGAACACGAGATACACGATTTGACGGGCGACGAACGCCCCGCCGGCGACAAACGTCGTTGTTTACCCTTGTATTCCACTCGACTCAACTACAAGCAATACAGGAGGGGGTCTTATACCCCGGTGCACACACACCCGACGCCCACTAACAGCACGCACGCACCCACGCACGACCCGGCCGCACACCAGTCACCACTAGCACGTACACACGCACTAACTAACAGAACTTGGACGTGGGCTGGTTTTGCAGTCCTCGGCTGCCCACGCATGCAGCGCCCGAGGACTCGCCAGTGCGTCCGATCCGCGTGCCCAGGCCGGCTGACGCGCTCACACGCGCCTGACTACCACGAACACACATACATGCACGCACACAGGGCACACCTGCCGGTTACGTACAACCTAGACATACACTCGTCACGTTTTCGTTGCGTCCCGCTATCCCGCGCGCGTCACCGACCGCGTTAGTGCGTTCCGCATGTCACACGCGCATCCGACGGGTCCGACGAGCCTGACCGCACTAGAAACCATGGCTTATTCCAACATAAAAAGCAGCACGGGAGGGCATGCGGTGGCTTTTTTGATGCTCTGAAGTGGTTCTAGGAAGAGGAGGGAGTGGTTGGGACGGCGCGAAATCGACCGAGGCCGAGGCGGCGACATGGCGGCCACGGGGGATGAACCCCAGCTCAAGAGATCAAATGGGAGGTTAAGTAGGTCGCCTGGGGTGTATAGGGGATAATGGAGTGCTCAGAGGGGATCCGCTATGAGTTCAAGAAGTGGAGCGGCGAGGGGAGTATCCGTGGCCGTCCGGAGCTCTCTAGACGCCGCGTGCGCGCTCGCATGCGTAGAAATGAAGAGGAACGCTGCGGCGCGCTAGGAGGTCATGCAGAGGCTTCCATCGGGCAAACCGACAAGGTCAAACGCCGGCGCACCGTTTCTGCTGGTCAAGGGCATGGTCACCACTCACCACTACAGTGCGTGTCCGGGGCACTCAGTTGGCCAAATAAAGATGTCCACAGTGTGAGGCACGCATGCTTGAGTTCTCTGGTGAGCTTTGAGAGGATAAGGAGTAATGACGAGGGGGTTTCGTCAGTGAATAACTTTGCAGCAGCAATCTTCGGGTTTACCTACGGGTTTTAACCAATTGGTATAAGAAGCAAAACAATGTCTGCTGGTCTTAGGCAAGGAAGGAGCACATTCCCACCAATTTTCACCTGAATCAGATGGATGGAAGTGGTACTTGTAGTTCAAAGCTGCATTTGATGTCAAAACCTAGGTTCAGATGAATCGTTCATAATTTTCACATGAACATGATATTTCTGGATGTGGGTAGGTGCATTATTAGGGTACAATTGATGTTTTGGCAAAGTTTGGGGTCATCTGCATTTATAGAATAAGGAGGAGAGGGGGGGGGGGGGGGGGGCAGTGTCATTGCATGTTCTGTCCAGAAGCTAGGCAGGAGGTGTTTGGAATTTTGTGGGTCAACTTCACTGATGGCTATTTCACTAGATGATTCTCAATAGCTGACTAAACTCTGGTAAAATCTTGAAGGCATTCAGAGAAACTCTTCTTCAGAGAAAAAATTCAAAACAAGTTTCTGTATGGAATGGAAAATGGATGATCTGGCAGCTCAAATTTGGTAGGATGCATATTTGAGAACATTTAGCCATCCATGAATTATTTGGGACGTTTACGAGGAAAATTCCTATGTAAAAATTTCAAACCCTAGAAATGGGATGTAGATCTAGGAATATTTTTTAATATGACAATGTGTTGAAACTCATATATAGGGAGAATGTATGTCCGCTGAGTCCCTCTTAATTTTCTCAAATGTCTTTGAAGCATGAAAATAATTTCCCCCTATTAAAAAGCATTTCTGGCCTCAAGAAAAAGCCTTTAAATAAAATACTTGTATGAATGGTAAAAATATAATTTTGTGGTTTTGGGATGTCCTATATATATTAGCATCCAAATATAACTTTATAAGGTTTTTATTCACTCAAATTAAAGACCTGTCATCCAAGCCATGATTTGAAGGGTTTTGAAAACCTAATTTTGGAATATTTTTTAAGATAATTATTTTTATGACCTATACCCATGTCATGATCAGTGGGAGGAAATTTGGTATGAAGAACTGAGATTGGTCAGATGATTCTTCCTAAGGTCTTAGAGAACTTTTATGAAGCAAAAGATCCAACTCAAGTTTAAGCAAAAGAAAAACAAAAAAAAAAGCAAGAAGCAAAATTTCACTCAGGCACAACATAAGGTTTGAAACAACACTATAGCCCTAATTATTGAGGAGGCCAAAAATCAGGGTGTTAGGGGGGGAGTGGAAAGAAGAAACGAGTCAACTTTCCATTAGAAATCACCCTTACCGTTGGATCACTCAGAATCATCAGAGGACATATGCAACAACTCAAACGATTTTAGTGAGGTGTACACTGCCTTCGGTATTACAGTTGTATAAAATGGGCTGGATAAAAAAGATCAAATAGGCTTTACGTATCGTGGAAGTTGCACAAATACTCAAATTTATTTTATTGTTTGCGAGAAAGGAGTCTGGTCTACTATAAAAGTTCATCGGAAGTGCAAAGCACCCCAAACATAATAAAAACTACATCGAGGTCTCTGGACCACCGGATGACTAGTACCGCCACTCCGATATCATAGTCGGCCAAACCTTGTCGATGATAGTCGGGAAGTCTTGATGCACACGCTTGTTGAGGACCAGCGTCCTGGAGCCGTAGTCGTCGTCGTTGAGCCTTTGAATTGATTAGAAGAAACTGACACCAAATCTCGAGCAGGAGGTCCTCCTAATATGTCTCGACGGACGAACTTGGGGAGGATCGAAGCCTGGAAGACTGACTCGGAGAATAAGCACCGTCATTCGTTCGAGCGGCGCCCCTTCAAGGACTAAAATCCTAACCAATCTACTAGCCTGAGCCGGGGCACTATGATTCCATTCCCCTCGGCTCCCCTTCGAGGACTAAAAAGCACTTGGCCGGCTCAGCAGGGCCTCCCCCTGTGCGTGGCGATTGGATAAGAAGGACTGAACGTGGGCCAGGCCCATTACTAGGCCTGAGCGAACATATGAAGTTAAGGTATCTCAGAGAAGTGAAAATGGGCTAAAATATTCAAAGTTTAGACAGTTTTTCTAAGGATGTGGGCAAGTTTTTCGAAACATTACCCTGTGTTTTCCACGTTTTGTATGTCCTTGTGTTATTGGTTTTAGACTTTTCGAATATTTCCAGAAAAAAATGATTGGATTATTCAGAAAACGTTCACAATGTTAGAAAATTGTTTGTTTTTTTTAAAAAAAAATCGGGGGAAAAACTTTGAAAAATCAGAAACTGTCCCGAAATTTGAAAAAAGTCTAAAAATTAGTTTCTTTTGTTTTCAGAAAACTGTTAGTTCCTCGGCGCCTTCAAAAATTGGATGAGAACCTATTAGGAATCATTTAAATTTACGGTTGTTCTTTGCTACAAAGGAAATGTTTGATTTTCAAGAATTTAAAAGGTGTTTCATATTTTCAAAAGAATGTTGGGATTATATTCAGAAAATGTGCACAAATTGGTTGGGTTTTTTTTTTGTGAAAAAGCCTAAAAAAATGTTTTTTAGGGGTCCAAAAAATAGATCTAAATGTTTTTAAAATGTTGCAAGAATTCAAGAAAATTGTATTTTTATGGCAAAGACTGGTATTGTTTGTAGGTTCGATAAAAGGAGGGTCGCTGGTGCCAACGGCGTGGACACATTGAGATCGAGAGAAGACGCGGCACGGCAGACGCTGGTTGGCGTGGTGTCTGTAAGGAAGCGTGAATCCCTACCTGCAGCTAACGCCAGGCAGCAGGCACCACAGTCCTCCTGTCTGACGCCGCGCGTTACCTCCTCCAGGCTCCAGGCGTTTGATGATGTATGTATTTCATATACTCCTACCTCCGGGCCCCAGACTCCCAACTCCAACTCCGCCATGGATGGCCACCGAGCTCCACTGCCTTCTCCCTTGCCATTCCGTCTCCGCCACCCTCCTGCTTCGCCACGACGATTATGATCATGATCACATATAATACAGCTCTGTAGGTTTGAGCATTCTAAATGATCCATGCCCTTGTGGCGAGTCTTTTTCTGATCATCAGTTTCATCTGGTCCAGATGCTGCTCTTTTAGTGCCATGTACTCCCACAGCAGCTCTGTTTTTCATCCACAGCAGCGCTCTGTTTTACACAATCAACACTGATCAAGAGAGTGGACTGTCTCACAAGCTCTACTCAACCCCGACAACATACATCAAGACATATTTATTATCATTGTGCACAGGCTTGGAACAGCAAAACTCTGTGATACAGTCAGCATATATGGTTACACAACAAGGAACACACCAGCCTCAACAACTTACAGCAGCAAAGCAGAAGAAGCACGTCCTTTCTCTTGTTTCGTGTGATACCGAATCCATGGACAAGGAGGACACGCAGCACCTCCCATCCCACTCACTCGAACATCGAAACATCGAGCACCCCTGCTGGCCCGGACGCAAACACCAACAGCTCCTTCCCGCATGGCGACATCATCAGCTTCGAAATCCCCTCAAACTCCGTCGACGTAGCGACGACAGACCCTGTCACGCTGTCCCACACGCGGACCCTCACACCAGCCTGGTAACATAAAAACACAACCGAAATTCATGACCGGACCAGACACAACCCAAGATATAACAACAGCAACAAAAACAAAAACATAGAGTCCGTGTGTCGAGTGGTGGGGTGGTACCTGATGGAAGTGCTGGAATTTTGTCTATTATGGGCCAAGCCTAATAGCAATCCTAATAAATCCTAGAGGCCCACGCAGCCCATTCGTGCAAGGCAAGAAATGAAACTAATGTTTAGGCTCACATTGCTAATTTAGAGGGAGTTAGACCTCTTTATAAGGGAGGTTCTTTCCCCACATGTATGAGGATGAGAACAAGAGGGACATCCACGCGCGCTCCTCCTCCGCCGCTCGACTCGACTGTCTAAATTTTTGCCACACACAACGGGTATACGAAAGGTCACACGACGGGAGCTGAAACATTTTTTCTGTAGTGGACACTGAATCCGAACGGCACGCCTCGTTGGCTGAAGTCCGTTCGCTTCGTCTCCCTCTCCTTTTCACCTCCCGTTGCTACGTTCTTCTCCATCTCGGCTTGCGGCGTGCACGGTAGGTCGGGACAGTAGGCCTCCGAAACCGCACCTTTTTGAGTCCTGTACGGGGAGAAAGGTGATAAGGTTTTTGGGGAGCGCTCTGCGCGACTACTGGCCGGTTCATCACGGACGTTCCGGACACCGACGACCACTTCCCCAACGACGACTTCTTCCCCAACGTCAACGACCTCTTCAACAACATGGCTAGCGACGACACCGACCCCAAGACTGAGACTTCTGCCACTATTCCATACGTGCTCGTGTTCTCTCTTTTCAAGATCATGTTTCAGCTTCTTTCCATGATGTTCACTATTATAGTCATGCTTTCCATGATGTTCTATTTATTTTACCTACTAATAAAATCATATGGTAAATTGCTCATATTTCCAACAGGAAGCACACGCAAGTCGCCTTCTGAGCAACCACATCCCATATCACCACCTTCTCGTCACTGCTCCCCGACGCCATTATATTGGAGCTGCGCAAACAGGGATTACACATCAACTGCATAAACATATTTTCTTCTTTCCGCACAACATATTTATGGCAGTCATACCTCGATGGTGACATGCCAATGCACGTGACTGAAGCGGAGCCTTTGTTGCCAACCAGCGACCCTATTGCCTTGAACCAATTCAACAACAAAATGGGAACACCTCAAAAATCTCAAATCAACTACATCACACGAAACAAAATACGAATAAAACAAGCGATTCATATTACCAAGCCTGAGTCAATGTCAACCACAAGAATCGACCCATCCTTCGACCCGTTGATGACAAACTCAGAGTCGGCGGTGATAACAAGGCACGTCACTTCACTGCCAACTGTAGACACAACAACTATCGGTTAAACTATACACCCCCCCTAACTAATAACCCAAACGAAAAATAAAACCTTCATGGCGGTCAATATCTTCTTACCTGCAACAACGCGCTGGCACACCGGACTTGGACTCCAGATCCGCAAAAGTCCATCACCCGAACCAGTGCAGAGATAGTCTCCTACCGTACACAACGCGTTTATGTTATCATACATATGGAAAATACTCTCTATCGCCAAGCAGAAAGTTTGATTTGCAAAATCGGTAGAGAATTTACTTACCGCTGGCAGAAAAATCACCATAGGTGACTTTGCCTGGAAGTTTTCCAATCACCGCACTGTGCTCGATACTCCACACATATGCCTCGTGAGACGCCGATACTCCAAGGATGAAACTCCCATCCGAAGTCCAGTTCACCCACTTCAAGAAAAGCAAACAGACAAAAAACAGAATTACTCGGCTATTTTATCTGCACATGAAGGGGAAGAGATATAGTCACCTTAACTTTCACATCACCTTGAAGAGTTCTGAGGAGTGTACCAGTATGTGTCTCCCTGATCGTGACTTTTCCATCATCTGATATAAATGCCGCCAAATGCCCATCGGCACTGAAGGCCACACTGATGATTTCTACAAATTCTACACACGACACAATTATTATTATATAAGATAATTGCACACGAACACACACGAACACGCGCACACACACACACAGAAGAATAATACTGACCTTTGTCACCTAAGATTGCATCATCCTCCTCATCATTCTCCTCGTCATTCTTTTCATCAACATCTGAAATTTTGAAAAACAATTGAACAAGTTGAGTGTAAGAAAATGTCCGCCCTGAGAGAGAGAGAGAGAGAGAGAGAGATAATGCTGACCTTCTTCATTGAATACATCATCATCTTCATCATCATTCTCCTCATTCTTTTTATCAACATCTGAAAATTTGAATAACAATTGAAAAAGTTGAGTGTAAGAAAATGTTCACCCTGAGAGAGAGAGGGAGAGAGAGAGAGAGAGAGAGAGAGAATGCTGACCTTGTTCATCCAAGGCAACATCCTCTTCATCGCCATTCTCCTCCTCATTCTTTTTGTCAATTTCTAAAAAGTTGAAACAACAAGAAAATGTCAGATGAGAGAGAGAGAGAGAGAGAGAGAATACCGACCTTCTTCATTCAAGGCACCATCCTCTTCATCGCCATTCTCCTCCTCATTCTCTTTGTCAACTTCTGAAAAGTTGAAACAAGTAGTATGTAAGAAAGTATCCGCCTGTATGTGTGTGTGAGAGAGAGAATGTGTTGCTAATTACCTTCTTCAAAGGTTGACTGTTCATCATCTGTCTCCTCCTTGTCAAGCTTCTCTACCTCAGCCTCAGCTGCCACTTCCTTGACTACCACCTAGCCTTTCCCTTTCTCTTTATTGTACACGGTTTCACAGCGCAACAAGCTGTGCTTAACAAGGTTTCGTTTGATCACTCTGAGACGTTCGGGAGGGTCGTCCTCGTAGCACTTATCAGAGTTGGTTCCCCATTCCCCAATATCGGTTATCTTGTCTGGGGGCAGCATCACACCAATGAAGATTAGTGGGTCTGTGGAATGTAACACAACCCACATCGATATCTCCTTATACCTCACACACTCTGATATAGTCACCACGAAGAATCCCATGGCATTTGCAGGTACGCTGCTCTTCTTGTTTTGAAAGCTTTCACCAGCTTGATGTAGTTTCTTATACGCTTTTTGGCATGCTCTGTAGTGGAATTTATGGTATTTCCCTTCCCCTAAATGGTTATAATTCCCCGTCCAAGATAAGGTGACCGTTCCGTCCTTGAAGGGATCTTCGCTCTTCTTCATACGACCCACTTACCCGTACGAAATTTGGGTCAAAGGTGGGATGCGCACATAGGCGTCTTGCAACATATACCATACCCCTGCGTTCATAAAAGAAAGAAAAAGGGTGTTAGAATATAAATACCATCATCATAAATTAAAACACAAGTCTGAGAGGCACTTACTTGCTACATTAAATCCTTGTAGGTAAAGATCCATTAGCCCGTAAAGGAGGGTGACAGGCTTCATCTCGGCATCTCCATCTGCACTACTAAACAGATATACCAGAAAAGCCCCACTCAGCGGGGTGTAGGGCTTCCCCTTGAGTGTTGTCGGCTTCCGCTTGCTGTGGGGTAATCTTTTCATCTCATCCTCCACCCGCTCTAGCATCAGTGCTAGTATATCATCCATCAACTTCTCATGGATTGCTGCATACTTCTTCGGATTCAGATCAAGCTCGAAGTGGGGATATGGCTCTGGCGATTCGTCCCACGCCGAGGACTCCTTCTCCTTTCCCTTCTTGGCGGAACCCCTCTGGTGTGCTTTGCAACCCATCTGCCACAAAAAAAAACACGATATTACTATCACTTGGAAGCTGGACGCATGGGATACAGCAAAGTGCAGTCACTACATTGCACAAACATTTGATGAGGAGGAGGAGCTCATAAGCTAAAAGACTACGGAAGCCCTGCGGCAGGGGTTGAACCAACATTTGAGTAGAGATGAAGGTTGCATGCTGAAGAAATATACTACTTCTGGACACTAACATAGGACGTTTTTTAAGTTCAAACTGAGAAGTGCAAAAACGTCTTACATTAGAGTACAGAGGGAGTAGCATGTATTTTATTAGAGCAAAGCCCATGCAGGGAGTGTGAGAAATCTCTTATAAGTAAAGCCACGCTGACGAAAAATACCCCCCTCCGATCCATATAAATTATCGCTGATTTAGTACAAAGTTGTAATAAATCAATGACAATTAATGTGGATCAGAGGGAGTAGCCCTTATTCTATAACATTGTCTGCACCAAAATATAAGATGTTTTGCAAAAACAACTTATATTATGGGGCGGATGGAGTACCAAATACTCTTCATTATGAAACCATAAGTAGCACATTCATGTTCCTTTACTGTTACTACCTACGTAAACAGCAACAACAAAGTATCATTCATCACAAAACCGACCAGGCTTTCAGGTACAATGGGCATGCACCATGCAATGTTTGTACAATCAGGAAAGCATGTCAAATGCATTAGAGATAAATAAGGAGTTAGGTATGGTGACAAGTGCTTGGTCTTCTGGTTTCATCAAGGGACGCTCGATCCAAGACTGTCTGGCTTGGGCCTTCGACACCATCAAGAAATTATACTCCTCAAGCTGGACTTTGTCAGACTTCCAAACGAGAAATTATACTGCTCAAGCTGGACTTTGCCAAGGCCTTTGACACCATCGATCATTCAGCCATGCTCAAAATAATGGAACAAATGGGTTTTAATAAGAAATGGTTGGCATGGATGCAAACCATATTCACATCAGGGAAGTCCTCTGTCCTACTTAATGGTACCCCGGGCCGTTAGTTTGATTGCAAATGTGGTGTCAAACAAATAGACCTGCTCTCGCTTCTAATCTTTGTCCTAGCGGCAGACCTACTACAAGCAGCAATCAATGATGCTTTCAGCAAAAACCTCTTGAAACTACCACTCGAATCACGAAGGAACCGTGATTACCCGGTGATTCAATATGCGGATGACACTATAATTATCATGCCCGCATGTTCTGTCCAAGCTGCTGTGATGAAAGGGATTCTAACTGATTACGCAACCTCAATTGGTCTGAAAATCAACTTTCAGAAATCCACGCTGATCCCTATCAGCACACCTGATGCTCTGTGTCAGAATCTGGCTAACATCTTTGGCTGTACAGTGGGAGGAATGCCATTCACATACTTAGGTCTCCCGCTTGGCACCATGAAGCCCTCAGTGCAAGACTTGGTCCCACTGGTATGCAAAGCAGAAAGGAGAGTTACTTCCACCATGGCGATGATGTCCTATGGAGCCAAACTCTTCTTACTCAACTCCATCATTACATCTCTAGCCATGTTTGCTATGTGCACTATAAAAATCAATCCTAAAATTTTGGCACAACTGGATAAAATAAGGAGACTTTGCTTATGGAACGAGAAGACTAAAAATGGGGAACGCTACAACTCTCTAGCTGCATGGGATCTAGTCTGCCTGCCTATGGGGGACTTGGAGTTCTAAACCTTCAGATACAAAATGATGCCCTACTCCTCAAGTTCTTGGGCAAGTTCTACAACCACCATAACATCCCCTGGGTGCACCTGGTTTGGGACACCTACTATACTGATGTTGTTCCACATGCTACCGTCCCGTGTGGCTCTTTCTGGTGGAAAGATATCATGCATCTAAACCCGATCCTCCATGGCATCTCCACGATAGAAATCAACAACGGATCCACGGCTCTATTCTGGAAAGATATGTGGCATGATGATCTTATGATGGATGCCTTCCCACGTGCCTACTCATACACTCTTTCTGAAGATATATCTGTCAGAAACTTCCTTGGGACCTCTAACCTTCACGCGGTGTTTCAACTACCTTTGTCTCCCCAAGGACACAAAGAAGCAGATTGCTAGAGGAGTGGACTTGTCTGACAATGATAGGGATGTTTGGTCATATGTTTGGGGAATTAACAGGTTCAAAGCCAGCAAATACTATGAATTTTACTTTAGAGAAATTCCGCTTGGGAACTGGCAAGCCGGAGACGTACGGTTCAGTAGAGCATGGCATGGATCCAAACAAAAGACTTCCTATGAGACCAGCAGTTTATACCTTGGTTTGGGGTGGGGGTGGGGTGGGGGTCGTCCAACTGTGTCCAAGCCCTCTCCGCCCGTCGCAGCCTAGGGGAAGAGCGATTCAGCACCTCCTGCAAGCCCCGAGCGTCAAATGGAATCCGGCATTGCCGATCAAGAGCAGGGTAGGGTAGGGTAGGGTCTGGGGTAACTCGGCCGCCGCTGTCCGCCGCCACCGCCGCGAAGATCCGTCGCCGCCGCCGCCGTGTGCCGGTGTCCAAATCCGACGGACGGTGGGATAGGGAGATGAAGGAGTGGCACGGAGTTGGGGGCCAGGGTTTTGGTGGAAGCGGCTTCGGAAGACGAGGGAGTGGGGATCGAATGGAAGAGAGATGGGGGCGAGACCGCGATGGAGGAGGAGCCTGGTCGGGTTCGGGCTGCTCGCTCGCTCGACTCACAACTATACCTGGGTATCTTCGGCCCGGCCCGGCCGGCCCATCCAGGCCCGGCCGGCCCATCCAGGCCCGGCCCCAAAATACAGGGCCTAGGCTACCCGTGGGCTGGATTTGGACCTGAGTTTTAAGCCCACCCATAGGGCTAGGCCGGGCTTGGGCTTGGCCTATTAGGATTTTAAGGAAGAAGCCCGGCCCACGACCCTAGGCCCGACGGGCTTTTCACCATATGGGTCGGGCTTGGGCTTCAAATTAGGCCCGATGACAGGGCATGGGCCTCAGTTTTTTGCCATGGGCTTTTTAGGGCCCGGCCCATGGCCAGATATACTCACAACCAATTTCATCCCAGTTTCTTTTCTTCTTTTTTTCTTTTGTTGTCGTTGTTGTTGTTGTTGTTGTTGTTATTGTTGAACTGGTTCAAGGTAGACCTGGCCCAAAAAAAGCCCGACCCGACCCGACCCGGTCTTGGCCGCAGGCCGGGCCTGGGCCTAAGATTTGAGCCAAAGCACACGCCAGGCAGGCTTGGGCTTCGGGTATTTGCGTTTTAGCGAAGGGGCCCAGTCCAAGGCCCGACAGGCTTTCTCATTAATGGGCCGACTTGGGCCTGAAAATCAGGCCCGAAGGCCAGACTCGGACCTAGGTTTTCTCACTCGGGCTTGGTTAGGCCCGACCCAAAGCCCCCTGATGGATGGCCGGGTATAGTTCGAGGCATTCCTTCCTTCAAATAAAATCACCATGCTTGAAAACAGGGGGCCTTGATACTTTCATTTTACATCATGCTTTTATATTGATATTTATTGCATTATGGGCTGTTACTACATATTTTGGTACAATACTTACGCTTTTTCTCCCTTATTTTACAAGGTTTACATGAAGAGGGAGAGTGCCGACAGCTGGAGTTCTGGACTAGAAAAGGAGCAAATCTGATATACCTATTCTGCACAACTCCAAAAGTCCTGAAAATCTATGGAGAATTATTTTGGAATATATATATAAAATATTGGGCAAAAGAAATACATCAGGGGCCCACCAGGCAGCCACAAGCCTGCAGGGCGCGCCCCTGAGGCTTGTGGCCCACCTGGCAGCCGTCTGATGCCCATCTTCTACTATATTGAGGGTTTTGACCTGGAAAAAATCAGAATGGAGCTTTCAGGACGAAGCGCCGCCGTCTCGAGGCGGAACTTGGCAGAATCAATCTAGAGCTCCGACAGGGCTGTTCTGCCGGGGAATCTTCCCTTCGGGAGGGGGGAATGGAAGCCATCGTCATCACCAACGACCCTCTCATCGAGAGGGGGTCAATCTCCATCAACATCTTCATCAGCACCATCTCCTCTCCAAACCCTAGTTCATTTCTTGTATCCGATCTTTGTCTCAAAACCTCGGATTGGTACCTGTGGGTTGCTAGTAGTGTCGATTACTCCTTGTAGTTGATGCTAGTTGGTTTACTTGGTGGAAGATCATATGTTCAGATCCTTCATCATCATTAATACTCCTCTGATTATGAACATGAATATGCTTTGTGAGTAGTTATGTTTGTTCCCGAGGACATGGGGTAAGTCTTGTTATAAGTAATCATGTGCATTTGGTATTCGTTCGATATTTTGATGAGATGTATGTTGTCTCTCCTCTAGTGGTGTCATGTGAACGTCGACTACATGACACTTCACCATTGTTTGGGCCTAGAGGAAGGCATTGGGAAATAATAAGTAGATGGTGGGTTGCTAGAGTGACAGAAGTTTAAACCCTAGTTTATGCGTTGCTTCGTAAGGGGCTTATTTGGATTCACATGTTTTATGCTATGGTTAGATTTATCTTAATTCTTCTTTCGTAGTTGCGGATGCTTGCGAGAGGGGTTAATCATAAGTGGGAGGCTTGTCAAAGTAAGGGCAGCACCCAAGCACCGGTCCACCCACATATCAAATTATCAAAGTAACGAACGCGAATCATATATACATGATGAAAACTAGCTTGACAGAAATTCCCATGTGTCCTCGGGAGTGCCTTGCTTTATATAAGAATTTCTACAGGCTTGTCCTTTGGTATAAAAAGGATTGGGCCACTTTGCTACACCTTTTTTACAATTGTTACTTGCTACCCGTTACGAATTATCTTATCACAAAACTATTTTTTACCGATAATTTCAGTGCTTGCAGAGAATACCTTACTGAGAACCGCTTGTCATTTCCTTCTGCTCCTCGTTGGGTTCTACACTCTTACTTATAGAAAGGACTACGATAGATCCCCTATACTTGTGGGTCATCAGGCCTCCATCTCATCAATCCAAATTCATTGTCACGCCTCTTGTACAAACTTTATACTAGAGCTGCGGCGGTTAATTTGGATAGGCGGGAGTATCATTTTTTACTTTCCTTTTCTTGAATTTCCATCCATGAGAGCTTTTCCCACCTGAATTCCTCATATCCATATGTGGACCAAAAGTCCTCATCTTCTATAACAGTAAACACCCTAGGGCTGGGGGCCTCACAATCAATTGAGGTCTCCAATTGGAATTTGGTCATCCAATTTTGGCCGGGTCAATAATTTCTCAATAAGTTCTCTCATTCAATTCTTCTAATTCTCCGTACTGTTTAATTTTGGAGCCTATTGAATGGATTAAAGTATTCGATTTGGGATTTGGTTCATGATTTCGATTGGGTCAACGTCTTTTAAAATCAATGAGGGGTAACCGACTTATAAAAATATATCAATCCTGTGCACCCCCTCGCCACCTAGAAATATATTATTGTAGCACCAAAATAGTACATGTAGACAATGACGCGAAATTTTTTCTGATGTAAATATTGGTTGATTAGCATATAACACAGAACCACAGTATGAAAGACCCATCAAAACACCACATTATAAATAAAATAAAATAAATATTTAATCATTTCTCACACTAGCCAAATCAAATTCTCCCTCAGTTCCAAGATATAAGGTGTATTTTTTTCTTGAAAAGTCAAATTCATTTAACTTTGACTAAGTTCGGAGTAAAAAAATTATCGTCATCTACAATCCTAATAAATATGGAAAATTCATTTCATGAATAATTTAATGATCACAACTTGGTATTCTGGATATTAATATAGTTCTCTACAAATTTGGTCAAAGTTGAAGAGTTTTGACTTTTTAAATAATCTAATACACCTATATATTACAACAAAGAGACAAACTTACTTTATAAAAACACAACACCATCAATGGCGCAGCAACGCACGCTTGATCCTTCTAGTAACCAACATGTACGACGTGGGGGGACAAATCTATCCTCATGAACATCATTATCATTATCATTATCACTAGGTGTATGTTCATTACCAGATTGAGTTTCTATGTCAGGTTCACTAGAAGCATGCAAAGTCCTATCAATTTTCTTTTTCTTCTTCTTCTTAGAAGGACTAGGTGTATCGGCATTAATTCCTTGAGATTCTTGTTCTATTCTTTTAGGATGACCTTCGGGATAATGAGGTTCATGGGTCATACTACCTCCTCTAGTTACTACTCTAATAGCATGATCATTCATATTATTATTCGTTTCATCAAGCAATTTGTTGGAGAACGTCACATGGGAAACAAAAAATTTCCTACGCACACGCAAACCTATCCATGGTGATGAGCATCTATGAGAGGGAGTGGATCTACGTACCCTTGTAGATCGCTAAGCGGGAAGCGTTAAGAAACGCGGTTGGTGTAGTCGAACATCTTCATGATCCAAATCGCCGAGCGTCCCGCGATCTCATCACGATACGTCCCGCGATCCAATCACGATCGGTCCCGTGAACTCATCACGATCCGTCCCGCGATCTCATCACGATCCGTCTCCCGATCTTGATCATGACCTGTCCCACGAACTCATCACGATCCGTTCCGCGATCTCATCACGAACCGTCTCGCGATCTCGATCACGGTCCTTCCGATCTAGTGCCGAACGGACGGCACCTCCGCGTTCAGCACACGTGCAGCTTGATGACGATCTCCACCGTCTTGATCCAGCAAGAGGAGGTGGAGAGGAGAGTGAGTTCACCGGCAGCGTGACGGTGCTCCGGAGATGGTGGTGGAGCTATTCCGGCAGGGCTTCGCCTAAGCGCTGCAGAAATCCAATCTAGAGGAGAAACTATGCACTGGAGGAACGGGTAGCACGTGGCTAAAATCTAGTGCCAAAAATCCCTAAAACCTCTAGTATATATCAGAGGAAGAGAGGAGGAGGCTTGGCCCTCAAAGGACCAGCAATTGGGTCGGCAAAATCAAGTGGGAGAGGTGGAATCCACCTCCAATCCTAGTAGGACTAGGATTCACCCTATTTTTTTGCCTTTTTCCACCTTTTTCTCTTTGGGCTTTTCTTCCCAGCCTCATGGGCCTTGTCTGGGATTTCCACCAGCCCACTAAGGGATGGTATTTACTCTCCCACAGCCCATGCAACCTCTTGGGTAGAAATAGCCCTCACGATGGTCTCCCGGTACACTACCAGCACTCCCGGTACACTACCGATGAGCCCGAAACTTTTCCGGCGACCAAAACAGGACTTCCTATATATGAATCTTTACCTCCGGACCATTCTGGAGCTCCTCGTGACGTCTGGGATCTCATCCGGGACTCGAAACAAACTTCGGTCACCACCATACATAACTCTATACTACCGAAACGTCACCAAACCTTAAGTGTGCAGACCCTGCGGGTTCGAGAACTATGTAGACATGACCGAGACACCTCTACGGTCAATAACCAATGGTGGGACCTAGATGTTCACATTGGTTCCTACATATTATACGAAGATCTTTATCGGTCGAACCTCTATGTCAAGGATCCAGTTAATCCCGTATAACGTTCCCTTTGTTCTTCGGTATGTTACTTGCCCGAGATTCCATCGTCGGTATCTCCATACCTAGTTCAACCTCGTTACCGGCAAGTCTCTTTACTCGTTCCGTAATACAAGATCCCGTGACTAACACTTAGTCACATTGCTTGCAAGGCTTATTGTGATGTTGTATTACCGAGCGGGGCCTGAGATACCTCTCTGTCACACGGAGTAACAAATCCCAGTCTTGATCCATGACAATTCAATAGACACCCTCAGAGATACCTATAGAGCACCTTTATAGTCACCCAGATATGTTGTGACGTTTGATACACACAAGGCACTCCTCCGATGTTGTGAGTTGCATGATCTCATGGTCATAGGAACATATACTTGACATGCAGAAAACAGTAGCAATAAACTCACACGATCATATGCTACGTTTGTAGTTTGGGTCTTGTCCATCACATCATTCTCCTAATGATGTGATCCCGTTATCAAATGACATCTCATGTCCATGGCTAGGAAACCTTAACCATCTTTGATCAACGAGCTAGTCTATTAGAGGCATACTAGGGACATGGTTTTGTCTATGTATCCACACATGCATCTAAGTCTTCGATCAATACAATTTATAGCATGGATAATAAACGATTATCATGAACAAAGAAATATGATAATAACTAATTTATTATTGCCTCTAGGGCATATTTCCAACAGTCTCCCACTTGCACTAGAGTCAATAATCTAGTTCACATCACCAGGTGATTCGCATTGTTATGAATCTAACACCCAATGAGTTCTGGGGCTCGATCATGCTTTGCATGTGAGAGAGGTCTTATAGTCAATGGGTCTGCGACATTCAGATCCGTGTGTACTTTGCAAATTTTTATGTCAAACCGTAAACACTGCTACCACACTCCACTTGGTACAATTCCAAATGGCTGCTCCACTATACGTATCCAGATTGCTACTACGAGTCATCCGGATTGGTGTTAAAGCTTGCATCGACGTAACTCTTTACAACGAACTCTTTATCACCTCCATAATCGAGAAACATCTCCTTAGTCTTTTAGTTACTAAGGATAATCTTGACCGCTGTCCAGTGATCCACTCCTGGATCACTTTTGTACCCCTTGACTGACTCATGGCAAGGCACACACACAGGTGCGGTATACAACATGGCATACTATACAGAGCCTATGGCTAAAGCATAGGGGATGACATTCGTCCTTTCTCTTTCTTCTGCCGTGGTCGAGCTTTGAGTCTCACTCAAATTCACACCTTACAAAGCAGGCGAGAACACTTCTCTCTGACTAATCCATTTTGAACTCTTTCAAAATCTTGTCAAGGTATGTACTCATTGAAAGTCTCATCAAGCATTTTGATCTATCTCCATAGATCTTGATGCTCAACAATTAGGTAGCTTTATCCAGGTTTTCCTTTGAAAAACACTTTTCAAACAACCTTTTATGCCTTCCAGAAATTCTACATTATTTCCGATCAACAATATGTCATCCACATATACTTATCAGAAACTCTATAGTGCTTCCACTCACTTTATTGTAAATACAAGTTTCTCGTAGACTTTGTATAAACTATAAAAACTTTGATCACCTCATCGAAGTGTATATTCCAACTCCGAGATGCTTGCTCCAGTCCATAGAAGGATCACTGAAGCTTGCTCACCTTTTAGCATCCTTAGGACTGACAAAACCTTCTGGTTGTATCACATACAACCTTTCCTCAAGTAAACCGTTAAGGAAACGATGTTTTGACATCCATCTGCCATATTTCATAATTGAAAGATGCAGCAACTGCTAACATAATTCCAACAGACTTCAGCATCGCTACGAGGGAGAAAGTCTCATCGCAGTCAACTCTTTGAACTTGTCGTAAACTACTTTGCTACAAGTCAAGCTTTACAAATGGTAACATTTACCATCAGCATCTGCTTCATTTTAAAGATCCATTTGTACTCAACGACCTACCGTCCAACGAGCAAGTCTACCAAAGTCTATACTTGGTTTTCATACATGGATCCTATCTCGGATTTCACGGCCTCCAACCATTTGTCGGAATCCGGGCCCATCATCGCTTCTCCATAGCTCGTAGGTTCATCGTTGTCCAACAACATGACTTCCAAGACAGGGTTGCCATACTGCTCAGGAGCAATACACATCCTTGTCAACCTACAAAGTTCGATAGGAACTTGATCCTGAAGCTTCATGATCATCATCATTAACTTCCTCTTCAACTAACGTAGGCTTCACAGAAACATCTTCCTGCGCTGCGCTACTCTCTGGTTGAACAAAGGTTTAACAACCTCATCAAGTTCTATCTTCCTCCCACTCAATTCTTTCGAGAGAAACATCTCCTGGAGAAAGGATCCGTTTAAGCAACAAACAATTTGCACTTGGATCTGAGATAGAAGGTTCACCCAACTGATTTTAGGGTATTCTATGAAGATGCATTTGTCCGCCTTGGGTTCGACCACATTAGGTGAAAACATTTTCCACACATGTGTCGCAGCCCCAAACATTAAGAAATGATAGCTTAGGTTTCTATCGAACCATAATTCACACGGTGTCATCTCAACGGATTTAGATGATGCCCTATTTAAAGTGAATGTATTTGTCTCTAATGCATGTTGGGAGACGCAGTAGTAAATCAAAATTTTCCTACGTGTCACCAAGATCTATCTATGGAGAAACCAGCAAACGAGCGGGGAGAGATTGGATCTTCATACCTTTGAAGATCGCTAAGCGGAAGCGTTGCTAGAATGCGGTCGATGGAGTTGTACTCGCAGCGATTCAGATCGCGGTAGATCCGATCAAGTGCCAAACGGACGGCACCTCCGCGTTCAACACACGTGCAGCCCGGTGACGTCTCCTACGCCTTGATCCAGCAAGGAGGGAGGAGAGGTTGAGGGAGAGCTCCGGCAACACGACGGCGTGGTGGCGGTGGAGCTGCGTGGTACTCCGACAGAGCTTCGCTAAGCACTACGGAGAACGAGGAGAGGGAGGAGTAGGGCTGCACCAGGGAGGAGATGAACTCGTGTGTTGTGCAGCCCCAAATACATCCACTATATATAGGGTGAGGGGAGGAGAGGTGCTGCGCCCTAGGGTTCCACCCTAGGGGCTGGCGGCAGCCACCAGATGGCATCTGGCCGGCGGCCAGGTCAGGGAAAGGTGGAGGCGCCCTAGGGTGGGCCTTAAGGCCCATCTAAGCCTAGGGTTTGCCCCCTCCACCCTTGCTGCGCCTTGGGCTGGGGTGGGAGGCGCACCAGCCCACCTCGGGGCTGGCTCCCTCCCACTCTTGGCCCATGGAACCTTCCGGGGCAGGTGGGCCCACTTGGTGGACCCCCGGAACCCTTCCGGTGGTCCCGGTACACTACCGGAGACACCCGGAACACTTCCGGTATCCAAAACCACACTTCCTATATATCAATCTTCGTCTACGGACCATTCCGGGACTCCTCGTGACGTCCGGGATCTCATCCGGGACTCCGAACAACCTTCGGTAACCACGTACACTATTTCCCTATAACCCTAGCGTCAACGAACCTTAAGTGTGTAGACCCTACGGGTTCGGGAGACACATAGACATGACCGAGACACCTCTCCGGTCAATAACCAACAGCGGGATCTGGATACCCATGTTGGCTCCCACGTACTCCACGATGATCTCATCGGATGAACCACGATGTCAAGGATTCAATCAATCCCGTATACAATTCCCTTTGTCTATCGGTATGGTACTTGCCCGAGATTTGATCGTCGGTATCGCCATACCTTGTTCAATCTCGTTACCGGCAAGTCTCTTTACTCGTTCCGTAATACATCATCGCGTGACTAACTTCTTAGTCACATTGAGCTCATAATGATGATGTCTTACCGAGTGGGCCCAGAGATACCTCTCCGTCACACGGAGTGACAAATCCCAGTCTCGATTCGTGTCAACCCAACAGACACTTTCGGAGATACCCGTAGCGTACCTTTATAGCCACCCAGTTACGTTGTGATGTTTGGCACACCGAAAGCATTCCTACGATATCCGGGATTTACACAATGTCATGGTCTAAGGAAATGACACTTGACATTGAAAAGCTTTAGCAAACGAACTACACGATCTTGTGCTATGCTTAGGATTGGGTCTTGTCCATCACACCATTCTCCTAATGATGTGATCCCGTTATCAACGACATCCAATGTCCATGGTCATGAAACTGTGACCATCTATTGATCAACGAGCTAGCCAACTAGAGGCTCACTAGGGACACGTTGTGGTCTATGTATTCACACATGTATTACGGTTTCCGGTTAACACAATTATAGCATGAACAACAGACAATTATCATGAACTAGGAAATACAACAATAACCATTTTATTATTGCCTCTAGGGCATATTTCCAACAGTCTCCCACTTGCACTAGAGTCAATAATCTAGTTACATTGTGATGAATCGAACACCCAAAGCATTCTGGTGTTGATCATGTTTTGCTCGTGAGAGAGGTTTAGTCAACGGATCTGCGACATTCAGATCCGTATGCACTTTACAAATATCTATGTCTCCTTCCTGAATGTAATCACGGATGGAGTTGAAACGGTGCTTGATGTGTCTTGTCTTCTTGTGAAACCTGGGCTCCTTCGCAAGGGCAATAGCTCCAGTGTTGTCACAGAGTAGAGTCATCGGGCCCGACGCATTCGGAATCACTCCTAGGTCGGTGATGAAATCCTTCATCCAGACTCCCTCCTTTGCTGCTTCCGAAGCAGCTATGCATTCCGCTTCACATGTAGATGCCGCCACAACGCTTTGCTTGCTGCTGCTCCAGCTCACTGCCCCTCCATTCAAGATATACACGTATCCGGTTTGCGACTTGGAGTCGTCCGGATCTGTGTCAAAGCTAGCATTGACGTAACCCTTTACGACGAGCTCTTCGGCACCTCCATAAACGAGAAACATGTCCTTTGTCCCTTTCAGGTACTTCAGGATATTATTGACCGTTGTCCAGTGTTCCGCTCCGGGATCACTTTGGTACCTCCCTACCAAACTTATGGCAAGGTTCACATCAGGCCTGGTACACAGCATGGCATACATGATAGAGCCTATGGCTGCAGCATAGGGGATGACACTCATCTCTTCTCTATCCTTTACCGTGGTCGGGCATTGAGTCGTACTCAATCTCACACCTTGCAACACAGGCAAGAACCCCTTCTTGGACTGATCCATATTGAACTTCTTCAATATCTTTTCAAGGTATGTGCTTTGTGAAAGACCAATGAGGCGTTTCGATCTATCTCTATAGATCTTAATACCTAATATGTAAGCAGCTTCTCCAAGGTCCTTCATTGAAAAACACTTATTCAAGTAGGCCTTTATACTTTCCAAGAGTTCTATATTATTTCCCATTATCAGCATGTCATCCACATACAGTATAAGAAATGCTATAGAGCTCCCACTCACTTTCTTGTAAATACAGTGTTCTCCATAAACCTGTACAAACCCAAACGCTTTAATCACCTCATTAAAGCGAATGTTCCAACTCCGAGATGCTTGCACCAGCCCATAGATGGAGCGCTGGAGCTTGCATACCTTGTTAGCATCTTTCGGACCGACAAAACCTTCCGGCTGCATCATATACAATTCTTCCTTGAGGAAGCCATTAAGGAATGCCGTTTTGACGTCCATTTGCCAGATCTCATAATCATAAAATGCGGCAACTGCTAACATGATTCGGACTGACATTAGCATCGCTACGGGTGAGAAAGTCTCATCGTAGTCAACTCCTTGAACTTGTCGATAACCCTTAGCGACAAGCCGAGCCTTATAGGCGGTCACATTTCCGTCCGCGTCAGTCTTCTTCTTAAAGATCCATTTGTTTTCAATGGCTCGCTTATCATCAGGCAAGTCCACCAAAGTCCATACTTTGTTCTCATACATGGATCCTATCTCGGATTTCATGGCCTCAAGCCATTTGTCGGAATTCGGACCCGCCATCGCTTCTTCATAGTTTGAAGGTTCACCATTGTCCAACAACATGATCTCTAGGACAGGATTGCCGTACCACTCTGGTGCGGAACGTGTCCTAGTGGACCTTCGAATAGCGACTTGATCTGAAGCTTCATGATCATCATCATTAACTTCCTCTCTAGCCGGTGTAGGCTCCACAAAAACAACTTCCTGTGCTGCGCTACTCTCCGGGTCGAGTGGAGGTACAATTACCTCATCAAGTTCTATTTTCCTTCCACTTACTTCTTTCGAGAGAAACTCTTTCTCGAGAAAGGATCCATTCTTGGCAACAAAGACTTTGCCCTCGGATCGTAGGTAGAAGGTATACCCAATAGTCTCTTTGGGATATCCTATGAAGACGCACTTTTCCGCTTTGGGTTCGAGCTTCTCAGGTCGAAGTTTCTTCACATAAGCATCGCATCCCCAAACTTTTAGAAACGACATCTTAGGTTTCTTTCCAAACCATAATTCATACGGTGTCGTCTCAACGAATTTAGACGGTGCCCTATTTAAAGTGAATGCGGCAGTCTCTAATGCATATCCCCAAAATGATAGCGGTAAGTCGGTAAGAGACATCATAGATCGCACCATATCCAATAGAGTGCGATTACGACGTTCAGACACACCATTTCGCTGAGGTGTGCCGGGCGGCGTGAGCTGTGAAACAATTCCACATTTCCTAAGGTGCGTGCCAAACTCGTGACTTAAATATTCTCCGCCACGATCAGATCGTAGGCATTTTATTTTCCTGTCACGTTGATTCTCGACCTCACTTTGAAATTCCTTGAACCTTTCAAAGGTTTCAGACTTGTGTTTCATTAAGTAGACATACCCATATCTGCTCAAGTCATCAGTGAGGGTGAGAACATAACGGTAGCCACCGCGAGCCTCGACACTCATTGGACCGCATACATCGGTATGTATTATCTCCAACAAGTCAGTTGCTCGCTCCATTGTTTCGGAGAACGGAGTCTTGGTCATCTTGCCCATGAGGCATGGTTCGCATGTGTCAAATGATTCGAAATCAAGTGACTCCAAAAGTCCATCAGCATGGAGCTTCTTCATGCGTTTGACACCAATATGGCCAAGACGGCAGTGCCACATGTAAGTGGGACTATCGTTATCAACTTTATACTTTTTGGTACTCACACTATGGACATGTGTCACATCACGTTCGAGATTCATCAAAAATAAACCGTTGACCAGCGGTGCATGAGCATAAAACATTTCTCTCATATAAATAGAACAACCATTATTCTCGGATTTAAATGAGTAGCCATCTCGCATCAAGCGAGATCCAGATACAATGTTCATGCTCAAAGCTGGTACTAAATAACAATTATTAAGGTTTAAAACTAACCCCGAAGGTAGATGCAGAGGTAGCGTGCCGACGGCGATCACATCGACCTTGGAACCATTCCCGATGCGCATCGTCACCTCGTCCTTGGCCAGCCTCCGCTTATTCCGCAGCTCCTGCTTGGAGTTACAAATGTGAGCAACTGCTCCGGTATCAAATACCCAGGAGCTACTACGAGCGCTGGTCAAGTACACATCAATAACAAGTATATCACATATACCTTTAATGTTTTCGTCCTTCTTATCCGCTAAGTACTTGGGGCAGTTCCGCTTCCAGTGACCGGTACCCTTACAATAGAAACACTCAGTCTCAGGCTTGGTTCCATTCTTGTTCTTCTTCTTCCCGGCAACTTGCTTACCAGGCGCAGCAACAACTTTGCCGTCCTTCTTGAAGTTCTTCTTACCCTTGCCTTTCTTGAAACTAGTGGTCTTGTTTACCATCAACACTTGATGCTCCTTTCTGATCTCGACCTCTGCTGATTTCAGCATCGAGTACAACTCAGGAATGGACTTCTCCATCCCCTGCATGTTGTAGTTCATCACAAAGCTCTTGTAGCTAGGTGGAAGCGACTGGAGGATTCTGTCAATGACCGAGTCATCCGGGATGTTAACTCCCAGCTGAGTCAAGCGGTTGTGAAGCCCAGACATCTTGAGGATGTGCTCACTGACAGAACTGTTCTCCTCCATCTTAAAACTAAAGAACTTGTCGGAGACTTCATATCTCTCGACCCGGGCATGAGCTTGAAAGACCAGTTTCAGCTCTTGGAACATCTCATATGCTCCGTGTTGCTCAAAACTCTTTTGGAGCCCCAGTTCTAAACTGTAAAGCATGCCGCACTAAACAAGGGAGTAATCATCGCAGCGAGAATGTCAAGCGTTCACAACGTCTTGTTCTGCTGGGAGAAGGGGTGGGTCGCCTAGCGGTGCATCAAGGACATACAGTTTCTTGGAAGCTATGAGGATGATCCTCAAGCCACGGACCCAGTCCGCATAGTTGCTTGCATCGTCTTTCAGCTTGGTTTTCTCTAGGAACGCATTGAAATTGAGGTTGACATATGCGTTGGCCATTGGATCTACAATATAGATATTAAAGGCAATTCTAGACTAAGTTCATGATAATTAAGTTCACATAATCATATTATTCAATGAACTCCCACTTAGATAGACATCTCTCTAGTCATCCAAGTGATACATGATCCATGTCAACTAGCCCGTGTCCGATCATCACGTGAGATGGACTAGTCATCCATGGTGAACATCTTCATGTTGATCGTATCTTCTATCCGACGCATGTTTGACCTTTCGGTCTTCCGTGTTCCGAGGCCATGTCTGTACATGCTAGGCTCGTCAAGTCAACCTAAGTGTTTCGCGTGTGTAAATCTGGCTTACACCCGTTGTATGCGAACGTTAGAACCTATCACACCCGATCATCACGTGGTGCTGCGGAACAACGATCCTTAGCAACGGTGCACAGTTAGGGTGAACACTTCTCTTGAAATTTTATTGAGAGATCATCTTATTTACTACCGTCGTTCTAAGCAAATAAGATGTAAACATGATAAACATCACATGCAATCAATATAGTGACATGATATGGCCAATATCATCTTGCTCCTATGATCTCCATCTTCGGGGCACGATGATCATCATTGTCACCGGCACGACACCATGATCTCCATCATCATGATCTCCATCATTGTGTCTTCATGAAGTTGTCTCACCAACTATTACTTCTACTACTATGGCTAACGCTTAGCAATAAAGTAAAGTAATTACATGGCGTTTATGATTGACACGCAGGTCATACAATAATTTAAGACAACTCCTGTGGCTCCTGCCGGTTGTCATAGTCATCGACATGCAAGTCGTGAACCCTATTACAAGAACATGATCAATCTCATACATCACAATGCATCACATCACATCCTTCTGGCCATATCACATCACAAGGCATATGCTGCAAAAACAAGTTAGACGTCCTCTAATTTGTAGTTGCAAGTTTTTACGTGATTGCTATAGGATTCTATCAAGAACGTTTCTTACCTACGCCACAACCACAACGTGATATGCCAATTGCTATTTACCCTTCATAAGGACCCTTTTCATCGAATCCAATCCGACTAAGGTCGGAGAGACAGACACCCGCTAGCCACCTTATGCAACTAGTGCATGTCAGGCGGTGGAACCGGTCTCATGTAAGCGTACGTGTAAGGTTGGTCCGGGCCGCTTCATCCCACAATACCGTCGAATCATGATAAGACTAGTAACGGCAAGCATATTAACAAAATCGACGCCCACAACTGCTTTGTGTTCTACTCGTGCATAGATTCTATGCATAGACCTAGCTCATGATGCCACTGTTGGGAGACGTAGTAGTAAATCAAAATTTTCCTACGTGTCACCAAGATCTATCTATGGAGAAACCAGCAAACGAGCGGGGAGAGATTGGATCTTCATAACTTTGAAGATCGCTAAGCGGAAGCGTTGCTAGAACGCGGTTGATGGAGTTGTACTCGCAGCGATTCAGATCGCGGTAGATCCGATCAAGTGCCGAACGGACGGCACCTCCGCGTTCAACACACGTGCAGCCCGGTGACGTCTCCTACGCCTTGATCCAGCAAGGAGGGAGGAGAGGTTGAGGGAGAGCTCCGGCAACACGACGGCGTGGTGGCGGTGGAGCTGCGTGGTACTCCGACAGAGCTTCGCTAAGCACTACGGAGAACGAGGAGAGGGAGGAGTAGGGCTGCACCAGGGAGGAGATGAACTCGTGTGTTGTGCAGCCCCAAATACCTCCACTATATATAGCGGGAGGGGAGGAGAGGTGCTGCGCCCTAGGGTTCCACCCTAGGGGCTGGCGGCAGCCACCATATGGCATCTGGCCGGCGGCCAGGTCAGGGAAAGGTGGAGGCACCCTAGGGTGGGCCTTAAGGCCCATCTAAGCCTAGGGTTTGCCCCCTCCACCCTTGCTGCGCCTTGGGCTGGGGTGGGAGGCGCACCAGCCCACCTAGGGGCTGGCTCCCTCCCACTCTTGGCCCATGGAACCTTCCGGGGCAGGTGGGCCCAGTTGGTGGACCCCCGGAACCCTTCCGGTGGTCCCGGTACACTACCGGAGACACCCGGAACACTTCCGGTATCCAAAACCTCACTTCCTATATATCAATCTTCGTCTACGGACCATTCCGGGACTCCTCGTCACATTCGGGATCTCATCCGGGTCTCCGAACAACCTTCGGTAACCACGTACACTATTTCCCTATAACCCTAGCGTCATCGAACCTTAAGTGTGTAGACCCTACGGGTTCGGGAGACACATAGACATGACCGAGACACCTCTCCGGTCAATAACCAACAGCGGGATCTGGATACCCATGTTGGCTCCCACGTACTCCACGATGATCTCATCGGATGAACCACGATGTCAAGGATTCAATCAATCCCGTATACAATTCCCTTTGTCTATCGGTATGGTACTTGCCCGAGATTCGATCGTCGGTATCCCCATACCTTGTTCAATCTCGTTACCGGCAAGTCTCTTTACTCGTTCCGTAATACATCATCCCGTGACTAACTTCGTAGTCACATTGAGCTCATAATGATGATGTCTTACCGAGTGGGCCCAGACATACCTCTCCGTCACACGGAGTGACAAATTCCAGTCTCGATTCGTGTCAACCCAACAGACACTTTCGGAGATACCCGTAGCATACCTTTATAGCCACCCAGTTACGTTGTGACGTTTGGCACACCCAAAGCATTCCTACGATATCCGGGAGTTACACAATGTCATGGTCTAAGGAAATGACACTTGACATTGAAAAGCTTTAGCAAATGAACTACACGATCTTGTGCTATGCTTAGGATTGGGTCTTGTCCATCACATCATTCTCCTAATGATGTGATCCTGTTATCAACGACATCCAATGTCCATGGTCATGAAACCGTGACCATCTATTGATCAACGAGCTAGCCAACTAGAGGCTCACTAGGGACACGTTGTGGTCTATGTATTCACACATGTATTACGGTTTCCGGTTAACACAATTATAGCATGAACAACAGACAATTATCATGAACTAGGAAATACAACAATAACCATTTTATTATTGCCTCTAGGGCATATTTCCAACAATGCATAACCCCAAAATCATAGTAGTAAAACAATAAGAGACACCACAGTATGCACCATATCCAATAGAGCATGACTATGATGTTCGGACACACCATCACACTATGGTGTTCCAGGTGGCGTTAGTTGTGAAACAAATTTCACATTGTCCGAAGTTGTATGCCAAACTCGTAAATCAAATATTCACCTCCACGATCATATCGCAGTCATTTTATCTTCTTGTCACGATGATCTTAAACTTCACTCTGAATTTGCTTGAACCTTTCAAATGATTCAGCATTGTGTTTCATGAAGTAAATATACACTATATCTACTCAAATCATCAGTGAAGGCAAGAAAATAACGATATCCACTGCACGCTACAAGACTCACTAGATTGCATACATCAACATGTATCATTTCCAATGAATCACTTGCCCGCTCCATCCAACGGGGTCCTTTAGTCATCTTGCCCAAGAGGCATGGTTCGCATGTCTCAACCGATTCGAAATCGAATGAGTCCAAATATCCATCAGCATGGAGTTTCTTCACGTGCTTTATACCAATATGATATTTAGCGGCAGTGCCACAATTATGTGGTACTATCATTATTAACTTTGTATCTTTTGACATCAATGTTATGAACAAGTGTATTACTACGATCAAGATTTCAACAAACCATTCTCACTGGGTGTATGACCATTGAAGGTATTATTCAGATAAACAGAATAACTGTTATTCTCTGACTAAATGAACAACCGCATTGCAACAAACATGATCTAATCATGTTCATGCTCAATGCAAAACACCAAATAACATTTATTTAGGTTCGTCACTAATCCTGACGGTAGAGAGAGCGTGCGATGTTGATCACATCAACCTTGAAAACATTTCCAACACACATCGTCACCTCACCCTTACCTAGTTCTCCGTTTATTCCGTAGCTTTTATTTCGAGTTACTAACATTTAGCAACCGAACCGGTATCCAATACCCAGGTGCTACTAGGAGTACTAGCAAGGTACACATCAATAACTCGTATATCAAATATACTTCTGTCGATGTTGCCGGCCTTCTGATCTACCAAGTATCTAGGGTTGTTCCGCTTCAGCGACCGCTCACCTCATAACGGAAGCACTTAGTCTCGGGTTTGAGTTCAACTTTGGGTTGCTTCACTGGAGCAGCAACTGACTTTCTATCCATGAAGTTTCCCTCCTTCCTCTTGCCCTTCTCGAAACTAGTGGTTTGATTAACCATCAACACTTGATTCTCCTTCTTGATTTCTACCTTTGCGGTGTCAAACATCGCGAACAGCTCAGGGATCAATACTTCCATAACTGGCGTTTTATAGTTCATCACTAAGTTCTAGTAGCTTTAGTGACAGTGACTTGGAGAACTATATCAATCACTATCTTATCTAGAAGATCAACTCCCACTTGATTCAAGCGATTGTAGTACCCAGACAATCTGAGTATATGCTCAACGATTGAGCTATCCTCCTTCATTTTACAGGCAAAGAATCTTGTTGGATATCTCATATCTCGCAACACGGGCACAAGCCTGAGATCACAATCTCAGCTCCTAGAACATCTCATATGTTCCGTGACGTTTAAAACGTTTCGGAGCCTCAATTCTAAACCGTAATGCATGACGCACTAAACTATCAAGTAGTTATCGAAACATGCCTGTCAGATGTTCACAACATCAACAGACAACGCTAGAGGGGGTGGCGCACCTAGCAGTGCATTAAGGACATAAGCCTTCTGTGCCGCAATGAGGACAATCCTCAGATCATGGACCCAGTCCGCAATATTGCTACCAACATCTTTCAACTCTATTTCTCTAGGAACATATAAAAATTAAGGGAGCTACAGCGCGAGCTAGTAATCTACAACATAATTTGCAAAGACACTATTGACTATGTTCATGATAATGAGTTCAATTAATCATATTACTTAAGAACTCCCACTCAAATTGACATCCCTCCGATCATTCGAGTGATACATGATCCAAATTCACCAACTCAAGTCCGATCATCACGTGAGTTGAGGTGGCTGCAATGGTGAACATCATTATGTTGATCATATCTACTATATGACTCATATTCGACCTTTCGGTCTCTTGTGTTCCGAGGCCATGTATGTACATGCTAGGCTCCTCAAGTTTAACCCGAGTGTTCTGCATGTGCAAATCTGGCTTGCACCCGCTGTATGTGAACGTAGAGTCTATCACACCCGATCATCACGTGGTGTCTCAACACGACAAACTTTCGCAACGGTGCACACTCGGGGAGAACACAATTTATCTTGAAATTAAGTGAGGGATCACCTTATAATGCTACCGTCATCCTAAGCAAAACAAGGTGCATAAAAAGGATTAACATCACATGCAAATCATAAGTGACATGATATGGCCATGAACTTGTGCTTGTGATCTCCATCTAGAAAGCACCGACATGATCTCCATCGTCACCGGCATGACACCATGATCTCCATCATCTTGATCTCCATCAACGTGTCGCCATCGGGGTTGTCACGCCCTGCATGCTTCTACTAGTATTGCTACCGTTTAGCGATAAAGTAAAGCATTACATAGCGCTTAATGATTGACACGCAGGTCATACAATAATTAAAGACAACCCTATGGCTCCTGCCGGTTGCCGTATTCACCGACATGCATGTCCTGAAATTCTATACATCACATGATCATATCATACATCACATATATCACATAATGTAATTGGCTATATCATATCACAACATACCCTGCAAAAACAAGTTAGACGTCCTCTAATTGTTGTTGCATGTTTTACGTGGCTGCTACGGGTATCTAGCAAGAACAATTCTCACCTACGCAAAAACCACAACGGTGATACACTAGTTTCTTTTCAACCTTCTCAAGGACCGCCTTTGTCGAATCCGATCCAATTAAACTGAGATAAACTGGCACCCGCAAGCCATCTACGCAACAAGTTGCGGTTGAGGGAACCGGTCTCTCGTAAGCGTACGAGTAATGTTCGTTCGGGCCGCTTCATCTCACAATACCGCTGAACCAAAATCCGACCAAGGGAGAAAGCAATCTAAGCATCAACGCCCACAAACCTTTAGTGTTCTACTCGATATCTCATCGAACCATCAACCTAGCTCTGATACCACTGTTGGAGAACGTCGCATGGGAAACAAAAAATTTCCTACGCACACGCAAACCTATCCATGGTGATGAGCCTCTACGAGAGGGAGAGTGGATCTACGTACCCTTGTAGATCGCTAAGCGAGAAGCGTTAAGAAACGCGGTTGGTGTAGTCGAACATCTTCGCGATCCAAATCGCGGAGCGTCCCGCGATCTCATCACGATTCGTCCCGCGATCCAATCACGATCCGTCCTATGAACCAATCACGATCCGTCCCGCGATCTCATCACAATCCGTCTCACGATCTTGATCACGATCCGTCCCGCGAACTCATCACGATCCGTTCCGCGATCTCATCACGAACCGTCTCACGATCTCGATCACGGTCCTTCCGATCTAGCACCGAACGGACGACACCTCCGCGTTCAGCACACGTGCAGCTTGATGACGATCTCCACCGTCTTGATCCAGAAAGAGGAGGTGGAGAGGAGAGAGAGTTCACTGGCAGCGTGACGGCGCTCCGGAGATGGTGGTGGAGCTATTCTGGGAGGGCTTCGCGTAAGCGCTGCAGAAATCGAATCTAGAGGAGATACTATGCACTGGAGGAACAGGTAGCACGTGGATAAAATCTAGCGCCAAAAAACCCTAAAACCTCTAGTATATATAAGAGTAAGAGTGGAGGCGGCTTCGCCCTCAAAGGACCAGCAATTGGGTCGGCCAAATCAAGTGGGAGAGGTGGAATCCACCTCCAATCCTAGTAGGACTAGGATTCACCCTATTTTTTTTTGCCTTTTTCCACCTTTTTCTCTTTGGGATTTTCTTCCCAGCCTCATGGGCCTTGTGTGGGATTTCCACCAGCCCACTAAGGGCTGGTATTTACTCTCCCACAGCCCATGTAACCTCTTGGGTCGAAATAGCCCTCCCGATGGTCTCCCGGTACACTACCAACACTTCCGGTACACTACTGATGAGCCCGAAACTTTTCCGGCGACCAAAACAGGACTTCCTATATATGAATCTTTACCTTCGGACCATTCTGGAGCTCCTCGTGATGTCCGGGATCTCATTCGGGACTCCGAACAAACTTCGGTCACCACGATACAAAACTCTATACTACCGAAACGTCACCAAACCTTAAGTGTGCAGACCCTACGGGTTCGAGAACTATGTAGACATGACCGAGACACCTCTACGGTAAATAACCAATGGTGGGACCTGGATGTCCACATTGGTTCCTACATATTCTACGAAGATATTTATCGGTCGAACCTCTATGTCATGGATTCAGTTAATCCCGTATAACGTTCCCTTTGTTCTTCGGTATGTTACTTGCCCGAGATTCGATCGTCGGTATCTCCATACCTAGTTCAACCTCGTTACCGGCAAGTCTCTTTACTCATTCCGTAATACAAGATCCCGTGACTAACACTTAGTCACATTGCTTGCAAGGCTTATTGTGATGTTGTATTACCGAGTGGGCCCTGAGATAGCTCTCCGTCACACGGAGTAACAAATCCCAGTCTTGATCCATGCCAATTCAACAGACACCCTCAGAGATACCTATAGAGCACCTTTATAGTCACCCAGTTACGTTGCGACGTTTGATACACACAAGGCACTCCTCCGATGTCTGTGAGTTGCATGATCTCATGGTCATAGGAACATATACTTGACATGCAGAAAACAGTAGCAATAAACTGACACGATCATATGCTACGTTTGTAGTTTAGGTCTTGTCCATCACATCATTCTCCTAATGATGTGATACCGTTATGAAATGACATCTCATGTCCATGGCTAGGAAACCTTAACCATCTTTGATCAACGAGCAAGTCTATTAGAGGCATACTAGGTAAATGGTTTTGTCTATGTATCCACACATGCATCTAAGTCTCCGATCAATACAATTTATAGCATGGATAATAAACGATTATCATGAACAAAGAAATATGATAATAACTAATTTATTATTGCCTCTAGGGCATATTTCCAACACAATTCTCTTTGAGATTTGGCAACTTGTTCTAACTTAGTTTGAACTATAGAGGCATGTTTTCCTACACCTCTAACATCATTACTGATTCTAAATAACAAGTCACTCAAGCGAGCAATCATATTAGAATTATATTTCAAGTATTTCAGGACATTTGCATTGAAGTGCTCTTGTTTCATAATATAGTTATCAAACTCATATAAGCATTGACTAGGATGTTTATTGTAATGGGTATCACCTTCATCAAACTTTAATAGATAATTTACCTCTACCACCTGTGGAGGAGGTGGTGTGTTGAGTCCATGAATTTCTTTAATAGGTGGTAAATTCTTAACATCCCCAGCCTTAATAGCTTTTTCCTTCATGCATTTCTTTGCCTCTTGCATATCTTCAGGACTGAGAAATAATATACCCCTCTTATTAGGAGTAGGTTCAATTGGTGGTGCAGGGAGAGTCTAATCATCACAATTCTTTAATATATTATTCAATAATTCCTTAGCTTGTTCAACAGTTCGTTCCCTGAAAACACAACCAGCACAACTATCTAGGAAGTCCCTAGAAGCATCAGTTAGTCCATTGTAAAAGATATCGAGTATTTCATATTTCTTAAGTGGATGATCAGGCAAAGCATTAAGAAATTAGAGAAGCCTCCCCCAAGCTTGTGGGAGACTCTCTTCTTTAATTTGCACAAAGTTAAATATTTCCTGTAAGGCAGCTTGTTTCGTATGAGTAGGAAAATATTTTCCATAGAAGTAGGGACTACGCACACAACCAGGAGTAAGACTATTGTACCATAGCTTAGCATCACCCTTTAACGAGAACGGAAATAATTTGAGAATGTAATAGTAGCGTATCTTCTCATCATGAGCAAATATGGTGGCTATATCATTCAACTTAGTAAGATGTGCTACCACAGTTTCAGTTTCATAGCCATGAAAAGGATCAGATTCAACCAAAGTGATTAAGTATGGGTCGACAGAGAATTCATAATCATTATCCGTAACAAAGACAGGTGAAGTAGCAAACTTAGGATCACATTTCATTTTAGCTTTCAAAGTCTTTTCTTTATACTTGCATAGTAGTTTCTTAACATCATTTCTATCCTCACAAGAAAGAATATCTCTAGCTATTTATTCATCCAAAGCATAACCTTCAGGTATTTTAGGCATTTCAAAACTAGGAGAGCGAGGAGTAGCAGGTGATTCAAAATCTTCATCAGTTTCAGCATTTTCAAGTTCTCTAGCTTTAGCAAGATGAGCATCAAGTAATTCATTCAGTGGCATGGTTTCAGTGCTTGTAGCAATGGTATCATTGTAAATTTCAGAAGTAGCATCATCAAGCATATCAGGACGATCAATAGGTGGTGGTGTAACAAGCTGTTCAAAACAGTAGGTGAATCAAAATCAGAGCTAGATGGAAATTCTTTACCTCGTCTCATATGAGAGGGGACGATCTTGGTTCTTGTATCCTTAAGATTCTTCATAGAGATAAGTTGATATAAATCCCAAGTGACTCAACAAATATAGCTATGCTCCCCGGCAACGCTGCCAGAAAAGGTCTTGATAACCCACAAGTATAGGGGATCGCAACAGTTTTCGAGGGTAGAGTATTCAACCCAAATTTATAGATTCAACACAAGGGGAGCCAAAGAATATTTTAGAGTATTAGCAGTTGAGTTGTCAATTCAACCACACCTAGAGATGAATATCTACAACAAAGTGATCAGTAGAACAATAGTATGATTGTTGGATAGCAGTAGTAGAAGTGAAAATAACGGTAACACTAGTAGTAGTGAATTTGTAGCAAGTGCAACAACAACAGTAGTAGTAACTTAGCAACAACAGTAAGTGAAAAGATCATAGGCACTGGATCAATGTATTTGTTGGATGATATTCATCATATAACAGTCATAACCTAGGGCAACACAGAACTAGCTCCAGTTCGTCAATGTAATGTATGCATGTATTTCGTATATAGTCATACGTGCTTATGGAAAAGAACTTGCATGCCATCTTTTGTCCTACCCTCCTGTGACAGCAGGGTCCATAAGGAAACTAAGAGATATTAAGGCCTCCTTTAATAGAGAACCAGAACAAAGCATGAACTCCTCAAACTACGGTCATCACCGTGAAGTATACCGATTTCTGTCACCCCGGGGTTGATGGATCATAACCCGTAATAAGCGCATATACTAGGCAAGATCGGATAAGAACATAGATATAATGATGATAACATAAACGGTTCAGATCTAAAATCATGGCACTCGGGCCCTAGTGACAAGCATTAAGCATGGCAAAGTCATAGCAACATCAATCTTAGAACATAGTGGATACTAGGGATCAAGCCCTAACAAAACTAACTCGATTACATGATGAATCTCATCCAACTCCTCACCGACCAGCAAGCCTACAAAGAAATTACTCACTCCAGGTGAGGAGCATCATGGAATTGGTGATGGAGAAGGGTTGATGATGACGAAGACCGAAGATTACTGTCTCCGGAGCCCCAAACAGGCTCCAGACCTGGCCTCCCGATGAAGAACAGGAGGTGGCGGCGGCTTCGTATCATGGAACGTGATAATTCCTTCTCCCTAATTTTTTTCGGGTCTGGGCCGCTCGCTCGACTCACAAGTCACAACCAGACATGGCCAAAGGGGCGGCCCGGCCCGGCACGAGGCACAACCCATGCTAAATGGGCCTCGCACGGGACGACCCGTCGGGGCACGTTTAGCAATCGAGCCGTGCCGTGCCGGCCTGCGTGTTGCACCTTCAGGTCCGAGCATGGCCTGCTTACTAAACGGGCTGGCCCGTTGGCCCATTTAGCACGTTGGGCTTCTCATTTCCGGCCTGATGGGCTTATTTTTTGGCTTATTAGGCCGTATTAAATATATATATATATATTAAAAAAATACATAAAAATAAACATACCGTGTCATGTCGTATTGCGTGCCTGATACGTCTCTATCGTATCCACTTTTCCAAACTCTTTTGCCCTTGTTTTTGACTCTAATTTGCGTGATTTGAATGGAACTAACCCGGACTGACGCTGTTTTCAGTAGAATTGCCTTGGTGTTATTTTTGTGCGGAAATAAAAGTTCTCAGATCGTCCTGATAATTTACGGAGAATATTTTTGGACTTAATAAAAAATACCGGCACAAGAATTAACTAGAGGGGGCCACCTGTAGGCCACAAGCCTGCTAGGAGCGGCCACCCCCTGGCCGCGCCTAGCAGGCTTGTGGGGCCCTCGTGGCTCCTTCGGCCTCCTATCTAGCTCCATATAACCCTATTTGCGGAGAAAAAATCAGGTAGAAGAGTTCATCGCGTTTCACGATACGGAGCTGCCGCCACCTCCAGTTCTTCCTCGGGAGACCAGATCTGGAGTCCGTTTTGGGCTCCGGGGAGGGGAAATCGACGCCATCGTCATCACCTACGATCCATCATCACCTACCATTTTGCTCTCAGACATAGACTTGTTGGACAGTGATGGGTTGGATGAGATTTATCATGTAATCGATTTAGTTTTGTTAGGGTTTGATCCCTAGTATCCACTATGTTCTGAGATTGATGTTGCCATGACTTTGCTATGCTTAATGCTTGTCACTAGGGCCCGAGTGCCATGATTTCAGATCTAAACCTAATATGTTTTCATGAATATATATGTGTTCTTGATCCTATCTTGCAAGTTGTAGACACCTATTACGAGTTATGATCCGCATCCCCCAGGGTGACAATAACCGGGATTCTTTCCAGTGATTACCGTAGTTTGTCGAGTTCATGTATTCACTAAGTGCTAATGCTTTGGTCCGGTTCTCTATTAAAAGGAGGCCTTAATATCCCTTAGTTTCCATTAGGACCCCTCTACAAGGGGAGGGTAGGACAAAAGATGCCATGCAAGTTCTTTTCCATAAGCATGTATGACTATATATGGAATACATGCCTACATTGGAGCTAGTCTGTGTCACACTATGCTATAACTATTGCATGATGAATGACATCCAACATAATTATCCATCACTGATCCATTGCCTACGAGCTTTTCACATATTTATCCTTGCTAAGTTACTTTTGCGCTACTACTGTTACAATCACTATAAAACTGCTAGTGTTACTTTTTCTACCGTTACAGCTATTTCCATGCTACCTTACTATTTTAACGGACTTTGTTATTCTTGATATTCTGGAGGACAACAGTATGTCGATCATCCTTGGTAGACCCCTTTTGAATACTGCATGGGCTGTTATTGATTGCAACAAGGGAAATGCCACTTTTCATATTAATGGTAATGAGCATACGGTACACTTTCCGAAGAAACAACCTCAAGTTCATAGAATCAACTCCATTGAAAAAATTCCAACGATTACTATTGGAGACTTTGAATTCCCTCTTCCTACTATCAAGAAGAAATATGATATACTTATTGTTGGGGATATGCATATCCCCATTGAGGTAACTTAGTGTTATTCAAAAATTCTTCGGTTTCATGTTATTCGAAAGAAGTTTGTTAATAAGACTCGATCAACCTTATTAATGGATTCCTTTTGATGAGCATGAGATGGATGAATTTAGAAAGCACAACTTTTTGTACACAACTTTTACTTTATGTTAGTAAGTTTAAATTAAGTAAAAATGCTATTATTTTTCTGTTTTCTGAGTTTCCCGTGCAATAAAAAAGTGACCTGAAACTAAATTTTTCAAATGTCGTGAAAATGGAGTATGATTTTTTCTGAAATATTTAAAAATTTCTATCACTCAGCACACTACAGGGGGCTGCACCGGTGGGCCACAAGCCCACAAGGCGCGGCCACCCCCCTGGCCACGCCCAGCAGGCTTGTGGGTCCCACGTGGTCCCCTTCACTTATTCCAGCACCCATCCACTTCATCTTCCTCCAGAAAAAATCCCACCATTCCTTAAAACCATGTTCTAGCTCATTTTGCTGCCATTTTCGATCTCCTTGTTAAAAGCTTCATTCGCAAATTGTTTGGGGAGATTGTTCTTCGCTATGTGACTCCTCCAATGGTCCAATTACTTTTTGTTCTAGTGCTTTATATATTGCAAATTTCTGTTGTTATGGTGACCTTGTTCTTGAGCTTGCATGTCAAATTTGTATGGTCCCAAGTAGTTTTGATGCATGATATAGCCTCTAGGCATTTGAGGGAGTAGTTGCTATGAGTTTTGTTGAGTTTTGTTCACCTTTATTTTGAGTCACTAAATTTTTCAGAAAAAGAAATGTTGAGGAGATTATTAAGAGGATCTTCAAGACGGAATTTTAAGGAAGATGAAAATGAGATGAGGGAGAAACTCAAGTATAATCTTCCTCGCGTCACAGAAGTTCGACCATGTGAATGGCCGTGTAACACATTCTTGAGGGCAGCCGGAATTTATGAAGATTCCTATTATTTGGCCGAGAATGCAGGCATCACTGACTTCCTCAATGATAAGTGTGACCAGTACCTCTTGCTCATGACACCTTTGTGAAAAAATTTCACTTTCATTCTAGGGAAGAACCTCCTACAGTAGAATTTCACTTATGTGATGTGCCTAAGAAAATGAACCTTTATGATTTTTGCAAAGTTTGGAAAACACCCTATGAGGGCAGCATCAGGGAACCTCGTGCTCGAGACATGGAAGATTTTATTGCCACAGTTACTTTCGGGGAAGAGAGAGGTGTGTCAAAGGCAAGAGCGGCTATTTTACATTTTTCCTCTGCTACGTTATTATTCATTATTTGCGGGAAGATGTTTAGTTGGTCGCTGGGAGAGTGGAAGTCTTAGTGCCCCTGACCTCGCCATTCTGCGCCATGCTTTATTTCCTGGTAGAACCTTTAGTCTGGGAGCTATGGTGTGTTGGGGAACATAGTAATAATTCAAAAAAAAATCCTACGTGTCACCAAGATCAATCTAGGATATGCTAGCAACGAGAGAGAGGGAGTGCATCTTCATACCTTGAAGATCTCTAAGCGGAAGCGTTACCAAGAATGCGGTTGATGGAGTCCTACTCGCGGCAATTCAAATCACGGAAGATCCGATCCAAGCGCCGAACGGACGGCGCCTCCACATTCAACACATGTACAACCTGGGGATGTCTCCTCCTTCTTGATCCAGCAAGGGGGAAGGAGAAGTTGAGGGAGAGCTCTGGCAACACGATGGCATGGTGGCGGTGGAGCTCGTGGTTCTTCGGCAGAGCTTTGCTAAGCCCTACGGAGGAGGAGGAGGTGTAGGAAGGGGGGAGGGTTGCGCCAGGGGAAGGGGTGTGGCTGCCCTCCCACCCACCCCACTATTTATAGGGGGAAGGGGAGAGGGGGCCAGCCCCCTAAATCCATCTAGGGGGTGACGGCCCCCCTAGATCCATCTAGAGGGGGGGAGCTGATAATTCTCCAACGTATCTATAAATTTTGATTGTTCCATGCTATTATATCATCTGTTTTGGATGTTTATATGCATTAATATGGTATTTTATATTATTTTTGGGACTAACCTATTAATCTAGAGCCCAATGTCAGTTTCTGTTTTTTCCTTGTTTTTGAGTTTCGCAGATAAGGAATATTAAACGGAGTCCAAACGGAATAAAACCTCGAGAAAGATTTTTTCTGGAAAATATGGAAGTCACGAGACTTGAGAACCAAGGCAGAGGGGCTACCATGGGGCCACAAGCCCTAGGGCCGCGACCAGAGGATAGGCTGCATGGGCAGGCTTGTGGGCCCCTGACAGCTCCCCTCACCCTAATCTTCACCCTATAAGTTCCCAAATATTCCATCATTATCGAGGGGAGCCACGAAAACACTTTGCCGCCGCTAGAAGCTTCTGTTCCCGAGAGATCCAATCTTGGAGCCTTTTTTGGTAATTTGCCAGAGGGGGATTCGATCACGGATGGCATCTACATCAACTCCATTGCCCCTCCAATGAAGCGTGAGTAGTTCACCACACACCTACGGGTCCATAGCCAGTAGTTAGATGGCTTCTTCTCTCTCTTTGCTTCTCAATACCATGTTCTTCATGATCTTCATGGAGATCTATCCGATGTAATACTCTTTTGCGGTGTGTTTGTCGAGATCCGATGAATTGTGGGTTTATGTTCAGATTATCCATGAATATTAATTGAGTCTTTTCCGAATTCTTATATGCATGATTTCAAATATTTGCCAGTCTCTTCGAATTATTGGTTTGGTTTGGCCAATTAGATTGGTAGTTCCTATAATATAAGAAGTGCTTAGTTTTGGGTTCAATCTTGTGGTGTCCTCACCCAGTGACAAAGTAGGGGTAGCGAGGCACGTATTGTATTGTTGACATCAAGGGTAAAAAGATGGGGTTTTCATCATATTGCTTGAGTTTATCCCTCTACATCATGTCATCTTGCTTAATGCGTTACTCTGTTCTTCTTGAACTTAATACTCTAGATGCAGGCCGGGGTCGGTCGATGTGTGGAGTAATAGTAGTAGATGCAGAATCGTTTCGATCTACTTGTCACGGACGTGATGCCTATATGCATAATCATTGCCTTGGATATCTGCATAATTATTCACTTTTCTATCAATGGCTTGACAGTAATTTGTTCACTCACCGTAATATTTGCCATCATGAGAGAAGCCATCTATTGAAACCTATGGCCCCCGGGTCTATTTTCCATATTATACTTCCAGATCTAAGACCAAAAATACCAAATTTAGTTTTACTTTCCGTTCAAGCATCCTATCATATCTATCTCTATTAGATCTCATCCTTGCAAGTAACCGTGAAGGGAATTGGCATCCCCTTTATAGCGCTGGGTGCAAGAGTTTGATTCTTTGTGCAGGTACATCTATTGGTGACTCTCTTGTGTGTCCTATTGGATTGATAACCTTGTTTCTAAAAACTGAGGGAAATACTTATCTACTTTGCTGCATCAAACCGTTCCTCTTCATGGGAAAGCAACGCATGCTCGACAAGTAGCAAGAAGGATTTCTGGCGCCGTTGCCGGGGAGATACATAACAAGTCAAGGATACCAAGTACCTATCACAAACTCATCTATTGCATTTACTTTATTTTCCATTTTCCTCTCGTTTTCCCTCCCCCACTTCTAAAACGATTTTCAGAAAATACCAAAAAGATTTGCCGTTCGTCCTTTTTCCTTCGTCTTCTCGTTTGCTTTTTGCTTGCTTCTGCGCTTGATTGCTTTCTTTGCCACAATGAATCAAGAGAATACTAAGTTGTGTGACTTTTCCAATACTAATATTAATGATTTTATTAGTACTCCGATTGCTCCTTCCACTAGTGCAGAATCTTATGAAATTAATGCTGCTTTGCTCAATCTTGTTGTGAAAGAACAATTTTTTGGCCTTGCTAATGAAGATGCCACATCCCATCTAAATACTTTAGTTTAGTTGTGTGATATGGAAAATAATAAATATGTGGATAATGATATTGTTAAATTGAAGCTATTTCCGTTCTCACTACGAGATCATGCTAAAATTTGGTTTTCATCTTTGCCTAAAAATAGTATTGATTCATGGAATAAGTGCAAAGATGCTTTTATTTCCATGTACTTTCCGCCCGCTAAGATTATTTCCCTTAGGAATTATATAATGAATTTTAAGCAAATTGCATGAACATGTTGCACAATCTTGGGAGAGTATGAAACTTATGATCAGGAATTGCCCCGCGCATGGTTTGAGTTTATGGATCATTATACCAATTTTCTATGCTGGATTGAATTTTGCTTTTAGGAACCTTTTAGATTCCTCCACGGGTGGTACTTTCATGGAAATCACATTAGGATAAGCTACTAAACTCCTAGATAATATTATGGCAAATTACTCTCAATGGCATACTGAAAGATCTCCTACTAGTATAAAAGTGCATGCTATTGAAGAGATTAATACTTTGAGTGAAAAGATGGATGAATTGTTGAAATTGTTTGCTAATAAGAGTGATCCTATTGATACTAATGATATCCCTTTGTCTTCTTTTATTGGAAATAATAATGAATCTATGGATGTGAATTTTGTTGGAAGGAACAATTTTGGTAATAATGCCTATAGAGGTAATTTCAACGCTCGGACGTTTCCTAGTAATTCCTCAAATAATTATGGTAATTCCTACAACAATTCTTATGTAAATTATAATAAGATGCCCTCTGATCTTTAGAGTGTTGTTAAATAATTCATTAGTACTCAAAAAGGTTTCAAAGCTATGATGGAAGAAAAAGTTCTTAAGATCGATGCTTTGGCTAGGAAGGTTGATAGAATTTCTCTTGAGATTGATTCTTTAAAAATAGATCTATTCCACCCAATCATGATATTAATTAGTCTTTAAAAGCTATGATAATTTCTATCGATGATTGTAAGGAAAGAATCGCTAGAGTTCGTGCTAAGTGTGAATGGCTTGAAATAGTGTGTTCTCGTGATAATATTGATGAAGATCTTAAAGTGATTGATGCAACTCCTATTGAATCTTTGTTTTCCAATGTTAATCTTGATAATTATGGGACTGGATATGAGTCAACTTTAGTTAAACGGCATCCCAATGATTTGGAGTTTTTAGATCTTGATGCTAAGATTGATAAAAGTGGGATTGAAGATGTCAAAACTTTAAATAGCTATGAACCCACTCTTATGGATTTCAAAGAATTTAATCATGGTAGCTGCTCTTTGATTTATTGTATTTCCTTGTTGCAATCCATGTTGAATTCTCCTCATGCTTATAATCAAAACAAGGCTTTTACTAAACATATCGTTGATGCTATGATGGAAGCTTTTGAAGAAAAACTTGAGTTGGAAGTTTCTATACCTAGAAAGCTTTATGATGAGTGGGAACCTACTAGTAAGATTAAGATTAAAGATTATGAGTGCCTTGCTTTGTGTTATTTGGGTGCTAGCGTTTCTATGATTCCAAAAACTTGATGTGACGTGTTAGGTTTCTGTGAATTTGATGATTGTTCCTTAAATTTGCATGTTGCAGATTCCACTATAAAGAAACCTATGGGTAGAATTAATGATGTTCTTATTTTTGCAAATAGGAATTATGTGCCCATAGATTTCAGTGTTTTTGATATAGATTGCAATCCTACATGTCCTATTATTCCTGGTAGACCTTTTCTTCGAACAATTGGTGCAATTATTGATATGAAGGAAGGGAATATTAGCTTAAAATTTCCATTAAGGAAGGGCATGGAACACTTTACTAGAAACAAAATAAAATTACCTTATGAATCTATCATGAGATCTAATTATGATTGCATACCAAAGATGACAATACCTAGATCTATTGCGTTTTGCCTAGCTAGGGGCGTTAAACAATAGCGCTTGTTGGGAGGCAACCCAATTTTATTTTTCATTCTGCTTTTTGTTTCTATTTTGGTTTGTTTTGCACATTATTGCATCTGTATTAATTGTGTTTTTTTTGTTTAAATTAGTGTTTGAGCCAAGTATAACCTTTGGGGTGATCTATGGTAGTTGTTGATTTGATCTTGCTGAAAAACAGAAACTTTTGCGCTCTGTCCAGGAATTTTACAAACTTTTCAGAGTGTCTAATTGATCTGAAATTTTTACACAAGATTGATATACAAATTTCTCTGGTTTTCCTAATTTTTCAGAATTTTAAGACTTCCATAAGTATTTGAAGTTTACAGATTGCTACACTCTGTTCTGTTTTTGGCAGATTCTGTTTTCTTTGTGTTGTTTGCTTATTTTGATGCATGTATGGGTCGTATCGGGGGGTATGAGTCATGGAAAAGTTTGAATACAGTAGGTATTACACAAATAAAAATAAAAAAGAGTTCACAACAGTACCTAAAGTGGTGATTTATCTTTTTATACTAACGGATCTCATGGGTTTTCTGTTGAGTTTTGTGTTGTGAAGTTTTCAAGTTTTGGGTGAAGATTCGATGGACTATGGAATAAAGACTGGCAAGAGACTAAGCTTGGGGATTCCCAAGGAACCCCAAGTCATATTCAAGGATACCAAAAAGCCTAAGCTTGGGGATGCCCTGGAAGGCATCCCCTCTTTCGTCTTCAATCCATCGATAAATTTACTTGAGACTATATTTTTATTCACCACATGATATGTGTTTTGCTTGGATCGTCTTGTATGATATGAGTATTTTATTTTTAGTTTTCCACAATCATCCCTGCTGCACACATCTTTAGAGAGAGAGACGCTGAATCATGAATTTATTAGAATACTCTTTGTGCTTCACTTATATCTTTTGAGCTAGGCAATGTTGCTCTAGTGCTTCACTTATATCTTTATAGAGCATGGTGGTGTTATGTTTTATAGAAATTATTTAACTCTCATACCTCACTTACATTATTTTGGGAGTTTCTTAAAAAAAGCATGGTAATTTGTTTAGGTTATGAATTTAGTCCTAATATAATGGCATCCAAGAGGGATATAATAAAAGCTTCCATATTAAGTGCATTAAAAACTATGAGAAGTTTGATTCCTTGCATATTGTTTTGAGATAATAGGGATGGTAATATGAGAGTCATGCTAGTGAGTAGTTGGAAAATAAAGATATACGTGTGTTGAAGCTTGTGATTCCCATAGCATGCACGTATGGTGAACCGCTATGTAACGAAGTGGGAGCATGACTTGTTTAATGATTGTCAACCTTTGTGTGAGGGTCGGGAGCGTGCGATGGTTAACTCCTACCAACCTCTGCCCTAGGAGCATGCATCTAATGCTCTGTTTGATAACTAATAGAATTTTTCAATAAGTATGTGAGTTCTTTATGACTAATGTTGAGACCATGCATTATACGCACTCTCACCCTTCCACCTTTTCTAGCCTCGTTAGTACCGCGCAACTTTCGCCGGTACACCAAACCATATATTCCTCAAAACAGCCACCATATATTCCTCAAAACAGCCACCATACCTACCTATTATGGCATTTCCATATCCATTCTGAGATATATTGCCATGCAACTTCCACCATGTCATTTTTTTATGACACGCACCATCATTGTCATATTACTTTGCATGATTGTAAGATAGGTAGCATGATGTTTTCATGACTTGTCTGTTTTTGATGTCATTTGCTATGCTAAATCGTTGCACATCCCGGTACACCACCGGAAGCATTCTTATAGAGTCATATTTTGTCATAGGTATCGAGTTTTAATTTTTCTTTCTTTGAGTTATAAGTAAATAAAAGTGTGACGATCTTTCATTATTAGAGCATTGTCCCATGTGAGGAAAGGATGATGGAAGCTATGATTCCCTCACAAGTTGGGATGAGTATCCGAACTAAAAAAATAAAAGAGGCCAGCGAAGCCCAAACAAAAAAATAAAAGAGGCCAAAGAAGCCCACCAAAAAGAATGAATGAGAGAATGAGAGAAGGGACAATTTCTACTACCTTTTTTTCCCACACTTGTGCTTCAAAGTAGCACCATGATCTTCATGATAGAGAGTCTCCTGTTTTGTCATTTTCATATAACTAGTGGATATTCATTATGCACGAGCACTTAGTTTTGTTTTTGAGCTTTCATACACTTATAGCTCTAAGTGCATTTGTTGCATGGAAATACCTACTCACTCACATTGATATCTATTGATGGGCATCTCCATAGCCCATTGATACGCCTAGTTGATGTGAGACTATCTTCTCCTTTTTTCCCTTGCACCTCCTCCATATTCTATTCTACCTATAATGCTATATACATGGCTTGCGCTCATGTATTGCGTGAGAGTTGAAAAGGTTTGGGAACACCAAAGTGTGAAACAATTGCTTGACTTGTCATCGGGGTTGTGCATGATTTAGATACTTCGTGTGGGGAAGATGGAGAATAGCCAGACCATATGATTTTGTAGGGATGACTGTCTAAGTCCATGTTATTTCGCAAGGACACGACTACCTTGTTGGTGTGCTCAAGTATTACTATTTTTATGTCAATACGTCTGAAGCATGCATCAGATGAATTGATTGAAGCAATAAAAGCTGCCCAAGAAGGACGATTTCACCCCGATAGAGAGAACGATGAGCTTACACGCGCCCTCGGGAATCCCGAACACGGAGGATGAACACGAGGCATGGACGTTGTCACGTGGTATGAGGGGTTTGTGGGCTGGAAGGAGAGTTATAAAAGCCGTTCGAGAAAAAAGAAGGTGGAAGCAGACCGAATTTCAAAGTTGGAACCAAAGTACGAGCAACAGTAGCTAGAGATACAGGTACTGATGAACCAGCAAAGGGCAACTCCACGGCAGGAGGCATCGGAACCCGTCCCATCTACACTGCCAATAAGCAGCGTGGGTTCCACATGGGCACTGCTGGGTCACACCCCCATGGATGATATAACCGAGAAGACATCTTGTGAGCTAATCCGGAAAATGAAGAACATACCCGTGCGGGTCGGGACGGGCTATGCTTTACCAAATACACCTAATGTTCTCGGGCATTTCAATCCGGTTCCAGCTGGGTATGCTCGTGTTGCGGTGGACACAAGAGAGCCAGGATATGATGAACTATTGCTGGACATCCCTGGAGGTGAGGGGGAGTCCACACTGGCAGAGGCCAGCCGTGGTCTCATTCTATGGAGTAAGGACTGCATCGTCTTTCCACACTCGGTCCTAAGGCCACCGGCTCCTCTGAGTATCGATGTCCAGCGCGAGGGATCCCAGCCAGAGGCATCGTAGCACCAGCAGTCCTCCCCACCTCACCCGTAGTCCTTCCCACCTCGCCAGCAGTCCTCCCCACCTCGAGAGGCGTCCCACTTCGATAGTGATCCCAGCGCGAGTCCACCCAACCTCGGGACGAAGCACTACACTAGTCCATATCGTCGATATCGATCACCGCTGCGTGAGCCGACTCCACCCCGTCAGCGGTCCCGCCAGCAGGGCTCCCAAAAGAGGAAGGCCATCAGCAGTCCTGTTCGGAAGAAAGCAAAGAAGAAACCCAAGCCTCCTGCCAAAAGGAAGCTGCCTTACGACATGACACCAGAGGAAACCAAAATTGAAAGCGATCGCTAAGTGAAAGCCTTTTTTAAGAAGAAGACAGTGCCACCAAAGCAGGTAATACCCAAGGAAGTCCAAGAGCACTTTATGGAACACTTTATTCATTGACCCCCGACATATGTCGAGCGTATGCCGACAGACTATGAGCGACAGATTCAGAAGGCAAGTGAGCAGAGAAGTCGACCCAGCCCAAGGAAGAAGTCGGGAAGTACGACATCAATGACAGGTGGTACTACTAGCGGGAAAACAGTTCCCCAGCTTGGAGAACAATCCAAGCAATCGATCTCTCCGCTCAAGGTGAGTACCAATCCAAGCAAGCAATCGATCCAAGCATTCTACATGCAAGGCAACCCAATCGACCTCGAAGAAGTAGAGGCTGCAGGTCTCACTCTTGGCCAAATCCTTGGCACCGAAGAAATCTGCGGGTACGGTGCAGATGAGTACGCAATGTAATATGTCGTCGGAAAACCACTTGTCACACCCGAGCAGTACAAGGAACTACCAACTGCGATGCGACAGTTGCATGATTGGTACTTGCGTGAAGCAAAGCGAGGGGAGACGGAGGTCATGGTCAAAGTAAGGAAAGAGCATTACGTCAATGGATGTGACATATGTCTTGAATTCTCAGAAGTTTTCCAATTATACCACATGGACTCTAGCGACAAAACTCCTCATCTGTTGTTATTGTCTATAAGTGATTTATATCTTTAATAATTTAAGTCTCTAGCTAAGATATCGTTCATTGGCTTATCCTCACTATATATGTTCTTTTCTACGCTATTATGCAGATTGAAGATGTGGGAATTGAAACAAGAGGGAATCGATGACATTGGGTTCATCGATCCAAGTACCGTAATGGTCATGTGGTAAATCATTATGCCAAGGACACAAAAGATATCTTGGAAAATTTTCTAGAGGCACTAATGAATACCAAATCTACTATAATATTTCCTTACAACATGGGGTGAGTGTTTACTCTCTTGTATACTACAGATTCTATTTTTGCTTACTATCTCGCTGTCAAGTGTAGTTGATGAGTTATATGCATGTCTGCTTAATTATATAAACTTCTACACAAAGACCACTATATCCTCCTAAATATTATCGCCGCGGATGAACTTGTTCAAATGTACGACTCACTAGATACACTAGAAAAATCATACGTGGACTTGTATTTTATGATAGAACAGTAATTTCAATCTTTATCGACCTCACTTTCTTTCATTGTTTCCTGATATCAAAAGTAATTATAATAACTATTTCGTTCTTTTTCTTTGCCGCGTAGTGTTTGGAAAAAGATGATAGAAAAAAAATCATCACGGTCGTCAATGGAAACCGAAGGTGAAGTGGAAAAAGATGCATGTAATTAAGTAGTACTACTAGGTCCGCGCAACTCTTTAATTCTAGTTTCAATACCATTATCATGCTTGATTATTAATTATATTATTGAATTATATTCTTTTGCGAAGTGGGCGAAGCAGCCACAGAGGACAAATTTATGTGGATACTTCCTCTGCGAGACCATTTGCATCCATACCGAAGGCCATATACGCCGCAAGGAGCACGTGAAAGAAAACTCCAGGTTTGGCAGATGATGTCGAAGCTCTCACCCGAGAAACGCTTTGTAGCACTTCAAGAGGAATTTGCGGCATTTCTTCTTCGACATGTCATTGATGTAAACGGAGAGCACTATTACTTACCGCCACCTCAATAATGCCAGCAAATTAGTAGTAAAAAACTGAGATTTCATCCGGAGCACTAGCTAGCTAGTCCCGGCCGGGTTTTGGGCCTTAAGTTATAAGTCAAGAATATATATGGATGTGTAATTCCATTTTTATATATACTGTGTATGAGATATTGTATATTATATTACATATATATATATATATGCATCAACTTGTGTAATGTTAAGAGTATGTAGCACCGTAAAATAAATTTAAAATGAATGGAAAACACAATAAATAGAGAGGAAAACTAAAACTAATTACAAGCGACAACAAAAAAACAGAACACTTAGTTTTGGTTGGTATCACCAACCGCTACTAACGGTCCTCCACCACCAGCCCACACAGGCAGCCACGTGGTGGGCCTTTAGTACCGGTACGTTGTCCAACCGGTACTAAAGGTCTGGACCTTTAGTCCCGACCCTTTAGTACCGGTTGTGGAACCGGTACTAAAGGCCCATCCCGACCGAGACTACAGATCGACATTCTACTAATGTGATCACCACCCTAATGCCACTCTTATTCACAACACATTCAAGAAAACACTAGGATCCCCACATCAACATTTGCTTCTTCATGCACTCATTCAACACCATCGTGAGGATCTACAAGAGTTTGAACCTCCCTTCACAAAACTGGAATTTATGGGACATACCTAATGAGAAAACAAGTGTGTGGTTTTTTTCTTTATCATATCTCTTCTCACATTCTTCTCTCATGTCTCAACAACTAAAAAAAGCCAGTAATTCTAGAAACAATTTTGTCTCTCAACTTTGTTTATTTAAATAAAAATATTCTTTCATTTCTAATCTCTTCTACTAATATAATAAGTAATATGTCTTTTTTGTCACGTGCGTGTCGCTTCTGATTTTGTTTTAACGTTTGGGCTTTTTTCGGCTGGCGGGTCACCCACCTGGTCAGGAAGCCGATCTGCCATCCCCCGCGTTGCCTATCGGAGGAAGGTACGGACCTTTCAATGGAGAGGAGGTTATATGGGATCAAGAAGAGAGGGTAGTATGGAGGAGAGGTCGATGGTGGAAGCAAAACAACCCCATCGATGGATGCACTGAACGTCATGATCACCACACCAAGGCCAATCTTATTCACAACACATTCCAGGAAACACTAGGATCCCGTCAACAACATTTGTTTTTCATGCACTCATCCAACACCATCTTGAGGATCTAAAAGAGTTTGAACCTCCCTTCACAAAACATGAAATTCCTGGGACATGCCTAGTGAGAAAAGTAATGTCTGGGTTTTGTTTTTATCATTTCTCTTCTTCCATTCTTCTCTCCTGTCTCAATAACTAAAAAAGCCAGTAATTCAAGACACAATTTTGTCTCCCAACTTAGTTAAACTAAATAAAAATATTCTTTCGTTTTTGAATATCTTTTACTAATATAATAAATAATATGTCTTTTTTGCCGCGCGCATGTATCTGCTGATTTGGTTTTCGGGTTTGGGCTTTTTTTGAATGGCGGGTCACCCACCTGGTCAGGAAACCGATCTGCCCAACCTCCGCGTTGCCTATCGGAGGAAGGCACGAACCCTTGAATGGAGAGGAGGTTGGATGGGATCAAGAAGAGAGGGTGGTATGAAGGGGAGGTCGGCGGTGGAAGTAAGACGACCCCATTGGTGGATGCTTTGAACGTCATGATCACCACACTAAAGCCTCTCTTATTCAGACCACATTCAAGGAAACACTAGGAGCCCCTCATCAACATTTGCTTCTTCATGCACTCATCCAACACCATTGTGCGGAGCTTCAAGAGTTTGAACCTCCCTTCACAAAACTGGAAATTTATGGGACATGCCAAGTGAGAAAAGCAGTGTCTGGGTTTTTTCTTTATCATTTCTCTTCTTCCATTATTCTCTCATGTATCAATATTTAAAAAAGGCAGTAATTCAAGACACCGTTTTGTCTCTCAACTTAGTTAAACTAAATAAACATTTTCTTTCGTTTCTCAATCTCTTTTACTTATATAATTAGTAATATGGCTTTTTTGCTGCGTGCGTGTAGCTGCTGATTTGGTTTTCGGGTTTGGGCTTATTTCGACTGGCGGGTCACCCACCTGGTCAGGATGCCGATCTTCCCACCCACGCATTTCCTATCAGAGGAAGGCACGGACCTTCAATGGAGAGGAGGTCGGATGGGATCAAGAAGAGAGGGTGGTATGAAGGGGAGCTCGGCGGTGGAACCAAGAGGACCCCATCAGTGGATGCTTTGAACGTCATGATCACCACCCTAAAGCCACTCTTTGTCACAAGACATTCAAGAAAACACTAGGATCCCCACATCAACATTTGCTTGTTCATGCACTCATCCAACACCATCATGAGGATCTACAAGAGTTTGAACCTCCCTTCACAAAACTGAAAAATTATGGGACATGCCTAATGAGAAAAGAAGTGTGTGGGTTTTTTATTTATCATTTCTCTTCTTACATTCTTCTCTCATGTCTCAATAACTAAAAAAAAGCCAGTAATTCTTGACACAATTTTGTCTCTCAACTTAGTTTACTTAAATAAAAATATTCTTTCGTTTCTGTTAGTGCATCTAGTGCCCCTTAGTGATTTTGGTGTATTGAAGACTTATAGGTTAAGGTACTAATGTGTTTGTGCGTGTACATAGGCTCTATAAATCAATGAGGAGTTTGATATATTCGGAGATTATCGACCCCTAAAGATGTATGTCTTCAACTGAAGAGTTTGCTGAAGACTTTCTGAAGACTTTGGTGAAGACTTTGAAGTTGGTGTGACGTTGAAGATATGAATGAGGATTATGAAGCATGAAGACTTTGTTTCCGTAGTTTCATTTCCTTTCTTTGAGTCATAGGAAACACCGTACTGTTAAAGACGGCCGAGGTAATATAAAGGAAAATTTCCAACTGATGCTCAACTCCAAAATCCTCAACCCATACAATCCTTCGAGTGAAGCTTTTGGATATTTATTACGGTTCAGTCAAGTTCTTCAGTGCCAGAGACGAAGTTCTTCTCATCTCCGAGGAAATTGATCTGACTGAGGAGTTAGGATTTCGCCAGTGCGAATTGCCTACAAGTGAGGAACATGATATGTCTGAGGACTTTCATAGTTCGAAAATCCGACTGTTGCTGTGCTTAGCGCCAGCTGTCCCCAATCACAAATATCCACATAACGGTCATATTATTGGGAGCATTTATGTCATATCATGTCAGGTTGCACCCTGGCTATAAATAGCCAACCCCCACAACCACTAGTTGGTCGGCTGCTCCGAGAGAAAACTGACACTTGTCAATGGAGAGCAACCCATCCTCCGAGGACTTTGAGAGAAAATCATCAGTGAGGAAAAACCCACAACCAAATCACCAAACCCAAAGTCATTGAGCATCACTGAAGAAATTCCTGTGTGGAACTGACGCTTGTTACCTTTGAGGACTGTGCATCCTCCACACGGTTAGGCGTCATGGTCTAGTGCTCCTGCAATCAATTGCGGATCACGAAGTGACCTTGGTCTAGAGCATCCAGCGGTAAATTGTGGATCGCCGGGTGACCAGTTTGTGAGGTTTTTGGAAGTCTACCCTGAAGACTTACCACGAGTGTTGGGCAAGGACTGTGTGACCTGATCTCAAGGAGAATACGAAAAGGACTGTGTGTCTTGGGACTATGTGTCCTCTGGTTTAAATACCAGGCCACTCCAAACCAGACGTACGACTCTCACAGCAGTTGGAACTAGGTCATCAAACCATTGTCTTCATTGAGCTACCTGGTTCTATTTCCTCAACCTCCTTATTCCTCATAAACGTGTTAATGAAATTGATTGTTACTGTTTGAAGAATTTAACTGAAGACTTTCACAAATTCCTCACCTCAAATTCTTCAAGTTACCTTGTTCATCACTGCTTATCCTGTATCACGCTACTTGTAATCTGTGCATGTTTCATTTCATCATGAAGACTATGTTGTTACCATGTTATTCATGCACTAGAGTACTTATTCTGCTGCTAGTTATTCATCACATTTCAAATTTCTCAAAGTTGAAATTCCTCAAGTGATGAATTTGTAAAAATCGCCTATTCACCACCCTCTAGTTGATATAACGCACTTTCAATTGGTATCAGAGCAGGTACTCCCTTGCTCTGTGTGATTTTGGTTTAACCACATGGAGTTCTAGTTATGTCCACTGTAGGTATGATCAAGGTGTCCACGGGTTGTCCTACCTTCGATGGGACAGACTACCCTTACTGGAAGAACAAGATGCATATGCACCTTGAAGCTATTGACAACGATCTCTGGTATGTTGTGGAAAATGGTGTGCCCTCTATCACTCCCACTGTTACTGCTGCTGATGTCAAGAGATTCAAGCAACTCTACTCTCAAGCAAAGAATATCATCTGTGGCCATCTGAGCAAAGGTCATTATGGTAGAGTGAGTGCTTTGGAGTCTGCTAAGCTTATCAAGGATAGGCTGTCCAAAGTCAACAAAGGTGTCTCCACTCAACGTGACTCTCGTGTTGTTCTTCACAATCTCTTCAACGACTTCAAGAGACTTGACAATGAAAATGTTCACCAAACTTTTGATCGCCTCACTAATATCTCCAATGAACTTCAAGCACTAGGTGCCACTGATATCATTGACCATGAAGTGGTGAAGAAACTGCTAAGATCTCTCGATTCCTCATTTGATACTCTAGTTTTGATGATTCAAGAATGTGGAGACTATAAAGCACTTGTTCCTGCTAATATTCTTGAGAGACACAATACTCATGAATTCCAACAAGCTGAAAAGAGAGACCTCTATGGGCCAAGCTATGGAAGATCTCGTGCTCTGATGGCAAAAGCAATTTCCTCATCTGAAGAAGAAGATTCTGACAGCAGCCTTGGTGATCCTGAAGAACTAAGTCAGGAACTAGCAATGCTTGTGAGGAAATTCCAGAAGTTCTTAGGGAGAGGTGGATTTGGAAAGTCATCAAAAAGTGGCTTGAGGAAATCAGATTCCTCAGAAGATTACAAGAAAAGAACCTATCATCGCTGCTAGAAGCCTGGTCACTTTATCTCTGATTGTCCTCTCTGGGAAAAAGATTCAAAGAAGAAGAAGAAATACAAGGATGATAGTTCTGGTGACTCGAAGAAAAAGAAGAAATCTTCAAAGTCCTCATCTACAAAGTCCTCATCTTCAAAGTCCTCAAAGCACAAGAAGAATGGTTCTGGAAAGGCTTGAGCATTCATTGGCAAGGAAATTGATTCTAAGGAAGAATCTGAAGAATGTGAAGAAGAGGAAGAATCTGAGGAGGAATCCGAATCTGGTGTCGCTAGCCTTGCTCTCGCTACTGCTTTTGTCAGCAAGTCCATCTTCAACGACGAAGAATATGACTACTCCAACGACTTTGACGTCAGCAATGATGATTATGCTCCCACCTATTGCTTCATGGCAAAAGGATCAAAGGTACAGAAACATCATTCCTCTTCTAAATCAGGTGAAGGTGAATCTGATGAATATGTGAAACCTAGCTATGATAAACTTGTTAAGCTTGCCACTAAACAACAAAGTGCAATTGAAAAGCTTCAGAAAATGCTAGACAAAAGCCATGATCTGTTGAACCATGAAGTGGACCGGACTCAAACTCTGTCTAACGATGTCAAAAGTCTTCGGACAAAGTATGATAACCTTCAGAGTCATCATAACGACCTCTTAACTGATCATGAGAAGCTTTCTTATGAATTTCTTCAAAGAAAGCAAGATCTTGAGAAAGTGAGGGTGTCACATGAGGATATCCAAAGGGAAAATGATTCCTTACTGGCTCAACAGATCAATACTGCCTAGGAAGAATTTGTTCCACCTTGTTTGAAATGCATCGAACGTGAAACTGCTAATTCTTCACCTGAATGTTCAAATGCTTCTATTGTTGCAAATTCTTCAACTATTCCCATGGTCTCAAATTCCTCATCTGAGGATACCACAAGTATCACTAATGACAATGCAGGGTTGAAGGTATTGTATGTGACAGGCATGTACAAAAGTCTCAAAGGGCATCAAACCCTTTGCAATGTCCCCGAAAAGTAGATTCTGAACAGGAACCCTAGGAAAGAGGGTATTGACTTTGTGAGGAAACTCAATGCTGATGAATCCTACTGGACACCTGAGCAGTACCCCAAAACCTCATGGCTTGCTGCGAAAGGACCTCCTGTAGATCCATCCACTTGATCTGGCTTTACTTGTGAAACTTCACATTCCTCCGATGAGTCACTTGACTCCAACTACAAATTCTTCAAATATCAGACAGGTGAAGTATTTTCTAGATTTGTTGGAACTAACTGCAGGAATGGATCTCCTATGAAGAAAATCTAGGTTCCCAAGAGCTATCTACAAAATCTTCAAGTTAATGTCCTCACGACACCACTCACGAAGAATAGGAACCCCGGATCAAATTCCTCATATGGAGCAAAGTCCTCACTTGTACCAAATTCCTCAAATGGTCAAAATTATCATTCTCGTACTAATGCCTCTGTTTCGCAGGGAAAACCTAAGAGTTATGAATATGTGCATTATTCTTCAAACCATTATGTTCATAAGTCCTCGAAGAATTTCTCTGCTTATCCATTTGAGTACTGTAACCCTCGCCTTGTGAAACGAAGCGCACTTGCTTCATTGCCTCCCTTCTCATATGGTGCTCGTAGAATGATGAACTCTTTGCCACCCCTCCAGATGTGGGTGGTGAAGAAAACGAACTAATTCCTTATGCAGGGTCAGGTCTCCAGATGAAATTGAACATCTGATGAATTGGTTGGAGACCTGAGGAAAAGCTTGAAAGGACGCAAGATAACTATGCAGAGATGAATTCCTCATTTCTCACGTCCTCACACTACTTGCTTACTATCTTGTGTGCTGCAATTATGTCTGATGAAATTGATGTCATATTCTTCACTCTGAAGCATATGAGTTTGTAAGTAGTACTAATTCATCTGCAGGATGATACTCCAGAAGCTACTGAGTGGGTCCTCGATAGTGGATGCACAAACCACATGACTGGTGACAAGAATCTACTAATGAATTTGCCACTCACTCCATCTCCTCTAAAGCATATCACCTATGCAGACAAAGGAAAGAGCAAGGTATTGGGACTTGGTAAGGTTGCTATCTCAAAGGACTGAACCATGGATAAGGTGATGCTTGTCGAATCCCTTGGGTTCAATCTTATGTCTGTCTCAATGCTTTGTGATTTTGATATGATTGTCATATTTGGAAAATATCATTGTGTCGTCATAATGGAATCTGACAATTCCAAAGTCTTCGAAGGCTTTCGGAGAGGAGACTTGTATATTGTTGATTTCTCTACAGGTCCTCAGCCTACCACATGCTTACTTGCTAAGTCCTCAGAAGGCTGGTTGTGGCATCGACGACTTGGACATGCGGGTATGAGGAACTTGCACATGCTCGTGATGAAAAAGCACATCATTGGCATCGAGGGTGTAAAATTCCTCAAGGACCACCTTAGTGGTGCATGTGAATCTGGGAAGATGACCAGATCCAAGCATCCCTCGAAGACAATCATGACCACTACTCGACCCTTTGAATTGCTTCGCATGGATCTCTTTGGCCCCACTCATTACTCCATACTAACAAATTCTTCAAGTTTGTATGGCTTTGTCATTGTTGATGATTACTCTCGTTACACTTGGGTGCATATCATTCTGTACAAAAATGAAGTGCAGGGTGTCTTCAGACGATTTGCTTCAAGGGCATTGACCAACTTCGGCGTCAAGATCAAGCATATCAGGAGTGATAATGGGACTGAGTTCACGAACACTAATCTTGATGAATATCTTGATGAACTTGGTATTACTCATGAGTTATCTGCCCCTTATACTCCTTAGCAGAACGGCGTCGTGGAGCGCAAGAACAGTACTCTTGTTGAGATGGCTTGCACCATGCTTGAGGAATACAAGACTCCTCGTCACTTCTGGCCTGGAGCAATTGATGAAACGTTTGCACCTATTGCTAGACTTGAAGCTATTTGCATATTGCTTGCTTATGCTAACCATCACAATATCATCTTATACCAAATGGATGTGAAAAGTGCATTCTTCAATGGTAAGCTTGAGGAAGAAGTATATGTTGCTCAACCCCCAGGTTTCAAAGATCCTAAGCATCCTGACAAAGTCTTCAAACTCAACAAGGCCCTCTATGGCCTCAAGAAGGCCCCTCGGGCGTGGTATGACACTCTGAAGGAATTCCTCATGAAGAAAGGCTTCAAACCCGGTTCACTCGACCCCACTCTTTTCACAAAATCCTATGACAATGAACTGTTCATATGTCAAATATATGTAGATGATATTATCTTTGGATGTACTGACAAACGTTACAGTGATGAATTTTCCTATATGATGAGTGAAGAATATCAAATGTCTATGATGGCAGAGTTGATATTCTTCTTAGGTATTCAAATTCGTCAGCAAGACAACGACATCTTCATCTCACAAGAGAAATACCTCAAAGATATTCTGAGGAAATTCAACATGCAAGATTGCAAAGGCGTCAAAACTCCAATGCCTTCAAAAGGACACCTCTGCATGATGAAAATAGTAAAGATTTTGATCAGAAGGTATACCGCTCCATGATTGGCTCCTTATTGTATCTATGTGCATCTAGGCCTCATATTATGCTAATTGTTTGCATGTGTGCCCGATTCCAAGCAACACCGAAGGAATCACACCATAAGGCTGTGAAACATATTCTTCGATACTTAGCTCACACACCAACCCTTGGATTATGGTATTCCAAGGGCTCAAATCTTCACCTCGTCGGATACTCTGATGATGACTATGCTGGAGATCGCGTGGATCACAAGTCAACCTCAGGCACATGTCATTTCCTCGGACGATCCTTAGTCTGTTGGTCCTCGAAGAAGCAGAACTGCTTCTCACTCTCTACTGCTGAAGCTGAGTACATTGTTGCTGGCTCATGTTGTGCTCAGTTACTATGGATGAAGCAAACCCTCAAGGACTACGGCATCAAGTTGAAGAATGTGCCTCTCTACTACGACAACGAGAGTGCCATCAAGATTGCATACAACCCAGTTCAGCACTCCAAGACAAAGCACATCCAGATTCACCATCACTTTCTTCGAGAGCATGTACTCAAGCGCGACATCTCCATAGACCACATCCCCACTGAAGAACAACTGGCCGATATCTTCACCAAGCCCTTGGATGAAAAGAGATTTTGCAAGTTGCAGTATGAGCTAAATATCTTAGAATCTTCGAATGTTCTTTGAAGAAGGACTCACATCCTAACACTTATGCAAAATTGATAACTTAGATGTGCAACACACGAAGTAACGTTTTTGTTCAATCAATGAAGAATAACCCTCCAAGTGTGAAAAATTAATGAAGCATTTCATTCTCAGAACCCTACGACAATTGTACGCGGTGTCTGAAATCATCATTCTTATACGGTGGGTCACGCCACCAACCAAAGCTGAAATTCTTCAAAATTGAGTTTTTCGTCATTTTTGCAAATTCTTCAAATTATGAAATTCCTCAAATTTGCCAATTCCTCAACTTTTCAAATTCTTCAAACTTCGAAACTCATGTTCTTCATTGACTATATATATATATATATATTTCAGTTTTAAATGTCCTCAATAGCATTCACTTATTGCTAATTCTTCAAGTTAATTTTCATCTAAGTGAATGTGATGGGACCCTTTCCCCCTCTATGCTAAACTCAACCCAGTCTTTTCACAAATTCTTCATCTGCGTTCTACTTTGAAACTCATTCAAAGTCTTCACTATGTCCTTGACAGCTGAAGAATTTGCGAAGGGAAACTTTGAAATTTTCACTATCAAAATTTTTAGCAGTTCCCGCTCAAACGGTTCTGATTCCCGCGCCTGGATAACCCACGACCCCCCACTATCGTCACTTCTCAGTACGTGGGTGACACCTGTCACGTGGAGAGCAAGGGTTAGGGGCAATCTTGTCCAAAATCTTCGGCCAGATTGGTTTTCACTCCCTGTATAAATACCCCCTCCCCTTCAACTATGCTCGGTTACTCCTCATATCATCTCTCTCCCGAGCTCCAACCTAGCGCTGCCGCTAATGTCATCGACGCCGGTGATGAAGAGCTTCACTACCTCGACCTCGTCGACGGCATACTCGCATCGGTCGCAGAAATTCTCATCCCCCCGCTGCTGTAGGTATCTCCCTCTGCCAAGCTAGGGCATGGGAGATCTGAACGAACGAACTTCCCAATCTCATGTCTGAGTTCGTCGTGTTGTCCACCAGGGTAAATAAAATTTATTTTTGATGCCCTAGTTTGATCTTCAAATGCTCTTGATAATCCTCAAAAGCTTTTTATTCATCATGAATCTTACTCTGAAGCACCTTACATCTTCTGATACTTGATGATTTTCCCTAAGTAATGATTTTCTTCAAGATTCCTCAATTGTGTGAATCCTCAAAATTTGCACAACTATGGAACCTAAGACAAAGAACACTTAGTGAAATTCCTCAAGACACCCATGGTCAAATTCCTCACACCTATTTCTACTTAAAAAGTTCTGAGAACGCATATGACCTCTTCAAATCGCTCGCACCAATACTCTATTCACAGGTACAACATGTCCGCTGATGAATCACTAGGTTCTCATCAACTTAAGTCATTTGTAGCGCTCCTTGAGGAAAAGCTGTGTACTTCTTCAGAGTCCTCAAGAGTTCATATTCCTCAAGTGAAGAAAATGGCTGACGGAAAGAAACCTCAGAAAGGTGGAAAGAAGCTAGATGTGCACACTGCCTTTGAGATTCAAGATGACGTGTATGAGGAATACTGCACACGTGATGAAGAAACTCATGGCAAAGAAATGACCAAGAAGAGAAAAATTCGTCTGCAGAGAATTGAGCAGAGATGGGCAAGGGAATGGAAGGAGTATCGTTATGTAACTCTAAAATACATGATGAAATTTGCAGTAAAACCTCCTTGCAGCAGGCCTCCCCTTGCTCCAAATCAGATTGCTGATGCCACCTCAAGACTGGTGACGACTTTCCTCACATGTCAGAGAAGCAGCAAGCGAAGCTGGTGAGGAAAGCCATGGAGGCAGTTAAGAAATTCAATGAAGATTTTGCTGCTGCTGCCTCTGCCGGAGCCTCTGCAAGTGCTCCGAAGAAAATCATGATAAAGAAATCTGCTTTGAAGACAAGTTCTTCAACCTCAAAACCTTCACATCAGATTCCTCAAGTTCAAAGGCCTCGGCCTACAAAGTCTTCAGCTGCTGGAATGGTTGCTGCTCAGTCTTCTGCTGCAGCTACAAAGTCCTCAGCCCCAGGGCATCTGGCAACATGCAAGAGGACTGAGGGATTCTCAAGAGTTCCAAAGATCTCAGCAAACCCCTCTACTACATCAAAGTCTTCAACTAGCCCTTCTGTGTTGAAGCTGAAGAAAAATGTTGGACGAGGTCAAAGACCAAGTCCTCACTCAAGCAAGGCTGTGTTGACCATACCCTCTAGTTCTGAGGAGGATGATGATGAAGCTCATGATGAGGAATTGGAAGAAATCATCAAGAAAAGTTAGCAAAGGGCTGCTATAGGAAAGGGCAGTTCTGTTCCTCTCATGCTGGATCCCAAGATGATCCTCAACTTCATCGATATATGGCATGAAGATCCAAACACCCCACTTTCTTCACTAAATCTGCCTCTTGGAGTGGATCATGTCCTCACCCACTTCATCTCTGAAGAAAAATGGAAGACAGAGCATGCTCTGAGAGCTAAGAGGAACAGGGCTCGGAAGGAAAAGTTTCTGAGATATAATGTGATGAACTTGACTCCAAATCAACTCGTCACTCATCAGTCTGAAATTCGAAGACTCTCTAAGGATCAAGAGAGGTATGATGCTGAATGGAAAGGCACCAAGGTTAGATTTGTCAGGGCTTCTCAAGCTGCAGTGAAGGATCACAACACTAGGATTGCAGCTCGATTGCAACCGCAAAATCCTCAGGCTGATCAAATTCCTCAAGCTACTAATGAAATTGCTCAGCCTGATGAGACTGCTGATGGAAATGCTTTTGCACCAGAAGCAATTGCCAGTGCTGCTGAGGAAACTCAGAACACTGATGATCAAGCCAGGACAACCACCACTGTTGTGCCTGAAGAAACTGAAAGGCCAACAGAAGCTTTTGTCGCGCCTAAAGACACTGAACAAACCAGGGCGGCTGCATCAGTCATACCTGAAGAAACTGACACTGCTGAGGAAAAGACTCTCAAGAGAAAAGCATCAGATTCAGAAGCCCCAGCTGTGAAGAAGTTGAAGACTATGACAAGTTCTTCAACTGGACCTATTGATGCTACACCAATTTCATCAGCACCTGCCTACGAACTTGTACCATTTAGGCTGGAATATGTCATCCCAGAAGAAGATGAAGATCATTCTGCTGCTTCGACAGAGCAGAATTATGAAGAAATTGAAGTTGAAGACATTGCGTCAACTCCGAAGGTATCATCACCCTAGCTTTAGTTCACTGCTGAAGAAGCTGGAGTTGAAAAATTGATGAGGAAGTAGCAGTGCACCCAAATTCACCAATGACTACTCCTCTGACACAGATTCCTCAGTCGCCTGCTCCGAGTGAGGAAATACATGAAGAATCCGCCAATCTGAACACCCAAGTCACTAAAGAAATTCCAGTTGCAACAACTGATGATCTTGATGCTCCCGCCACAGCTAAGGAACCTGTCCTCCAAATTGTTCAGTCTGAAGGAGTTCCTCCCATGCCAACGAAGATCAAGGGGCGCTTCAAAACAAGTCTTCAACCAAAGCCAAGAATTCCATTCAAAGGCTCAGTACGCCCCAAATTCCTCAAGAGAAATTTCTTCACTGAATGCATGTTCTTCACAGGTCCAAATCCCTATGACTTTGCAAGGGCCGGACACAACAGATTCTGGACGGCAACACAGCTCAACTACTATGCATCAATTCTTTGTGAGAAGAAGAAAGTCTTCGAGCACCACCAAATTCCTCATGCTGACATGGAAAACCTTCCATCGTTCACACCGGTGCTCCAGTTTCTTCATGACGCACGCATTCTTCCATTCTGTTTCGACATCTGCAACTGTAATGAAGAACTCATTCTTCAGTTCTATGCCACATTGCATATCAGTGGAAATGCTTCAGACGTCAACTCTTGGATATTGGACTGGATGACAGGATCAACACACTTCACTGCTCAAGCTTCTGAATTGCTTCAGCGTGTACCAGTTCCAATTCCCTCTAATGAAGCTCACAAACTGTTTGATGAGCCTGCACTTCCTAATCAGCTGATGCAAGTGCTGATGAAGACATTGCCTCCTGGAAAGCCTCAACGAAAAACCTTCCTTGTGAAGGATCTTCTATATGTGCCCAGGACTGTCTACCGTATACTCACAAATACTCTATGTCCTCAGAAGGATCACAATTCTGAAGAAGAAGAAGTGGAAGGAGTCATGGAGAATATGCTCTTCAACATCATACATGGGATCCCCATCAACTTGCATGACTTCTTCATGAGGACTTTGGCTAGTGCTGCCTTAGCTCCATTTGAACAGAAGCCCTATGCACCATGGATCATGAAATTCATCAGGGCAAAGTCCTCAGTTCCCTTCAAGGCTGATTTCCAGAACCACTTTGGCTTCCTACCTCCAAAAGAAGTCATCAAGAGCATAATTGCCTCAGTTGAAGGAAAAGGCATGGCTGTCATTGATCAAGGCACTCGTCCATTGGACGGACAGTTTCGCAAAGCCGCTTCCTTCTCCACAAATGATGACACTACCACTCAGGACTCCGATGCAAAGGCCTTAGCTCACAAACGTCAAGAGTCTGCCCCTCGTGTGATGACTGATCGCGAGCTTCTAATCAGCCTTCATCAGAAGGTCGATCGCAATCACAAGTGGGTGAAGCATCAACTTGGATACATTGTGCAGAACATGACTGTGACGCAGAACACTGTGAAGAGGAATCACTATTATGCGCATGAAAACCTCAACCGCACTTGGGCTGTACTGTCTCACCTCATGTCTTCTGAAGAACTGAATGAGCTGGATCTTGAGGAACATCCTGACTAGGCTCGTCGACCTCAGAAGAAATTCAAGAAACTTCAAGTTCCTCTGATGGTCACAAGTTCATTTTCTTCATCTCAAGAGAGCGATGACGATGAAGACATTGACGACACCGCAGCAGGCCCTGCATCGACAAACGACCCCGGCAACGCTGGCGCTCCTTCCTCACCAACACGATGAAATTATTCAAAAAGGCATTAGTCATCGCTTTTTCTTCCCTTTTGGTCTTCGATGACAAAGGGGGAGAAAATTTGAGTTAGTCTTCAAGCGGGTCTTTCTATATGGGCTATTTTTGTTTAAGTTACAACTCTCGCTCTTCTGAAACTTTTGTTGGTTGAGTTGTAAACTTATGTCCGATGGTGGTCTGACACTTTTGAACTATTTCCTCGCATGTTTATTTCCTCAAGTACCTTAATGCAGACATGCTGAATTTCGTCAGACACCATTTTCCTCACGCATTTCAAATTCTTCATATCATATGTTCAAATGCGTGTATGAATTACAAGATACAGGGTGAGTTCTCCATGTTTTAACCTGCCATGTGCATTTGCAGTCCAAAGCAAAGTCCTCAAATATGCACATCTTCAGGGGGAGTTCTTCTATATCTTGGAATCAAATTCGTCAAACTTTGTACTTTCACTTCATATGTTTATCCCCGTTGAAAACTTAACCTATATTTCATCAGTCACCAAAAGGGGGGAGATTGTTAGTGCATCTAGTGCCCCTTAGTGATTTTGGTGTATTGAAAGACTTATAGGTTAAGGTACTAATGTGTTTGTGAGTGTACACAGGCTCTATAAGTCAATGAGTAGTTTGATATATTCAGGAGATTATCGACCCCTAAAAATGTATGTCTTCAACTGAAGATTTTGTTGAAGACTTTCTGAAGACTTTGGTGAAGACTTTGTGAAGACTTTGAAAATGAAGAAATTGACAAAGACGAAGTTCCTCTGGTCTCTGAGGAAATTGATCTAACTGAGGTGTTAGGATTTCCCCAGTGCGAATTGCCTACAGGTGAGGAACATGATATGTCTGAGGACCTTCATAGTTCGAAAATCCGACCGTTCCGTGCTTAGCGCCAGCTATCACCAATCACAAATAGCCGCATAACAATCATATTATTGGGAGCATTTATGTCATATCATGTTAGGTTGCACCCTGGCTATAAATAGCCAACCCCCACAACTACTAGTTGGTCGGCTGCTCCGAGAGAAAACTGACACTTGTCAATTGAGAGCAATCCATCCTCCGAGGACTTTGAGAGAAAATCGTCAGTGAGGAAAAACCCACAACCAAACCACCAAACCCAAACTGATTGAGCATCTCTGAAGAAATTCCTTTGTGGAACTGACGCATGTTACCTTTGAGGACGGTGCATCCTCCAGACGGTTAGGCGTCATGGTCTAGTGCTCCTGCAATCAATTGAGGATCACGAAGTGACCTTGCTCTAGAGCATCCAGCAGTCAATTGTGGATCGCCGGGTGACCACTTTGTGAGGGTTTTGGAAGTCTACCCTCAAGACTTACCACGAGTGTTGGGAGAGCACTAGGTGACCTTAGCTCAAGGAGAATACGGCAAGGACTGTGTGTCCTGGGACTGTGTGTCCTCTGGTTTCAATACCAGGCCGCTCCAAACCAGACGTACGACTGTCACAGCAGTTGGAACTGGGTCATCAAACCATTGTCTTCATCGAGCTACCTGGTTCTATTTCGTCAACCTCCTTATTCCTCATAAACCTGTTGATGAAATTGATTTTTACTGTTTGAAGAATTTGACTGAAGACTTTCACAAATTCCTCACCTCAAATTCTTCAAGTTACCTTGTTCATCACTGCTTATCCTGTATCACGCTACTTGTAATCTACGCATGTTTCATTTCATCATGAAGACTATGATGTTACTATGTTCTTCATGACCATGAGTACTTATACCGCTGCTAGTTATTCATCACATTCCAAATTCCTCAAAGTTGAAATTCCTCAAGTGATGAATTTGTAAAAATCACCTATTCACCACCCCCCCTCTATTCGATATAACGCACTTTCAGTTTCTGAATCTCTTCTACTAATATAATCAGTAATATGTCATTTTTGACGCGTGCATGTTGCTTCTGATTTGGTTTTCACGTTTGGGCTTTTTTCCTGCTGGCGGGTCACCCACCTCGTGAGGAAGCCGATATGCCCATTCCCCACGTTTCCTAGTGGAGGAAGGCACAGACCCTTCAACGGAGAGGAGGTCGGATGGGATCAAGAAGAGAGGGTGGTATGGAGGGGAGGTTGGCGGTGGAAGCAAGACGACCCCATCGATGGATGCATTAAACGTCATGATCACCACACTAAAGCCGCTCTTATTCACAACACATTCAAGAAAACACTAGGATCCCCTCATCAACATTTGCTTCTTCATGCACACATCGAACACCGTCGTGAGGATCTACAATAGTTTGAACCTCCCTTCACAACTGCAAATTTATGGCACATGCCTAGTGAGAAAAGCAGTATGTGGGTTTTTTCTTTATCATTTCTCTACCTCCATTTTTTGTCATGTCTCAGTAATAATAAAAAGCCAGTAATTCAAGACGCAATCTTGTCTCTCAACTTAGTTAAACTAAATAAAAATATGATTTTGTTTCTGAATCTCTTTTACTAATATAATTAATAATATGTATTTTTTTGCGCGCGCGTGTCGCTGCTAAATTGGTTTTCGGGTTTGGGATTTTTTCAACTGGCGGGTCACCCACCTGGCCAGGAAGCCGATCCCCCCCCCCCACCCCCCGCGTTGGCTACAAAAGGAAGGCACAAACCCTTCAACATAGAGAAGGTCGGATGGGATCAACAAGAGAGGGCGGTATGAAGGGAAGGTCTGCGCTGGAAGCAAGACAACCACATCGGTGGATACTTTGAACGTCACGATCACCACACTAAAGCCGCTCTTATTCACGACACGTTCAAGGAAACACTAGGATCCCCTCATGAACATTTGCATCTTCATGCACTTATCCAACACCATCGCTTGGAGATACAAGAGTTTGAACCTCCATTCACAAAACTAGAAATTTATGGGACATGCCTAGGGAGAAAAGCAGTGTGTTGGTTTTTTGTTTATCATTTCTCTTCTTCCATTCTTCTCTCATGTCTCAGCAATTAAAAAGCGCCAGTAATTCAAGACACCAATATAATATACTTTCAACTTAGTTGAACTAAATAAAAATATACTTTCGTTTCTGAATCTCTTTTATCAATATAATAAATAATGTGTCTTTTTTGCCATGCGTGTGTAGCTTCTGATTTGGTTTTCGGGTTTGGGCTTTTTTTGACTGGCGGGTCACCACCTGGCCAGGAAGCCGATCTGCCCACCCCCCACGTTGCCTACCGAAGGAAGGCAAGGACCATTCAACAGAGAGGAGGTTTGATGGGATAAAGAAGATAGGGTGGTATGGAGGCGAGGTCGGCGGTGGAAGAAAGACGACCCCATCGGTGGATGCTTTCAACGTCATGATCACCACACTTAAGACGCTCTTATTCACAACACATTCAAGGAAACACTAGGAACCCCTCATCATCATTAACTTCTTCATGCACTCATCCAACACCATAGTGAGGATCTACAAGAGTTTGAACCTCCCTTCACAAAACTGGATATTTATGGGAAATGCCTAGTGAGAAAAGCGGTGTGTGGGCTTTTTTCTTTATCATTTCTCTTCTTCCATTCTTCTCTTATGTCTCAATAATTAAAAAAGCCAGTGATTCTAGACACAATTTTGTCTGTCAACTTAGTTAAATTAAATTTTGTGATGAATTTGTAAAAATCGCCTATTCAGCCCCCCCCTCTAGTCGATATAATGCTCAGTTTCTGAATCTCTTCTACTAATGTAATAACTAATATGTCTTTTTTGCCACGCGCGTGTCGCTTCTGATTTGGTTTTCACGTTTGGGCTTTTTTGGGCTGGCGGGTCACCCGCCTCGTTAGGAAGCCGATCTACCCATTCCCCGCGTTGTCTAGCGGAGGAAGGCACGGACCCTTCAACGGAGAGGAGGTTAGATGGGATCAAGAAAAGAGGATGGTATGGAGGGTAGGTCGGTGGTGGAAGCAAGACGACCCCATCGCTGGATGCATTGAACGTCATGATACCACACTAAAGCCGCTCTTATTCACAACACATTCAAGGGATCCGCTCATCAACATTTGCTTCTTCATGCACTCATCCAAAACGATTGTGAGGATCTACAAGAGTATGAACCTTGCTTCACAAAACTGGAAATTTATGGGACGTGCGTAGTGAGAAAAGTAGTGGGTGGGTTTCTTCTTTATCATTTCTCTTCTTCCATTCTTCTCTCATGTGTCAATAATTAAAAAAGCCAGTAATTCAAGACACAATTTTGTCTCTCAACTTAATTGAACTAAATGAACATATACTTTCGTTTCTGAATCTCTTTTACTAATATAATAAATAATAAGTCTTTTGTTGACTGGCGAGTCACCCACCTGGTCAGGAAGCCGATCTGCCCAGCCCCCGCGTTGCCTACCGGAGGTAGGCACGGACACTTCCACAAAGAGGAGGTAAGCTGGGATTAAGAAGACCGAGTGGTATGAAGGGGAGGTCGGCGGTAAAAACAAGAGGTCTCATCGGTGGATGCTTTGAACATCATGATCACCACACTAAAGCCACTCTTATTCACAACACATTCAAGGAAACATTAGGATCCCCTCATCAACATTTTCTTCTGCATGAACTCATCCAACACCATCGTGCGGAGCTAAAAGAGTTTGAACCTCCCTTCACAAAACTATTAATTTATGGGACATGCCTAGTGAGAAAAGCAGTGTGTGGGTTTTTTGTTTGTCATTTATCTTCTTCCATTCTTTTCACATGTCTCAATAATAAAAAAGCCAGTAATTCAAGACACACTTTTGTCTCTCAACTTAGTTAAACAAAATAAAACTATTCTTTCATTTGTGCATCTCTTTTACTAATATAATAATTAATATGTCTTTTTGTCGCGCCCGTGTAGCTGCCGATTTGGTTTTTGGGTTTGGGCTTTTTTCGACTTGCGGGCACCCACCTGGTCAGGAAGCCGATCTGCCCACCGCCCGTGTTGCCTACCGGAGGAAGGTAAGCACCCTTCAACAGAGAGGAGGTCGGATGGGATCAAGAAGAGTAGGTGGTATGAATGGGAGGTCGGCGATGGAAGCAACACGACCCCATCGGTGGATACTTTGAACGTCATGATTACCACACTAAAGCCCCACTAATTCACAACACATTTAAGGAAATACTAGGATCCCCTCATGACCATTTGCTTCTTCATGCACTCATCCAACACCGTCGTGCGGAGATACAAGTGTTTGAACCTCCCTTCACAAAACAAGTAATTTATGGGACATGCCTAACGAGAAAAGCAGTATGGTTTTTTTCTTTATCATTTCTCTTCTTCCATTCTTCTCTTGTGTCTCAATAATTAAAAACCGCAAGTAATTCAAGACACAATTTTATCTCTCAACTTAGTTAAACTAAATAAAAAATTTCTTTTGATTTTGACTATCTTCTACTAATATAATAAGTAATATGTCTTTTTTTCCGCGCACGTGTCGCTTCTGATTTGGTTTTCACGTTTTGCGCTTTTTTTGGCTGCCGGTTCACCCACCCTATCGGGAAGCTGATCTGCCCATCCCTCGCATTGCCTAGCAGAGGAAGTCACGTACCTTTAAACGGAGAGGACGTCGAATGGGATCAAGAAGAGAGGGTGGTATGGAGGGGAGGTCGGCGGTGGAAGCAAGATGACCCCATCGATGGATGCATTGAACGTCATGATCACCACACTAAAGCCGCTCTTATTGAAAACACATTCAAGGAAACACTAGGATCTCCTTATAAACATTTGCTTCTTTATGCACTCATCCAACACCATTTTGAGGATCTACAAGAATTTGAACCTCCCTTCACAAAACTGGAAATTTATGGGACATGCCTAGTGAGAAAAGTAGTGTGTGGGTTTCTAATTTATCATTTCTCTTCTTCAATTCTGCTCTCCTGTCTCAATAATTAAAAAAGCCGGTAATTCAAGACACAATTTTGTCTATAAACTTAGTTAAATTAAATAAAAATATCCTTTCGTTTCTGAAACTCTTTTACTAATATAATAAGTTATATGTCTTTTTTGCCGCGCGTGTGTCGCTTCTTATATGGTTTTCACGTTTGGGCTTTTTTCGGCTGGCGGTTCACCCACCTGGTCAGGTAGCCGATCTGCCCATCCCTCGCATTGCCTACCGGAGGAAGGCACGGAGCCTTCAACGGAGAGGAGGTCAGATGGTATCAAGAAGAGAGGGTGGTATGGAGGGAAGGTTGGCGGTGGAACCAAGACAACCCCATCGATGGATGCTTTCAACATCAAGAACACCCCACCAAAGCCTCTCTTATTCACAACACATTCAAGGAAACACTAGGATCCACTCATCAACATATGCTTCTTCATCCACTCATCCAACACCATCGTGAGGATCTAAAAGAGTTTTAACCTTCCTTCAGAAAACTGGAAATTTATGGGACATGCCTAGTGAGAAAAGCAGTGTGTGGTTTTTTCTTTATCATTTCCCTTCTTCCATTCTTGTCTCCTGTCTCGATAATGAAAAAAGCCAATAATTGAAGACAAATTTTTGTCTCTCAACTTAGTTAAATAAAATGAAAATACTCTTTCGTTTCTGAATCCAATTTAATAATATAATAAGTAATATGTCTTTTTTGCCGCACGTGTGTAGCTGCTTATTCGTTTCTCACATTTGGGCTTTTTTCGGCTGGCGGTTCACCCACGTGGTTAGGAAGCAGATCTACCCACCCCACACGTTGCCTACTGGAGAAAGGCACGACCCCTTCAACGGAGATGAAATCGTACGGGATCAAGAAAAGAGGGTGGTATGAAGGGGAGGTCGGCGATGGGAGCAAGACGACCCCATCGATGGGTGCTTTGAACGTAATGATCACCAGACTAAAGCCACTCTTATTCACAACGCATTAATGGAAACACTAGGATCATCTCATCAACATTTGCTTCATGCACTCATCCAAAACCACCACGAGGATCTACAAGACTTTGAACCTGCCTTCACAAAGCTAGAAATTTATGGGACATGCTGATACTTCTCGAACGTATCTATAAATTTTGAGTGTTCCATGCTATTCTATTATCTATTTTGGATGTTTTATTTGCATTAATATGCTATTTTATATTATTTTTGGGACTAACCTATTAATCTAGAGCCTATGCCACTTTCTGTTTTTTGCTTGTTTTTGAGTTTCGCAGATAACGAATATTACATGGTGTCCAAACGGAATAAAACCTTCGAAATCATTTTCTGGAACGAAAGGAAACTACGAGACTTGAGAACCAAGGCAGAGGAGCCACTGTGGGGCCAAAAGCCCTAGGGGCGCGGCCAGGGGGATAGCCTGCGCCAGGCAGGCTTGTGGGCCCACGGCAGCTCCCCTAACCCTAATCTTCGGCCTATAAATTCCCAAATGTTCCATCATTATCAGAACTAGCCACGAAAACGCTTTTCCGCCGCCAGAAACCTCCATTCCCGAGAGATCCAATCTTGGAGCGTTTTCAGTAATCTACTGGAGGGGGATTCGATCACGGAGGGCATCTACATCAACTCCATTGCCCCTCCGATGATGCGTGAGTAGTTCATCACAAACCTACGATTCCATAGCTAGTATCTAGATGGCTTCTTCTCTCTCTTTGCTTCTCAATATCATGTTCTTCACGATCTTCATGGAGATCTATCCGATGTAATACTCTTTTGCGGTGTGTTTGTCGAGATCTAATGAATTGTGGGTTTATGTCCAGATTATCCATGAATATTATTCGAGTCTTTCCTGAATTCTTATATGCATGATTTCATATCTTTGCAAGTCTCTTTGAGTTATTGGTTTGGTTTGGCCAACTAGATTGGTAATTCTTGCAATGGGAGAAGTGCTTAGTTTTGTGTTCAATCTTGTGGTGTCCTCACCCAGTGACAAAGTAGGGGTAGCGAGGCATGTATTGTATTGTTTCCATCAAGGGTTAAAAGATGGGGTTTTCATCATATTTCTTGAGTTTATCTCTCTACATCATGTCATCTTACTTAATGCGTTACTTTGTTCTTCATGAACTTAATACTCTAGATGCGGGCAGGAGTCGTCGATGTATGGAGTAAAAGTAGTAGATGCAGAATCGTTTTGGTCTACTTATCACGGACGTGATGCCTGTATGCATAATCATTGCCTTGGATATCTTTATAATTATTCTCTTTTCTATCAATTGCTCGTCAGTAATTTTTTCACCCACCATAATACTTGCCATCATGAGAGAACCATCTAGTGAAACCTATGGCCCCCGGGTCTATTTTCCACATTAAACTTTCAGATCTAAAATCAAAAATACCAAAAATACTTGCTGCATTATTTTTACTCTCCGTTCAAGCATCCTATTATATCTATCTCTATTAGATCTCATCCTTGCAAGCAACCATGAAGGGATTGACAACCCCTTTATAGCGTTGGGTGCAAGAGTTTGATTCTTTGTGTAGGTAAATCTATTGGTGACTCGCTTGTGTCTCCTACTGGATTGATACCTTGGTTCTCAAAAATTGAGGGAAATAATTATCTACTTTGCTACATCAAACCGTTCCTCTTCACAGGAAACCAATGCATGCTCGAGAAGTAGCAAGAAGGATTTCTGGCACCGTTGCCGGGGAGATACATAGCAAGTCAAGATAAGAACTCTCTCTTCAACTTGCCAATTTCTGGTTTGGTTGCAGGGAGATCTACATCAAGCCTGCCAAGTACCCATCACAAACTCATCTCTTGCAGTTACATTATTTTCCATTTGCCTATAGTTTTGCTCTCCCCCACTTCTAAAATGAGTTTTTAGAAAATACCAAAAATCACTTTGGCCCCACTCATTATTCCACACTAACAAATTCTTCATGTTTTTACGGCCTTGTCATTTCTGATGATTACCCTCGTTACACTTGGGTGCATATTATTCTGTACAAGTCTGAAGTGCAGGATGTCTTCAGACGATTTGCTTCAAGGGCCTCTACAAACTTCGGCATCAAGATCAAGCATATCAGGAGTGATAATAGGACTGAGTTCAAAAACACCATTCTTGATGAATATCTTGATGAACTTGGTATTACTCATGAGTTATCTGCCCCTTATACTCCTTAGCAGAACGGCGTCGTGGAGCGCAAGAACAGTACTCTTGTTGAGATGGCTTGCACCATGCTTGAGGAATACAAGACTCCTCACCATCATCAACCGGGTATATCTTCACAAATTCTTCAAGAAGACTTCATATGAACTCATGACTAGCAAGAAACGCTATGTAAGTTATCTCAAAGTCGTCGGTGCAAAATGCTGGATTAGAGATCTTCACCATAGTCCTAAATTTGCACCGAAAGTACATGAAGATTTCATGCTTGGTTACAGAAAGGACTCGCACACCTACGGAGTCTTCAACACCCATCACCAAAATGTTGTTGAAACTGTAGATGTGCGGTTCGATGAAACTAACGGCTCGCAAACAGAGCACCTGCCTTGTGTGCTAGATGAAAAATCTCCTGAAGAATCCATTAGGTTGAAGGCTACTGAAGATGTTGTACCCACTGAAGATCCTCAACCTTTAGAAAGAAGTCATTCCAACAAATGAAGACATTCATGCTGATACACCTGAAGAAAATGGTGCTGATAAAAATCCTCAACCACGTCAACCTGCTCATCCAAGATGTAACATCCCAAACTATGGAATGTTATAATAAATATAGGAATGCTTGTTTCCTTGAGTGATTGAAATTGAGTGAAAAATTGAAACTGTTGAAAACTTTTGAATGAGAGGGAATAAAATGACTTTCCCCTTTGTGTTTGAATTCAAATTCCTACATTCAAATCAGTGAGAGAAGATGATATGACTTCTTCATTATAAAAAGGATTTGAAAAATGAATTTTAACAAACTATTTGAAAATTTTGTGATATGGAGATCACTTTCATATTTGATTTTCCTATTTGAAATTTGTAAGCATTCAAACACCTTAAAAAGTTTGTGAGAGGAGTAATATGACACTCCAAATCAGGGGTGTGAAGCTTTTGAACCATTAAACCCAAGGGGTTATTTGAAAATTATTTGCAAAAATAAATAAAGCCATTTAGGCATTTTTTGAAAATATATTTTTAAGTATTTAATTTGGCCGTGGAAAAATGTTCATTAAATGCCATTTAATTCCCTGACCGTTCTGGTATATAAAATTTGATTTGTTGGACAGGTTTTGAATGTCTTAATGTTGTTTTCAATGCCCTGTATATTAATAAAGGAAATAGTTAAACGCGTGTATTAAACGAGCCGGCCCACCTGCCCCTAATTCCTCCCCGAAACCTCTCCGCAACGGTCACCGATGACCGCGCTCTCTCCCCTCTCTCTTTGATGCCCCGGCCCCACCGACCGACCGAGCCGTCCTCGCGGTCGTCCCCTCCATCGCGCCCCTTACATCGCCGGCGAGTTCATCGCCCCGGATCTCGCTCCTCCTTCCCTCTCCCGAACCCTGCACCTGGCCTATAAAAGACCCGGACCTCCCCGCTCTTTGTCCACCCCGAAACCCCCTCTTTTCCTTGCCAGAACGCCACCCCCACACCTCGCCGGAGTTCTAACCCCAACCGGACCTTCCCGAGCTCCTGGCGCTTGCCCCGACGCTCCCTCGCCTCGCCGTCACCACCAACGAACGCCGGAGGTCTGTTGCCATCGATTGGACCACTTGAGCGCTGTCCCCGACCACCGTAGCGCCGTCTCCGAGCATCTCTGAGCTCCGGCCACTATCAACATCGCCGGAGCTCCGACCTCCCTCCTCTATAAGCCCTACGCCCCCTCTGTAGCCGTCGGATCTAAAGCCAACGAGCTAGATTAGAACGATTTAAATCCTGAACCGGTATGTGCTAGGCTTCAGTCAACCGCTTGCAAAACCCCGCACGCACACAGCCTCGGCCAACCACAAACTGCCACGTAGCCCCTGTCTGTTAGCTAAGTTTTTTTCTTTTTTTCTCTTTGTTTTAGAAAACACAATAGGTTTTGTTTTTATTTTTTTTATATCTTTTATGTTTTAAGTGTTTTAATTTGATTCTTTGTGCATTAGTTCACAAATTTGTTCTAGTTTCTGTAGATATCAAGATTGACCAAATGTGAATAATTTAAAATTGATTTCAAACAGATTTGATTCAAATCTTATTTTATGAATATCTTGAGTTTAAAATATATTTTGAGTTGATTCTTTTACTACTTGCAATTGGATTTTTATTACTATGTTGATCTTCTATTTGAAAATAGTTCCACAAATTGTTTTATAAGTTTGATTTTTTGTTAATCTAAGTTTAGACCAGAAACAATTTGTATTATAGTTGAGATTGTTTGTGGTTTAAGCCAGGGATGACCTTGTTTTATATCAAAATAAGAACCTTTATAAAAGCTTTTCAATTAGTTATTTTTGCAAAATAAAGATTTATGAGAAAATACTTTCTATTAATTATTTGTTTTAATTTTTTTTTCTTTTATTAACTTAGTGTTTTTCTTGATGATATGTTCTAGTAGTTAAAAACTTAAGTTGCTAGAGTATTGTTTTCTTTAGTTCCTAGTTGTTCTTCAAAAGTAATTCTTTTGCTAAGTAAAATATTTATGAAACTATTTTTGAGTATACTTTGTTTTTTTTCTTTGTTGTATTGCTCTAGTATTGCTAGTTGATTTCTTATTTGAAAATATTTTGTTTTCTGTCATTTTAATATTTTAATTGTTGTATTTGTTTTCCTGTTGTTAATTTTATTAGGCTAAAACCTATGTTGTTTAGAGTGTTGTTTTTCAAAATTCTTAGTTGTTCTTCAAAAGTAATTCTTCTTGCTAGTAAAATATTTACAAAAATACTTTTATTATGTTTTACTTTGTATTTGTTTGTTACTTTTGAAAATTTGGATGTATTTGTAGAGAAAACCAACCCTTGGTTGTGTTGATGTAGTTTTGTCATTTGAGTTTTGTCTTAAGTATTTCCTTTCATCACCACCATGTTGCATTTGGGTTTGTGTTGCCTTTTTGATTGCTAGTATTGACTGCTAGTATGATTTCTTATAAGAATGCAATGTTTGTTTATATAGATTTTCATCGGAGAGTGAGGAATAGTCTATCAGTTCTCTCTAAGAGCGATATTATTCTTCATCAACAGTACAAGCAAGTCACTTTGACCATGTATACCTATGTTTTATTGCATTAGTTCTACCATCTCCCCAATTGCATGCAAAGTAGGTAAACTAGAAACTTGGTTACTTGATGTAGTATCATGTGGTAGGTACCCCTCAACCCTGTGACACATTGGCCCCGGGAAACGTTGATTTAAATTTTGCTATGCTATTAGTAGATGGGGTTGGTTGTGTGATTCGTGGGAGTTGTGAGTTAATAATTTTCAAGACCTGCATTATGATCAAGACTTCAAGACTCCGAGTTTTTCAACATACCTCTGGGTGGATGATGGTTGAACGGCGCCCTAGAGAAACCAGTGGTTAGCCTAGGTGTTGCTGGGGAAGTGCCAGTATTCACACGGAAAGGTCCACCCAGGCACAAAGAGATGGATGGATTTTTCAAGACCCAAGGCTTACCTGCACAGCCACAAGTCATTATGGGCTCTGGCTTGGTTGGATATCGTGGTGACCCTAGACAGGCGGTGCTACGAGATGTAGAAGAACGATAGGAAAGGATGGGCACCGACAGAGTCTCGGGGAAACCCTTTAGAAGACCATGTTTTGGTCATCCGTTTGTCAAACACCCTGAAGTGCGAGAAATCCAACGGAGGCGATCAAATCTTGTGGGGAACGTATGCAAAACTCTACAGAGTACTAAAACCTAATCGATTAGCCGTGTCCATGGTCATGGACAACTTGAGCCAAAGGAACTGAAACTATCTGGAACTCTCAACACAATTAATTAAATTGATGTGGGTATTAATGTCAACTTGGGTATGAGAATTTGTTTGTGGAACCATCTCATTAATCAACCAACATTTGTAGTAATTATGCTTTTGCCCTCTTGTGTTGTAGGAAAAATTTGGCTTTATGCAAAACCTACTACACCACTTGCCATATATGCATGTAGAATAGATGATTACTTTACACCCCCTCTTTTGTGACTTGCCGGCATAATCAAAATGCTGACCTACACGGCTGCAACATCTTATGTTGCAGATAAGCTCTACGACGGGTAAGAGTATGATTGAGGGTTACGATCTACACTCAACCTGCCGTTGGTGTTATTGGGACTCCACTCCCGTTGACTGTTTCCGCTGAGATTTTAAGGTATATATCAGTTTTACGTTAATTACATGTGATTGCACTTTGATATATACATTGATGTACTGTGTGTGCCATCATACTGATCCAGGGATGGCACAGAAAACACAGAGGCTTGACTCGTTTTGAGTCGGGTCGCTACACAAGAGTTGCAAATGAAGTGCGGATTGACAAAATCATCAACGACATCAATGCACCAGGTGTTGGGGAACGTCGCATGGGAAACAAAAATTTTCCTACGCACACGCAAACCTATCCATGGTGATGAGCATCTACGAGAGGGAGAGTGGATCTATGTACCCTTTTAGATCTCTAAGCGGGAAGCGTTAAGAAACGCGGTTGGTGTTGTCGACCATCTTCGCGATCCAAATCGCCGAGCGTCCCGCGATCTCATCACGATCCGTCCCGCGATCCAATCACGATCCGTCCCGTGAACTCATCACGATTCGTCCCGCGATCTCATCACGATCCGTCTCACAATCTTGATCATGATCTGTCCCGCGAACTCATCACGATCCGTTCCGCGATCTCATCACGAACCGTCTCGCGATCTCGATCAGGTCCTTCCGATCTAGCGCCGAACGGACGGCACCTCCGCGTTCAGCACACGTGCATCTCGATGACGATCTCCACCGTCTTGATCCAGCAAGAGGAGGTGGAGAGGAGAAAGAGTTCACCGGCAGCGTGACGGCGCTCCGGTGATGGTGGTGGAGTGATTCCGGCAGGGCTTCGCCTAAGCGCTGCGGAAAACCGATCTAGAGGAGAAACTGTGCACCGGTGAAACGGGTAGCACGTGGCCGGAAATTCTGTCCAAAAACCACCCAATCCACTAGTATATATAGGAGGAGAGGAGAGGAGAGGCATCCAAGGCCTTTGGGTCGGCCGAAATAGGAGGTGGGAGCAATCCTACTTCACCTCCAATCCTAGTTGGAGTAGGATTGCCTCCTATTGGCTGATTTTCCACTTTTTGCTTTAGGACTTTCTCTCCTGTGCCATGGGCCTTTGTGGCTGTTTTCCCAGCCCACTAAGGGCTGGTTATTATTCTCCCACAGCCCATGGACCTCTTGGGGTCGAAATACCCCTCCCGGAGGTCCTCCGGTACACTACCGGCACTCCCGGTACAATACCGATACTCCCGGTACACTACCGATGAGCCCGAAACTTTTCCGGAAACCAAACTGGGACTTCCTATATATGAATCTTCACCTCCGGACCATTCCGGAGCTCCTCGTGACGTCCGGGATCTCATCCGGGACTCCGAACAAACTTCGGTCACCACCATACATAACTCTACACTATCGAAACGTCACCGAACCTTAAGTGTGCAGACCCTGCGGGTTCGAGAACTATGTAGACATGACCGAGACACCTCTACGGTCAATAACCAATGGCGGGACCTGGACGTCCACATTGGTTCCTACATATTCTACGAAGATCTTTATCGGTCGAACCTCTATGTCAAGGATTCAGTTAATCCCGTATAACGTTCCCTTTGTTCTTCGGTATGTTACTTGCCCGAGATTCGATCGTCGGTATGTCCATACGTAGTTCAACCTCGTTACCGGCAAGTCTCTTTACTCGTTCTGTAATACAAGATCCCACAACTAACAATTAGTCACATTGCTTACAAGGCTTATTGTGATGTTGCATTACCGAGTGGGCCCCGAGATACCTCTCCGTCACACGGAGTAACAAATCCCAGTCTCGATCCATGCCAACTCAACAGACACCATCGAAGATACCTGTAGAGCACCTTTATAGTCACCCAGTTACGTTGCGATGTTTGATACACACAAGGCACTCCTCCGATGTCTGTGAGTTGCATGATCTCATGGTCATAGGAACATATACTTGACATGCAGAAAACAGTAGCAATAAACTGACACGATCATATGCTATGTTTGTAGTTTGGGTCTTATCCATCACATCATTCTCCTAATGATGTGATCCCGTTATCAAATGACATCTCATGTCCATGGCTAGGAAACCTTAACCATCCTGTGATCAACGAGCTAGTCCATTAGAGGCATACTAGGGACATGGTTTTGTCTATGTATCCACACATGCATTTAAGTCTCCGATCAATACAATTATGGCATGGATAATAAACGATTATCATGAACAAGGAAATATGATAATAACTAATTTATTATTGCCTCTAGGGCATATTTCCAACACCAGGTCCCCTCACTCGCTCAAGAGCTTCACATTTGACTAACTTTTGTGGGCCCTTTGCTTTTGTCTATTCCATAGAGCCCACCAAAGTTGATGAAGCATTCAAGGAGCCTGAGTGGATTCAAGCTATGCAAGAGGAATTGCATCAATTCAAGATCAACAACGTGTGGGAACTTGTCAAGCGGCCAGATCCTCGCAAGCATAACATCATAGGTACCAAGTGGATATACCGCAAAAAGGAAGATTAAAATGGCCTTGTGGTAGGAAATAAGGCTCGTCTTGTGGCTCAAGGCTACACACAGGTTGAAGGAATTGACTTTGATGAAACTTTTGCACCTGTTGCTAGACTTGAAGCTATTCGCATATTGCTTGCTTATGCTAACCATCGTGATATCATGTTATATCAAATGGATGTGAAAAGTGCATTCCTCAATGGTAATCTTGAGGAAGAAGTATATGTTGCTCAACCCCCAGGTTTTGAACACACTAAGCATCCTGACAAAGTCTTCAGACTTAACAAAGCCCTCTATGGCCTCAAGCAGGCCCCTCTGGCGTGGTATGACACTCTGAAGGAATTCCTCATGAAGAAAGGCTTCAAACACGGTTCACTCGACCCAACTTTTTTCACTAAATCCTATGACAATGAACTTTTCATATGCCAAATATATGTAGATGATATTATCTTTGGCTGTACTGACAAATGTTACGATGATGAATTTGCCTATATGATGAGTGAAGAATATCAAATGTCTATGATGGGAGAGTTGAAATTCTTCTTAGGTCTTCAAATTTGTCAAAAAGTAATGACTTCTTCATCTCCCAAGATAAATACCTCAAGGATGTTCTGAGGAAATTCGACATGCAAGACTGCAAAGACGTCAAAACTCCAATGCCCTCAAAAGGCCACCTCTGCACTAATGAAAATAGTAATGATTTCGATCAGAAGGTATAGCGCTCCATGATTAGCTCTTTATTGTATGTATGTGCATGTAGGCCTGATATTATGCTGATTGTTTGCATGTGTGCCCGATTCCAAGCAACACCGAAGGAATCACACCATAAGGTTGTGAAACATATTGTTCGGTACTTAGCTCACACACCAACGCTTCGATTATGGTATCCCAAGGGCTCAAATCTTCATCTCGATCGATACTCGGATGCTGACTATGCTGGTGATCGTGTGGATCGCAAGTCAACCTCAGGCACATGTCATTTCCTCGGACGATCCTTAGTCTGTTGGTCCTCAAAGAAGCAGAACTACGTGTCACTATCTACTCTTGAAGCTGAGTACATTGCTGCTGGTTCATGCTGCGCTCAATTGCTGTGGATGAAGCAAACCCTCAAGGACTATGGCATCAAGGTGAAGAATGTGCCTCTCTACTGCGACAACAAAGGCGCTATCAAGATTGCTTATAACCCAGTTCAGCATTCCAAGACCAAGCACATCCAGATACATCATCACTTTCTTCGAGATCATGTACTCAAGGGCGACATCGCCATCGACCACATTCCTACTGAAGAACAACTGGCCGATATCTTGACAAAGCCCTTGGATGAAAAGAGATTTTGCAAGTTGCGGTGTGAGCTAAATATATTAGAATCTTCGAATGTTCTTTGAAGGGGACACACATCCTAGCATTTGTGCAAAATTGATGACTTAGATGTGCAACACAGAAAGTAACATTTTTCTTCAATCAATGAAGAATAACCCTCTAAGTGTGAAGAAATTAATGATGAATTCGATTCTCAGAACCCTACGACAAATTGTATGGTGTCTGGAATCATCATTCTTATACGGTGGGTCACGCCACCAACCATAGTTGAAATTCTTCAAAGTTGAGTTTTTCATCATTTTGCAAATTCTTCAAGTTTGCAAAATCCTCAACTTTTCAAATTCTTCAAACTATGAAACCAATGTTCTTGATTGACTATATATATATATATATAGATATATATAGATATATATAGATATATATATATATATGAGTTTTCAATATCCTCAACAGCATTCACTTATTACTAATTCTTCACGTGAATGTGATCGGACCCGTTCCCCCTCTATGCTAAACTCAACCCAGTCTGTTCACATATTCTTCATATGCGTTCTACTTTGAAACTCGTTGAAAGTCTTTACTATGTCCTTGATAGCTGACGAATTTGCGAACGAAAACTTTAAAATCTTTATTATCTGAATTTTCGGCGCTTCCCGCTCAAACTGTTCCGATTCCCATGATTGGATAACCCACGATCCACCGCTGTCTCCACTACTCAGAACGTGGGTGACACATGTCGCTTGAAGAGTAAGGGTCAGGGGCAATCTGGTACGAAAACTTTGGACAGATTGGTTTTCACTCCCACTATAAATTCCCCTTCCCTTTCACTATGCTCGGTTACTCCTCACCCCCACTCTCTCCTGAGCTCAAACCTAGTGCCGCCGCTAAAATCATCGCCGCCGGTGTGGTAGAGCTTCACTGCCGCAACCTCGCCGTCGGTGTACTCGCATCGGCCATGGAAGTCTTCAACCTGCCAGCACTGTAGATGTCTCCCTCTGCCAAGTTAGGGCGTGGGAGATCTGGACGAACAAACTTCCTCGATTTCTTCTCACAGTTTGTCGTGTTCTTCATCAGGGTAAATAAAATCAGTTTTTACTGCCCTTGTTTGATCTTCAATTTTTCCTCAATTTTCTCAAAGGTGTTTAATCTTCAAGAATCTCATTCTAAAGCACCTTACATTTTAATGCACTTGATGTTTTTCCCTAAGTTATGATTTTCTTCAAGATTCCTCAATTGTGTGAATCCTCAAAATTTGCACAACTCTGGAACCTAAAACAAAGAACACTTAGTGAAAATCCTCAAGACACCAATGGTGAAATTCCTCAAACTTGATGTTTTTCAAAAACTTCTGTGAACGCATATGACCTCTTCCAATTCCTCGCACCTATACTCTGTTCACACGTACAAACATGTCCGCTGATGAATCACTAAGTTCTCATCAACTTAACTCATTTGCAGCGTTTCTTGAAGAAAAACTGTGCACTTCTTCAGACTCTTCAAGAGTTCAGAATCCTCAGCCGAAGAAAATGGCTAATGGGAAGAAGCCACAGAAAGGTGGAAAGAAACCAGAAGTGCAGACTGTGTTTGAGATACCTGATGACTTTTATGAGGAATATTGCACGCCAGATGAAGAAATTCATGGCAAAGAAACAACAAAGCAGAGAAAGATCCGCTTACAAAAAATTGAGAGGAGATGGGCAAAGGAGTGGAAAGAATATCGCTATATCACTCCCAAGTATATGATGAAATTCGCAGTTAAACCCCCTTGCAACAAGCCACCATTGGCTCCAAACCAAACTGCGGATCCCACATGTCTCAAGACTGGTGATGACTTTCCTCATGAATGGGAAAGACATCAAGCCAAGCTGGCGAAAAAAGCAAAAGAAGTTGTGAAGAAATTCAACGAAGACTCTGCTGCTGCTGCTTCTCCCGGAGGACACAGTGCTCCGGAGAAAACTACGGTGAAGAAATCTGCTGTGAAGGCAAAGTCTTCAACTTCAAAATCATCATAGCAGATTCCTCAAGCAAAGCCTTCAAAGGCATCAGCCGCTTGTTCAGTAGCTGCTCAGTCCTCTGCTGTTGCTGCAATGTCCTCAACTCCTGTGCACCTTGCATCATGTATAAGGATAGAGGGATTCACAATTGCGTCAAAGGTCTCAGCAAGTCCCTTTGCTCAAGCACAGTCTTGAACAAGTCCTACCATGTTGAAACTGAAGAAAACTATTGGACGAGTTCAAAGACCAAATCCTCACACAAGCAAAGCTATGGTGAATGTACCCTCAGGATCTGAGGATGATTATGAGGCTAATGATGAAGAACTGGAAGAAATCATCAAAGAAAGTCAGCAAAAGGCTGCAATAGCCAAAGGTAGCTTTGTACCTCTCATGCTGGATCCCAAGATGATCCTCAACTTCATTGACATACGGCATGAGGATCCCAGCACCCCACTTTCCTCACTGAACCTGCCTCTTGGTGTGGACCATGTCCTCACCCACTTTATTGTTGAGGAAACATGGAAAAGAGATCAAGCTCACAGAGCTAAGAGAAACAAGGCTCGAAAAGAAAAATTTATCAGGAATAACTTGATGAATTTGACTCCAAATCAACTCATCCCAGTTTAGTCTGAAATTCGCTGCCTCTCTGAGGAACGAGACAAATATGATGCTGAATGGAAGGGCACCAAAGTGAGATTCGTCAAGGCAGCCCAAGCAGCTGTTAAGGACCATAACCCAAGGGTTGCAGCTCGATCGCAACCACAAATTCCTAAGGCTGATGAACCTGCTCAGCCTGCTGATGAAACTGCTCCCGCAGCAGAAGAAACTCAAGCTGCTGAAGAAATTGCCAGGCCAGCTGAAGCATTTGCTGTGCCTGATGAAATTGATACAAGAAGGTCGAGTGCATTAATCCTACTTGAAGAAAATGCTCCTCCTTCACCCTCTGCCGAAACTACAAAATCCTCAAGGGTGAAGACAATCAACCTTCCTTCTGCATCAGAAGCGAAAAAGACCAAGGCAGCAGAGAAGAAGGAATTGAAGAGAAAATCATCAAGTTCAGTTTGCTCAGCAGTGAAGAAATTGAAAACACTATCAAGTTCTTCAACTGAGTCGTTTGATGTCACTCCTATCAACTCCGCGCCTGCCTATGAAATTGTTCCATTTGGTGTTGACTATGTCATCCCAAATGATGATGAAGAAGAAAATCATTCTGCTCCTTCCATAGAGCAGATTGGTGAAGAAATTGAAGTGGAAGCAAATGCTTCAACTCCACAGGTATCATCGCACCAGCCTCAGTTGACTGCTGAAGAGGCCGGCGTTGAAGAAATTGATGAGGACATGGACATTGGAAACACACCGCCTGTTATCAATGATGAATATTGGGAAGCTGCGCACCCAAATTCCCCAATGACCACTCCTCTGTCTCAGATTCTTTAGTCTCCAGCCCAGACTGAAGAATTTCATACAGGATCTGATGACTTGGCCGCAACTGCCATTAAAGATATTCCAGCTGCATCAGGTGAGGAAATTGTTGCTCCATCTACCACTAAGGAAACTGCTTTGCAAATTCCTCAGTCTGAACAAATTTCTCCTATGCCTAAGGAGATTGTGGGCCGCTTCAAGCCAAATCTTTAGCCGAAGCCAAGAATGCCATTCAAAGGCTCAAAGCGCCCCAAATTCATCAAGACGAATTTCTTCAACGAGCACATGTTCTTCACTATGCCAAATCCATATGAATCAGCTAGGGCCGATCGCACCAAATTTTGGACACCCACACAGATGAACTATTATGCATCAGTGTTGTTCGACAAGAAGAAAGTCTTCGAGCATCATCACATTCATCATGTGGATATGGAGATTATCCCATCCTTCAAACCGGTGCTCGTAGTTCTTCACGATGTAGGAATTCTTCCATTTTGTATGGACATCTGTGATTGGAATGAAGAGCTAATTCTTCAATTTTATGCCACCTTGCACATTACAGGTGATGCTTCTGACATCAACTCTTGGGTCTTGGACTATATGTCTAGATCTACTCACTACACTGCACCAGGATCTGAATTGCTTTGATCAGTCCGAGTTCCAATTCCTTCAGAACAAGCGTGATGCCTATTTGGTGACCCTGCTCTATCTAATCAAATGATGCAAGTACTGATGAAGACATTAGCCTCTGGAAAACCTCAAAGGACTACCTTCCTTGTGAAGGATTTTCTTTATGTGCCCAGGACAGTATATCGCATTCTGATCAACACTCTTAGTCCTCAGAATGGCCACAAATCTGAAGAGAAGAAGTGGAGGGAATCATGAAGAACATGCTATTCAACATCATTCATGGGATTCCCATCAACTACCATGATTTCTTCATGATGACTTTGTCCAATGCAGCTTTAGCCCCATTTATATTGAAGCCTTATTACTTTGGCTTTCTCCCTCCGATTGAAGTCCTCAAGCACACAATTGCTTTAGTTGAAGGAAAAGTCAAAGATCTCATTGATGAAGGCACTCGTCCATTGTATGGCCAGTTTTGCAAAGCCGCATCTTACTCCACCAATGATGACACTGCTACCTAGGACTCTTTTGCAAAAGCCTCAGCGCAAAAACCTCACGCCACTGCCCTCGTGTGTTGACCGATTGTGAGCTTCTTCTAAGTCTTCATCAGAAGGTCGATCGCAGTCACAAGTGGGTCAAACATCAGTTTGCTTCAATTTTTCAGAACATGACTATGATGCAGAACTCTGTAAGGAAAAATCACTACTATGTGCATGAAATCTTCGATCGCGTATGGGCCATTCTCGCACATCTCAAGACTCCCGAGGAACTCAAGGACATGGACTTTCAGGAAAACTTTGACTGGTCTCATCCTCCTCATAAGAAATTTAAGAAGATTCAAATTCCTCAGCTGGTTACAAGTTCATATTCTTTATCACGTGAAACGGATGAAGCTGAGGACATTGACGACACTGCGGCAGACCCTGCATTGACAAACGACACCGACAACACTAGTGCTCCTCCACCACCTTCGAGATGAAATTCTTCAGGGGCATTAGTCCTCACTTTTTCATCCCTTTTGGTCTTTGATGACAAAGGGGGAGAAAATTTGAGTTAGTCTTCAAGCAGGTCTCTCTCTATACATGGGCGGATTTTTGTTTAAGTTACAACTCTCGCTCTTCTGAAGCTTTTGTTTGGTTGAGTTGAAAACTTAAGTCCTATGGTGGTCTGGCACTTTTGAACTGCTTTCCGCGTGCTATTTCCTCAAAGTACCTTAATGCATGCATGTTGAATTTCATCAGACACCATTTTCATCATGCATTTCAAATTCTTCATATCATATGTTAAATGCGTGTATGAATTACAATATATAGGGGGAGTTCTCCATATTTTTAACATGCCATGTGCATTTGCTGTCCAAAGCAAATTCCTTAAATATGCACATCTTTAGGGGAGTTCTTCTATATCTTGCAATCAAATTCCTCAAACTCAGTACTTACGTTCCATATTTCTATCCCTGTTGTAAACTTAACCTATTTTTCATCAATCACCAAAAAGGGGGAGATTGTAAATGCATCTAGTGACCCTTAGTGATTTTGGTGTATTGAAGACTTATAGGTTAAGAGACTAATGCATTTGTGAGTGTACACAGGCTCAATAAGTCGATGAGGAGTTTGATATATCCGAAAATTATCGATCCCTAAAAATGTATGTCTTCAACTGAAGACTCTGGTGAAGACTTGGTGATGACTTTCGTATTCCATGAAGACTTTGAAAATGAAGAAGTTGGTGTGACCTTGAAGATATAAACGAGGACTATGAACCGTGAAGACTTTTGTTTTTGTAGTTTCATTTCCTTTCTTTGAGTCGTAGGAAACATCGTACTATTAAAGGGGGCCGAGGTAATACTAAGGAAAATTTCCAACAGATGCTCAACTCCAAAATCCTCAGCCTATCCAATCCTTCGAGTGAAGCTCTTTTGGAAATCTCTTGCAGCTCAGTAAAGTTCTTCAGTGACAGAGACAATGTTCTTCTGGTCTCTGAGGAAATTGGTCTGACTGAGGAGTTAGGATTTCGCCAATGCGAATTGCCTAAATGTGAGGAACATGGTAAGCCAGAGGACTTTCATAGTTCGAAATTCCGACCTTTGATGTGCTTAGCGCCAGCTATTCCCAATCATTCTTGTCCACATAACGGTGATATCATTGGGGGCATTTATGTCTTATCATGTCAGATTGCACCCTGGCTATAAATAGACATCCCCAACCACTAGTTGGTTGGCTGCTCCGAGAGAGAACGGACACTTGTCATTTGAGAGCAACCCATCCTCCGAGGACTTTGATAGAAAATCATCAGTGAGGAAAAACCCAAATCCAAACCACCAAACCCAAAGAGATTGAGCATCACTGAAGAGATTATTCATGTGTGGAATCGATGCTTGTTACCTTTGAAGACTGTGTATCTTCCAGACGGTTAGGCGTCCTGGTCTAGTGCATCCTGCAGTCAATTGGGGATCACGAAGTGACCTTGGTCTAGAGCATCCACCAGTCAATTGTTGATCGCCAGGTAACCAGTTTGTGAGGGTTTTGGAAGTCTACCCTGAAGACTTACCACGAGTGTTGGGCGAGGACTTTGTGACCTTAGCTCAAGGAGAATACGGTAAGGATTGTGTGTCATCTGGTTTAAATATCAGGCCGCTCCAAACCAGACATACGACTGTCACAACAGTTGGAACTGGGTCATCAAATCATTGTCTTCATTGAGCTACCTGGTTCTATTTACTCAACCCTTTCATTTCCTCATATAACTAATGATGAAATTGATCTTTACTGTTTGAAGAATTTGACTGAACACTTTCACAATTTCCTCACCTCAAATTCTTCAAGTTACCTTGTTCCTCACCTGCTTATCCTGTATCACGCTACCTGTAATTTGTGCATATTTCATTTCATCACGATGATGATGATGTTGCTATGTTTCTCATGCACTGAAGTACTTATTCGGTTGATAGTTATTCATCACATTTCAAATTCCTCAAGTGATGAATTTGTAAAAAACGCCTATTCATCCCCCCTCTAGTCGATATAACGCACTTTCAAGTGGCAAGAGCCTAAGCTTGGGGATCCCCTGGCACCCCAAGCCATATTCAAGGATACCAAAAAGCCTAAGCTTGGGGCTGCCCCAAAAGGCTTCCCGTCATTCCTCTTCAATCCGTCCGTAAATTTACTTGAGGCTATATTTTTATTCGCCACATGATATGTGTTTTGCTTGGAGCGTCTTGTATGATATGAGTCTTATTTTTTCTAGTTTGCCACAATCATCCTTGCTGCACACATCTTTTGAGAGAGACATGCTGAATCATGAATTTATGATAATGCTCTATGTGCTTTACTTATATCTTTTGAGCTAGACAATGTTGCTCTAGTGCTTCACTTATATCTTTTTAGAGCATGGTGGTGTTGTATTTGATAGATATTATTGAACTCTCGTACCTCACTGATATTATTTTGAGAGTTTCTTAAAACAGCATGGTAATTTGTTTAGGTTATCAATTTAGTCCTAATATAATGGGCATCTAAGAGGGATATAATAAAAACTTTCATATTTGGTGCATTGAATACTATGAGAAGTTTGATTCCTTGCATATAATTTTGAGATAATAGAGATGGTAATACGAGAGTCATGCTAGTAAGTAGTTTTGAATTGTAAGAGATACTCGTGTTGAAGTTTGTGATTCCTGTAGCATGCACGTATGGTGAACCATTATGTAACAAAGTCGATCATGATTTGTTTAATGATTGTCAACCATTGTGTGAGGGTTGGGAGCGCGTGATGGTTAAATCCTACCAACCTCTCCCCTAGGAGCATGCGTCTAATGCTTTGTTTGATAACTAATAGACTTTTTGCAATAAGTATGTGAGTTCTTTATGACTAATGTTGAGTCCATGGATTATACACACTCTCACCCTTCCACCTTTGCTAGCCTCTCTAGTACCGTGCAAGTTTTGCCGGTACATCAATCCCACCTTCCTCAAAAGTGACACCATATATTTTCCTCAAAACAGCCACCATATCAACCTATTATGGCATTTACATATCCATTCTGAGATATATTTCCATGCAACTTCCACCATTCAGTTTTTCATGACATGCACCATCACTTCATCTTGCATATAGAGTCATATTTCTTTTTAGGTATCGAGTTGTAAGTAAATAAAAGTGTGATGATTTTCATTAATAGAGCATTGTCCCGTGTGATAAAAGGATGATGGAATCCATGACTCCCTCACAAGTTGGGATGAGTATCCGGACTTTGCAAATAATAAAAGAGGCCAGCGAAGCCCAAATATAAAAAAGGCCAAAGATGCCCACCAAAATATATAAAAAAATGAGAGAGAGAGAGAGAGAGAAAAGGGACAATTGCTACCATCTTTTTCCACACTTGTGCTTCAAAGTAGCACCATGATCTTCGTGATAGAGAGTATCCTATTTTGTCGCTTTCATATAAATAGTGGATATTCATCTTGCACGACCACTTAATTTTCTTTTTGAGCTTCATACACTTATAGCTCTAAGTGCATTTGTTGCATGGCAATCCCTACTCACTCACATTGATATCTATCGATGGGCATCTCCATAGCCCGTTGATACGCCTAGTTGATGTGACACTATCTTCTCCCTTTTTCGCTGCACGTCCTCCATATTCTATTCCACCTATAGTGCTATATCCATGGCTCACGCTCATGTATTGCGTGAAAGTTGAAAAGGTTTGAGAACACCAAAAGTGTGAAACAATTGCTTGACTTGTTCATCAGGGTTGTGCATGATTTAGATACTTTGTGTGGGGAAGATGGAGCATAGCCGGACCATATGATTTTGTAGGGATAACTTTCTAAGGCCATGTTATTTCGAAAGGACACGATTGCTTTGTTGGTGTGGTCGAAGTATTGCTGTTTTTATGTCAATATTAGACTATTGTTTTGAATCTTACAGATCTGAATATTCATGCGACAATAAAGAATATTACATGGATAAATATGTTAGGTAGCATTCCACATCAAAAATTCTGTTTTTATCATTTACCTACTCGAGGACGAGCAGGAATTAAGCTTGGGGATGCTTGATACGTCTCCAACGTATCTATAATTTTTGATTGTTCCATGCTATTATATTATCTGTTTTGGATGTTTTATATGCATTAATATGCTATTTATACTATTTTTGGGACTAACCTATTAACCTAGAGCCTAGTGGCAGTTTTTGTTTTTTCCTTGTTTTTGAGTATGGTAGATAAGTAATATTAAATGGAGTCCAAACAGAATAAAATCGTCGCGATGATTTTTCTTGGACCAGAAGACATCTACCAGACTTGGAGGGGAAGGCAAGAGACCTGCCAGGAGGCCACAAGCCAAGGGGGCACGGCCACCACCCCTGGCCACGCCTGACAGGCTTGTGCCCCCCCCCCCCCCCCGCAGCAGGTCTCATAACCCTAATCTTTGGCCAATAAATTCTGAAATATTCCCCCAATACCAAAAAGAGCCACACAAATACTTTTCCGCCGTCAGAAGCCTCCATTCTCGAGAGATCCAATCTTGGAGCCTTTTCTGGTAATCTGCCAGAGGGGGATTTTATCACGGAGGGAATCTAAATCAACTCCATTGCCCCTCCGGTGATGCGTTAGTAGTCCACCATAGACATTCGGGTCCATAGATAGTAGCTATATAGCTTCTTATCACTCTCTGTGCTTCAATACCATGTTCTCCATGATCTTCATGGGATCTATCCGATGTAATACTCTTTTGCAGTGTGTTTGTCGAGATCCGATGAATTGTGGGTTTATGATCAGCTTATCTATGGATATTATTTGGTTCTTCTAAGAATTCTTATGTGCCTGATTTCATAACTTAGCAACTATCTTCAAGTTATTGGTTTGGTTTGGTGAACTAGATTGGTAATTCTTGCAATAGGAGAAGTGCTTAGTTTTGGGTACGATCTTGCGGTGTCCTTACCCAGTGACAAAGTATGGTTAGCGAGGCACGTATTGTATTGTTTCCATCAAGGGTAAAAATATGGGGTTTTCATCATATTGCTTGAGTTTATCCCTCTACATAATGTCATCTTACTTAATGTGTTACTCTGTTCTTCATGAACTTAATACTCTAGATGCAGGAAGGAGTCGATCGATGTGTGGAGTAATAGTAGTAGATGCAGAATCCTTTAGGTCTACTTGACATGGACATGATGGCTATATGCATAATCATTGCCTTGGATATCGCCATAACTATGCGCTTTTCTATCAATTGCTCGACAGTCATTTGTTCACCCACCATGTTATTCCTTCAAGAGAGAAGCCTCGAGTGAAAACTATGGCCCTCGGGTCTATTTTCCATATTATATTTTCAGATCTATATACCAAAAATACCAAAAATACCTTGCTGCAATTTATTTACCTTTTTACTTTCCGCAATCTTTTACATCTATCTCTATCAGATCTAATCCTTGCAAGTAACCGTGAAGGGATTGACAGCCCCTTTATATCGTTGGGTGCAAGATTTTAATTGTTTGTGTAGGTGCATCCATTGTTGACTTTCTTGTTCCTCCTACTGGATTGATACCTTGGTTCTCAACAACTGAGGGAAATACTTATCTACTTCAGTACATCAGCCGCTCCTCTTCAAGGGAAAACCAACGCAAGCTCAAGAGGTAGCGAGAAGGATTTCTGGCGCCGTTGCCGGGGAGGATACACATCAAGCCTACCAAGTACCCATCACAAGCTCATCTCTTGCATTTACATTGTCTGCCATTTGCCGCAAGTTTTCCTCTGCCCCACTTCTAAAACGATTTTCAGAAAAAGCTAAAAAGATTTGAGTTTTTATTCGCCCTTCTTCCGTTCGCCTTTTCGTTTGCTTTTTTTTGGTTGTGTGCTAGATTGATTGCTTTGTCACGATGTCTGAGAATACCAAGTTGTGTGACTTCTCCAATACTAATAATAATGATTTTATTTGTACTCCGATTGCTCCCGCCACTAGTGCGGAATCTTATGAAATTAATGACGCTTTGCTCAATCTTGTTATGAAAGAACAATTTTCTAGCCTTCCTATTGAAGATGTTGTATCCCATCTAAGTACTTCCATTTAGTTATGTCATATGCAAAAGAAGAATTATGTGGATTATGATATTGTTAAATTGAAGCTATTTCCATTCTCACTATGAGATCGTGCTAAAACTTGGTTTTCATCTTTGCCTAAAAATACTATTGATTCATGGAATAAATATAAAGATGCTTGTATCGCCAAGTACTTTCCGCCCGCTAAGATCATCTCCCTTAGGGACGATATAATTAATTTTAAGCAACTTGATCATGAGCAATCTTGGGAGAGGATGAAATTAATGATTAGAAATTGCGCCACACATGGTTTGAGTTTATGGATGATTATAAAATTTTTTATGCGGGATTCAATTTTGCATCTAGGAATCTTCTAGATTTCGCCACGGGTGGTACTTTTATGGAAATCATATTAGGAGAAGCTACAGAACTCCTAGATAACATTATGGAATATTACTCTCAATGGCATACCGAAAGATCTCCTACTAGTAAAAAAGTGCATGCTTTTGAAGAAATAAATACTTTGAGTGAAAAGATATATGAGTTAATGAAATAGTTTGCTATTAAGAGTGATCCTATTTATCCTAACGATATTCCTTTGTCTTATTTGATTGGTAATAATAATGAATCTATGGATGTGAATTTTGTTGGTAGGAACAATTTTGGAAATAACGCGTATACAGGTTATTTCAACCCTAGGCCGTTTCCTAGTAATTCCTCTAATAATTATGGTAATTAATACAAGAATCTTAATGGAAATTATAATAAGATTATCTCCAATATTGATAAAAATATTAAAGAATTTATTAGTTCGCAAAAGGTTTTCAATGGTTCGATTGAAAAAATTTGCTCAAGATTGATGATTTGGCTAGGAACGTTGATAGAATTTCGCTTGAGATTGATTCTTTGAAAATTAGATATAATCCACCAAAGAATGATATTAATGAGTCTTTCAAATCTATGAGAATTTCTATTGATGAGTGTAAGGAAAGAACACCTAGAATACGTACTAAGCATGAATGGCTTGAAAAAGTGTGTTCTCGTGATAATAATGATGAAGATCTCTAAGTGATTGATGTGACTCCTATTGAATCTTTGTTTTCCAATATAAATCTGATATAGATGGTACTGGAGATAAGTCAACTCTAGTTAAAATTCATCCCAATGATTCGGAGTTTATAGATCTTAATGCTAAATTTGATAAAAGTGGGATTGAAGAGGTCAAAACTATAATAGCAAGGAATCCACTCTTTTGGATTTCAAGGACTTCAATTATGATAGCTGGCCTTTGATTGATCTTATTTCCTTATTGCAATCCATGTTGAATTCTCTGCATGCTTATAATCAAAATAAGGCTTTTACTAAACATATCGTTGATGCTATGATGAAATCTTTTGAAGAAAAATAAATATTTTGAGTGCCATGCTTTGTGTTATTTGGGTTCTAGTGTTTCCACGATTCCGAAAACTATATGTGATGTGCTAGGATTCCATGAACTTGATGATTGCTCTTTGCATTTGCATCTAGCGGATTCCACTATTAAGAAACCTATGGGACGGATTAATTATCTTCCTATTATTGCAAATAGGAATTATGTTCCCATAGATTTCATTGTTCTTGATGTAGATTGCAATCCTACATGTCCTATTATTCTTGGTAGACCTTTCCTTAGAACGATTGGTGCAATTATTGACATGAAAGAAGGAAACATTAGATTGCAATTCCCGCTAAGAAAAGGCATGGAAACTTTCCTAGAAAGAAAATAAGATTGCCTGATGAATCTATTATGAGAGCTACTTTTGAATTGCATACCAAAGATGACAATACCTAGATCTATTGCATTTTGCCTAGCTAGGGGCATTAAACAATAGCTCTTGTTGGGAGGCAACCCAATTTTATTTTTATGTTCTATTTTTTGCTTCCTTTTTGAGTGTTTCACACATTATTACCGCTGTAGTAATTTTGTTTTGGTGCTTTAATTAGTGTTTGAGCCAAGTAAGACCTTTGGGATGGTCTATGGTGATTCTTGATTTGATCTTGCCGAAAAATAGAAACTTCTGCGCCTAGTCCAGGATTTTTATAAACTTATAAGAGCATAGACCAAATAAAAAGAGAGGCCAAAGATGCCCACCAAACTAAAAAATGAGGGAAAAGAGAGAAGGGACAATGCTACTATATTTTTTCCACACTTGTGCTTCAAAGTAGCACCATGATCTTCATGATAGAGAGTCTCCTATTTTGTCACTTTCATATACTAGTGGGAATTTTTAATTATATTACTTGGCTTGTATATTCCAATGATGGTATTCCTCAAATTTCCCTAGGTCTTCATGATCAAGCAAGTTCGATGCACACCCAGTTAGTTTCTTTTTTAGCTTTCATACTCTTATAGCTCTAGTGCATTCGTTGCATGGCAATCCCTACTCACTCACATTAATATCTATTAATGGGCATCTCAATAGCCCGTTGATACACCTAGTTTATGTGAGACTATCTTCTCCTTTTTCTTAAAACCTCCAACATATTCTATTCCACCTATAGTGCTATATCCATGGCTCACGCTCATGTATTGCATGAGAGTTGAAAAAGTTTGAGAACATAAAAGGTGTGAAACAATTTCTTGACTTGTCATCGATGTTGTGCATGATATAAATACTTTTTATGGGGAAGATAGAGCATAACCAGACTATATGATACTATAGGTATAACTTTGTTTTGCCGTTATATTTTGAAGAGATACAATTGCTTTGTTAGTATGCTTGAAATATTATTGTTTTTATGTCAACAATAAGCTTTTGTCTCTAGTCTTATGGATCTGAACATTCATGCCACAACAAAGGATATTACATGGATAAATATGTTAGGTAGCATTGCACATCAAAAATTCTTTTTTTATCATTTACCTACTCGAGGACCAGCAGGAATTAAGCTTGGGGATGCTGATACGTCTCCAACGTATCTATAATTTTTTTATTGTTCCATGCTATTATATTATCTGTTTTGGATGTTTTATATGCATTAATATGCTATTTTATATTATTTTGGGGACTAACCTATTAACCTTGAGCCTAGTGCCAGTTTCATTTTTTTCCTTGTTTTCGAGTATTGTAGATAAGGAATATTAAATGGCGTCCAAACAGAATAAAATCTTTGTGATGATTTTTCTTGGACCAGAAGACATCTACCAGACTTGGAGGGGAAGGCACAAGACCTGCCAGGAGGCCACAAGCCAGGGGGCACGACCACCACCCCTAGTCGCGCCTAGCAGGCTTGTGGCCCCCCGGCAGGTCTCCTAACCCTAATCTTCGGCCTGTAAATTCCCAAATATCCCCCCAATACCAAACAGAGTCACGAAAATACTTTTTCGCCGCCAGAAGCCTCCATTCCCGAGAGATCCAATCTTCGAGCCTTTTCTGGTAATCTGTCGGAGGGGGATTCAATCACGGAGGGCATCTACATCAACTCCATTGCCCCTCCGAGGATGCGTGAGTAATCCACCACAGACCTACGGGTCCATAGCTAGTAGCTAGATGGCTTCTTCTCTATACTTGTGCTTCAATACCATGTTCTCCATGATCTTCATGTGGATCTATCCGATGTACTACTCTTTTGCGGTGTGTTTTTCGAGATCCGATGAATTGTGGGTTTATAATTACCTTATCTATGAATATTATTTAGTTCTTCTATGAATTCTTATATGCATGATTTCATATCTTTGCTAGTCTCTTCGAGTTATTGGTTTGGTTTGGCCAACTAGATTGGTAATTCTTGCAATGGGAGAAGTGCTTAGTTTTGGGTTCAATCTTGCGGTGTCCTCACCTAGTGACAAAGTAGGGGTAGCGAGGCCCGTATTGTATTGTTGCCATCAAGGGTAAAAAGATGGGGTTTTCATCATATTGCTTGAGTTTATCCCTATACATCATGTCATCTTACTTAATGTGTTACTCTATTCTTCATGAACTTAATACTCTAGATGCAGGTAGGAATTGGTCGATGTGTGGAGTAATAGTAGTAGATGCAGAATCGTTTCGGACTACTGACATGGGCGTGATGCCTATATGAATAATCTTTGCCTTGGATATCGTCATAACTATGCGCTTTTCTATCAATTGCTCGACAGTAATTTGTTCACCCACTGTGTTATTTTCCTTCAAGAGAGAAGCCTCTAGTGAAATTTATGGCCCCCGAGTCTATTTTCCATATTATATTTTCAAATCTATATACCAAAAATACCAAAAATACCTTGCTGCTATTTATTTACCTTTTTATTGTCGGTGTACTAAAGTATGGGCTTTTTAGTACCCCATACTTGTGCAGGGACCGTTGTAGTCGTACCAGCGGCAAGGCCTGCCAAGGAGCAACTGAGAACAAACACAACAACATCGAGAAAGCAATGAAGTCAACAAACCGAAGACCGAAGGCTGGGACCCTGGCAAGATCTTGTCGGGATGGCTGCCTAGACCCGGCAAGGCCTCTCCACCCTGCCAACGTAGAGGCCAGGTGTCATCCCACCTGAGTACGTGTTGAGACGCCAGGGATAGATGAGGCTAAGCGGTGCCAATGGGACGAGCTCCTTTCCCGTCCCGTAGAGCTCAGGACCGCCTGACGAAGCATTAAATGCGTTTGTGTTGCACCGTCAGTGTTAGGTATGATAACATTGTAGCTCTATGCACCTCATGTATGCACTGTATGCCACTGTTGGTGACCCCTTAAAGAGTATCAAAGGAGGCCCAGGGCATTACGGTAGAGGATTTATCGACTTTTGATATCCTCTCTAGCCCGTTCTCCATGAGCAACAGCTATGTACTATAGCGCTCCCAGAACCTGAGCAAGAACTTATCCAATACAACCAAGTAGGAGTAGGGTTTTACGCATCTTTGTGGCCTGAACCTAGGTAAAATCCCGCGTGCTAGCCATCGGATCTTCTCTTTGTGTTATCCTTCTTCCCGCCGAACCGAAAAGGGATCTCCTCGATCCCATCGGTGTCGTTTCCCCCGACATCTTTGCTGCCACAAACGCTCGGGTCGCCCTCCGCCTCTGCGGTGACATGATCTAGACGAGAAATCCTCCTTCGTGCAGAGGACGGTGGCCGCCCTCGCCCTCTATACATGGATAAGGGCGGGCACCACCCAAAGTTTGGGAAGGTGTAGAAGGGCAAGCTCTAGACGTTAACACTCAAGGAGGAAGGAAGGATGGATGAGCATCGCCGTTCCTACCCCTCAATTTATAGGGGGAACCACGGGGGCTGGCTCTCCCCCACTCCAAGAGTTGCCACCCATCTCCACCAATGGCGTCGCCCACAATCACGGGGCGAACATCAACCGCCCCGTTGCTCCAATCCACGGTGCTGAAGTTTCTGCCACGACCAGGGCTTTAAGTCACGGACGCCCGTTGCCTCCTCTCCGTTATGCATGCGACGCGCGTGGCGGAAACGGCATGATGCAACTATGGAAAGAATTACAACCATGCCGCACACGTATCCCATGTTGCGCACTTATAGGGCGTCATGGGAAGGCACTATAAGAGGAATAGTTGCAAAAACAGTTAATCCCTGCCACGTGTGCCCGTGCACTGTTTGGGCCTAGCCAAACAACGCCTCGGGTCGTGTATGGCCAAGGCCCAGGGGCTCCTGTCGGTGTACTAAAGTATGGGCTTTTTAGTACCCCGTACTTGTGCACAGATAGTTGTAGCCGTACCAGCAGCAAGGCCTGCCAGGGAGCAACTAAGAACAAACACAGCAACATCGAGAAAGCATTCAAGTCAACAAACCAAAGACCGAAGGCTGGGACCCTGGCAAGATCTTGTCGGGATAGTTGCCGAGCCCCGACAAGAAGTATACCCGGCAAGGCCTCACCACCCTGCCAGGGCAGAGGCAAGATGCTAGGGATGAAGGAGGCTAAGCGGTGCCGATGGGACGGGGTCCTTTCCCGCCCCGTAGAGGTCGGGACCGCCTGACGAAGCATTAAATGTGTTTGTCTCGCACCGTCAGTGTTTGGTATGATAACACTGTAGCTCTATACACCTCGGTACACACTGTACGCCACTGTTGGTTACCCCTTCGATAGTATAAAAGGAGCCCCAGGGTGTTACGGTAGAGGACTTTTCAACTTTTGAGATCCTCTCTAGCCCGTTCTGCATGAGCAGCAGCTATGTACTATAGCGCTCCCAGAACCCGAGCAAGAACTCATCCAATACAACCAAGCAAGAGTGGGGTTTTACGCATCTTTTCAACCCGAACCTGGGTAAAATCCCGCGCACTAGCCATCAGATCTGCTCTTTGTGTGATCCTTCTTCCCTGCCGAACCGAAAAGGGATCCCCTCGATCCCATAGGTGTCGTTTCCCCTAACATTTACTTTCCACAATATTTTACATCTATCTCTATTAGATCTAATCCTTGCAAGTAACCGTGAAGGGATTGACAACCCTTTTATAGCGTTGGGTGCAACAGTTTGATTGTTTGTGTAGGTGCATCCATTGGTGACTTGCTTGTTCATCCTACTAGATTGATACCTTGGTTCTCAACAACTGAGGGAAATACTTATCTATCACTACATCACCATTTCCTCTTCAAGGGAAAATGTGACAGCCCAAGTGTTGTCCCTACCATTTAAGGCATTATAACCTATGTGGGACCTTGTTGTCATGAGCTTAATGAAATGATTTTGCACCTTGTTATGCCATGTCTTGTTCATGCATCCATGCATCATGCACCATGTCATCCATCCTGCATGTCTTTGCTTTTGTTTTTGTTGTGACCTTGTTGTGTTTGAGTGTGCCCTTGTGTTGTGATGTGGTTGGAGTTATGTGGTGCAACTCTCCTTCTTCTTCCCCCTTTTTATTCCTTTTCAAACAAACCCCACCAAAATAACCTTTTCCTTCTATGTTATTTTATCAGCAGATTTAAGTTGCTATTTAAATTGTTCAAAAATGTTGAAGAGGTAGCCCATTATGTTTTATTAATTTTGAGTAGGGTTATTTTGTTGTTTGAAGTTTGTGTGCATGTGAGGTTTAAATAACCAGGGGCTGTTATTTTTAAAACTATTTAAATTACTTGCTTTAAAAATCCCCTAGACAATTTTATTAAATAGTTCCAATATTATTTTAGTCAAATGTAATTTTGTCTTTTCAAAAAGCCTTCTATTTTCCTCTGGGGTTTTTCCTTTTTCTTGATGTTTTGTTTAAATGGAAAAATCCCTGCGCTTTTCTTTCCTGTGTGAGAGAGCAACGAGAGGGGCGTTTTCCTTCCCTTCACCGGCCCAGCCCGCAAGTTAGCGGCAACCTGCTCCCGTCCGTCGTCTCCGTCAGAGAGCAGAGAGAGCAGGCGCTCCGCCGTCCCCTTTCGTCGTCCGTCGCCGTCAGCCCCGGGGGTATTTAAACCCCCTCGATGTGCGAGCCTCTCTGAAAGTGCGTTATATCGACTAGAGGGGGTGAATAGGCGATTTTTACAAATTAATCACTTGAGGAATTTCAACTTTGAGGAATTTGAAATGTGATGAATAACTAGCAGCGGAATAAGTACTCAAGTGCATGAGGAACATAGTAACATCATAGTCTTCATGATGAAATGAAACATGCACAAATAGTGAGTAGCATGATACAAGATAAGCAGTGATGAACAAGGTTACTTGAAGAATTTGAGGTGAGGAAATTGTGAAAGTCTTCAGTCAAATTCTTCAAACAGTAACAATCAATTCCATCAACTGGTTTATGAGGAATAAGGAGGTTGAGGAAATAGAACCAGGTAGCTCGACGAAGACAATGGTTTGATGACCCAGTTCCAACTACTGTGACAGTCGTACGTCTGGTTGGAGCGGCCTGATATTTAAAGCAGAGGACACACAGTCCCGTGACACACAGTTCTTACCGTATTCTCCTTGAGCTAAGGTCACACAGTCCTCGCTCAACACTCGTGGTAAGTCTTCAGGGTAGACTTCCAAAACCGTCACAAACTGGTTACCCGGCAATCCACAATTTACTTCTGGATGCTCTAGACCATGGTCACTTCATGATCCCCAATTGACTGCAGGAGCACTAGACCATGACGCCTAACCGTCTGGAGGATGCACAGTCCTCAAATGTAACAAGCGTCGGATCCACACAGGATTTCTATAGTGATGCTCAATCACTATGGGTTTGATGGTTTGGTTGTGGGTTTTTCCTCACTGATGATTTTCTCTCAAAGTCCTTAGAGGATGGGTTGCTCTCAAATGACAAGTTCCAGTTCTCTCTCGGAGCAGCCAACCAACTAGAAGTTGTGGGGGTTGGCTATTTATAGACAGGGTGCAACCTGATATGATATGACATAAATGCCCCCAATGATATGACCGTTATGTGAATATTTGTGATTGGGGACAGCTGGCGCTAAGCCCAGCAACGGTCGGATTTTCGAACAATGAAAGTCCTCAAACATATCATGTTCCTCACTTGTAGGCGATTCTCACTGGCAAATTCCTAACTCCTCAATCAGTTCAATTTCCTCAGAGACCAGAAGAACTTCGTCTCTATCACTAAAGAACTTGATTGAACCGTAAGAGATTTCCAAAGGCTTCACTTGAAGGATTGTGTAGGTTGAGGATTTGGAGTTGAGCATCAGTTGGAAATTTTCCTTAGTATTTCCTCGGCCCCCTTTAACAGTATGGTGTTTCCTAAAACAAAAGTCTTCATGCTTCATAATTCTCGTTCATTTCTTCAAGGTCACACCATCTCCTTCATTTTCAAAGTCTTCACAAAGTCTTCACCAAAGTCTTCAGAAAGTCTTCAGCAAAGTCTTCACTTGAAGACATCCCTTTTTAGGGGTCGATAATCTCCGAATATATCAAACTCCTCATCGACTTATAGAGCCTGTGTACACTCACAAACACATTAGTACCTTATCCTATAAGTCTTCAATACACCAAAATCACTAAGGGGCACTAGATGCACTAACCATCTCCCCCTTTTTGGTGATTGATGACAAATAGGTTAAGCTTTCAACGGGGATAAGCATATGAAGTGAAAGTCCAGAGTTTGAGGAATTTGATCACAAGATATAGAAAAACTCCCCCTGAAGATGTGCATATTTGAGGAATTTGCTTTGGACTGCAAATGCACATGACAGGTTAAACATGGAGAACTCCCACTGTATCTTGTAATTCATACACGCATTTGAACATATGATATGAAGAATTTGAAATGTGTGAGGAAAATGGTGTCTAACGAAATTCAGCATGTATGCATTAACGTACTTGAGGAAATAAACATGCGAGGAAATAGTTCAAAAGTGTCAGACCACCATCGGACTTAAGTTTACAACTCAACCAACAAAAGTTTCTGAAGAACAAGAGTTGTAACTTAAACAAAAATGCCCATATGTAGAGACCCGCTTGAAGAATAAATCAAATTTTCTCCCCCTCTGTCATCGAAGACCAAAAGGGAAGAAAAAGTGATGACTAATGCCTCTCTGAAGAATTTCATCATGTTGGTGAGGAAGGAGCGCCAGCGTTGTCGGGGTCGTTTGTCGATGCAGGGCCTGCTGCAGTGTCATCAATATCTTCATCGTCATCGCTCTCCCGAGATGAAGAAAATGAACTTGTGAACAGGTGAGGAACTTGAACTTTCTTGAATTTCTTCTGAGGACGACTAGCCCAGTCAGGATGTTCCTCAAGATCCAGCTCATTCAGTTCCTTAGAAGACATGAGATGATACAGTACAGCCCAAGTGCGGTTGAGGTTTTCATGCGCGTAGTAGTGATTCCTCTTCACAGTGTTCTGCATCACAGTCATGTTCTGCACAATGTATCCAAGTTGACGCTTTACCCGCTTGTGATTGCGATCAACCTTTTGATGAAGACTTATTAGAAGTTCGCGATTAGTCATCACACGAGGGGCAGACTCTTGAGGTTTGTGAGCTGAGGCCTTTGCATCAGAGTCTTGAGTTGGAGTGTCATCATTGGTAGAGAAGGAAGCGGCTTTTCGAAACTGTCCGTCCAGTGGACAAGTTCCTTCATTAATGAAATCCTTGCCTTTTCCTTTAACTGAGGCTATTGTGCTCTTGATGACTTCAATGGGAGGCAGGAAGCCAAAATGGTTCTAAAAATCAGCCTTCAAGGGAACTTAGGACTTTGCCCGCATGAATTTCATGATCCATGGAGCATAGGGTTTCTTTTCAAATGGAGCTAAGGCAGCACTGGCCAATGTCCTCATGAAGAAGTCATGCAAGTCGATGGGAATCCCATGTATGATGTTCAAGAGCATATTCTTCATGACTCCTTCGACTTCTTCTTCAGAATTGTGACCCTTCTGAGGACATAGCGTATTTGTGAGTATACGGTAGACAGTCCTGGGCACATATAGCAGATCCTTCACAAGGAAGGTTGTTCGTTGAGGCTTTCCAGGAGGCAATGTCTTCATCAGCACTTGCATCAGCTGATTTGGAAGTGCAGGCTCATCAAACAGCTTGCGAGCTTCATCTGAGGGAATTGGAACTAGGACACACTGAAGCAATTCAGAGGCTTGAGCGGTGAAGTGTGTCGATCCTGTCATCCAGTCCAATATCCATAAGTTGACGTGTGAAGCATTTCCGCTTATATACAATGTGGCATAGAACTGAAGAATGAGTTCTTCATTCGAGTCGCAGATGTCGACACGGAATGGAAGAATGCCTGCATCATGAGGAACCTGGAGCACCGGTGTGAACGATGGAAGGGTTTCTTCTTCTCAGCATATCTGATGTCAGCATGAGGAATTTGGTGGTGCTCGAAGACTTTCTTCTTCTCAAATAGAACTGATGCATAGTAGTTGAGCTATGTTGCCGTCCAGAATCTGTTGCGTCTGGCCCTTGCAAAGTCATAGGGGTTAGGACCTGTGAAGAACATGCGTTCACTGAAGAAATTGCTCTTGAGGAATTTGGGGCGAACTGAGCCTTTAAATGGCATTCTTGGCTTTGGTTGAAGATTTGTTTTGATGCGCCCCTTGATCTCTGTTGGCATGGGAGGAAATTATCGGACTGAAGAATTTGGAGGACAGGTTCCTCAACTGCGGCAGGAGCATCAAGATCATCAGCTATTGCAGCTGGAACTTCTTCAGTGACTCGGGTGTTCACATTAGCAGATTCTTGAGGTATTTCTTCAGTCAGAGCAGGCGACTGAGGAATCTGTCTCAGAGGAGTAGTCATTGGTGAATTTAGGTGCGCTGATTCCCAATATTCATCATTGATGATAGGAGTTGTGTCACCTATATCTACTTCCTCATCAATTTCTTCAACTCCAGCTTCTTCAGCAGTGAACTAAAGCTGGGGCGATGATACCTGCGGAGTTGAAGCAATATTCTTCAACTTCGATTTCTTCATCAATCTACTCTGTGGAAGCAACAGATTGATTTTCATCTTCTTCTGGGATGACATATTCTACCCCAAATGGTACAATTTCATAGGGAGGTGTTGAGGAAATTGGTGTTGCATCAATAGGTCCAGTTGAAGAACTTGGCATAGTCTTCAACTTCTTCAAAGCTGGGGCATCTGAATCTGATTCTTTTCTCTTGAGAGTCTTTTCCTCAGCAGTATCAGTTTCTTCAGGAACGACTGATGTAGCCACCCTGGTGGGTTCAGTTTCTTCAGGCACAACAAGAACATCAGCTGGCCTTTCAGTTTCTTCAGGCACAATAGTGGTGGTTGTCCTGGCATGATCATCAGTGGTCTGAGTTTCCTCAGCAGCACTGCCAGTTGCATCTGGTGCAGAAGCATTTCCATCAGCAGTTTCATTAGGCTGAGCAATTTCATCAGCGGCCTGAGGAATTTCATCAGAGTGAGGATTTTGTGGTTGCGATTGGGCTGCAGCCCTAGTGTTTGGATCCTTTACTGCAGCTTTAGCAGCCCTGACGAATCTGACCTTGGTGCCTTTCCATTCTGCATCATACCTCTCTTGATCCTGAGAGAGAGTGCGAATTTCAGACTAGACAGTGATAAGTTGATTTGGGGTCAAGTTCATCACATTATCTCTCAGACACTTTTCCTGCCGAGCCTTGTTCTTCTTAGCTCTCAAGGCTTGCTCTCTCTTCCATTTTTCTTCAGAGATGAAATGGGTGAGGACATGATCCACTCCAAGAGATAGATTCAGTGAAGAGAGTGGGGTGTTTGGGTCTTCATGCCATATGTCGATGAAGTTGAGGATCATCTTGGGATCCAGCATGAGAGGAACAGAACTGCCCTTTGCTCTAGCAGCCCTATGCTGACTTTGCCTGATGATTTCTTCCAATTCCTCCTCCTCATCATCATCATTATCCTCAGAACCTGAGGGTATGGTCACCACAGCCTTGCTTGGGTGAGGACTTGGTCTTGGACCTCGTCCAGCTGTTTTCTTCAGCTTCAACACAGAAGGGCTAGTTGAAGACTTTGTTGTGGTAGAGGGGCTTGCTCAAATCTTTGGAACTCTTGAGAAACCCTCAGTCCTCTTGAATGTTGCCACATGCACTGGGGTGAGGACATTGCAGCTGCTGCAGAAGACTGTGCAGCAACCGTTCCAGGAGCTCAAGACTTTGTAGGCCGAGGCCTTTGAACTTGAGGAATCTGCTGTGAAGGTTTTTTGTTTGAAGAACTTGTCTTCAAAGCAGATTTCTTCACCATGATTTTCCTCGGAGCACTTGCAGAGGCTTTGGCAGAGGTAGCAACAGCAGAATCTTCATTGAATTACTTCACTGCCTCCTTGGATTTTCTCGCCAGCTTGGCTTGCTGCTTCTCCCACATGTGAGGAAAGTCCTCACCAGTCTTGAGGCTAGTGGGATCAGCAATCTGATTTGGAGCAAGGGGAGGCCTACTGCAAGGAGGTTTCACTACGAATTTCATCATGTATTTTGGAGTTACATAACGATATTCCTTCCATTCCCGTGCCCATCTCCTCTCAATCTTCTGCAGACGAATCTTTCTCTGCTTGGTCGTCTCTTTGCCATGAGTTTCTTCATCAGGTGTGCAGTATTCCTCATACACATCATTTGGAATCTCAAAGGCAGTGTGCACATCTGGCTTCTTTCCACCTTTCTGAGGTTTCTTTTTGTCAGCCATTTTCTTCACTTGAGGAATATGAACTCTTGAGGACTCTAACGAAGTACACAATTTTTCTTCAAGAAGCGTTGCAAATGAGTTAAGTTGATGAGAACCTAGTGATTCATCAGCGGACATGTTGTACCTGTGAACAGAGTATAGGTGCGAGGAATTTGAAGAGGTCATATCCGTTCTCAGAAATTTTTGAATAAAAATAGGTGTGAGGAATTTGACCATGGGTGTCTTGAGGAATTTCACTAAGTGTTCTTTGTCTTAGGTTCCATAGTTGTGCAAATTTTGAGGATTCACACAATTGAGGAACCTTAAAGAAAATCATTACTTAGGGGCTTTAGTGTAAGATTCATGATGAATAAACACCTTTTGAGGAATATGAAGAGCATTTGAAGATCAAACTAGGGCAGTAAAAAGAAATTTTGTTTACCTTGGTGAAAAACATGACAAACTCAGAGATGAGATTAGGAAGTTCGTCCGTTCAGATCTCCCACGCCCTAGCTTGGCAGAGGGAGACAGCTACAGCGACGGCGTGATGACGATTTCTGCGGCCAAAGCGAGTACGGCGACGATGAGGTTGAGGCAGTGAAGCTCTTCCTCACCAGCGACGATGACTTTAGCGGCGACGCTAGGTTGAAGCTCGGGAGAGAGATGAGATGAGGAGTAACTGAGCATAGTTGAAGGGGAGGGGGTATTTATAGCGGGAGTGACAACCAATCCGCGCGAAGATTTTGGACAAGATTGCCCCTGACCCTTGCTCTCCACACGATAGGTGTCACCCACGTACTTAGAGGTGGCGATAGTGTGGGGGCCTTGGGTCATCCAGGCGTAGGAATTGGAACCGTTTGAGCGGGAACTGCCAAAAATTTTGATAGTGAAGATTTCGAAGTTTCCGTTCGCAAATTCTTCAGCTGTCAAGGACACAGTGAAGACTTTGAACAAGTTTCAAAGTAGAACGCATATGAAGAATTTGTAAACAGACTGGGTTGAGTTTAGCATAGAGGAGGAGAGGGTCCGATCACATTCACTTAGATGAAAATCAACTTGAAGAATTAGCAATAAGTGAATACTGTTGAGGTCATTGAAAACTTAAGTATATATATATATATTCAATGAAGAACATTAGTTTCAAAGTTTGAAGAATTTGAAAAGGTGAGGAATTTTAAAAGTTGAGGAATTTGCAAATTTGAGGAATTAGATAATTTGAAGAATTTGCAAAAATGACGAAAAACTCAATTTTGAATAATTTCAACTTTTGGTTGGTGGCATGACCCACCGTATAAGAATGATGATTTCAGACACCGCGTACAATTGTCATAGGGTTCTGAGAAGCAAATTCTTCGTTAATTTGTTCACACTTAGAGAGTTATTCTTCATTGATTCAAGAAAAACGTTACTTTGTGTGTTGCACATCTAAGTCATCGATTTTGCACAAATGTTAGGATGTGTGTCCCCTTCAAAGAACATTCGAATATTCTAATATATTTAGCTCACACCGCAACTTGCAAAATATCTTTTCATCCAAGGGCTTCGTCCTTCTGATCCAAATCTTTACCATTTTCATCAGTGTAGAGGTGTCCTTTTGAAGGCATTGGAGTTTTGACACCTTTGCAATCTTGCATGTTGAATTTCCTCAAAACATCTTTCAGGTATTTCTCTTGTGAGATGAAGATGTCGTTATCTTGCTGATGAATTTGAAGACTGGGTTTGAAGCCTTTCTTCATGAGGAATTCCTTCAGAATGTCATACCATGCCCGAGGGGCTTGCTTGAGGCCATAGAAGGCCTTGTTGAGTCTGAAGACTTTTTCAGGATGCTTAGGATCTTCAAAACCTAGGGGTCGAGCAACATATACTTCTTCCTCAAGCTTACCATTGAGGAATGCACTTTTCACATCCATTTGATATAAGATGATATTATGATGGTTAGCATAAGCAAGCAATATGCGAATAGCTTCAAATCTAGCAACAGGTGCAAACGTTTCATCAAAGTTAATTCCTTCAACCTATGTGTAGCCTTGAGCTACAAGACGAGCCTTATTCCTCACCACAAGGCCATCTTCACCTTGCTTGTTACGGTAGATCCACTTGGTACCAATGATGTTATGCTTGCGAGGATCTGGCCGCTTGACAAGTTCTCACACATTGTTGAGATTGAATTGATGCAATTCTTCTTGCATAGCTTGAGTCCACTCAGGCTCCTTGAATGCTTCATCAAGTTTGGTAGGCTCTATGATAGAGACAAAGGCAAAGAGCCCACAAAAGTTAGTTAAATGTGAAGCTTTTGAGCGTGTGAGAGGACCTGGTGCATTGATATCATCAATGATTTTGTCAATCTGCACTTCATTTGCAACTCTTGGATGAGCAGGTTGACGTGGCTGAGGATTTTCATTAGCACCATTTTCTTCAGGTATATCAGCATGAAAGTATTCATTTGTTGGAATGACTTCCTCAGTGGGTATGATATCTTCAGTTGCCTTCAGCTTGATGGATTCCTCAGGAGATTGTTCATCTAACACAAAAGGCAGGTGCTCTCTTTGCGAGCCATAAGTTTCATCGAACCGCACATCTACAGTTTCAACAACCTTGTGATGGTAGGTGTTGAAGACTTTGTAGGTGTGCGAGTCCTTTCTGTAACCAAGCATAAAACCTTCATGTGCTTTCGGTGCAAACTTAGAACTATGGTGAGGATCTCTAATCCAGCATTTTGCACCGAAGACTTTGAGATAACTTACATTGGGTTTCTTGCCTGTCATAAGTTCATATGAAGTCTTCTTGAAGAATTTGTGAAGATATACCTTGTTGATGATGTGGCATGCAGTATCAATTGCTTCAGGACAGAAGAGACGAGGAGTCTTGTACTCATCAAGCATGGTGCAAGACATCTCAACAAGAGTCCCGTTCTTGCGCTCCACGATGCCATTCTGCTGAGGAGTATAAGGGGTAGATAACTCATGAGTAATACCAAGTTCATCAAGATTCGTGTTCTTGAACTCAGTCCCATTATCACTCCTGGTATGCTTGATCTTGACGCCGAAGTTGGTGGATGCCCTTGAAGCAAATCGTCTAAAGACATCCTGCACTTCATTTTTGTACAGAATGATATGCACCCAAGTGTAACGAGAGTAACCATCAACAATAACAAATCCATACAAACTTGAACAATTTTTTAGTACGGAGTAATGAGTGGGGCCAAAGAGATCCATGTGAAGCAATTCAAAGGGTCGAGTAGTGGTCATGATTGTCTTCGAGGGATGCTGGGATCTTCTCATTTTCCACGATTCACATGCACCACAAAGGTGGTCCTTGAGGAATTTGACACCCTCGATGCCAATGACGTACTTTTTCTTCACGAGCGTGTGCAAGTTCCTCATACCCGCATGTCCAAGTCGTCGATGCCACAACCAGCCTTCTGAGGACTTTGCAAGTAAGCATGTGGCAGGCTGAGGACCTCTAGAGAAATCAACAATATGCAAGTCTCCTCTCCTAAAGCCTTCGAAGACTTTGGAATTGTCAGATTCCATGATGACAACACAACGATATTTTCCAAATATGACAATCATATCAAGATCACAAAGCATTGAGACAGACATAAGGTTGAACCCAAGGGATTCGACAAGCATCACCTTATCCACGGTTCTGTCTTTTGAGATAGCAACCTTACCGAGTCCCAATACCTTGCTTTTTTCCTTTGTCTGCATAGGTGATATGCTTCAGAGAAGATGGAGTGTGTGGCAAATTCATCAGTAGATTCTTGTCACCAGTCATGTGATTTGTGCATCCACTATCGAGGACCCACTCAGTAGCTTTTGGAGTATCATCCTGCAGATGAATTAGTACCACTTACGAACTCATATGCTTCAGAGTGAAGAATATGACATCAATTTCATTAGACAGAATATCATCACACAAGATAGTAAGCAAGTAGTGTGAGGACATGAGAAATGATGAATTCATTTCCTCATGGTTAGCTTGCGGCCTTTCAAGCATTTCCTCAGGTCTCTAGCAAATTCATCAGATGTTCAATTTCATCAGGAGACCTGACCCTGCATAAGAAATTAGTTCGTTTTCTTCACCACCCACATCTGGACGGCTGGCAGAGAGTTCATCACTCTGTGAGGACCATATGAGAAGGGAGGCAATGAAGCAAGTGCGCTTCGTTTCACAGCGTGAGGGTTAGAGTACTCAAAGAAATTCTTCGAGGACTTATGAACATAATGGTTTGAAGAATAATGCACATATTCATAACTCTTAGGTTTTCCCTGCAAAACAGAGGCATTAGCACGAGAATGATAATTTTAACCATTTGAGGAATTTGGTCCAAGTGAGGACTTTGGTCCATATGAGGAATTTGATCTGGGGTTCCTATTCTTCATGAGCGGTGTTGTGAGGACATTCACTTGAAGATTTTGTAGGTAGCTCTTGGGAACCCAGATTTTCTTCATTGGAGAGCCATTCCTGCAGTTAGTTCCAGAATTTGATTTGTAGTTGGAGTCAAGTGACTCATCAGAGGAATATGAAGTTTCACAAGTAAAGCCAGATAAAGTGGACGGATCTACAGGAGTTCCTTTCGCAACAACCCATGAGGTTTTACGGTACTGCTCAGGTGTCCAGTAGGATCCATCAATGTTGAGTTTCCTCACAGTGGCAATACCGTCTTTCCTAGGGTTTCTATTCAGAATCTTCTTTTTGAGGACATCGCAAAGGGTTTGATGCCCTTTAAGACTTTTGTACATGCCTGTCACATACAATTCCTGCAACCCTGCATTGTCATCAGTGATACTTGTGGTATCCTCAGATGAGGAATTTGAGACCACGGGAATAGTTGAAGAAATTGCAGCAATAGAAGCATTTGAACATTCAGGTGAAGAATTAGCAGTTTCACGTTCGATGCATTTCAAACAAGGTGGAACAAATTCTTCCTGGGCGGTATTGATCTGTTGAGTCAGTAAGGAATCGTTTTCCCTTTGGAGATCCTGATGTGACACGCTCAGTTTCTCAAGATCTTGCTTTCTTTGAAGAAATTCATAAGAAAGCTTCTCATGCTCGTCTAAGAGGTCGTTATGATTACTCTGAAGGTTATCATACTTTGTCTGAAGACTTTTGAGATTGTCAGACAGAGTTTGAGTCCGACCCACTTCATGCTTCAATAGATCATCGCTTTTGTCTAGCATTTTCTGAAGCTCTTGAAAGGCACTTTGTTGCTTAGTGGCAAGCTTAACAAGTTTAGCATAGCTAGGTTTCACATATTCAACAGATTCACCTTCACTTGATTCAGAAGAGGAATGATGTTTGTGTACCTTTGATTCTTTTTCCATGAAGCAATAGGTGGGAGCATAGTCGTCATTTCTGACGTCAGATTCGTTGGAGTAGTTATATTCTTCATTGCTGAAGATGGACATGCTGACGAAAGCAGTAGAGAGAGCAAGGCTAGCGACACCAGATTTTGATTCCTCCTCGGATTCTTCCTGTTCTTCACATTCTTTAGATTCTTCCTCAGAATCCATTTCCTTGCCGATGAATGCTCGAGCCTTTCTGGAACCATTCTTCTTGTGCTTTGAGGACTTTGAAGATGAGAACTTTGCAGATGAGGACTTTGAAATTTATTCTTTTTCTTCGAGTCATCAAAACTGTCATCCCTGTATTTCTTCTTCTTCTTTGAATCTTTTTCCTAGAGAGGACAGTCAGAGATAAAGTGACCAGCTTTCTTGGAATGATGACAGGTTCTTTTCTTGTAATCTTCTGAGGAATCTGATTTCCTCAAGCCACTTTTTGATGACTTTCCAAATCCACCTCTCCTTGAGATGTTCTGGAATTTCCTCACAAGCATTGCTATTTCCCGACTTAGTTCTTCAGGATCACCAAGGCTGCTGTGAAAATCTTCTTCTTCAGATGAGGAAATTGCTTTTTCCTTAAGAGCAAGAGATCTTCCATAGCTTGGCCCGTAGAGGTCTCTCTTTTCAGCTTGTTGGAATTCATGAGTATTGAGTCTCTCAAGCATATCAGCAGGATCAAGTGCTTTGTAGTCTCCACATTCTTGAATCATCAAAGCCAGAGTATCAAATGAGGAATCGAGAGATCTTAGCAGTTTCTTCACCACTTCATGGTCAGTGATATCAGTGGCACCCAATGCTTGAAGTTCATTGGAGATATCAGTGAGGCGATCAAAAGTTTGTTAAAAAATTTCATTGTCAAGTCTCTTGAAGTCGTTGAAGAGATTGCGAAGAACATCAACCAGAGAGTCACGTTGAGTTGAGACACCTTCCTTGACTTTGGACAGCCTATCCCAGATAAGCTTTGCAGACTCCAAAGCACTCACTCTGTCATACTGACCTTTGCTCAAATGGCCACAGATGATATTCTTCGCTTGAGAGTCGAGTTTCTTGAATCTCTTCACATCAGCAGATGTGATAGTGGGAGTGACAGAGAGCACACCATTTTCCACAACATACCAGAGATCGTTGTCAATAGCTTCAAGGTGCATACGCATCCTGTTCTTCTAGTAGGGGTAGTCCGTCCCATCGAAGGTAGGACAGCCCGCGGATAACTTGATCATACCTGCAGTCGACATAACTAGAACTACAGGTGGTTAAACCAAAATCACACAGAGCGAGGGAGTACCTGCTCTGATACCAATTGAAAGTTCGTTATATCGACTAAGGGGGGTGAATAGGCGATTTTTACAAATTCATCACTTGAGGAATTTCAACTTTGAGGAATTTGAAATGTGATGAATAACTAGCAGCGGAATAAGTACTCAAGTGGATGAGGAACATACTAACAACATAGTCTTCATGATGAAATGAAACATGCACCAATAGTGAGTAGCGTGATACAGGATAAGCAGTGATGAACAAGGTAACTTGAAGAATTTGAGGTGAGGAAATTGTGAAAGTCTTCAGTCAAATTCTTCAAACAGTAAAGATCAATTTCATCAACAAGTTTATGAGGAATAAGGAGGTTGAGGAAATAGAACCAGGTAGCTCGATGAAGACAATGGTTTGATGACCTAGTTCCAACTGCTGTGACTGTCGTATGTCTGGTTGGAGCAGCCTAGTATTTAAACAAGAGGACACACAGTCCTTACCGTATTCTCCTTGAGCTAAGGTCACACAGTCCTCGCTCAACACTCGTGGTAAGTCTTCAGGGTAGACTTCCAAAACCCTCACAAACTGGTCACCCGGCGATCCACAATTTTCTGCTGGATGCTCTAGACCAAAGTCACTTCGTGATCCCCAATTGACTGCAGGAGCACTAGACCATGACGCCTAACCGTTTGGAGGATGCATAGTCCTCAAAGGTAAAAAGTTTCGGATCCACACAGGAATTTCTACAATGATGCTCAATCACTATGGGTTGGATGGTTTGGTTGTGGGTTTTTCCTCACTGATGATTTTCTCTCAAAGTCCTCGGAGGATGGGTTGCTCTCAAATGACAAGTGTCCGTTCTCTCTCGGAGCAGCGAACCAACTAGTGGTTGTGGGGGTTGGCTATTTATAGCCAGGGTGCAATCTGACATGATATGACATAAATGCCCCCAATGATATGACCGTTATGTGGATATTTGTGATTGGGGACAGCTGGCGCTAAGCGCAGCAACGGTCGGATTTTTGAACTATGAAAGTCCTCAGACATATCATGTTCCTCACTTGTAGGTGATTCGCACTGGCGAATTCCTAACTCTTCAGTCAATTCCATTTCCTCAGAGACCAGAAGAACTTCGTCTCTGTCACTGAAGAACTTGACTGAACCGTAAGAGAGCATGTGTGTGTGGATGCACACCCACGCACAAGAGCATTTGTGAGAGAGAGTGTGTGTGAGTGTGTTGTCATATGCATATGTATAGGCATACATGCACTTGTGCATATATGTGTGTATATATGTGTGTGGAAGAACACCCACACACATGAGCATGTGTGTTCTTGTGTGTATGTGCCCATGTGCACTTGAGCATGTGTGGTGGTGTGTATGTGCCTATATGCATTATGCATATATGGTGCATGTGTGCGTGTGGATGAACACCCCCTCATAGGTGGTATGTTCATGGGTGAGTTGTGCTCATATGCCCTTAGGCATATGGAGCCATGTGATGCTTGCTTGTGTAGTGTGTGTGTAGAGTGTGTGTGTCGGTGGCTAGTGGGTTTTTCCCCACTTGCCATATGCTTTGTTTGTGGTATATGCATGTATTGTAGGAATTGTTAGTTCATTTCCACTTTAAACTTAATTTCCAAATCTGTTTATGCCATTTGTAGTCTTGTCCATTTAGAGTAATATTTCTCGTATGAGAGTGGATGGTTGCTTGCTAGTGTAGTTCTTGACATGTTGCTTCACATGTATATATGAGTATGACACATGATTTTCGGGTAGAAAGAGCCAAGGAATTCATTGGTGATTTCAGATTTCACTTTTGGGCAAGTTTATAAAACTGTCATTTTTTGCTGTGACGCTACTTTGTCATTTTGCATGATTTAATCCATGCTTGCTTTGGAAAATGTAACAACATGGAAGTGCTAGTGTTTTATATCTAATATGCCATGGTAATTTTGTTTGACATGAGAATCACGCATATAAGTCGGAAACTTCCTGCAAAGTAGCTAACTTGATGTTTCTGTTTTCACCATGCTAAATATTTCTAAGTATGAGAATCTGCTGTTATTTTTATGCCATGAAGAGTGGTTGCCATCTTGTGATATGTTGAGAATTAGCTCATGCTCAGTGCTAGTATTCTGAACTAGATGTTGTCTACTACCATCCTGTTAATTTTCATGCCAAGAGGTGGTCTCTAACACCTTTAACTTCTGCTGGCAACATGCTACCAGTTTAACTCAGATTCTAGAGAACTGTTATTTTCACCAAGTCCCAGAAAACTGTTTCATCATGCCAACTTCATAGCTTCATGCTTATTGATGTGTGCCTCCTTTATAGGTTGCGTAGTTGGATAAGTTGATAAGAATGTTATGTAGTTTCTGTCAATACCTTGTTTGTGGCTGTACAATTCCTGTATCTCAAGTTGTGGGCCGTGTAATTTGCTATGTTGCTGTTTTGTGGCAGATTGTTTGTTTTATTGTTTTGTGACTTGTGGGAGCTATACTCCATGGAATTGCTTGATACTTGGCTCTATTGTGGTTGGTTTTCCATTTCCTAACCAGTGGCTACCTTGGAATGCCAACGAATAGCCAAGGTCTATCTTGTCTTGTGTTTTGCCTTCGTATCTTGTCGTGAGCGTATCGTGAGAACCGTAACTCCGTTTCTTACGTTCTTCATATGCATTTTTAAAGTTTTCACATGACACATCCATATTTTCCATGTTCATGCATGTCTAAATAACTTAACATAAAGTTCTGTCCAGATTCATTAATAACCATTCCTTGCATGTGAAACCTGACTAGTTAGGATTGCCATGTTAAAAACTCATCACCTAAGCATGCATAATTCTTGCTTGTGCATTGTACCATGGTTGTTTGTTTATTCTTTCTGTTTCTTCTGGGTAGACGCGAATGTTGCACCTGAGTACGAAGAGCTAGGCGAGTACAACTACGAGGATCCCGCTACTTGTTCCACTGAAGAACCAACAGGCAAGATGATCGTACCCGGATCCCGATATTATTTTTGCTTGCTAGTTTCTCGCTCTTATCGTTACAATTGCGCTACCTACCCCTTGAATATCAGACTCCTATTTGCCATGATAGCCTCTAACCCCCACATCCTATAAAACCTTTGATTGGCTAAGTTACCGCTGCTCAACCCCTCTTATAGCGTTCTTAGTTGCAGGTTCAAGTTGTTCCATGTGATAACATGGATTTGGCATATCACAATATTGTCTATTATTTAATTTAATGCACATATATATCTTGGTATTAGTGGAAGTCTTGGCCTTTTGCTAGGTGTTTTGTTTCGATGGTACCGCCATAGTTTCTTGTTACCGGTGTTATGTTTCCATACTTTGCGCTCCTAACATGCTCGGGGTTGTTATGGGGACCCCCTTGTTTATTTGGTTAAGATTAAAACTTGTCTGGCAAGACCCAACGTTGGTACTACATTTGCTTAATAACTTAATAAAATTTGCGTAGGGCTTTGCAACCCCGCGGATAATTAATCAACCCCCGGGCCAGTGCTCCTCATGAGTGTTGGTCCAACCCAGAGCAGCTTATTAACGCCACCTAGGGCAACTCGGTGATTGGCGTGGTAACCATCGCTCATCTGTCGTGTCCTGAGAACGAGATACGCGGCTCTTATCAGGTTCGTCGACATGTCGGTAGGTCTTGCTGGATTTGTTTTACCTTTATCGAGTGTCTTGCGTATAGACTCTGACTTTCCTTGGGTTATCTCGAGATGTTGGAATTCCTTTGGAGTTACTTATCATGATCACGAGATCCATGGTCGAGGCTATTCCCGCGGAGTGTGGTTAATTTGTGATGGACTAGTTGGAGCACCCCTACAGGGTTAAAACTTTTCGAGAAGCCGAGCCCGTGGTTATGTGGCAACTTGGATATTTGTTTAACACCCGGTTATAGTAAACTTGAAGTAAACTCTAATAGAATACACCAACTGTGTGAGTAACTGTGATTATCTCTGCTCGTGAACATGATCCGAGGGAGAACACGGTGGGGTTATGATTGACCTAAGTAAGTGTTCAGGATCTCTTAGAGGTCATACTAGATTTGATCATTCATCATAGGCCACTCATATTTATCTTCATGTTATGTAAGTTAGCCACCATATATGCTTAGTGCTGCTGCAAACTAAACACATACCCCTTCCCAACCTTAAGCTTGAATAGTCTCGGTACCCGGGTGCTTGATTGCTGAGTCCTTGTGGCTCACAGATTAATACAACACTCCAGGTACAGGTATAGATGAGTACGTGCAGGATGATCTAATGCAGCTCCAGTGGGAATATGACGAGGAAAGAGGCAGGATGTACGTGACTTATCCAGACGAGTAGGGGACCATGGTCGTGATCTTTGGGATAGCGAGATAATATCAGTTGCATCTGTTTTATCGTTTGATTTCGTTCGTAGTCGGACCCTGTCTTCATCTTGATGATTTGAACTCTGTGTGGAATTGTAATTTAGTATCTGGCGAGTGTAAGCCAACTTGTATTCTCAACTCCTTTGTAATGTATGATGCAATGATTCTATACTTGCGAACAACAAGATGCGTCTCTATCCCTTGTGAGGCCCTCATGCCTTAATATGGATAGGCACGCATCTTGGGCGTGATAGAAAACCAACAGAAGCTCAAGAGGTAGCACAATTTTAAGTGGATTTTTAGGAAAACCAATATTAAGTTGTTGTTTTGTTAAAACTAGTTTATATAATACTTTTTTGGACATGGTTGACTTCTTTCGATGGTGCAATATCACAACCGAGGCCTTTAAGGCTGCCGCTGCTTCATTGTCATCCTCAACCTTGAGAAAGAGACAAGTAATTCATGCGAGAGGTGAGGGGGTGAAAGACTGGAGGCACCACGCCCAGCACGCGGATAATAGGGAAGTCATTCCTACCGTTTCCGACGGCCTCGTCACTAACCTCGGCGTGCTTGACCGCGTGGATGGCAACTTCCGAGACGTTGCTACGCCAGGTGCGTGCGGCTTCCAGCAATCTCAGGTGTCACGGCGTGCATGTCAACCTCATGTACAAGTGGTGTGGCCGTGGTGCTCTGCTGCATCGTGGTGGGCATGAGCGCCGAGCAGATGGAGGCCTTGATGAAGGAGCTACGTGCGGCCGCGTGGTGAAGTCCTGCTCCTCACGTTTGAGCAGCCCCGATTCGGTTTGCCAGCCGCCAAAATCTCGTCTTCTATGGTGCCACCACCACCATCGACACCCGCCCTTTCTCATTCCCCCGTTGAGAGGAGGATGTCACGGCCGAGGTAGCCTTGTCGTACGCCTGACGATGAAAACGTTGTGCTCGCCGGTGGCGTCGGCGTGCTGGATTTGCACCACCTCGTGGATGGTTTTGTCGGTTGTCGTTCCACCTAGCGACCAGCAGCCGTGACACCGATAATGGCACCTAGAAGAATCGGCTTACCTTGATGTACTCGATTGATGATGTGCGCCGCCGTCACCGGAGCAGCAACAACGACACCTGTAATGGCCGCACACATAACTGACCTTTCCTAATAGATGAACTAGACGCTGCTCATCGGCGTCTGATGGAGGCTAGAGCCTAGAGCCCTTTCCGATTGAAACGAAGGAGTTTGCGCTGAAATTAAACTAGTTTATGGAAAAACAACTAATAGTTGTTGTTCCTTATCCTCGATTTTTGGGTTTTTAGGAAACTAAGTTTTTCTTATCCTGGGATTTGTTAGAGTAACCAACATGGTTTTAGGTGGTTAGACTCCTAAACGTGATTAGTGCAAACATATTTACTATAAACCCCGTATCCAAACAACCCCTAAGTTGGAGAAGCACGTCTTTGCGCTTGATCGACCACATTTTCCACTCTTGCCGGAACTCGAAGCAATGTTCTGGTGATGAACCCAGATCATCCCACATTAGCTGCAGCACAGGCACGTGCTGAGACAGCCAGAGACACTAGTGCTTAGCCGCATATGACTAGGAGTGAGCAGATGGATCTACTTCTCAACTCTATGCTCACTAGGCAGAAGGACATCACCAACATCCTGAAGAACCAAGAGAGCCTCTCGAGGATTGTTGACACCAAATTCCATATTCTCAACAACAAGGTGGATGAGATCACAGTGACTGCGAATGAGCTCAAGAAGGAAGTTGATGCAGTGCCTAGACCTCACTCTACACATGATGATGATGATGAGGATCATGTACCTCTCAGGACGAGCACTCATTTCACTACTCAGGCTATATAAGATATAGTGCCAGCTCCAGAGTTGAGACCGTCTTCATCAGCACCAGCTACAGCCATGATACGTCTCCAATGTATATATATTTTTTGATTGTTCCATGCTATTATATTATCTATTTTGGATGTTTTATATGCGTTAATATGCTATTTTATATTATTTTTGGGACTAACCTATTAATCTAGAGCCTAGTGCCATTTTCTATTTTTTCCTTGTTTTTGAGTTTCGCAGATAAGGAATATTAAGCGGAGTCCAAATGGAATAAAACCTTCGGAATTATTTTTTTATGGAACGAAAGGAAACTACGAGACTTGAGAACCAAGGCTGAGGTGCCACCGTGGGGCCACAAGCCCTAGGGGTGTGGCCAGGGGGTAGGCCACGACGGGCAGGCTTGTGGGACCACGGCAGCTCCCCTAACCCTAATCTTTGGCCTATAAATTCCCAAATATTCCATCATTATCAGAATGAGCCACGAAAACACTTTTTCGCCGCCAGAAGCCTCCGTTCTTGAGAGATCCAATCTTGGAGCCTTTTCTGGTAATTTGCTGGAGGGGGATTCGATAACGGAGGGCATCTACATCAACTCCATTGCCCCTTTGATGATGCGTGAATTGTTCACCACAGACCTACGGGTCCATCGCTAGTAGGTAGATGGCTTCTTCTCTCTCTTTGCTCCTCAATACCATGTTCTTCATGATCTTCATGGAGATCTATCTGATGTAATACTCTTTTGCGGCGTGTTTGTTGAGATCCGATGAGTTGTGGGTTTATTTTCAAATTATCCATGAATATTATTTGAGTCTTTCCTGGATTCTTATATGCATGATTTCATATCTTTGCAAGTCTCTTTGAGTTATTGGTTTAGTTTGGCCAACTAGGTTGGTAATTCTTGCAATGGGAGAAGTGCTTAGTTTTGGGTTCAATCTTGCGGTGTCCTAACCCAGTGACAAAGTAGGGGTAGCGAGGCACATATTGTACTGTTGCCATCGAGGGTAAAAATATAGGGTTTTCATCGTATTTATTGAGTTTATCTCTCTACCTCATGTCATCATACTTAACGTGTTACTCTGTTCTTCATGAACTTAATACTCTAGATGCAGGCATGCGTCGATCGATGTGTGGAGTAATAGTAGTAGATGCATAATCGTTTCGGTATACCTGTCATGGACGTGATGCCTATATGCATAATCAGTGCCTTGCATATCTTCATAATATTTCCCTTTTCTATCAATTTCTCGACAGTAATTTTTTTTCACCCTTCGTAATACTTGCCATCATCAGAGAAGCCATCTAGTGAAACCTATGGCCCCCGGGTCTATTTTCCATATTATACTTTTAGATCTAAAACCAAAAATACCAAAAATACTTGTTGCCTTATTTTTACTTTTAGTTTTACTTTCTGTTCAAGCAACCTATTATATCTATCTCTATTAGATCTCATGCTTGCAAGTAACCGTGAAGGGATTGACAACCCCTTTATAGCATTGGGTGCAAGAGTTTGATTCTTTGTGCAGGTACATCTATTGGTGACTCGCTTGTATCTCCTACAAGATTGATACCTTGGTTCTCAAAAACTGAGGGAAATACTTATCTACTTTGCTGCATCAAACCGTTCCACTTCACGGGAAACCAACGCATCCTCGAGAAGTATCAAGAAGGATTTCTGGCGCCGTTGCCAGGGAGATACATAGCAAGTCAAGATAAGAACTCTCTCGTCAACTTGCCAATTTCTGGTTTCGTTGCCGGAGAGATCTACATCAAGCCTACCAGGTATCCATCACAAACTCATCTCTTGCATTTACATTATTTTCCTTTTCCTCTCGTTTTCCTCTCCCCCACTTCACCAATTTGTCGTTTTATTCGCCCACTTTGTTATTTGCCTTTTTCTGGCCGGATCTCTTTTGTTTGCTTGTGCTACCATGTGCTTCCTATTTGCTTGCATATTCGCTTGCTACAAATCTATTTTTCTGGATCCTCATCCACTTTCTAATCTTTTCAAAAGACCAAATTATGATGAGCCAATTGCTAGTGAGTTGGGTGTACTTGATTATCTCTATGAAGTTTTGCTTGATATTCGTGAATCTGAAAATTGTGATGAAGTGATTCACGATGTTTCCTTGAATGAAAAGCATGATTGCAATGATATTTTTATTAATGTCAATTATGTTAATGATATGCAAAACTACAAGCTTGGGGATGCTATATTTGATGAGTTTGCCATGACCACTACTTATTCATGATTGGGGTGATAATGCTTCTTATGATCTTGATAATTTATTTAATACTCATGATGAATATGATATTGAAAGTGGATTTGGAAGAGTGTCAACTTTAGGCATTATTGATCCCACTATTTTGGAAAGTTTTCAATCTTATGATTTTTTTGATAAAAGTGGGTTTGGAGAGGTCATGACTTTTGTTAATGATAATCCCACTATTTTGGAAGAGTATAAACTTTGCATGCATGTGGATCATGAAGAGAAAATTTTATATGATAGTTATACTGTTGAATCCCTTCATGATTCTACTGAAATTTATTATGAAGGAGGAACATATTCCTGTATGAATTGCAATAATATCAAGTTTCCTCTCTATGTGTTCAAAGCTTTTAGTTATGCTTGTTTTGGCTTCCTATGCTAGTTAATTCATGTTCCCATAAATTGTTTGCTCACAAAATCCCTATGCTCGTTTTGCCTTCCTATGCTAGTTTAGAATTACACGTGTTTGTAATGATATTCATGATGCTCTTTTGCATATCTCAACTACTACCTTTTATGTGAGCATCATTGAAATCGTTATGCCTAGCTAGGGGCGTTAAACAATAGCGCTTGTTGGGAGGCAACCCAATTTTATTTTGCTTTCTGCTTTTTGCTTCTGTTTTGGTGTGTTTGGAACATTATTACTTCTCTAGTAGTTTTGTTTTTGTGTTTTCATTAGTGTTTGAGCCAAGTAAGACCTTTTGGGTGATCTATGGTAGTTGTTGATTTGATCTTGCTGAAAAACAGAAACTTTTGCGCTAAGTCCAGGAATTTTCTAAATTTTTCAGAGCTTCGAATTGATCTAGAATTTGTACATGATATTTATATAAAAATTTCACTGATTTTTCAAATTTCTGAGGATTTTTAGAGTTCTAGAAGTATTCGAAGTTTACAGATTGCTACAGACTGTTCTGTTTTTGACAGATTATGTTTTCTTTGTGTTGTTTGCTTATTTTGATGCATCTATGGGTCGTATCGGGGGGCTGAGTCATGGAAAAGATAGAATACAGTAGGTATTACACAAATAAAAATAAATAAGGAGTTCATAACAGTACCTAAAGTGGTGATTTATCTTTTTATACTAACGGATCTCATGAGTTTTCTGTTGAGTTTTGTGTTGTGAAGTTTTCATGTTTTGGGTGAAGATTTGATGGACTATGGAATAAAGAGTGTCAAGAGCCTAAGATTGGGGATGGCCAAGGCACCCCAATTCATATTCAAGCATACCAAAAAGCCTAAGCTTGGGGATGCCCCGGAAGGCATCCCCTCTTTCGCCTTCAATCCATCGGTAAATTTATTTGAGGCTATATTTTTATTCACCACATGATATGTGTTTTGCTTGGAGTGTCTTGTATGATATGAGCCTTTGCTTTTTATTTTGCCACAATCATACTTGCTGCACAGATCTTTTGAGAGAGACACGCTGAATCGTGAATTTATTAGAATACTCTATGTGCTTCACTTATATCTTTTGAGCTAGGCAATGTTGCTCTAGTGCTTCACTTATATCTTTATAGAGTATGGTGGTGTTATATTTTATATAAATTATTGAACTCTCGTTCCTCACTTATATTATTTTGAGAGTTTCTTAAAACAGCATGGTAATTTGTTTAGGTTATGAATTTAGTCCTAATATAATGGCATCCAAGAGGGATATAATAAAAACTTTCATATTAAGTGCATTAAAAATTATGAGAAGTTTCATTCCTTGCATATAGTTTTCAGATAATAGGGATGGTAATATCAGAGTCATGCTAGTGAGTAGTTGTGAATTGGAAGATATACGTGGGTTAAAGCTTGGGATTCCCGTAGCATGCATGTATGGTGAACCGTTATGTAACAAAGTCGGAGTATGATTTGTTTAATGATTGTCAACCTTTGTGTGAGGGTCGGGAGCTTGCGATGGTTAACATCTACCAACCTCTTCCCTAGGAGCATGCGTCTAATTCTTTGTTTGTTAAATATTAGACTTTTGCAATAAGTATGTGAGTTATTTATGACTAATGTTGAGTCCATCGATTATACGCACTCTCACCCTTCCATCTTTGCTAGCCTCTCTAGTACCGCGCAACTTACGCCGGTACACCAAACCCTCCTTCCTCAAAACAGCCACCATATATTCCTCAAAACATCCATCATACCTACCTATTATGACATTTTCGTAGCCATTCCGAGATATATTGCCATGCAACTTCCACCATCTAGTTTTTCTATGACTTGCATCATTACTTCATATTGCATATAGAGTCATATATTGTCATAGGAATCGGGTTGTAATTTCTTTTTCTTTGAGTTACAAGTAAATATAAGTGTGGTGATTTTTCATTAATAGAGGATTTTCCCATGAGATAATTGGATGATGGAGGCTATGACTCCCTCACAAGTTGGGATGAGTATCCGGACTTTACAAAAAATAAAAGAGGCCAGCGAAGCTCAAACAAAAAAAATAAAAGAAGCCAAAGAAGCCCACCAATCTATACTTATACTAATTAGTCACTTTCTAAAAATTCCCACGTTAATTAGAATTTACGGACCGTTAATCTTGTGAGACCGAGTTATAACGGTGTAGATTAACCCACGTAATTCTTGGGCACATAAAACACTTAGTTTGGAATAACAAGTCAAAATAATCTATCTGCACGTTAAACTGTTCTGTCAAAAAAAAATGCAGTCTCATGTTCGTAAGGAAACAGGACTCTGCATCTATATAAAAAATAAAAAAATATACATGCCGCTCGGCTGACTCACCGATTGCTTTCCAGCCATGTACAGAAGTCACAGGTAGGTACTGACTTTGTTTTTTCCTAAGTTGATCGATCGTTATAGAGAAACAGAATAATTCAGTGACGCACACATTTATCAGCTAAGCAAATAGGTGGATTGATTCTTCCCTACGCAAAAACATGTACGTGCCAAACTAGGCGCTGCCGGGTAGCTTAATTGATGTGGATTAGCATAACCTAGAACATGCACACATGCAACATGGCACGGCGCCACGTGCCTGTTCTTTTTTTTTTGTTTCACCCAATCGGATGATTCTCATATGTTCTATTTCCTCCATCTCAAAGAAAGCTAATATGACTATTGGCACAAATTTATGTAAAGAACCTGGCAACCCTGACATTGTTCATTTTTCACGTTTTCTTTTTTGCTTCGTTTAAAACCAATCTATAACATCATGTCAATATGGTATGAATTATTTATGTGCTTCTTATAAGCTACTGCCTTCGTCCGAAATTATTTGTCACAGAAATGAATAGAAATGGATATATTTAAAAATAAATTTGTCTAGATACATTCATTTCCCCGACAATTATTTCCGGACAGAAGGACTATCTGCTAACAAATGGAACCCTCTACACAAGAAATCTTCCACATTAATGGAATCCTATACTCCTTTTTCATGTATCTTATTTCAACTGAATTAATATGTCAATATGGTGCATTTGGACAAATACGTAAATACGAAAGCATTCAAGAAAGTTACGACATACATGATGCAAAGCTAGGGAGAAAAGTAACTTGACCATGTGTATTCTCCTACTTAACTAATACATTATTTTAACAAATTCTCTCCGGTTTCTTCACTATACATGTACAACAATGCCACACAGGTGGACCAATGATGTACTTCGGCCGATCACCAGAGCTGTTGACGTCGCCGTCATCGGTCAATTGTGGTTTGACTCAAAAGTTCCACCTTATATCACATCCCCGATTTAGTTTCCATGCCCATTATCCAACCGTAGTTACATATATGGACGAGACTATGCAACTGTTTTACGCTTAACATGGATACATGAGATTTCATAGGTGACGATGTATCCTTCAAGCCGTATATTGCTACTGTCCATTAATTTACATGACTCCTTTGATCCTTTCTTTCCTCGACCCTGTCCTATAAGAGGTCAACATACATATGGCATATCACACATGGGCTATGATGCTCGATACAGGATGCCATGATGACGTACAGGTTTCAATGTTTGTAATTTTTTTCATAGGTCTTAATAAGTGTTATTCTTCCGTATCTTCAAATGACATAGGCTCTCTGGAAGTTACGATGTTCTCTTGTTTGGAAATTCTTAATTTATTATGTTATTTAGTTATTTGGTGTACCTTCAATTATTCACATATTGATTCACTCACTTTAGTAAGCATTCTCCTTAAAATATACAGGTCTCATACATCCCATTATGAACAAGTTGATGTGGCCGTCATCGATGAACTGGGGCTTGACTGAAAAGTTCCACCATTGTATCACATCCCGGGTTCAGCTTTTGTGCCCGTTATCTAACCATAGTTACATGCATAGACGAGACGTATGCAACCATTTTATGCTCAACAATGGATGCATGAGATTTCATAGGTGACGGTGTATCGTTCAAGACGTACATTACTACTGTCCACTAATTTATATGACTCCTTTGATCCTTCCTTTCCTTGACCCAGACCAATAAGAGGTCAACATACATACGGCATGTCACACATGGGCTATGATGCTCGATGCAGGATGCCATGATGAAGTACATGTTTTAATGTTTGTATTTTTTTTGCCATAGGCTCTTAATAGGTGTTATTCTTTCCTATCTTCGATGACGTAGGCTCTCTATAAGTTACAATGTTCTCTTCTTTAGAAATTCTTAAGTTGTTACGCCATTTAGTTCAAATTTATTTTGTGTACCATCAATCATTGAGATTGATTCACTCACTTCAGTCAGCATTTCCCTTACAATATACAGATCTGATACATCCCCTTATGAACAAGCATCTTCTATAATATAGAACTTAAGATACACATAACCAGCCCGTGCGAACACACGGGTTGACGACTAGTATATATAATTGAGAGAAAGAGAGAAAGGACAATTGGTACTACCTTTTTCCACACTTGTGCTTCAAAGTAGCATCATGATCTTCATGATAGAGAGTCTCTTATTTTATCACTTTCATATAACTAGTGGATATTCATTATGCACGACCACTTAGTTTTCTTTTTGAGCTTTCATACACTTATAGCTCTAAGTGCATTTGTTGCGTGGCAATCCCTACTCACTCACATTGATATCTATTGATGGGCATCTCCATAGCCCATTGATACTCCTAGTTGATGTGAGACTATCTTCTCCTTTTTCCCCTTACACCTCCACCATATTCTATTCCACCTATAATGCTATATCCATGGCACACGCTCATGTATTGCGTGAGAGTTTAAAAGGTTTGAGAACACCAAAAGTCTGAAACAATTGCTTGACTTGTTCATCGGGGTTGTGCATGATTTAGATACTTTGTGTGGGGAAGATGGAGCATAGCCAGACCATATGATTTTTTAGGGACGACTTTCTAAGGCCATGTTATTTCGAAAGGACACGACTATCTTGTTGGTGTGCTCGAAGTATTACTGTTTTTATGTCAATATTAGACTATTGTTTTTAAACTTACGGATCTAAATATTCATGCCACAATAAATAATATTACATGGATCAATATGTTAGGTAGCGTTCCACATCAAAAATTCTATTTTTATCATTTACCTACTCGAGGACGAGTAGGAATTAAGCTTGGGGATGCTAATATGTCTCCAATGTATCTATAATTTTTGATTGTTCCATGCTATTATATTATCTGTTTTGGATGTTTTATATGCATTAATATGCTATTTTATAATATTTTTCGGACTAACATATTAATCTAGAGCCTAATGTCAGTTTCTGTTTTTTCCTTGTTTTTGAGTTTCGCAGATAAGGAATATTAAACGGATTCCAAACGGAATAAAACCTTCGGAATGATTTTTTCTGGAACGAAAGGAAACTACGAGACTTGAGAACCAAGCCAGTGGAGCCACCGTGGGGCCACAAGCCCTAGGGGCGCGACCACGGGGGTAGGCCGTGCCGAGCAGGCTAGTTGGCCCACGGCAGCTCCCGTAACCCTAATCTTTGGCCTATAAATTCACAAATATTCCATCATTATCAGAACGAGCCACAAAAACACTTTTCCGCCGCCAGAAGCCTCCATTCCCGAGAGAACAAATCTTGGAGCCTTTTCTAGTAATCCACCGGAGGGGGATTCGATCACGGAGGGCATCTACACCAACTCGATTGCCCCTCCGATGATGCATGAGTAGTTCAGCACAGACCTACTGGTCCATAGCTCATAGCTAGATGGCTTCTTCTCTCTCCTTGCTTCTCAATAGCATGTTCTTCATGATCTTCATGGAGATCTATCCAATGTAATACTCTTTTGCGGTGTGTTTGTCGAGATCCGATGAATTGTGGGTTTATGTTCAGATTATCCATGAATATTATTTGATTCTTTCTTCAATTCTTATATGCATGATTTCATATCTTTGCATGTCTCTTCTCGTTATTGGTTTGATTTTGCCAACTAGATTGGTAATTCTTGCAATTGGAGAAGTGCTAAGTTTTGGGTTCAATCTTGCGGTGTCCTCATCCAGTGACAAAGTACAGGTAGCAAGGCACATATTGTATTGTTGATACCAAGGGTAAAAATATGGGGTTTTCATCATATTGCTTAAGTTTATCTCTCTACATCATGTCATCTTCATTAATGTGTTACTCTATTCCTCATGAACTTAATACTCTAGATGAAGGCAGGCGTCGGTCGATGTGTGGAGTAATATTAGTAGATGCAGAATCGTTTCGGTCTACTTGTCACGGACGTGATGCCAAGATTTATAATGATTGCCTTGGATATCTTCATAATTATTCGCTTTTCTATCAATTGCTCGACAGTAATTTGTTCTCCCACCTTAATACTTGCCATCATGACAAAAGCCATCTAGTGAAACCTATGCGCCCCCCAGGTCTATTTTTCATATTATACTTTCAGATCTAAAACCAAAAATACAAAAATTACATGTTGCTTTATTTTGACTTTTAGTTTGACTTTCCGTTCAAACATCCTATTATATCTATCTCTATTAGATCTCATCCTTGCAAGTAACCGTGAAGGGATTGACAACCCCTATATAGCATTGGGTGCAAGAGTTTGATTTTTTATGCAGGTACATCTATTGGTGACTCGCTTGTATCTCCTACTTGATTGATACCTTGGTTCTCAAAAACCAAGGGAAATACTTATCTACTTTGCTGCATCAAACCGTTCCTCTTCACGGGAAACCAATGCATGCTCGAGAAGTAGCAAGCCACTTTAGCTCCATCAGCTCCAACAGTTGCTCCCGTTGCTACACCAACTCCGTCCATGACATCAGCTGAAGTCTTTGTCAATGTAGTTCTCTTGACTCCAACTTTAGCTACCGGAGGGGATCATCCCCAGAAGAGCGTTTATCTCTATACCTTTGAACTTTTTGGTAACTTGTTGCCAAAGGGGGAGAATTTGTATAGATCATTAGGGCTGAGAGAGAGAGAGAGTGTTGGTTTTTATCGCTTTTTCGAAACATTTGCTATCTTTTCGTTTGGATGTGTTAAACTTTGTCGGTGTTTGATCATACACTTGATGTGTGTTGCTACTATTTCCTATCTTTATGATGCTTATGAGATGATCATTCACCTTGCTTGATTGTGTTGTGCTATGATATTTATTCTTATTATTCTCGCACACCACCAAGATGTATGTGACATGGAAGAAGTTCCCCATGTACCTAATCGATTGTGCATTTGCATTCAAACGCAAATTCAAAATAATGCATAAGTTTAGGGGGAGATCTAGCTTATCACATACTTCTCAAAGTGGTGATTATATTAATTGATTATATCATATGTCAAAGCTTTGATCTATTTGTTCTCATCAATTACCACAAAGGGGGAGATTGAAAGCACATTTGCTCCCTTGGTGGTTTTGGTAATTAATAACAACATATATATCATTGAACTAATATTTCCACTAAGCATATTTCAGGAAAGTCCAATGATGGGTTGGCAAAAGGATTGTGGACAAACCCCTAGATGCAAGGAAATGGATTGGCAAAGCGTCAAGCAAAGAGGACTCTACATTTTACTTTGTGAGAAATCACTTTGAGTCCATAGGAAATCCAATACTATTTAAAGGGGGTAAGGTACAGTTGGTGAACAAGATGCTCAAACGTGCACAAGTGATAGTCACCAAAAACACCCACAAACTCTTGCACAAAAGTCTATCTAAACCAAGCATCAAAATCGGTGTCACCATGAATTTCCATTCGGCCTTACCGATTTCCATCCTAAGGCACAGGCAAGCCAAAACCTAACTTTTTGGTTCAACCGATTCTGAATCAGTGGAACCGAGTTTGGGTGGCAAACCTTCTGATGCTTGGTTACAAAAAATCAGTACCACCAAGTTTGACGTATCGACGCCACCAAGATTTGCCACCTGACCGTTGCCCACCTTTTCTATGTCACTGAGAAGTTCATATCAGCCTCATCGAGATTCAAAAGTTGTCACCTTTGGAACAACTTGGTACCACCGAGATTCACACATCGGTGTCACCGAGTTGATCGATTAAGGTGTAACGGTTGGATTTTTGGAGATGTCTATATATACCCCTCCACCACCACTGACTCGAGAAAGAAGCACTCAGAACAGATCCCCACTTATCCCATCAGATTTTCTGAGAGAGAGACACCTAGTTATGTGTTGAGATCATGCCATTCCATTCCAACCATATGAATCTTGATCTCTAGCCTCCCCAAGTTGCTTTCCACCCAATCAATCTCTTCCACCAAAGCCAAATCTGTGAGAGAGTGATTGAGTGTTGAGGAGTCTATCATCTTGAAGCAGAAGAACAAGGAGTTCATTGACATTATCGAGCCTATTACCTTTTGTAGGGTGCTGCCTCCTAGATTGGTTAGGTGTCGCTTGGGAGCCTCCTACTTCGTATTGTGGAGTGAACCAAGAAGTTTGTAAGGGCAAGAAGATTGCCTACTTCGTGAAGATCTACCCCAAATTAGGCTAGTCCTCCTTGGATGTAGGCCATCATGGTATAGTCAAGGTTGCTTCTTCATGGAATCCTTCATGGACTCACGCGACCGTTACCCTCCATGGGTTGAAGACTCCATAAACGTGGACGTACGATAGCACCACCTATTGGAACCACGGGAAAAATCTTCGTGTCTCCAAATTGTGTTTGATCTTACTACCCTTCCGTTACTAGTCATGCTTGTATTTACTTTCCACCACTATACTCATATACATGCATGTGTAGGGTGTGATTGACTTTCCATAAATACTAACATCTACCAGCACATAAAATTGGGAAAAGGTAGAATTTTTATTTGGTCAAGTAGTATAATCACCCCCCTCTAGAACTACTTTCGATCGAACAGAGGCACGGACCCGTCAACGGAGAGGAGGTCGGATGGAATCAAGAAGAGATGGTGGTATGAAGGGGAGGTTGGTGGTGCTAGAAATAAGACCCCATCGGTCGATGGTTTGAATGTCAAGATCACCACACTAAAGTTGCTCTTATTCACAACACATTCAAGGAAAAACTAGGATCCACTCAACAATATTTGCTTCTTCATATACTCATCCAACACCATTGTGAGGATCTAAAAGAATTTGAACCTCCCTTCACAAAACTGGATATTTATGGGACATGCGTAGTGAGAAAATCAGTGTGTGGGTTTTTTCTTTATCATTTCTCTTCTTCCATTCTACTCTCTTGTCTCAATAATAAAAAGACAGTATTTCAAGACACAATTTTTCTCTCAACTTAGTTAAATTAAATAAAAATATTCTTTTGTTTTTGAATCTCTTTTACTAATAGAATAAATAATATGTCTTTGCTGTCGCGCATGTGTCGTTGCTGATTTGGTTTTCAGGTTTGGGCTTTTTTCGGCTGGTGGGTCACCCACCTCGTTAGAAGCTGATATGTCCATCCCCCGCGTTGCCTACTGAAGGAAGGCACAGACCCTTCAATGAAGAGGAGGTCGGATGGGATCAGGAAGAGAGGGTGGTATGAAGGGGAGGTCAGCGGAGGAAGCAAGATGAGCCCATCGGGGGATGATTTGAACGTCATGATCACCACACTAAAGCCGATCTTATTCACACCATATTCAAGGAAACACTAGGATCCACTAATCAACATTTTCTTCTTCATGCACTTATCCAACACCATCGTGAGGATCTACAAGCGTTTGAACATGCCTTCACAAACTAGAAATTTATGGGACATGCCTAGGGAGAAAAGCAGTGTGTGGGTTTTTTCTTTATCATTTCTCTTCTTCCATTCTTCTCTCCTGTCTCAATAACTAAAAAATCCAGTATTTGAAGACATGGTTTTGTTTCTCAACTTAGTTAAATTAAATAAAATATTCATTCGTTTCTGAATATGTTTTTCTAATATAATCAATAATAAGTCTTTTTGTCCGGGCGTGTCTCGCTGCTGATTCAGTTTTCAGGTTTGGGCTTTTTTCGGCTAGCGACTCACCCACCTCGTCAGAAGCCGATCTATCCATCCCCTGCGTTGCCTAGCGGAGGAAGGAATGTACGCTTCAGTGTAGTGGAAGTCTAATGAGATAGAGAAGAGAGGTTGGTATGAAGGAGAGGTCGGCGATGGAAGCAAGACGACCCCGTTGGTGGATGCTTTGAACGTCATGATCACCACACTAAAGCCGCTCTTATTCACCAGACATTCAAGGAAACACTAGGATCCCCTAATCAACATTTGCTTCTTCATGCACTCATCCAACACCATCGTGAGGATCTACAAGCATTTGAACATCCCTTCACAAACTAGAAATTTATGGGACATGCCTAGGGAGAAAAGCAGTGTGTGGCTTTTTTCTTTATCATTTCTCTTCTTCCATTCTTCTCTCCTATCTCAATAATTCAAAAATCTAGTAATTGAAGACACAGTTTTGTTTCTCAACATAGTTACATTAAATAAAAATATTCTTTCATTTCTGAATATATTTTAATAATATAGTAAATAATAAGTCCTTATGTCCGCGGGCGTGTCGCTACTCATTCGGTTTTCAGGATTCTGCTTTTTTTCGGCTGGTGGGTCACCCACCTCGTCCGAAGCCGATCTATCCATCCTCCGCGTTGCCTAGCGGAGAAAGGAACGTACCCTTCAATGGAGTGGAAGTCTGATGAGATAGAGAAGAGATGGTGGTATGAAGGGGAGGTCGGTGCTGGAAGCAAGACAACCTCATCGGTGGATGCTTTGAACGTCATGATCACCACACTAAAGCCGCTCTTATTGACAACACATTCAAGGAAACACAAGGATCCCCTTATCAACATTTGCTTCTTCATGCACTCATCCAACAACATCGTGAGGATCTACAAGCATTTGAACATCTCATCACAAACTAGAAATTTATGGGACATGCCTAGGGAGAAAAGCAGTGTGTGGGTTTTTTCTTTATCATTTCTCTTTTCCATTATTCTATCCTGTCTTAATAATTAAAAAATCCGGTAATTCTAGACACAATTTTGTTTCTCAACTTAGTTAAATTAAATAAAATATCCTCTCCATTCTGAATCTAATTTACTAATTTAATAAATAATAAGTATTTTTGTCCACGCGCGTGCACTAGTAGAATGTCGATCTGTATTTCCGGTCGGGAGTACTGGTTCTCCAACCGGTACTAAAGGTTCGGGACTAAAGGTCCAGACCTTTAGTACCGGTTGGACCACGGACCGGTACTAAAGGCCCACCATGTGGCTGCCTGCGTGGGCTGGTGGTGGGACCTTTAGTACCGGTTGGTGATACCAACCGGTACTAAATGTTCTGTTTTTTTGTTTTCGCTTTTAATTAGGTTTTAGTTTTCCTCTCTATTTATTATGTTTTCCATTCATTTCAAATTTATTTTACGGTGCTACATAATGTAAACATTACACAAGTTGATGCATATATATATGTATATAATATACAATATCTCATACATAGTATATATACAAATGCAATTACACATCCATATATATTCTGGACTTATAACTTAAGGCCCAAAACCCGGCCGGGACTAGCTAGCTAGTGCTCCGGATGAAATCTTAGTTTTCTACTACTTATTTGCTGGCATTATTGAGGCAGCAGTAAGTAATAGTGCTCTCCGTTTACATCAATGACATGTCTAATAAGAAATGCCGCAAATTCCTCTTGATGTGCTACAAAGCGTTTCTCGGGTGTGAGCTTCGACATCATCTGCCAAACCTGAAGTTGTCTTTCACGTGCTCCTCTACGACATATACGGTCTTCGGTCTGCATGCGAATGTTCTCGCAAAGGAAGTATCCACATAAATTTGTCCCATGTGGCTGCTTCGCGCACTTTGCAAAATAATAGAATTCAATAAGATAATTAATAATCAAGCATGATAATGGTATTGAAACTAGAATTAAAGAGATGTGCGGACATAGTAGTACTACTTAATTAGCTGCATCTTTTTCCACTTCAGCTTCGGTTTCCATTGACGACCGTGATGGGTTTTTTCTATCATCTTTTTCCAAACACTACGCGGCAAAGAAAAAGAACAAAAAAGTTATTATAATTACTTTGATATCAGGAAATAATGAAAGAAAGCGAGGTCGATAAAGATTGAAATTACCGTTCTATCATAAAATACAAATCCACGTATGATTGTTCTAGTGTATCTAGTGAGTCGTACACTTGAACAAGTCCATCCGTGAGGATAATATTTAGGAGGATATAGTGGTCTCTGCGTAGAAGTTTATATAATTAAGCAGGCATGCATATAACTCATCAACTACACTTGAGAGCGGGCTAGTAAGCAAAAATGGAATTTGTAGTATACAAGAGAGTAAACACTCACCCCATGTTGTAAGGAAATATTATAGTAGATTTGGTATTCATTAGTGCCTATAGAAAATTTTCCAAGATATCTTCTTTGTCCTTGGCATAATGTTTTACCACATGACCATTAACGGTACTTGGGTCGATGAACCCAATGTCATCGATTCCCTCTTGTTTCAATTCCCATATCTTCAATCTGCATAATTGCGTAGAAAAGAACATATATAGTAAGGATAAGACAATGAATGATATCTTAGATAGAGACTTAAATTATTAAAGATATAAATCACTTACAGACAATAGCAACTGATGAGAGTTTTGTCGATAGAGTCCATGTGGTATAACTAGAAAAGTCCAGAAAATTCAAGGCATATGTCACATCCATTGACGTAATGCTCTTTCCTTACTTTGACCATGACCACCGTCTCCCCTCGCTTTGCTTCACGCAGGTACCAATCATGTAACTATCACATCGTAGTTGGTAGTTCCTTGTACTGCTCGGGTGTGACAAGTGGTTTTCTGACGGCATATTGCATTGCGTACTCATCTGCACCATACCCGCGGATTTCCTCGGTGCCAACGATTTGGCCAAGAGTGAGACCTTCAGCCTCTACTTCTTCGAGGTTGATTGGGTTGCCTTGCACGTCGACTGCTTGGATTGATTGCTTGCTTGGATTGGTACTCACCTTGAGCGGAGAGATCGATTGCCTGGATTGTTCTCTGAGCTGGGGAACTGTTTTCCCGCTAGTAGTACCACCTGACGTTGATGCCGTACTTCCCGACTTCTTCCTTGGGTTGGGCCGACTTCTCTACTCACTTGCCTTCTGAATCTGTCGCTCATAGTCTGTCGGCATATGCTCGACATATGCCGGGGGTCAATCAATAAAGTGTTCCATAAAGTGCTCTTGGACTTCCTTGGGTATTACCTCCTTTGGCAGCACGGTCTTGTTTGCAAAAAAGGCTTTCACTTGGCGATCGCTTTCAATTTTGGTTTCCTTTGGTGCCATGTCATCAGGCAGCTTCCCTTTGGCCGGAGGCAAGGGTTTCTTCTTTGCTTTCTTCCGAACAGGACTGCCGATGGCCTTCCTCTTTTGGGAGCCCTGCTGGCGGGACCGCTGTCGGGGTGGAGTCAGCTCATGCGGCGGAGATCGATATCGACGATATGGACTCGCGTCGTGCTCCGTCCTGAGGTTGGGTGGACTCACGCTGGCGAGGTGGGACACCTCTCGAGGTGGGCACGACTGCTAGCGAGGTGGGGAGGACTGCTGGCGCTGTGATGCCTCTGGCTAGGATCCCTCGCGCTAGACATCGATACTCGGAGGAGCCGGTGGCCTTAGTGCCGAGTGTGGAAAGACGATGCAGTCCTTACTCCATAGAATGAGACCACGGCCGGCTTCTGCCAGTGTGGACTCCCCCTCACCTCCAGGGATGTCAAGCAATAGTTCATCATATCCTGGCTCTATTGCGTCCATCGCGACACGAGCATACCTAGCTGGAACCGGATTGAAATGCCAGAGAACATCAGGTTTATTTGGTAAAGCATAGCCCATCGCGACCCGCACGGGTATGTTCTTAATTTTCTGGATTAGCTCACAAGATGTCTTCTCAGTGATATCATCCACGGGGGTGTGCCTAGCGGTGCCCCCGTGGAACCCACGCTGCTTTTCGGCATAGTAGATGGGACGGGTTCCGATGCCTCCTGCCATGGAGTTGCCCTTTGCTGGTTCATCAGTACCTGTATCTCTAGCTGTTGTTGCTCGTACTTCTGTTCCAACTTTGAAATTCAGTCTGCTTCCACCTTTTTTTTCTCGAAGGGCTTTTATAACTGTCCTGTGAGCCCGCAAACCCCTCATACCACGGAACAACGCCCATGCCTCGTGTTCGTCCTCCGTGTTCGGGATTCCCGAGGGCACGTGTAAGCTCGTCGTTCTCTCTATCGGGGTGAAATCGTCCTTCTTGGCAGCTTTTATTGCTTCAATCAACTCATCTGATGCATGCTTCAGACTGACCAGTGCAATAATCTTCCCTGTTGCTGGGTCCAACTTTCCCCCGTGTGCAAAAAACCAATTCCTGCACCTCCGGGGCCAGTGGAAGGTTACTGGAGTGATCCCTTCAGCAATCATCTTATTCTCTAATGCATCCCACTTAGGAATGGCTGACCTGTATCCACCTGTCCCTAGTTTATGGTGATACTTTTTTCTCCACATTTATCTTATTCTTTGCCGACTTCTCCATATCAGCTATCGATGTCTTGTACTCGATAAATGCGTCCTAGTGATTCCTTACCTTCTCGTATATTCCTTTGAATTCGGGCGCCTTCTTGCCTCTAGCGTTGTACTCGGTGCATAATCTTTTCTTCCAAGTCTGGAACACACCGGCCATCTTATGGAGAACAAACTCCTTGACTTTGTCCCTTTGACGCTCTGAGAGAGAATCTGGTAGGGTGAAATGCTCCATGAGCTCTCGCCAAAGGGCATCTTTAATTCTTGTATCGACATAATTCACTTCTGGTTTTAGTTGGTTTCGCTGAAACCATTCATGCATTGTGATCGGGACTCCGTCCCTAACAACGACTCCGCATTGACGCACAAATGTCTTGTTATTGGCTTCAGGGTGAGTCGGTTCGCCATTATGTTTGAAAGCATCAAGATTGAGCTTTACGTTGTCGTCCAATATTTTGGCACCGCCTCGTACATTTCTACTAGATTGGCTCGATCCGGAGGGCTGATAATTAAAAGAAGAAAGATTTGTTCATATATATATATATATATATATATATATATATATACAAATCAATTAATACACATGTAATGATCACCAAAGGCTAATATGTGTATATACCTCGCCGGACATTGTTAGTTGTTCCGGATTTTGGAACATAAGTTGTTCTTCCTCAGCCTCACATCCATCACCGTAATCGTTCAGATATTGTGAGCCGTCATCATCATGTGATTCACCCAGAAGGTCCGCTGGGTTTTCGGAGGAGCGTATCATGTCGAAGATGTCCTCTTCATGAGCTCTACCGGTATTCTCCATAGCTTAATAACTAATTAACAATAATATAGATAAAACAAATTAGTATTTAAATTAGCATGCATTCAAGAAGCAAAATAACTGATAGTTAATTAATAATGCATCATCGAATACATATATAGTATTTCTTAGAAAAGATCTCATCTCATAATCTCGGATAATTGTTAATACATCGGCTAATCCATCGATCTAGCTAATACATCATAATAATACATATATAGTAGCTAATATATCGATCTAGCTAGAACCCTAGCGTCCGGCGGATATCGGGGCGGGCGGTGGACACCCAAAGAGAAGGAACCATCATAGGAACATAACTCCAGTGATATCCCTGAATAATCTGTCAGGTATTGTCGGACCTGGCCTCCAAAGCAGGCATGTAGCGATGGACATGCTCGTTCTCCCTGCTGACATGGTACTGTACCACCTCTGCGGGGGACTCAAGCCTCTGAATCGTCCGTGGCCCATGCGACCGCCACCACAGAACCTCCGGGTCGACGACGGGCTGGCTGCCCACCAAGCTGCACCGCCCGAAAGGCAACACCTACCAGTACCAGCCCGGCTGAGCCCAGTCCCTGACAGGGCCACTCGGCTCAAGCAAGTGACCTCCTCTGCCAACTCGACAACGAGGATGCGGGATCGGCATCGTCGACGTCGACAAGAAACACTTAATTATGAAAACAAATTAAATAAAACTTAGCAAAATTAACACTTAGCATCTAAAAAATTAAATAACACTTAACAAATTAAATAACACTTAGCATCCAACAAAATTAACAAAATTAACACATACCCTAATAACCTAAGAACCTAAGTAACTAACTAAACTAAACTAAACTAACTAACTAAACTAACCTGATAACCTAACTAATAACTAACTAACTAAACTAACCTAACTAACTACAATAACCTAAGAACCTAACTAACTAACTAACTAAACTAACCTAACTAATTAACTAATTAACTAACCTAACTAATTAATCTAAACTAACCTAAACTAACCTAAGAACCTAATAAACTAACCTAAACTAACCTAACCTAACCTAATAAACTAACCTAAACTAACCTAAACTAACCTAAGAACCTAACTAATTAACCTAAACTAACCTAAGAACCTAACTAATTGACCTAAACTAACCTAAACTAACCTAAAAACCTAACTAATTAACCTAAACTAACCTCAACTAACCTAATTAAGAACCTAATAAACTAACCTAAACTAACCTAATAAACTAACCTAAACTAACCTAATAAACTAACCTAAACTAATTAACCTAATAAAGTAACCTAAACTAACCTAATAAACTAACCTAAACTAACTTAATTAACTAATAAACTAACCTAACTAACCTAATAAACTAACCTAAACTAACCTAAACTAACCTAATTAACTAATAAACTAACCTAATAAACTAACATAAACTAACCTAATAAACTAATCTAAACTAACCTAATTAACCTAATTAACTAAAAACAGGAAAAAAGGTGGGGGCGGCTGGGCACTCACCGGAGCCGGAGTTGGGTGGCGTCGGGGCGGCGGATGGCGGGCGGCGTCGGGGCGGCGCGTAGCGTCGGTGCGGCGCGTGGCGTCGGGGCAGCGGGGTCGGGGCGGCGGACTCGGGGCGACAGGCGGCAGTGACGGCGGATTCCGGCAGCCTGGCGGCACAAATATGCTTCTCCCAGTGCGTGGCTCGCACCGGGATGAGGCCTCCACTATTTATATGTGGAGGACCTTTAGTACCGATACGTGGCTCGCACCGGTACTATTCATATCTCGAGTTTGAAAAGTAGTACAAATGAACTCTGAAAAGGTTGTAACTTGGCATGAAATGATAATTTCACCGACATAGCAACTTATAAAGAGTTGAGAGGGTTACGACAAAAACTGGATGCACTTCGTGTACAAATTGGACAAACTCTTTCGAAGTATGAGGGTTTCGGACGAAAAGTCACTTATTACAAAGGGATTTCATTTTTAATAACTTATTTTAACTCCATACTGTTTGTGTGTTCAATATGCACCATTCAAAGGCACATCATCAATTTTCAACCCTTTCTGACTTCATTTGATATTTTTCATGCATTTAATGAGTTATTTTGAGCTAAATGACCCTAAATTTGAAAAGCAGTACAAATGAAATCTAAAAAGGTTGTAACTTGGCATGATGTCATAATTTCACCCACATAGCAACTTCTAAAGAGTTGAGAGGGTTACGGCAAAAACTGGATGCACTTCGTGTACAAATTGGACAATCTCTTTCGAAGTATGAGGGTTTCGAACGAAAACTCAGCTATTCAAAGGGGTTTCATTTTTAATAACTTATTTTAACTCCATACTTTTTGTGTGTTCAATATGCACCATTCAAAGCCATATCATCAATTTTCAACCCTTTCTGACTTTATTTGATATTTTTCATGCATTTAATGATTTATTTTGAGCTAAATGATCCTAAATTTGAAAAGCAGTACAAATGAACTCTGAAAAGGTTGTAACTTGGCATGACATCATAATTTGACCCACATAGCAACTTCTAAAGAGTTGAGAGGGTTACGGCAAAAACTGGATGCACTTTGTGTACAAATTGGACAATCTCTTTCGAAGTATGAGTGTTTCGGACAAAAACTCATCTATTACAAAGGGATTTCATTTTTAATACCTTATTTTAACTCTGTACTATTTGTGTGTTCGATATGCACCATTCAAAGGCATATCATTGATTTTCAACCCTTTCTGACTTCATTTGATATGTTTCATGCATTTAATGATTTATTTTGAGCTAAATGACCCTAAATTTGAAAAGCGGTACAAATAGACTCTGAAAAGGTTGTAACTTGGCATGACATTATAATTTAACCCACATAGAAACTTCTAAAGAGTTGAGAGGGTTACGGCAAAAACTGGATGCACTTCGTGTCCAAATTGTTACAAAGATACCATGCTAGAAATTGCATACATGACCTTCACATAGAAAGTGATGATGGTGAAGTCGGTCACATCCCAGAGTGGGATCTCGCGGTGTAAGACTTTTTCTGCGTGTTTGTCCCTTGCTTATGATTGCGCCGTAACCATGGAGAATCTTCATACTTTAACAGGATGCTTGGGTCAGTCTTCACTTTGAAGGGAGGGATTTCATGAAACTTTTCATAATCTTCTGACATGTCTCTCTTGTCCTCCACTCCCACAATGTTTCTTTTCCCTCAAAGAAATATGTGGTGCTTTGGCTCATCGTATGATGTATTCGCTTCCTTATCTTTTTTTCTCCTCGGTTTGCTACACATGTCCTTCACATAGAAAACCTGAGCCACATCATTGGCTAGGACGAATGAGTCGTCTGTGTACCCAATATTGTTGTGATGCACTGTTGTCATTTCATACTGCGGGTCAACATGTGCCTCGCCTCCAGTATATTTGACCCATTTGCACCGAAACAAAGGGACCTTAAGATCAGGTCCATAGTCAAGTTCCCATATCTCCTCTATGTAACCATAATATGTGTCTTGAAACTTGGTTGCATCATAGCGGATGCCACTGTTTTGGTTGGTGCTCTCTTTATCTTGGGCGATCGTATAAAATCTATTCCCATTTATCTCGTACCCTTTGAAAGTCGTTACAGTCGAACTTAGTGTCTTGGCAAACTAGTACAATTCATCGAGAATATCGTTGTCATTAATGAGCTTTGTTTGCAACCAACCGGCAAAAGTCTCCCTATGTTTACGTTCAATCCAGGTGTCAGACTACTCCGGGTTCTTGGACCGTACAATATCCTTGTGTTCCTCGATATATGGAGTCACCAAGGTGGAATTTTGTAGAACCGTGTAGTGTGCTTGAGTGAAAGAATGCCCGTCCATATTTATTGCTTCTTTCTTTCCTAGTGTGCCTTTTCCACCCAGTCTCCCCTGATGACGCGATTCAAGAAGACCAATCGGCTTAATGTCAGGAACAAAGTCAACACAAAACTCAATAACCTCCTCTGTTCCATATCCCTTGGCGATGCTTCCTTCTGGCCTAGCACGGTTATGAACATATTTCTTTAAGACTCCCATGAACCTCTCGAAGGGGAACATATTGTGTAGAAATACAGGACCCAGAATGTTAATCTCTTTGACTAGGTGAACTAGAACGTGCGCGATAATATTGAAGAAGGATGGAGGGAACACCAACTCAAAATTGACAAGACAATGGACCAGGTCATTTTGTATCCTTGGTAGGATTTTTGGGTCGATTACCTTCTGAGAAATTGCATTGAGAAATGCGCATAGCTTCACAATGGCTAATCGAACATTTTCCGGTAGAAGCCCCCTAAGTGCAACCGATAGTAATTGCGTCATAATCACGTGGCAGTCATGAGACTTTAGATTTTGAATTTTTTTTCTCTGCCATATTTATTATTCCCTTTATATTCGACGAGAAGCCAGACGGGACCTTGATACTGAGCAGGCATTCAAAAAAGATTTCCTTCTCTTCTTTCGTAAGAGCGTAGCTGGCAGGACCTTGATACTACTTTGGAGGCATGTCCTCTTTTTCGTTAATTCTTTGCTTGTCCTCCCGTGCCTCCGGTGTATCTTTTGTATTTCCATACACGCCCAAGAAGCCTAGCAAGTTCACACAAAGATTCTTCGTCACGTGCATCACGTCGATTGCATTGCGGACCTCTAGGGCTTTCCAATATTCAAGTTCCCAAAATATAGATTTCTTTCCACATGGGTGCGTGTCCGTTTGCGTCATTTGGAACAGATTGTCTGCCAGGACCCGTTCCAAAGATTACCTATAAATCCTTGACCATATCAAATATATATTCACCAGTACGGAGGCTAGGCTTCTTTTGGTTATCTGGCTCACCTTTCTAATGGTTGCCTGCCTTTCTTAAGATATGCTTGATCGGTAGAAATCGACGATGTCCTAGGTACACATTCTTCTTACATTTGTCCAAATATATACTTGCATTATCATCTAAACAGTGTGTGCATGCATTGTATCCCTTGTTTGTATGTCCTTAAAGGTTACTAAGAGCTGGCCAATCATTGATGGTTACAAACAGCAACGCTCGTAGGTCAATTTCCTTCTGTGTGTGTGCATCCCACACACGTACACCTTGTTTTTCCACAATTGTAGAAGTTCATCAACTAGTGGCCTTCGGTATACATCAACGTCGTTGCCGGGTTGCTTAGGGCCTTTGATGAGCACTGGCATCATAATGAACTTCTGCTTCATGCACAACCAAGGAGGAAGGTTGTAGATATATAGAGTCACGGGCCAAGTGCTGTGACTGGAGCTCTGCTCCCAAAAGGATTCATGCCGTCTGTACTAAGACCAAACCATAAGTTCGTTGCATCAACTACAAAGTCCTCGAACTCCCTCTCAATTTTTCTCCACTGCGACCCATCAGCGGGTGCTCTCAACATCCCGTCTTTCTTACGTTCTTCTTTGTGCCATCGCAACAACTTGGCATGCTCTTTGTTTTGGAACAAACGTTTCAACCGTGGTATTATAGGAGCATACCACATCACCTTGGCAGGAACCCTCTTCCTGTGGCGTTCGCCCTCCACATCACCAGGGTCATCGCGGTGGATCTTATAGCACAGTGCACCGCATACCGGACATGCACCCAAATTCTCGTACTCCTCACCGCGGTAGAGGATGTAGTCATTAGGGCATGCATGTATCTTCTGCACCTCTAATCCTAGAGGGAAGACAACCTTCTTTGCTTCGTACGTACTTTCAGGCAATTCGTTATCCTTTGGAAGCATCTTCTTTACCATTATCAACAGCTCTTGAAATCCCTTGTCAGTTACACCATTCTTTGCCTTCCATTGCAGCAATTCTAGCGTGGTACCCAGCTTTTCCTGGTCATCTTCACAATTTTGATACAATAATTTCTTGTGATACTCTAACATGCGTTTCAACTTCAATCTCTCCTTGTCACTTCTGCAATTTCTCTTTGCATCAGCAATGACCTGACCCAAATCATCAACGGGGTCATCTGATGCCTCTTCTTCAGCTTCCCCCATTGATGCCTCTTCTTCAGCTTCCCCCATTGTTCTATCGGCGAAAGGATAGTTGTCATCATCCTCTTCTTCTTCATTGTCTTCCATTATAACCCCTCTTTCTCCGTGCTTGGTCCAAGAGCTATAGCTGGACATGAAACCGGACTTCGGCAGGTGGTAGTGAAGGGTTTTTGAGGTAGAGTAATTCCTATCATTCTTACAGTCACGACATGGACAACACATGAAACCATTCTGCTTGTTTGCCTCATCCACACGAATAAAATCATGCAGGCCATTAAGAAACCCTGGACTTAGTCGGTCATCGTACATCCATTGCCGGCTCATGTTCACAACACAACATCGAAGTAACCAAATTAATACAACTTAATCATCACATTACACACAAAGTAGAACTAGCAGTGACCAAATGTTATTACTGTTAATAATAGATACTTATGTTCATACATACATCTGATAAAACAACATACAACTATCTAAAACATGTAAATGCAACAACAAATGCGATCATAATCGCAACTAAGGTAACAATTGAGCCAATGACATAATGATACCAAGCCTCTTTATCAATGGCATATTTTCAAATCTTTCTAAGTAAAAGTGCGTTATATCGACTACAGGGGGTGAATAGGCGATTTTTACACATTCATCACTTGAGGAATTTCAGCTTTGAGGAATTTGAAATGTGATGAATAACTAGCAGCGGAATAAGCACTCAAGTGCATGAGGAACATAGTAACAGCATAGTCCTCATAATGAAATGAAACATGCACAAATAGTGAGTAGCATGATACAGGATAAGCAGTGATGAACAAGGTAACTTGAAGAATTTGAGGTGACGAATTTGTGAAAGTCTTCAGTCAAATTCTTCAAACAGTAACAATCAATTTCATCAATAGGTTTATGAGGAATAAGGAGGTTGAGGAAATAGAACCAGGTAGCCCGATGAAGACAATGGTTTGATGACCTAGTTCCAACTGCTGTGATAGTCGTACGACTGGTTTGGAGCGGCCTGGTATTTAAACCAGAGGACACACAGTCCTTACCATATTCTCCTTGAGATAAAGTCACACAGTCCTCGCCCAACACTCGTGGTAAGTCTTCAGGGTAGACTTCCAAAACCCTCACAAACTGGTCACTCGGCGATCCACAATTTACTGCTGGATGCTCTAGACCAAGGTCACTTTGTGATCCCCAATTGACTGATGGATGCACTAGACCATGACGCCTTACCGTCTGGAGGATGCGTAGTCCTCAAAGGTAACAAGCACCGGTTCCACACAGGAATTTCTTCAGTGATACTCAATCACTTTGGTTTTGTGGTTTGGTTGTGGGTTTTTCCTCACCGATCATTTTCTCACAAAGTCCTTGGAGGATGGGTTGCTCTCAAATGACAAGTGTCAGTTCTCTCTCGGAGAAGACAACCGACTAGTGGTTGTGGGGGTTGGCTATTTATAGCCAGGATGCAACCTGACATGATATGACATAAATGCCCCCAATGATATGACCGTTATGTGGATATTTGTGATTGGGGATAGCTGGCGCTAAGCACAGCAATGTTCGGATTTTTTAACTATGAAAGTCCTCAGACATATCATGTTCCTCACTTGTAGGCAATTCGCACTAGCGAAATAATAACTCCTCAGTCAGATAAATTTCCTCAGAGACCAGAAGAACTTCATCTCTGTCACTGAAGAACTTGACTGAACCGTAAGTGATTTCCAAAGGCTTCACACGAAGGATTGTATAGGTTGAGGATTTTGGAGTTGAGCATCAGTTGGAAATTTTCCTTAGTATTACCTCGGCCCCCTTTAACAGTACAATTTTTCCTATGACTCAAAGAAAGGAAATGAAACTTCGAAAACAAAAGTCTTCACGCTACATAGTCCCCGTTCATATCTTCAAGGTCACACCAACTTCTTCATTTTCAAAGTCTTCACAAAGTCTTCACCAAAGTCTTCAGTTGAAGGCATACATTTTAAGGGGTCGATAATCTCCGAATATATCAAACTCCTCATCGACTTATAGATCCTGCGTACACTCACAAGCACATTAGTACCTTAACCTATAAGTCTTCAAACCGACCACCTTTAGTACCGGCTCGTGCCACCAACCGGTACTAAAGAGGCACACGGGGCCCCAGTCTGACCAAAAGCCTGCCATGCATCCTTCAGTATTGGCTTGTGACACGAACCGGTACTAAAGATCCCTTCGGAGCCAGTACTAAAGGCCGCCCTACTCCTAGCCGTTGGAGCCGGCACGAACCGGGACTAATACCATCTTTAGTACCGGATCGTAACCAGACCGGGACTAATGCTTGGGACGAAAGGTCTATTTTCTACTAGTTGTGTCACTACTCATTCGGTTTTCAGGTTTGGGCTTTTTTCGGATGGCGGGTCACCTACCTCGTCCGGAGTCGATCTGTCCATCCCCGTGTTGCCTAGTGGAGAAAGGAACGGACCCTTCAACGGTGTGGAAGTCTGATGAAATTGAGAAGAGATGGTGGTATGCAGGGGAGGTCGGCGATGGAAGCAAGACGACCCCATCAGTGGATGATTTGAACGTCATGATCACCACAGTAAAGCCGATCTTATTCACAACACATTCAAGGAAACACTAGGACCAACTTATCAACATTTTCTTCTTCATGCACTCATCCAACACCATCGTGAGGATCTACAAGCATTTGAACATCCCTTCACGAACTAGGAATGTATGGGACATGCCTAGGGAGAAAAGCAGTGTGTGGGTTTTTTCTTTATCATTTCTCTTCTTTGATTCTTCTCTCCAGTCTCAATAATTAAAAAATACAGTAATTGAAGACAAGGTTTTGTTTCTCAACTTAGTTAAATTAAATAAAAATATTCTTTCCGCTCTAAATCTATTTTACTAATATAATCAATAATAAGTCTTTTTGTCCGCACGCGTGTCGCTGCTCATTGGATTTTTAGGTTTGGGCTTTTTTCGACTGCCGGGTCACCCACCTCGTCATCAGCTCGATCTGTCCGTCCCCCGCGTTGCCTAGCGGAGGAAGGAAAGGACCATTCAACGGAGTGGAAGTATGATGAGATAGATAAGAGAGGGTGGTATGAAGGGGAGGTCGGTAGTGGAAGCAAGACCACCCCATCGGTGGATGCTTTGAATGTCATGATCACCACACTAAATCCAATCTTATTCACAACACATCAAGGATACACTAGGATCCTCTCATCAATATTTGCTTCTTCATACGCTCATCCAACACGATCGCAAGGATTTACAAGAGTTTGAACCTCCCTTCAAAAAACTGGATATTTATGGGACATGCCGAGTGAGAAAAGCAGTGTGTGGGTTTTTTCGTTATCATTTCTCTACTTCCATACTTCTCTCTTGTCTCAATAATTAAAAAGCCAGTAATTCAAGACACAATTTTGTTTCTCTGCTTAGTTGAATTAAATGAAAATATTCTTTCCTTTCTGAATCTATTTTACTAATATAATAGATAATAAGTCTTTTTTGTCGCGCCCATGTTGCTGCTCATTCGGTTTTCAGGTTTGGGCTTTTTTCGACTGGCGGGTCACCCACCTTGTCAGAAGCCGGTCTGTCCATCCCCCACATTGCCTAGCGGAGGAAGGAATGGAGCCTTCAATGGAGAGGAAGTCTAATGAGATAGAGAAGAAAGGGTGGTATTAAGGGGAGGTCGGCGGTGAAATCAAGATGACCTCATTGGACGATGATTTGAACGTCATGATCACCACACTAAAGCCGATCTTATTCACACTAGGATCCACTCATCACCATTTTCTTCTTCATGCACTCATCCAACACCATCATGAGGATCTACAAGCGTTTGAACATCCCTTCACAAACTAGGAATTTATGGGACATGCATAGGGAGAAAAGCAGTGTGTGGGTTTTTTCGTTATCATTTCTCTTCTTCCATTCTTCTCTCCGGTCTCAATAATTATAAAATATAGTAATTGAAGACACGGTTTTTTTTCTCAACTTAGTTAAATTAAATAAAAATGTTATTTCCGCTCTGAATCTATTTTACTAATATAAAAAATAATAAGTCTTTTTGTCTGCGCGTGTGTCGCTGCTCATTGGATTTTTAGGTTTGGGCTTTTTTCGGCTGGCGGGTCACCCACCTCGTCATAAGCTCGATCTGTCCATCCCCCGCGTTGCCTAGCGGAGGAAGGAACAGACCATTCAATGGAGTGGAAGTCTGATGAGATAGAGAAGAGAGGGTGGTATGAAGGGGAGGTCGGCAGTGGAAGCAAGACGAGCCCATCGGTGGATGATTTGAACGTCATGATCACCATACTAAATCCAATCTTATTCACAACACATTCAAGGATACACTGGGATCCCCTCATCAATATTTCCTTCTTCATATGCTCATCCAACACGAGCGTGTCGATACTCATTCGGTTTTCAGGTTTGGGATTTTTTTGGCTGGCGGGTGACCCACCTCGTCAGAACCTGATCTGTCCATCCCCCGTGTTACCTAGCGGAGGAAGGCACAGAACCTTCAATGGAGAGGATGTCAGATGGGATCAAGAAGAGAGGGTGGCATGAATGGGAGGTCGGCATTGGAAGCAAGACGACCCCATCGGTGTATTCTTTGAACGTCGTTATCACCTCACTGAAGCCGCTCTTATTCACAACACATTCAAGGAAACAATAGGATCCACTCATCAAACTTTTCTTCTTGATGCACTCTTCCAGCACAATCGTGAGGATCTACAAGAGTTTGAATCTCCCTTCACAAAACTAGAAATTTATTGGACATGCCTAGTGAGAAAAGCAGTGTGTTGGTTTTTTCTTTATCATTTCTCTTCTTCCATTCTTCTCTCCTGTCTCAATAATTAAAAAAATGCCAGTATTTCAAGACACAATTTTGTTTCTCAACTTAGTTAAATTAAATAAAAATATTCTTTCATTTATGAATCTCTTTTACTAATATAAAAAATAATATGTCTTTTTTGTCGTGCGCGTGTCGCTATTGATATGGTTTTCAGGTTTGGGCTTTCTTGGCTGTCGGGTCACCCACCTCGTCAGAAAGCCGATCTGTCCATCCCCCGCTTTGCCTAGCGGAGGAAGGCACATACACTTCAATGGAGTGGATGTCGTATAAGATCAACAAGAGAGGGTGGTATGAAGGGGAGGTCGGCAGTGGAAGCAAGACGACCCCATCAGTCGATGCTTTGAACATCATGATCACCGCACTGAAGCCACTCTTATTCACAACACATTCAAGGAAACACTAGGATCCACTCATAAATATTTGCTTCTTCATGCACTCATCCAACACCATCATGAGGATCTACAAGAGTTCGAACCTCCCTTCACAAAACATGAAATTTATGCGACATGCCTAGTGAGAAAAGTTGTGTGTTGGTTTTTTCTTTATCCTTTCTCTTCTTCCATTCTTCTCTCTTTTCTCACTAATTAAAAAAGCCAGTAATTCAAGAAACAGTTTTGTAATTCAACTTAGTTAAATGAAATGAAAACATTCTTCCATTTATGCATCTATTTTACTAATATATTAAATAATAAGTATTTTATGCCACACACGTTTCACTGCTGATTCGGTTTTCAGGTTTGGGCTTTTTTCGGTTGGTGGGTCACCGACCTAGTCAGAAGCCGATCTGTCCATCCCTCGCATTGCCTACCGGAGGAACGCACGAACCCTTGAATGGAGAGGAGGTCGCATGGGATCAAGCAGAGAGGGTGGTATGAACGGGAGGTTGGTGCTGGTAGCAAGACGACCCCATCGGTGGATGCTTTGAACGTCATGCTCAGCACACTAAAGTCGCTCTTATTCACAACACATTCAAGGTAACACTAGGATCCCCTAATCAACATTTTCTTCTTCATGCACTCATCCAACAACATCGTGAGGATCTACAAGAGTTTGAACCTCCCTTCACAAAACAAAAAAATTATGGGACATCCGTAGTGACAAAAGCAGTGTGTAGGTTTTTTATTTATCATTTCTCTTCTGTCATTCTTCTCTCCTATCTTAATAATTAAAAAGGCAGTAATTCAAGACACAATTCTGTCTCTCAACTTAGTTAAATTAAATAAAAATATTCTTTCATTTCTGAATCTCCTTTACTAATACAATAAATAATAAGTCGTTACGACACGCGTGTCGCTGCTGATTCGGTTTTCAGGTTTGCGCTTTTTTTGGCTTGCGGGTCACCCACCTCATCAGAAGCTGATCTGTCCATCCCCTGCGTTGCCTACCGGAGGAAGGCAAGTACCCTTTAACAGAGAGGAGGTCGTATGGGATACAGAATGGAGGATGGTATGAAGGGGAAATCGGCGGTGGAAGCAAGACGACCTCATCGGTGGATGCTTTGAACATCATGATCACCGCACTAATGTCGCTCTTATTCACAACACATTCAAGGAAACACTAGGATCCACTCATAAACATTTTCGTCTTCATGCACTCATCCAACACCATCGTGAGGATCTACAGGAGTTCGAACCTACCTTCACAAACCAGGAAATTTATGGGAGATGCCTACTGAGAAAAGCAATGTGTGGGTTTTTTCATTATCAGTTCACTTCTTCCATTCTTCTCTCCTGTCTCAATAATAAAAAAAGCTAGTAATTCAAGACACAGTTTTGTTTCTCAACTTAGTTAAATTAAATAGATATATTCTTTTGTTTCTGAATCTCTTTTACAAATATAGTAAATAATAAGTCTTTTTTGCAACGTGCGTGTCCTTGCTGATTCGGTTTTCAGGTTTGGGCTTTTTTTGGCTGGCAGGTCACCCACCTTGTTAGAAGCCGATTTGTCCACCCCCCTTGTGGCATATCGGAGCAAGGCAAGGACCCTTCAATGCAGAGGAGGTCGGATGGGATCAAGAAGAGAGGGTGACGGGGTTATTACCCCTAGGTAGGCCAAAGCAGCGGGGTTCTTCCTCCCCCGCTTCAAAAAAAAACTATGCGACCGGCTGCCCACGGCCTGTTGGGGCACGGCCAGCTCGAGCTGTCACCGGCTGGTGACACGGATGGCTGGAAGAAGAGCCGGCTTGACCCCCGACCGGCTAACTCCGGGCCACTTCCTCCGTTGACCCTGAGGCGGACATGCAACGTCTCGTCCCTCTGCGCGCGGGTACAACGACACGACGCGACCGCCACGACAGGCGGCACTTTGGCCATAGTGGTCGCTGACGCACGGGTGCGCATGGCCACAGTCCGGCCGTCCAGGCCGCTAACCTTGGTGAGCGCGACCGGGCGGGGAAACAGTGTCGGCACGCCCTCGCCCACTCGAATACCTACCCCGGCGTGGCTACAATGCAGCCAGCCGTACTGGAGACTTCGGTCGGCTAGCACTATGCGATGCCTCCCGGGCGACCCGTGCCGCAGCAGGTGGGCGAGGGCCAATCGCAGAGCCGGCTGGCAGGCCTCAGCAGGCGACAAGACCTCCCAGTCGGTGGACCCTACCGGCGACAAGATGGCTCGAAGGGCGGGGTCCCCTGTTAAGCCGGATAGGCTGCCACCCGGGTCCCCCCACCTTTGTACCTTCGGAATATTATGGAGCCGGGGGGTTGGCCTATAAAAACCCCTGAGCCCCCCATGGAACGGGGACGGACAATCACTCGCACACACCCACACAGAACTCTCCTCATACCCTCTCTACCAACGGAGGAAGACGAGCCGGCTGTTCCTTCTTCCTCCTCTAGACACAACTCTAGGAGCATCCTTGTAAACACATCAATCCATCCAACTAGATCAAGCAGGACTAGGGGTATTACCTCCCACAAAGGGTGTTGAATCTGGGTATATCGTGTGTCACCACCGCTTGTGCCCAATCTCGCACCCGGAGCCCATCGGTGTCCTCCGACCCCAACCACCTACGATAAGAATACCCATGGCATATGTCGTGAGAAAATGACGACAGTTGGCGCCCACCGTGCGGTCGTACGCGGCACCGGCCGGATTCATGCTCCAGGCGGGACCCCTCGCCATTCCCCGCCATCACCGCACGTCCAGGAGAAACCACGGGCTCGTAGGGCTTGCTCTGGCATGCCCTGTGGGCAGCTTCACCGACCTAGCGCTCGACATAGAAGCGATCACCGAGTGTTTCAGTAGGCTCAGCCTCGCCAAACTCTAGCCGGCGATGAGAACCCTAACCAGGTCCTCGTCTGCGTCGGTCCGCCCACGACTGTGGGCGCACTTGCTGCGACCCAGTCCAGCGGCAACCACGATCGCGTGGGAGAATTGGCCATCATCTCCTCCACCTCCTCCGGACGTGCGCGGGCCGGGGCTGACGCCGCCGCAGCCCGTGTTGGCACCTCCGACCCATTCGGTGCGGCCCTCCGAGGCTTTAGCACCCCTATCGCCCCGACGGCAAACCCCGACGCTGCCGCGGCCGATCTCGAGGCGGTTCGTCGCGTCCTGTTCGAGGACGCCACCGCCCTCACGGGCACACGGAGCCGCATGGAGGCCGCCCAGCGGGAATACGCTTCCGCCTACGGTCTCACCCCGGCTGGCACTGAGCCCAGCGGGCGTGGTGCTATGCGCGACCGCGGCCGCGTGGTCGCCGAAATCCTAGGCGGCAAGATGCCCGTCTATGACACCCCCGCAGCCAACCTACGGGCCCTCAAGGTGGCCTATGAGGATTTGGCCACCTTGGAGGGCGAAGAACGTTCCGCTCACGAGTGTCACATCAAGGAGCTCATTGACGTCGCCGACGCGCAGCAGCATCTCCTCGCGTCGGGCGGCGCCGCCTCCGGAGGCCCCCGGCTCGAGCGCGAGGGCACGGGGATTGCTTGCCGTCAGTCGTCTTAGCACTCCCGCTCCCCTCGCATCTCAAGCCATCGGACCGAAACGAACAACCCCGGGCCCTCTAAGATGCCAGGGAGCGAGCAGCCAGCTGTTAACAGCCGGCGCACCAACAACCCTCCCCGCAGCGGCCGTCACCAGGAAGTGCCGGCAACCGGCAACCGGCGCAGCTGCAGGCACACTCTGCCCCCGCAGCGCGAGTCGAAACGGTCGGTTCCGCCCGTCATCCATCCCGAGCTCTCGGCCCGAATTGGGCCACGTGTCCCCCGCACTGAGAACGACGCTCGCAACCACATCAACCTGCTCGCACAATCTGCCCTCCTCGAAGAGGAGGGCTCAATTCCCCCGGCATGTTTTGGCCATTGGATCCGCAACGAGCCGTTCCTGACCGGCTTCACACTCCCTCGAGACACCCCGAAGTACAACGGGGCTGCCAAACCCGAGGACTGGTTGATCGACTACACCACCGCGGTCGGCATTGCCAGGGGGAACAAGCGCGTAGCCGTTCGCTACGCTCTCCTCATGCTGATCGGCTCGGTCCGCACCTGGCTCAACAGCTTGGCGGCCGACGGCATCAACACCTGGACGGACTTCGAAGAGTCCTTCATCCACAACTTCACCGGCACCTACAAGCAGCCTGGCTGCCCCCATGAACTTGCCATGTGCGTTCAGGGACCAGACAAGTACCTCCGCGACTACCTCACTCGGTGGACCAAGCTCCGCAACTCCTGTGAGGGGGTGCACGATGTGCAAGCCGTATAGTACTACATTGAAGGCTGTCAAGATGGCATCCCCTCAAGCACAAGCTTCTGTGCTCCAAGCCGGCCACGCTTGCCGAGCTCATGACCAAGGCGGGGAAATACGCCACGGCTGATTCAGCCATCCGAGTCAAGACGACCCTGCCCGCCAAGGCAACGACAACACCGGCAACGTCCCGGCCGGCTGCCGACAACCGGAAATGGCAGAACAACAAACGCAAGAACGACCAGCCGGATCCCCGCTACGGGAGGCGCCAGGTCACCACCATCGGGGGCCAGGAGCCAGCTGCCCAGTCTTCCAGCCAACGCCAGCACACTGGCAAGGCTGCTTGGCAGCCGAAGCTCACATTCGAGCAGATGCTCGACCTCCCCTCCAAGAACCACTCAGGGGCCAAACCCTCTACGCACACGCTCCGGCAATGCATCTTCTCACAGCAATTGGCCCGAGGGGAGGGCCTTCCAGCTCCTCCCACGCCACCTGTCCGCGCGCCGGCCCCGGCACCAGCTCCCGCCCCAGCGCCGGCTCCGGCTCCGTCCCAAAAAGACGGTCGTCTTCACGACCAGCTCCCTAACCAGGATGGCTGTTACATCGTCTTCGCCAGCGAAGAGACGCGCAAACATGCTCAGTGCCGGCTCCATCATGAGGTGAACGCCACCATGCCGGCAACTCCCCAGTTCATGCACTGGTCGGAGCGGCTGGTCACCTGGAGCCGGGCAGATCACCCTACCATGATGCCCAATCCTGGTAGCTACGCTCTGGTCCTTGACCCCACCATCGCCACCAAGGAGCACACTTGTCGCTTCTCATGGGTGCTGATAGATGGTGGCAGCAGCATCAACATCCTTTACCTCGACACGATATGCAAGTTGGGGCTATAGATAGAAGACCTACAGGCGAGCCGGACGGTCTTCCATGGCATCGGCCTGGAAAGTCCTGGTCCCCTGTCGGCAAGATCACGCTCGACGTCCTCTTCGACGGACCCGGCCACTTCTGCCATGAGCCAGTGTTGTTCGACGTCGTGAACCTCGGAAGTCCCTACCACGCGTTGTTGGGCCGACCGGCCCTAGTCAGCTTCATGGCGGTCCCCCATTACGCCTACCTCAAGCTCAAGATGTCGGGCCTCAAGGGAATCATCACCATTGCGGGTGACTACAAGATGTCGCTCGAGTGCGCTCGAGACGGCAGCCGACTGGCTGAGGCCCTGGAAATCGCCGAGGAGAAACAGCAGCTCGACCGGCTCATTGGCCTTGCTGCCAGCCAGCCGGCCATGCCGGCTCCCCCCTTGCAATCCATCCGCGAGGCCTCCTTCCAACTGTCCAATGACACCAAGAAAATCCCGCTTGACCCGGCCAACCCCACTCAGTGCATCACCATCGGCTCCCACCTCGATAGCAAATAGGAAAGCGAGCTCGTCGACTTCCTTCGTGAGAATTGGGACATCTTTGCATGCTCCCCCAAGGACATGCCGGGTGTTCCGAGGAAGTTCGTCGATCACAAACTACACATCCGGTCGGAATTCAAGCCGGTCAAGCACCCCCTACGCCATTTCTCCGAGGAGAAGTGGCGTACCATAGGAGAAGAGATCGTCCGGCTGCTCGCAGCCGGGTTCATCATGGAAGTATTTCACCCGGACTGGCTGGCCAACCCACTCCTGGTGCTTCAAAAGAACAAGACCTGGCGCATGTGCATTAACTACACCAGCCTGAACAAGGCGTGCCCCAAGGACCCATTCGCCCTGCCGCGAATCGATCAAGTCATTGACTCCACGACCAGCTGCAACTTGTTGTCCTTCCTGGATGCCTACTCTGGCTACCATCAGATCAAGCTGGATCCGGAAGACCGGCTCAAGATCTCCTTCATCACACCCTTCGGGTCCTACCGCTACATCACCATGTCCTTCGTCCTGAAGAACGCAGGCGCCACCTTCCAGTGGTGCATGTAGAAGTGCATCCTGCCTCAGATAAGCAGGAACGTCCATGTCTACGTTGACGACAGCATCGTCAAAACAAAGAAGCACTTCAGCCTCCTCGACGACATCTGAGAGATCTTCGCGAATTTACGTGAATACAAGATCAAGCTCAACCCCGAGAAGTGTGTCTTCGGCATCCCAGCCGGCCAACTCCTGGGTTTCTTTGCGTCCGCTCGCGGCATCGAAGCTAACCCCGAGAAGATCGGCGCAATCGAGCGCATGCCGAAGCCGACCCGGCTCCGCGACGTCCAAAAGTTCATCGACTGCCTCGCCTAGCTCAGCCAATTCATCAGCCGGCTGGGGGAGAAGGCCTTGCCCCTCTACGGGTTCCTTCACAAGACGACACTAGTTGAGTCGGGTCACACCAAGAAGCTGGGCATGTTCGATTGGCCCGACGAGGCGGGTGAGGCCTTTCGTTGCCTCAAGAGTCCTCTATGAGTCTACTTATCAAAAAAACTCTCGCGATTCCTAAGTTCAGAACCGGCCCCCTCGAGGCGGACGCCCCGACCCAGCTACTGACCGGCTCTCGGCTATTGGGCTGGCGGGGCCGAAACCAAAGGGGAAAAGGGGCGGAATAGATGGAACCAAAAGGGAAAAAAAGGACGAGCAAGCACACACAATAAGTCAAACACATCAAATATTCACAATACGAGTTTTAAAGACAAAAGAGGCCCACGGCCATCAAGGTTCATTACATTACACCCCAGTGGGTGGATTTAAAGCCTAACATGCAAGAGAAAGAAAAAAAGATAAGACACACGGGGGCTCAGTGTTGGGAGACATAGTAGTAAATCTATCTATGGATAAACTAGCAACGAGAGGGAAGATATTGCATCTTCATACCTTTGAAAATCGCTAAGCGGAAGCGTTACAAGAACGCGGTTGGTGGAGTCATACTCGTAGCGATTCAGATCGCGGTGGACTCCAATCTTAGCGCCGAACAACGGCGCCTCCGCATTCAACACACGTGCAGCCCGGTGACGTCTCCTACGCCTTGATCCAGCAAGAAGGGAGGAGAGGTTGAGGGATAGCTCCGGCAGCACGACGACATGGTGACGGTGGAGCTGTGTGGTCTCCGACAGGGCTTCGCCAAGCACTATGGAGAATGAGGAGAAGGAGAAGTAGGGCTGCGCCGAGAGGGATAGAGAGTCGTATCTCAAACAGCCCCAAGTGCACCACTATATAGAGGAGGAGGAGGAGGGAGGGCTGCACCCTAGGGTTTCCACCCTAGGGGTCGGCGGCTGTTGGGGAATGTTGCATGGGAAACAAAAAAAATCCTACGCACACGCAAGATCTATCCATGGTAATGACCATCTACGAGAGGGAGAGTGGATCTACATACCCTTGTAGATCTCTAAGCGGGAAGCGTTAAGAAATGCGGTTGGTGTACACGAATGTCTTTGCGATCCAAATCGTTGAGCATCCCGCGATCTCATCACGATCCGTCCCGCGATCCAATCACGATCCGTCCCGTGAACTCATCACGATCCGTCGTGCGATCTCATCACAATCCGTCTCGCGATCTTGATTGTGGTCCTTCCGATCTAACGCCAAACGGATGGCACCTCCGCGTTCAGCACACGTACAGCTCAATGAAGATCTCCGCCTTCTTGATCCAGCAAGAGGGAGCGGAGAGGTAGAAGAGATCTCCGGCAGTGTGACGGCGTTGTGGCGATGGTGGTGGAGTAATTCCGGCAGGGCTTTGCCTAAGCACTGCAGAAAACCCATCTAGAGGAGAAACTATGCACTAGACGAACGGGTAGCACGTGACTGAAAATCTTTTGCCAAAAACCATAAAACCTCTAGTATATATAAGAGGAAGAGAGAGGAGGAGGCTTGGCGCAGGGCAAAGCCCTCTAGGCTTCGGCCAACTTGGGAGGAGAGGAGGAATCCTCCTCCAATCCTAGTCGGACTAGGACTCCTTCCTATTTTGCCTTTTTTGCCTTTTTCCACCTTTTCTCTTTGGGATTTCCTCTCCCAGCTGCATGGGCCTTGTGTGGGACTTCCACCAGCACACTAAGGTCTGGTATTCACTCACCTAGAGCCCATGTAGCCTCTTGGGTTGAAATACCCCTCCCGATGGTCTCCCGGTACACTACCGGCACTCCCGGTACACTACCGATGAGCCCGAAACTTTTCCGGTGAACAAAATAGGACTTCCTATATATCAATATTTACCTCCGGACCATTCAGAAGCTCCTCGTGACGTCCAGGATCTCATCCGGGAACCCTAACAACCTTCGGTCACCACCATACATAACTCTATACTACCGAAACGTCACCGAACCTTAAGTGTGCAGACCCTGCGGGTTCGAGGACTATGTAGACATGACCGAGACACCTCTACGGTCAATAACCAATAGTGGGACTTGGATGCCCATACTGGTTCCTACATATTCTACGAAGATCTTTATCGGTCGAACCTCTATGTCAAGGATTCAGTTAATCTCGTATGATGTTCCCTTTGTTCTTCGATATGTTACTTGCTCGAGATTCGATCGTCGGTATCTCCATACCTAGTTCAACCTCGTAACCGGCAAGTCTCTTTACTCGTTCCGTAATACAAGATCCCGTGACTAACACTTAGTCACATTGCTTGCAAGGCTTATTGTGATGTTGTATTACCGAGTGGGCCCTGAGATACCTCTTCGTCACACGGAGTAACAAATCCCAGTCATGATCCATGCCAACCCAATAGACACCCTCGGAGATACCTGTAGAGCACCTTTATAGTCACCTAGTTATGTTGCGACGTTTGATACACACAAGTCACTCCTTCGGTGTCAGTGAGTTACATGATCTCACGGTCATAGGAACAGATACTTGACATGCAGAAAACAGTAGCAATAAACTGACAAGATCATATGCTACGTTTGTAGTTTGGATCTTGTCCATCACATCATTCTCCTAACGATGTGATCCCATTCTTAAATGACATCTTATGTCCATGGCTAGGAAACCTTAACCATCTTTTGATCAACGAGCTAGTCTATTAGAGGCATACTAGGGAAATGGTTTTGTCTATGTATCCACACATGCATCTAAGTCTCCGATCAATACAATTATAGCATGGATAATAAACGATTATCATCAACAAGGAAATATGATAATAACCAATTTATTATTGCCTCTAGGGCATATTTCCAACACTCTCCCACTTGCACTAGAGTCAATAATCTGGTTCACATCACCATGTGATTCGCATTGTTATGAATCTAACACCCACTGAGTTCTGGGGCTCGATCATGCTTTGCATGTGAGAGAGGTCTTATAGTCAACGGGTCTGTGACATTCAGATCCGTATGTACTTTGCAAATCTCTATGTAAAACTGTAAACATTGCTACCACACACCACTTGGTACTATTCCAAATGCCTGCTCCACTATACGTATCCGGATTGCTACTAAGAGTCATCCGGATTAGTGTTAAAGCTTGCATCGATGTAACTCTTTACGACGAACCCTTTGTCACCTCCATAATCGAGAAACGTTTCCTTAGTCTTTTAGTCACTAAGGATAATATTGACCGCTGTCCAGTGATCCACTTCTAGATCACTCTTGTACCCCTTGACAGACTCATGGCAAGGCACACACAGGTGCGATACACAGCATGGCATACTATATAGAGCCTATGGCTAAGGCATAGGGGACGACATTCGTCCTTTCTATTTCTTCTGTCTTTGTCGAGCTTTGATTCCCACTCAACTTCACACCTCACAAATCAGGCGAGAACTCTTTCTCTGACTGATCCATTTTGAACTCTTTCAAAATCTTGTCAATTTATGTACTCATTGAAAGTCTTATCAAACATCTTGATCTACCTCTATAGATCTTGATGCTCAACAATTAGGTAGCTTTATCCAGGTCTTCCTTTGAAAATCACTTTTCAAACAACCGTTTATGCTTTCCAGAAATTCCACATTATTTACGAATAGCAATATGTCATCCACATATACTTATCAGAAACTCTATAGTGCTCCCACTCACATTATTGCAAATACAAGTTTCTCATAAACTTTGTATAGACTCAAAAACATTGATCACCTCATCAAAGTGTATATTCCAACTCTGAGATGCTTGCTTCAGTTCATAGAAGGATCACTGAAGCTTGCACAGCTTTTAGCATGCTTAGGACTGAAAAAACCTTCTAGTTGTATCTCATACAACCTTTCCTTAAGGAAGGAAACGTTGTTTTGGCATCCATCTGCCAGATTTCATAATTGAAAAATGCAACAACTGCTAACATAATTCCAACAGACTTCAGCATCGCTATGAGTGAGAAAGTCTCATCGCAGTCAACTCCTTGAACTTGGCGGAAACTTCTTTGCGAAAAGTCGAGATTTATAAATGGTGACATTTACCATCAGCGTCTGTCTTCATTTTAAAGGTCCATTTGTACTCAATGACCTGCCGTCCAACGAGCAAGTCTACCAAAGTCAATACTTGGTTTTCATACATGAATCCTTTCTCGAATTTCATGGCCTCTAACCATTTGTTGGAATCCGGGCCCATCATCGCTTCTCCACAGCTCGTAGGTTCATCGTTGTCCAACAACATGACCTCCAAGACAGGGTTGTCGTACCACTCAGCAGCAGTACACATCCTTGTCGACCTACGAGGTTCGATAGTAACTTGATCCGAAGCTTCATGATCATCATCATTTTTTACTTCCTCTGCAACTGCCGTATGTTCCACAGAAACATCTTTCTGCGCTGCGCTACTCTCTGGTTGAAACAAAGGTTCAACAACCTCATCAAGTTCTATCTTCCTCCCACTCAATTCTTTCGAGAGAAACTTTTCCTCGGGAAAGGACCCATTTTAGAAACAAATACTTTATGCTTGGATCTGAGATAGAAGGTTCATCCAACTGTTCTTAGGGTATTCTATGAAGATGCATTTGTCCGCTTTGGGTTCGAGCTCATTAGGTGAAAACATTTTTCACATAAGCGTCGCAGCCCCAAACATCAAGAAATGACAGCTTAGGTTTCTATCAAACCATAATACACATGGTGTCATCTCAACAGATTTAGATGGTGCCCTAATTAAAGTGTATGTAGTTTGTCTCTAAAGCATAACCCCAAAATTATAGTGGCAAAACGTTAAGACACATCATAGCACACACCATATCCAATAAAGCATGACTATGTCGTTCGGACACACCATCACGCTATGGTGTTCCAGGTGGTGTGTGTTGTGAAACAACTTTCACATTTGTCTAAAGTTGTATGTCAAACTCGTAACTCAGATATTCACCTCCACGATCATATCGCAAACATTTCTTCTTGTCATGATGATCTTAAACTTCACTCTGAATTTGCTTTGAACCTTTCAAACGATTCAGACTTGTGTTTCATAAAGTAAATATACACTATATCTACTCAAATCAGCAGTGAAGGTATAACGATATCCACCGCATGCTATAAGACTCATTGGATTGCATACATCAACATGTATCATTTCCAATAAATCACTTGTCATCTCCATCAAACCAGAAAACGGGGTCCTTAGTCATCTTGACCAAGAGGCATGGTTCGCATATCTCAACCGATTCAAAATTGAACTAGTCCAAAGATCCGGCAGCATGGAGTTTCTTCATGCGTTTTATACCAATATGTCATTTAGCGGCAGTGACACAATTATGTGGTACTATCATTATTAACTTTGTATCTTTTGGCATCAATGTTATGAACATGTGTATTACTACGATCAAGATTCAACAAACCATTCTTACTGGGTGCATGACCATTGAAGGTATCATTCATGTAAACAGAATAACCATTATTCTCTAACTTAAATGAATAACCATGTTGCAATAAACACGATCAAATCACATTCACGATCAAGTTCTAGTAGCTTAGTGACAGTGACTTGGAGAAATATATAATTCACTATCTTATCTGGAAGATCAACTCCCACTCGATTCAAGCGATTGTAGCACCCAGACAATCTGAGCACATGCTCAACGATTGAGCTATTCTTTTTCATCTTGCAGGCAAAGAATCTTGTTGGAGATCTCATATCTCCCAACACGGGCATGAGCTTGAGATCCTAATTTCAGCTCTTAGAACATCTCATATGTTCCGTGACGTTCAAAATGTTTTAGAGCCTCAATTCTAAGCTGTAATACATGATGCACAAAACTATCAAGTAGTCATCAGAACGTGCCTGTCAGATGTTCACAAGATCTACAAACGACGCTCGAGGGGTTGGCGCACCGAGCGGTGCATTAAGGACATAAGCCTTCTGTGCAGCAATGAGGACAATCCTGAGATCACGGACCCAGTCCGCAATATTGCTACCATCATCTTTCAACTCTATTTCTCTTGGAACATATTAAAATTCAAGGGAGCTACAGCGCGAGCAAGTAATCTACAACATAATTTGCAAAGAAACTATTGACTATGTTCATGATAATGAGTTCAATTAATCATATTACTGAAGAACTCCCACTCAAATTGACATCCCTCCGCTCATTCGAGTGATACATGATCCAAATTCACCAACTCAAGTCCGATCATCACGTGAGTTGAGGTGCTTTCAATGGTGAACGTCATCATGTTAATCATATCTACTATATGACACATGTTCGACCTTTCGGTCTCTTGTGTTCCAAGACCATGTATGTACATGCTAGGCTCGTCAAGTTTAACCCGAGTGTTCTGCCTATGCAACACTGGCTTGCACCTGTTGTATGTGAACGTAGAGTCTATCACACCCGATCATCACGTGGTGTCTCAACACGACAAACTTTCGCAACGGTGCACACTCGGGGAGAACACAATTTATCTTGAAATTATGTGAGGGATCACATTATAATGATACCGTCGTCCTAAGCAAAACAAGGTGCATAAAAGGATTAACATCACATGCAAATCATAAGTGACATGATATGGCCATGAACTTGTGCTTTTGATCTCCATCTTGAAAGCATTGGCATGATCTCCATCATCACCGGCACGACACCATGATCTCCATCATCTTGATCTTGATCAACGTGTCGCCATCGGGGATGTCGCGCCCATCATGCTTCTACTACAATTGCTACCGATTAGCGATAAAGTAAAGCATTACATAGAGCTTAATGATTGACACAAAGGTCATACAATAATTAAAGACAACCCTATGGATCCCGCCGGTTGCCGTACTCATCGACATAAAAGTCGTGATATTCTATACATCACATGATCATCTCATATATCACATATATCACATCATGTAATTGGCCATATGACATCACAACATACCCTGCAAAAACAAGTTAGACGTCCTCTAATTGTTGTTGCATGTTTTACGTGGCTGCTATGAGTGTCTACCAAGAACAATTCTCACCTACGGATAAACCACAATGGTGATACATTAGTTGCTTTTCAACCTTCTCAAGGACCGCCTTTGTCGAATCCGATCCAACTAAAGTGGGAGAAACTTGCTCCCACCAGCCATCTATGTGTTGGGGAACGTCGCATGGGAAACAAAAAATTTCCTACGCACACGCAAACCTATCCATGGTGATGAGCATCTACGAGAGGGAGAGTGGATCTACGTACCCTTGTAGATCACTAAGCGGGAAGCGTTAAGAAACGCGGTTGGTGTAGTCGAACTTCTTTGCGATCCAAATCGCCGAGCGTCCCGCGATCTAATCACGAACCGTCCCGCGAAACAATCACAAACCATCCCGCGATCTCGTCACGATCCGTTCCGCGATCCGATCACGAACATCCCGTGGCCTTAATCACGATCCTTCCGATCTAGTACCGAACGGACGGCACCTTCGCGTTCAGCACACGTGCAGCTTGATGACGATCTCCACCGTCTTGATCCAGCAAGAGGAGGCGGAGAGGAGGAAGAGTTCTCCGGCAGCGTGACGGTGCTCCGGCGATGGTGGTAGAGCTATTCCGACAGGACTTCACCTAAGCACTGCAGAAAATCGATCTAGAAAAGAAGCTATGCACTAGAGGAACGGGTGGCACGTGGCTGAAAATCTTGTGCCAAAACCCGAAAATCCTCTAGTATATATAGGAGGATAGGAGGAGGAGGCTCGGCTACCAAAAAGGCAGCCCTTGGGTCGGCCAAACCAAGGAGGGAGCAGTCCTCCTCCTCCACTCTTAGTAGGATTAGGACCCCTTCCTTATATGGCCCTTTTTTGCCTTTTTCCACATTTTTCCTTTTGGTATTTCCTTCCCAGCCTCATGGGCTTTGTGTAGGACTTCCACCAGCCCACTAAGGGCTGGTATTCATACTCCTACATCCCATAAAGCCTCTTGGGTCCAAATACCCCTCCCGGTGGTCTCCTGGTACACTATCGGCACTCTCGGTACACTACCGATGAACCCGGAACTTTTCCGGCGACCAAACTGGGACTCCCTATATATGAATCTCTACCTCCGGACCATTCCGGAGCTCCTCGTGACGTTCGGGATCTCATCCGGGACTCCGAACAACCTTCGGTCACCACCATACATAACTCTACACTACCGAAACGTCACCGAACCTTAAGTGTGCAGACCCTGCGGGTTCGAGAACTCTGTAGACATGACCGAGACACCTCTACGGCCAATAACCAATGGCAGGACCTGGACGAACACATTGCTTTCTACATATTCTACGAAGATCTTCATCGGTCGAACCTCTGTGTCAAGGATTCAATCAATCCTGTATAACGTTCCCTTTGTTCTTCGGTATGTTACTTGCCCGAGATTCGATCGTCGGTATCTCCATACCTAGTTCAACCTCGTTACCGGCAAGTCTCTTTACTCGTTCCGTAATGCAAGATCCCGTGGCTAACATATTAGTCACATTTCTTGCAAGGCTTGTTGTGATGTTGCATTACCGAGTGGGCCCTGAGATACCTCTCCGTCACACGGAGTAACAAATCCCAGTCTTGATCCATGCCAACTCAACAGACACCTTCGGAGATACCTGTAGTGCACCTTTATAGTCACCCAGTGACGTTGCGACGTTTGATACCCACAAAGTATCCCTCCGGTGTTAGTGAGTTGCATGATCTCATGGTCATAGGAACATATACTTGACATGCGGAAAATAGCAGCAATAAACTGACACGATCATATGCTACGTTTGTAATTTGGGTCTTGTCCATCACATCATTCTCCCAATGATGTGATCCCGTTATCAAATGACATCTCATGTCCATGGCTAGGAAACCTTAACCATCCTTTGATCAACGAGCTAGTCTATTAGAGGCATACTAGGGACATGGTTTTGTCTATGTATCCACACATGCATTTAAGTCTCCGATCAATACAATTATAGCATGGATAATAAACGATTATCATGAACAAGGAAATATGATAATAACTAATTTATTATTGCCTTTAGGGCATATTTCCAACAGTCTCCCACTTGCACTAGAGTCAATAATCTAGTTCACATCACCATGTGATTCGCATTGTTATGAATCTAACACCCAATGAGTTCTGGAGTTCGATCATGCTTTGCATGTGAGAGAGGTCTTATAGTCAACGGGTCTGTAACATTCAGATCCGTGTGTACTTTGCAAATCTATGTCAAACCGTAAACACTACTACCACACTCCACTTGGTACTTTACCAAATGGCTGCTCCACTATACGTATCCAGATTGCTACTACAAGCCATCCGGATTGGTGTTTAAATCTTGCATCGACGTAACTCTTTACGACAAACTCTCTATTACCTCCATAATCGAGAAACATCTCCTTAGTCCTCTGGTTACTAAGAATAATTTTGACCGCTGTCCAGTGATCCACTCCTGGACCACTCTAGTACCCCTTGACAGACTCATGTCAAGGCACACACAGGTGCGGTACACAGCATGGCATACTACACAGAGCCTATGGCTAAGGCATAGGGGACGACGTTCGTCTTTTCTCTTTCTTCTGCCATTCTCGAGCTTTGAGTCTTACTCAACTTCACACCTTTATAAATCAGGCGAGAACTCTTTCTCTGACTGATCCATTTTGAACTCTTTCAAAATCTTTTCAAGGTATGTATTTATTGAAAGTCTCATCAAGCATCTTGATCTATCTCTATAGATTTTGATGCTCAACAATTAGGTAGCCTTATCCAGGTCTTCCTTTGAAAATCACTTTTCAAACAACCATTTATGCTTTCTAGAAATCCTACATTATTTCCGATCAACAATATGTCATCCACATATACTTATCAGAAATTCTATAGTGCTCCCACTCACTTTATTGCAAATACAAGTTTCTCGTAAACTTTGTATAAACATCAAAACTTTGATCACCTCATCAAAGCGTATATTCCAACTCCGAGATGCTTGCTTCAGTCCATGGAAGGATCACCGAAGCTTGCACACCTTTTAGCATCCTTAGGCCTGACAAGACCTTCTGGTTGTATCACATACAACCTTTCCTCAAGTAAACCGTTAAGGAAATGATGTTTTGACATCCATCTGCCAGATTTCATAATTGAAAACACAGCAACTGCTAACATAATTCCAACAGACTTTAGCACCACTACGAGTGAGAAAGTCTCATCGTAGTCAACTCCTTGAACTTGTCACAAACATCTTTGCAACAAGTCGAGCTTTACAAATAGTGATATTCACCATCAGTGTTTGTCTCCATTTTAAAAATCCATTTGTACTCAACGACCTGCCGTCCAACGAGCAAGTCTACCAAAGTCTACACTTGGTTTTCATACATGGATCCTATCTCGGATTTCATGGCCTCCAACCATTTGTCGGAATCCGGGCCCATCATCGCTTCTCCATAGCTCGTAGGTTCATCGTTGTCCAACAACATGATCTCCAAGACAGAGTTGTCGTACCACTTAGGAGCAGTACACATCCTTGTCGACCTACGAAGTTCGATAGTAACTTGATCCTGAAGCTTCATGATCATCATCATTAACTTCCTCTTCAACTAACGTAGGCTTCACAGAAACATCTTTCTGCGCTGCGCTACTCTTTGGTTGAACAAAGGTTTAACAACCTCATCAAGTTCTATCTTCCTCCCACTCAATTCTTTCGCGAGAAACATTTCCTCGAGAAAGGATCCATTTAAGCAACAAACACTTTGCACTAGGATCTGAGATTGAAGGTTCACCCAACTGATCTTAGGGTATTCTATGAAGATGCAATTGTCCGCCTTGGGTTCGACCTCATTAGGTGAAAACATTTTCCACACAAGTGTCGCAGCCCCAAATATTAAGAAATGACAACTTAGGTTTCTATCAAACCATAATTCACACGGTGTCATCTCAACGGATTTAGATGATGCCCTATTTAAAGTGAATGTAGTTGTCTCTAATGCATAACCCCAAAAATTATAGTAGTAAAACAATAAGAGACATCACAGTATGCACTATATCAATAGGGCATGACTATGATGTTCGGTCACACCATCACACTATGGTGTTCCAGGTGGCGTTAGTTGTGAAACAAATTTCACATTGTCTTAAGTTGTATGCCAAACTCGTAACTCAGATATTCACCTCCACGATCATATCGCGGTCACTTTTATCTTCTTGTCACGCTGATCTTTAAACGTCACTCTAAATTTGCTTGAACCTTTCAAACATTCAGACTTGTGTTTCATTAAGTAAATATACACTATATCTACTCAAATCATCAGTGAAGGTAAGAAAATAACAATATCCGCTGCACGCTACAAGACTCACTAGATTGTATACATCAACATGTATCATTTCCAATGGATCACTTGCCCGCTCCATCCAACGGGGTCCTTTAGTCATCTTGCCCAAGAGGCATGGTTCGCACGTCTCAACCGATTCGAAATCGAATGAGTCCAAATATCCATCAGCATGGAGTTTCTTCATGCGCTTTATACCAATATGACATTTAGCGGCAGTGCCACAAGTATGTGGTACTATCATTATTAACTTTGTATCTTTTGACATCAATGTTATGAACATGTGTACTACTACGATCAAGATTTCAACAAACCATTCTCACTGGGTGGATGACCATTGAAGGTATTATTCATGTAAACAGAATAACCATTATTCTCTAACTTAAATGAATAACCGTATTGCAATAAACATGATCTAATCATGTTCATGTTCAACGCAAAACATCAAATAACATTTATTTAGGTTCGTCACTAATCCTGAAGGTAGAGAGAGCGTGCAATGTTGATCACATCAACCTTGGAAACACTTCCAACACATATCGTCACCTCACCCTTAGCTAGTTCTCCGTTTATTCCGTAGCTTATATTTCGAGTTACTAACATTTAGCAACCGAACCGGTATCCAATACCCAGGTGCTACTAAGAGTACTAGCCAGGTACACATTAATAACTCGTATATCAAATATACTTCTATCAATGTTGCCAGCCTTCTTATCTACCAAGTATCTAGGGTTGTTCCGCTTTAGCGACCGCTCACCTCATAACAGAAGCACTGAGTCTCGGGTTTGAGTTCAACTTTGGGTTGCTTCACTGGAGCAGCAACTGACTTGCTATCCATGAAGTTTCCCTCCTTGCTCTTGCCCTTCTCAAAACTAGTGGTTTGATTAACCATCAACACTTGACGCTCCTTCTTGATTTCTACCTCCGCGGTGTCAAACATCGCGAACAGCTCAGGAATCATTATTTCTATCCCTGGCAACTTATAGTTCATCACCAAGTTCTAGTAGCTTAGTGACAGTGACTTGGAGAACTATATCAATCACTATCTTATCTGGAAGATCAACTCCCACTTGATTCAAGCGATTATAGTATCCAGACAATCTGAATACATGCTCAACGATTGAGCTATTCTCCTTCATCTTACAGGCAAAGAATCTTGTTGGAGATCTCATATCTCGCAACACGGGCACGAGCCTGAGATCACAATCTCAGCTCCTAGAACATCTCATATGTTCCATGACGTTCAAAACGTTTCGGAGCCTCAATTCTAAGCTGTAATGCATGACGCACTAAACTATCAAGTAGTCATCGAAACATGCCTGTCATATATTCACAACATCTACAGACGATGCTAGAGGGGGTGGCGCACCGAGTGGTGCATTAAGGACATAATCCTTCTGTGCAGCAAAGAGGACAATCCTCAGATCACAAACCCAGTCCGCAATATTGCTACCATCATCTTTCAATACTATTTCTCTAGGAACATATAAAACTACAAGGGAGCTACAGCGTGAGCTAGTAATCTACAACATAATTTGCAAAGGCACTTTGACTATGTTCATGATAATGAGTTCAATTAATCATATTACTTAAGAACTCCCACTCAAATTGACATCCCTCGGGTCATTCGGGTGATACATGATCCAAATTCACCAACTCAAGTCCGATCATCACGTGAGTTAAGGTGGCTTCAATGGTGAACATCATTATGTTGATCATATCCACTATATGACTCATGCTCGACCTTTTGGTCTCTTGTGTTCCGAGGCCATGTCTGTACATGCTAGGCTCGTCAAGTTTAACCCGAGTGTTCTGCGCGTGCAAATCTGGCTTGCACCCGTTGTATGTGAACGTAGAGTCTATCACACCCGATCATCACGTGGTGTCTCAACACGACGAACTTTCGCAACGGTGCACACTCAGGGAGAACACAGTTCATCTTGAAATTCAAGTGAGTGATCACCTTATAATGCTACCGCCGTACTAAGCAAAACAAGGTGCATAAAAGGATTAACATCTCATGCAATTCATAAGTGACATGATATGGCCATGAACTTGTGTTTAAGATCTCCATCTTCGAAACACCGGCATGATCTCCATCGTCACCGGCACAACACCATGATCTCCATCAACGTGTTGCCATTGGGGTTGTGGCGCCAACCCTGCTTCTACTTCTATTGCTACCGCTTAGCGATAAAGTAAAGCATTACATAGCACTTAATGATTGACACGCAGGTCATACAATAATTAAAGACAACACTATGGCTCCTGCCGGTTGCCGTACTCAACGACATGCAAGTCATGAAATTCTATACATCACATGATCATCTCATACATCACATATATCTCATCATGTAATTGGCCATATCACATCACAACATACCCTGCAAAAACAAGTTATACGTCCTCTAATTGTTGTTGCATGTTTTACGTGGCTGCTACGGGTATCTAGCAAGAATGATTCTCACCTATGCATAAACCACAATGGTGATACATAGATTGCTTTTCAACCTTCTCAAGGACCGCCTTTGACGGATCCGATCCAACTAAAGTGAGAGAAACTGTCACCCGCAAGCCATCTAGGCAACAAGTTGCGTCGAGGGAACCGGTCTCTCGTAAGCGTACGAGTAATGTTGGTCCAGGCCGCTTCATCTCACAATCCCGCTGAACCAAAATACGACCAAGGGAGGAAGCAATCTAAGCATCAACGCCCACAAACCTTTTGTGTTCTACTCGAGATCTCATCGAACCATCAACCTAGCTCATGATGCCAGTGTTGGGGAACGTCGCATGGGAAACAAAAAATTTCCTACGCACATGCAAACCTATCCATGGTGATGAGAATTTACGAGAGGGAGAGTGGATCTACGTACCCTTGTAGATCGCTAAGGGGGAAGCGTTAAGAAACGCGGTTGGTGTAGTCGAACATCTTCACGATCCAAATCGCCGAGCGTCCCGCGATCCAATCACGAACCGTCCCGCGAACACATCATGATCCGTCCCGCGAACTCATCACGATCCATCTCACGATCTTGATCATGATCTGTCCCGCGAACTCATCACGATCCGTTCCGTGATCACATCACGAACCGTCTCGCGATCTCGATCACGGTCCTTCCGATCTAGCGCCGAACGGACGACACCTCCGCGTTCAGCACACGTGTAGCTTGATGACGATCTCCACCGTCTCGATCTAGCAAGAGGAGGTGGAGAGGAGAGAGAGTTAACCGGCAGCGTGACGGCGCTCCGGTGATGGTGGTGGAGCAATTTCGGCAGGGCTTCGCCTAAGCGCTGCAGAAAACCGATCTAGAGGAGAAACTATGCACCGGTGGAACGGGTAGCACGTGGCCAGAAATTCTTTCCAAAAACCACCCAATCCACTAGTGTATATAGGAGGAGAGGAGAGGAGAGGCATCCAAGGCCTTTGGGTCGGCCGAAATAGGAGGTGGGAAGCAATCCTACTTCACCTCCAATCCTAGTTGGAGTAGGATTGCCTCCTATTGGCTGATTTTCCACTTTTTGCTTTAGGACTTTCTCTCCTGTGCCATGGGCCTTTGTGGCTGTTTTCCCAGCCCACTAAGGGATGGTTATTATTCTCCCACAGCCCATGGACCTCTTGGGGTCGAAATACCCCTCCCGGAGGCCTCCCGGTACACTACAGGATTCATTGAATCCCCGACATCGTGGTTCATCTGATGAGATCATCGTGGAGCATGTGGGAGCCAACATGGGTATCCAGATCTCGCTGTTGGTTATTGACCGGACAGGTGTCTCGGTCATGTCTACGTTTCTCCCGAACCCATAGGGTCTACACACTTAAGGTTCGATGACACTAGGGTTATAGGGAAATAGTGTACGTGGTTACCGAAGGTTGTTCGGAGTCCTGGATAAGATCCCGGACGTCACGAGGAGTTCCGGAATGGTCCTGAGACAAAGATTGATATATAGGAAGTGAGGTTTGGTTACCGCAAGTGTTCCGGGAGTCACTGTTAACGTAGCGGGACCACTGGAAGGGTTCCAGGGGTCCACCGGGAGGGGCCACAGGCCTCGAAGAGCTGCATGGGCCTAAGGTGGAGGGAACCAGCCCCTAGGTGGGCTGGTGCACCCCTCCCACCTGGCCCAAGGCGAAGCAAAGGAGAGAGGGGGGGGCAAACCCTAGACCAGATGGGCCCTAGGCCCACCCTAGGGTGGCTAGGGCAGCCACACCCCTCTCCCCTCTCCCTTGGCAGCCGCACCAAGCCCCATCTAGGGCTGCCGCTGTTGGAAATATGCCCTAGAGGCAATAATAAATTGGTTATTATCATATTTCCTTGTTCATGATAATCGTTTATTATCCATGCTATTATTGTATTGATCGGAGACTTGGATGCATGTGTGGATACATAGACAAGACCATGTCCCTAGTTTGCCTCTAATAGACTAGCTCGTTGATCAAAATATGGTTAAGGTTTCCTAGGCATGGACATAAGATGTCATTTGATAATGGATCACATCATTAGGAGAATGATGTGATGGACAAGACCCAAACTACACACGTAGCATATGATCGTGTCAGTTTATTGCTACTGTTTTCTACATGTCAAGTATCTGTTCCTATGACCATGAGATCATGTAACTCACTAACACCGGTGGAGTGCCTTGTGTGTATGAAATGTCGCAACGTAACTGGGTGACTATAAAGGTGCTCTACAGGTATCTCCGAGGGTGTTTGTTGGGTTGGCATGGATCAAGACTGGGGTTTTTTACTCCATGTGACGGAGAGGTATCTCAGGGCCCACTCGGTAATACAACATCACAATAAGCCTTGCAAGCAATGTGACTAAGTGTTAGTCACGAGATCTTGTATGAAGGAACGGGTAAAGAGACTTGCCGGTAACGAGGTTGAACTAGGTATGGAGATACTAACGATCGAATCTCGGCCAAGTAACATACCGAAGAACAAAGGGAACATCATACGGGATTAACTGAATCCTTGACATAGAGGTTCGACCGATAAAGATCTTCGTAGAATATGTAGGAAGCAATATGGGAATCTGGGTCCCGCTATTGGTTATTGACCGTAGAGGTGTCTCGGTCATGTGTACATAGTTCTCGAACCCGCAGGGTCTAGACATTTAAGGTTTGCTGATGTTTCAATAGTATAGAGTTATGTATGGTGGTGACCGAAGGTTTTTCGGAGTCCCGGATGAGATCTCAGACATCATGAGGAGCTCCAGAATTGTTCGGAGGTAAAGATTGATATATAAGAAGTCCTATTTTGGTCACCGGAAAAGTTTCGGCCTCATCGGTAGTGTACCGGGAGTGCCGATAGTGTACCGGGAGACCATCGAGAGGGGTATTTCGACCCAAGAGGCTACATGGGCTGTGGGAGAGTGAATACCAGCCCTTAGTGTGCTGGTGGAAGTCACACACGAGGCCCATGCAGCTGGGAGAGAAAATCCCAAAGAGAAAAGGTGGAAAAAGGCAAAATAGGCAAAATAGGAAGGAGTCCTAGTCCTACTAGGATTGGAGGAGGATTCCTCCTCTCCTCCCAAGTCGGCCGAAGCCTAGAGGGCTTTGCCCTGTGCCAAGCCTCCTCCTCTATCTTCCTCTTATATATACTAGAGGTTTTAGGGTTTTTGGCACAAGATTTTCAATCACGTGCTACCCGTTCCTCTAGTGCATAGTTTCTCCTCTAGATGGGTTTTTTGCAGTGCTTAGGCGAAGCCCTACCGGAATTACTCCAGCACCATCACCACAGCACCATCACGCTGCCAGAGAACTCTTAGACCTCTCCGTTCCCTCTCGCTATATCAAGAATGCGGAGATCGTCATCGAGCGGTACGTGTGCTGAACGTGGAGGTGCCGTCCGTTTGGCGCTAGATCGGAAGGACCGTGATCAAGATCGCGAGACGGATCGTGATGAGATCGCGGGACGGATCGTGATGAGTTCGCGGAATGGATCGTGATTGTATCGCGGGACAGATCATGATGAGCTCGCGGGACGCTCGGCGATTTGGATCGTGAAGACGTTCATCTACACCAATCACGTTTCTTAACGCTTCCCGCTTAGCGATCTACAAGGGTATGTAGATCCACTCTCCCTCTCGTAGATGCTCATCACCATGGATAGATCTTGTGTGTGCGTAGGAAATTTTTTGTTTCCCATGCAACGTTCACCAACAGTGGTATCAGAGCTAGGTCTATGTGTAGATGAGATCTCAAGTAGAACACAAAGAGTTTGTGGGCGTTGATGCTTAGATTGCTTCCTCCCTTGGTCGTGTTTTGGTTCAGCGATATTGTGGGAAGAAGCGGCCCGAACCAACATTACTCGTACGCTTACGAGAGACCGGTTCCCTCAACTGCAACTTGTTGCATAGTGTTGGAAATATGCCCTAGAGGCAATAATAAATTAGTTATTATCATATTTCCTTGTTCATGATAATCATTTATTATCCATGCTATAATTGTATTGATCGGAGACTTAAATGCATGTGTGGATACATAGACAAAACCATGTCCCTAGTATGCCTCTAATAGACTAGCTCGTTGATCAAAGGATGGTTAAGGTTTCCTAGCCATGGACATGAGATGTCATTTGATAACGGGATCACATCATTGGGAGAATGATGTGATGGACAAGACCCAAATTACAAACGTAGCATATGATCGTGTCAGTTTATTGCTGCTGTTTTCCGCATGTCAAGTATATGTTCCTATGACCATGAGATCATGCAACTCACTAACACCAGAGGGATACTTTGTGCGTATCAAACGTCGCAACGTAACTGGGTGACTATAAAGGTGCACTACAGGTATCTCCGAAGGTGTCTGTTGAGTTGGCATGGATCAAGACTGGGATTTGTTACTCCGTGTGACGGAGAGGTATCTCAGGGCCCACTTGGTAATGCAACATCACAACAAGCCTTGCAAGCAATGTGACTAATATGTTAGCCATGGGATCTTGCATTACAGAACGAGTAAACAGACTTGTCGGTAACGAGGTTGAACTAGGTATGGAGATACCGACGATCGAATCTCGGGCAAGTAACATACCGAAGAACAAAGGGAACGTTATACGGGATTGATTGAATCCTTGACATAGAGGTTCGACCGATGAAGATCTTCGTAGAAATTTATAGGAACCAATGTGGTCGTCCAGGTCCCGCCATTGGTTATTGGCCGTAGAGGTGTCTCGGTCATGTCTACATAGTTCTCGAACCCGCAGGGTCTGCTAACTTAAGGTTCGGTGACGTTTCGGTAGTGTAGAGTTATGTATGTTGGTGACCGAAGGTTGTTCAGAGTCCCGGATGAGATCCCGGACGTCACGAGGATCTCCGGAATGGTCCGGAGGTAAAGATTCATATATAGGGAGTCCCAGTTTGGTCGCCGGAAAAGTTCCGGGCTCAACGGTAGTGTACCGAGAGTGCCGATAGTGTACCGGGAGACCACCGGGAGGGGTATTTCGACCCAAGAGGCTTTATGGGCTGTAGGAGGATGAATACCAGCCCTTAGTGGGCTGGTGGAAGTCCTACACAAAGCCCATGAGGCTGGGAAGGAAATACCAAAAGGAAAAAGGTGGAAAAAGGCAAAAAAGGGCCAAATAAGGAAGGAGTCCTAATCCTACTAGGAGTGGAGGAGGAGGACTCCTCCCTCCTTGGTTTGGCCGACCCAAGGGCTGCCTTTTTGGCAGCCAAGCCTCCTCGTCCTATCCTCCTATATATACTAGAGGATTTTGGGGTTTTGGCACAAGATTTTCAGCCACGTGCCACCCGTTCCTCTAGTGCATAACTTCTCCTCTAGATCGGTTTTCTGCAGTGCTTAGGCGAAGCCCTATCGGAATAGCTCCACCACCATCGCCGGAGCACCGTCATGCTGCCAGAGAACTCTTCCTCCTCTCCGCCTCCTCTTGCTGGATCAAGACGGTGGAGATCATCATCAAGCTGCACGTGTGCTGAACGCGGAGGTGCCGTCCGTTCGGTACTAGATCGGAAGGATCGTGATTAAGGCCACGGGACGTTCGTGATCGGATCGCGAGACGGATCGTGACGAGATCGTGGGACGGTTCGTGATTGATTCGCGGGATGGTTCGTGATTAGATCGCGGGACGCTCGGCGATTTGGATCGCGAAGAAGTTCGACTACACCAACCGCGTTTCTTAACACTTCCCGCTTAGCGATCTACAAGGGTACGTAGATCCACTCTCCCTCTCGTAGATGCTCATCACCATGGATAGGTTTGCGTGTGCGTAGGAAATTTTTTGTTTCCCATGCGACATTCCCCAATAGTGGCATCATGAGCTAGGTTGATGGTTCGATGAGATCTCGAGTAGAACACAAAAGGTTTGTGGGCGTTGATGCTTAGATTGCTTCCTCCCTTGGTCGTGTTTTGGTTCAGCGTTATTGTGGGATGAAGCGGCCCGGACCAACCTTACTCGTACGCTTACGAGAGACCGGTTCCCTCAACTGCACTTGTTGCAACAGATGGCTAGCGGGTGTCAGTTTCTCCTACTTTAGTTGGATCGGATTCGACAAAGGCGGCCCTTGAGAAGGTTGAAAAGCAAACTAGTGTATCACCGTTGTGGTTTATGCGTAGGTGAGAATCGTTCTTGCTAGATACCCGTAGCAGCCACGTAAAACATGCAACAACAATTAGAGGACGTCTAACTTGTTTTTGCAGGGTATGTTGTGATGTGATATGGCCAATTACATGATGTGATATATGTGATGTATGAGATGATCATGTGATGTATAGAATTTCACGACTTGCACGTCGATGAGTACGGCAACCGGCAGGAGCCATAGGGTTGTCTTTAATTATTGCATGACATGCGTGTCAATCATTAAGCGCTATGTAATGCTTTACTTTATCGCTAAGCGGTAGCAATAGAAGTAGAAGCAGGGCTGGCTCCACAACCCCAATGGCAGCACATTGATGGAGATGAAGATGATGGAGATCATGGTGTTGTGCTGGTGACGATGGAGATCATGCCGGTGTTTTGAAGATGGAGATCTTAAACACAAGTTCATGGCCATATCATGTCACTTATGATTTGCATGTGATGTTAATCCTTTTTATGCACCTTGTTTTGCTTAGGACGACGGTAGCATTATAAGGTGATCCCTCGCTTAATTTCAAGATAAATTGTGTTCTCCCCGAGTGTGCACCGTTGCGAAAGTTCGTCGTGTTGAGACACCACGTGATGATCGGGTATGATAGACTCTACGTTCACATACAACGGGTGCAAGCCAGATTTGCACGTGCAGAACACTCAGGTTAAACTTGACGAGCCTAGCATGTACAGACATGGCCTCAGAACACAAGAGACCGAAAGGTCGAACATGAGTCATATAGTAGATATGATCAACATAATGATGTTCACCATTGCAGCCACCTCAACTCACGTGATGATCGGACTTGAGTTGGTGAATTTGGATCATGTATCACTCGAATGATCGGAGGGATGTCAATTTGAGTGAGAGTTCTTAAGTAATATGATTAATTGAACTCATTATCATGAACATAGTCAATAGTGTCTTTGCAAATTATGTTGTAGATTACTAGCTCGTGCTGTAGCTCCCTTAAATCTTTATATGTTCCTAGAGAAATAGAGTTGAAAGATGTTGGCAGCAATATTGCGGACTGGGTCCGTGATCTGAGGATTGTCCTCATTGCTGCACAGAAGGCTTATGTCCTTAATGCACCGCTCGGTGCGCCACCCCCTCTAGCGTCGTCTGTAGATGTTGTGAACATCTGACAGGCACGTTTCGATGACTACTTGATAGTTTAGTGCGTCATGCATTACGGCTTAGAATTGAGGCTCTGAAACGTTTTGAACTTCACGGAACATATGAGATGTTCTAGGAGCAGAGATTGTGATCTCAGGCTCGTGCCTGTGTTGCGAGATATGAGATCTCCAACAATAATCTTTGCCTGTAAGATGAAGGAGAATAGCTCAATCGTTGAGCATGTACTCAGATTGTCTGGGTACTACAATCGCTTGAATCAAGTGGGAGTTGATCTTCCAAATAAGATAGTGATTGATATAGTTCTCCAAGTCACTGTCACTAAAGCTACTAGAATTTAGTGATGAACTATAAAATACCAGGGATAGAAGTATTGATCCCTGAGCTGTTCGCGATGTTTGACACCGCGAAGGTAGAAATCAAAAAGGAGCGTCAAGTGTTGATGGTTAATCAAACCACTAGTTTCGAAAAGGGCAAGAGCAAGGAGGGAAACTTCATGGATAGCAAGTCAGTTGCTGCTCCAGTGAAGCAACCCAAAGTTGAACTCAGACCCGAGACTAAGTGCTTCTATTATGAGGTGAGAGGTCACTGAAGCGGAACAACCCTAGATACTTGGTAGATAAGAAGGCTGGCAACATCGACAGAAGTATATTTGATATACGAGTTATTGATGTGTACCTTTCTAGTACTCCTAGTAGCACCTGGGTATTGGATACCGGTTCGGTTGCTAAATGTTAGTAACTCGAAATAAAAGCTACGGAATAAACGAAGAACTAGCTAAGGGTGAGGTGACGATGTGTGTTGGAAATGTTTCCAAGGTTGATGTGATCAACATCGCACGCTCTCTCTACCTTCAGGATTAGTGACGAACCTAAATAAATGTTATTTGGTGTTTTGCGTTGAGCATGACCATGATTAGATCATGTTTGTTGCAATAAGATTATTCATTTAAGTCAGAGAATAATGGTTATTCTGTTTACATGAATAATACCTTCAATGGTCATGCACCTAGTGAGAATGGTTTGTTGAAATCTTGATCGTAGTAATACACATGTTCATAACATTGATGTCAAAATATACAAAGTTAAATAATGATAGTACCACATACTTGTGGCACTGTCGCAAAATGTCATATTGGTATAAAGCGCATGAAGAAACTCCATGCTGATGGATACTTGGACTCATTCGATTTCGAATCGGTTGAGACATGCGAACCATGCCTCTTGGGCAAGATGACTAAAGGACCCCGTTGGATGGAGCGGGCAAGCGATTCATTGGAAATGATACATGTTGATGTATGCAATCTAGTGAGTCTTGTAGCGTGCAGTGGATATAGTTATTTTCTTACCTTCACTGATGATTTGAGTAGATATAGTGTATATTTACTTATTGAAACACAAGTCTGAATCGTTTGAAAGGTTCAAGCAAATTCAGAGTGAAGTTTAAGATCATCGTGACAAGAAGATAAAAAAGACCGCGATATGATCGTGGAGGTGAATATCTGAGTCACGAGTTTGACATACAACTTAAGACAATGTGAAAGTTGTTTGACAACTAAACGCCACCTGGAACACCATAGTGTGATGGTGTGTCCGAACATCATAGTTATGCTCTATTGGACATGGTGCGTGCTATGATGTCTCTTATCATTTTACTACTATAATTTTGGGGTTATGCATTAGAGACAACAACATTCACTTTAAATAGGGCACCATCTAAATCCGCTGAGATGACACCGTGTGAATTATGGTTTGATAGAAACCTAAGCTGTCATTTCTTAATATTTGGGGCTGTGACACTTGTGTGGAAAATGTTTTCACCAAATGAGGTCGAACCCAAGGCGGACAAATGCATCTTCATAGAATACCCTAAGATCGGTTGGGTGAACCTTCTATCTCAAATCCAAGTGCAAAGTGTTTGTTACTAAAACGGATCCTTTCTCGAGGAAAAGTTTCTCTCGAAAGAATTGAGTGGGAGGAAGATAGAACTTGATGAGGTTCTTAAGCCTTTGTTCAACCAGAGAGTAGCGCAGCGCAGAATGTTGTTTCTATGAAGCCTACGTTAGTTGAAGAGGAAGTTAATGATGATGATCATGAAGCTTCAGGATCAAGTTACTATCGAACTTCGTAGGTCGACAAGGATGTGTACTGCTCCTAAGTGGTACGACAACCCTGTCTTGGAGGTCATGTTGTTGGACAACAACGAACCTACGAGCTATTGAGAAGCGATGATGGGCCCGGATTCCGACAAATGGTTGGAGGCCATGAAATCCGAGATAGAATCCATGTACGAAAACCAAGTATAGACTTTGGTAGACTTGCTCGTTGGACGGCAGGTCGTTGAGTACAAATGGATCTTTAAAATGAAGACATACGCTGATGGTAATTATCACCATTTGTAAAGCTCGACTTGTTGCAAAGTTGTTTGTGACAAGTTCAAGGAGTTGACTGCGATGAGACTTTCTCACTCGTAGCGATGCTAAAGTCTGTTGGAAATATGTTAGAAGTTGCTGCATTTTTCAATTATGAAATCTGGCAGATGGATGTCAAAACATCGTTTCCTTAACGGTTTTACTTGAGGAAAGGTTGTATGTGATACAACCAGAAGGTTTTGTCAGTCCTAAGGATGCTAAAAGGTGTACAAGCTTTAGTGATCCTTCTATGGACTGAAGCAAGCATCTCGGAATTGGAATATCCACTTTGATGAGGTGATCAAAGTTTTGAGTCTATGCAAAGTTTATGAGAAACTTGTATTTACAATAAAGTGAGTGGGAGCACTATAGAATTTCTGATAAGTATATGTGGATGACATATTGTTGATCGGAAATAATGTAGGATTTCTAGAAAGCATAAATGGTTGTTTGAAAAGTGATTTTCAAAGGAAGACCTGGATAAGGCTACCTAATTGTTGAGCATCAAAATCTATAGAGATAGATCAAGATGCTTGATGAGACTTTCAATAAATACATACCTTGAAAAGATTTTGAAAGAGTTCAAAATGGATCAGTCAGAGAAAGAGTTCTCGCCTGATTTATAAAGGTGTGAAGTTGAGTAAGACTCAAAGCTCGAGAATGGCAGAAGAAAGAGAAAAGACGAACGTCGTCCCCTATGCCTTAGCCATAGGCTCTGTGTAGTATGCCAAGCTGTGTACCGCACCTGTGTGTGCCTTGACATGAGTCTGTCAAGGGGTACTAGAGTGGTCCAGGAGTGGATCACTGGACAGCGGTCGAAATTATTCTTAGTAACCAGAGGACTAAGGAGATGTTTCTCGATTATGGAGGTAATAGAGAGTTCGTCGTAAAGAGTTACGTCGATGCAAGCTTTAAACACCAATCCGGATGGCTCGTAGTAGCAATCTGGATACGTATAGTGGAGCAGCCATTTGGTAAAGTACCAAGTGGAGTGTGGTAGTAGTGTTTACGGTTTGACATAGATTTGCAAAGTACACACGGATCTGAATGTTACAGACCCGTTTACTATAAGACCTCTCTCACATGCAAAGCATGATCGAACTCCAGAACTCATTGGGTGTTAGATTCATAACAATGCGAATCACATGGTGATGTGAACTAGATTATTGACTCTAGTGCAAGTGGGAGACTGTTGGAAATATGCCCTAAAGGCAATAATAAATTAGTTATTATCATATTTCCTTGTTCATGATAATCGTTTATTATCCATGCTATAATTGTATTGATCGGAGACTTAAATGCATGTGTGGATACATAGACAAAACCATGTCCCTAGTATGCCTCTAATAGACTAGCTCGTTGATCAAAGGATGGTTAAGGTTTCCTAGCCATGGACATGAGATGTCATTTGATAACGGGATCACATCATTGGGAGAATGATGTGATGGACAAGACCCAAATTACAAACGTAGCATATGATCGTGTCAGTTTATTGCTGCTATTTTCCGCATGTCAAGTATATGTTCCTATGACCATGAGATCATGCAACTCACTAACACCGGAGGGATACTTTGTGGGTATCAAACGTCGCAACGTCACTGGGTGACTATAAAGGTGCACTACAGGTATCTCCGAAGGTGTCTGTTGAGTTGGCATGGATCAAGACTGGGATTTGTTACTCCGTGTGACGGAGAGGTATCTCAGGGCCCACTCGGTAATGCAACATCACAACAAGCCTTGCAAGAAATGTGACTAATATGTTAGCCACGGGATCTTGTATTACGGAACGAGTAAAGAGACTTGCCGGTAACGAGGTTGAACTAGGTATGGAGATACCGACGATCGAATCTCGGGCAAGTAACATACCGAAGAACAAAGGGAACGTTATACAGGATTGATTGAATCCTTGACACAGAGGTTCGACCGATGAAGATCTTCGTAGAATATGTAGAAAGCAATGTGTTCGTCCAGGTCCTGCCATTGGTTATTGGCCGTAGAGGTGTCTCGGTCATGTCTACAGAGTTCTCGAACCCGCAGGGTCTGCACACTTAAGGTTCGGTGACGTATCGGTAGTGTAGAGTTATGTATGGTGGTGACCGAAGGTTGTTCGGATTCCCGGATGAGATCCCGAACGTCACGAGGAGCTCCGGAATGGTCCGGAGGTAGAGATTCATATATAGGGAGTCCCAGTTTGGTCGCCGGAAAAGTTCCGGGTTCATCGGTAGTGTACCGAGAGTGCCGATAGTGTACCAGGAGACCACCGGGAGGGGTATTTCGACCCAAGAGGCTTTATGGGATGTAGGAGTATGAATACCAGCCCTTAGTGGGCTGGTGGAAGTCCTACACAAAGCCCATGAGGCTGGGAAGGAAATACCAAAAGGAAAAATGTGGAAAAAGGCAAAAAAGGGCCATATAAGGAAGGGGTCCTAATCCTACTAGGAGTGGAGGAGGAGGACTGCTCCCTCCTTGGTTTGGCCGACCCAAGGGCTGCCTTTTTGGCAGCCGAGCCTCCTCCTCCTATCCTCCTATATATACTAGAGGATTTTCGGGTTTTGGCACAAGATTTTCAGCCACGTGCCACCCGTTCCTCTAGTGCATAGCTTCTTTTCTAGATCGATTTTCTGCAGTGCTTAGGTGAAGTCGTGTCGGAATAGCTCTACCACCATCGCCGGAGCACCGTCACGCTGCCGGAGAACTCTTCCTCCTCTCCGCCTCCTCTTGCTGGATCAAGACGGTGGAGATCGTCGTCAAGCTGCACGTGTGCTGAACGCGAAGGTGTCGTCCGTTCGGTACTAGATCGGAAGGATCGTGATTAAGGCCACGGGACGTTCGTGATCGGATCGCGGGACGGATCGTGACGAGATCGCGGGACGGATCGTGATGTGGATGACATATTGTTGATCAGAAATAATGTAGAGTTTCTGGAAAGCATAAAACGGTCATTTGGAAAGTGATTTTCAAAGGAAGACCTGGATGAAGCTACCTAATTGTTGAGCATCAAAATCTATGGAGATAGATCAAGATGCTCGATGAGACTTTCAATGAGTGCATACCTTGACAAGATTTTGAAAGAGTTCCAAGTGGATCAGTCAGAGAAAGAGTTCTCGCCTGATTTGTAAGGTGTGAAAGTTGAGTGAGACTCAAAGCTCGACAACGGCAGAAGAAAGAGATGTGTACCGCACCTGTGTGTGCCTTGCCATGAGTCCGTCAGGGGGTACAAGAACCAGGAGTGGATCACTGGACAGCGGTCAAGATTATCCTCAGTTACTAAGAGACTGAGGAGATGTTTCTCGATTATGGAGGTGATAAAGAGTTCGTCGTAAGGAGTTACGTCGATACAAGCTTTGACACTAATCCAGATGACTCGTAGTAGCAATCTGGATACGTATAGTGGAGCAGCCATTTGGAAATAGTACCAAGTGGAGTGTGGTAGCAGTGTTTACGGTTTGACATAGCGATTTGCAAAGTACACACGGATCTGAATATCGTAGACCCGTTGACTATAAGACCTCTCTCACATGCAAAGCATGATCGAGCCCCAGAACTCATTGGGTGTTAGATTCATAACAATGCGAATCACATGGTGACGTGAACTAGATTATTGACTCTAGTGCAAGTGGGAGACTGTTGGAAATATGCCCTAGAGGCAATAATAAATTAGTTATTATCATATTTCCTTGTTCATGATAATCGTTTATTATCCATGCTATAAGTGTGTTGATCGGAGACTTAGATGCATGTGTGGATACATAGACAAAACCATGTCCCTAGTATGCCTCTAATAGACTAGCTCGTTGATCAAAAAATGGTTAAGGTTTCCTAGCCATAGACATGATATGTCATTTGATAACGGGGTCACATCATTAGGAGAATGATGTGATGGACAAGACCCAAACTGCAAACGTAGCATATGATCGTGTCAGTTTATTGCTACTGTTTTCCGCATGTCAAGTATGTGTTCCTATGACCATGAGATCATGCAACTCACAGATATCGGAGGAGTGCCTTGTGTGTATCAAACGTCGCAACGTAACTGGGTGACTATAAAGGTGCTCTACAGGTATCTCCGATGGTTTCTGTTAAGTTGGCATGGATCGAGACTGGGATTTGTTACTCCGTGTGACGGAGAGGTATCTCGGGGCCCACTCGATAATGCAACATCACAATAAGCCTTGCAAGCAATGTGACTAATTTTTCGTTGCGGGATCTTGTATTACGGAACGAGTAAAGAGACTTGCCGGTAACGAGGTTGAACTAGGTATGGAGATACCGACGATCGAATCTCGGGCAAGTAACATAGCGAAGAACAAAGGGAACGTTATACGGGATTAACTGAATCCTTGACATAGAGGTTCGACCGATAAAGATCTTCGTAGAATATGTAGGAACCAATGTGGACGTCCAGGTCCCTCCATTGGTTATTGACCTTAGAGGTGTCTCGGTCATGTCTACATAGTTCTCGAACCCGCAGGGTCTGCACACTTAAGGTTCGGTGACGTTTCGGTAGTGTAGAGTTATGTATGGTGGTGACCGAAGTTTGTTCAGAGTCCCGGATGAGATCCCGGAAGTCACGAGGAGCTCCGGAATGGTCCGGAGGTAAAGGTTCATATATAGGAAGTCTCAGTTTGGTTTCCGGAAAAGTTTCGGGCTCATCGGTAGTGTACCGGGAGTGCCGGTAGTGTACCGGGAGTACCGGTAGTGTACCCGGAGGCCTCCGGGAGGGGTATTTCGACCCCAAGAGGTCCATGAGCTGTGGGAGAATAATAACCAGCCCTTAGTGGTCTGGGAAAACAGTCACAAAGGCCCATGGCGCAGGAGAGAAAGTCCTAAAGCAAAAAGTGGAAAATCAGCCAATAGGAGGCAATCCTACTCCAACTAGGATTGGAGGTGAAGTAGGATTGCTTCCCACCTCCTATTTCGGCTGACCCAAAGGCCTTGGATGCCTCTCCTCTCCTCTCCTCCTATATATACTAGTGGATTGGGTGGTTTTTGGACAGAATTTCCGGCCACGTGCTACCCGTTCCACCGGCGCATAGTTTCTCCTCTAGATCGGTTTTCTGCAGCGCTTAGGCGAAGCCCTGCCGGAATTGCTCCACCACCATCACCGGAGCGCCGTCACACTGCCGGTGAACTCTCTCTCCTCTCCACCTCCTCTTGCTGGATCGAGACGGTGGAGATCGTCATCAAGCTGCACGTGTGCTGAACGCGGAGGTGCCGTCCGTTCGGCGCTAGATCGGAAGGACCATGATCGAGATCGCGAGACGGTTCGTGATGTGATCACGGAACGGATCGTGATGAGTTCGCGGGACAGATCGTGATCAAGATCGTGAGACAGATCGTGATGAGTTCGCGGGACGGATCATGATGTGTTCGTGGGACGGTTCGTGATTGGATCGTCAGTATCACATTGTCTACCGGTATGATACTTGCCCGAGATTCGATCGTCAGTATCACTACACCTTGTTCAATCTCGTTACTGGCAAGTCTCTTTACTCATTCCATAATACATCATCCCGTGACTAACTCCTTAGTCACATAGAGCTCATTATGATGATGTCTTACCGAGTGGGCCCAGAGATACCTCTCCGTCACACGGAGTGACAAATCCCAGTCTCGATTCATGCCGACCCAACAAACACTTTCAGAGATACCCGTAGTGCACCTTTATAGCCACCCAGTTACGTTGTGAAGTTTGGCACACCCAAAGTATTCCTACGATATCTGGGAGTTGCACAATCTCATGGTCTAAAGAAATGATACTTGATATTAGAAAAGCTTAGCAGACAAACTACACGATCTTGTGCTATTCTTAGGATTGGGTCTTGTCCATCGAATCATTCTCCTAATGATGTGATCTCGTTATCAATGACATCCAATGTCCATGGTCATGAAACCGTGACCATCTATTGATCAACGAGCTAGCCAACTAGAGGCTCATTAGGGACATGTTGTGGTCTATGTATTCACACATGTATTACGGTTTCCAGTTAACACAATTATAGCATGAACAATAGACAATTATCATGAACAAGGAAATACAATAATAACCATTTTATTATTGCCTCGAGGGCATATATCCAACAGTCTCCCACTTGCACTAGAGTCAATAATCTAGTTACATTGAGATGAATCGAACACCCATAGCATTCTGGTGTTGATCATGTTTTGCTCGTGAGAGAGGTTTACTCAATGGATCTGCGACATTCAGATACGTATGTACTTTACAAATATCTATATCTATACGACATTCAGATGGTGTGGAAGCGGCATTTGATGTGTCTTGTCTTCTTGTGAAACCTGGGCTCCTTGGCAAGGGCAATAGCTCCAGTGTTGTCACAGAATAGAGTCATCGGGCCCGACGCATTGGGAATTACTCCTTGGTCGGTGATGAACTCCTTCATCTAGACTCCTTCCTTTGCTGCTTCCGAAGCAGCTATGTACTGCGCTTCACATGTAGATGTTGCCACGACGCTTTGCTTGTTGTTGCACTAGTTGATTGCCCCTCCGTTCAAAATATACATGTATCCGGTTAGCGACTTGGAGTCATCCGGATCTGTGTCGAAGCTAGCATCGACGTAACCCTTTACGACGAGCTCTTCGGCACCTCCATATACGAGAAACATATCCTTTGTCCTTTTCAGGTACTTCAGGATATTCTTGACCGTTGTCCAGTGTTCTGCTCTGGGATCACTTTGGTACCTCCCTACCATACTTATTATGGCAAGGTTCACATCAGGTCTAGTACACAGCATGGCATACATAATAGAGCCTATGGCCGAAGCATAGGGGATGACACTCAACTCTTCTCTATCTTTTGCCATGGTCGGGCATTGAGTCGTACTCAATCTCACACCCTGTAACACAGGCAAGAACCCCTTCTTGGACTGATCCATATTAAACTTCTTCAATATCTTTTCAAGGTATGTGCTTTGTGAAAGACCTATGAGGCGTCTCGATCTATCTCTATAGATCTTAATACCTAATATGTAAGCAGCTTCTCCAAGGTCCTTCATTGAAAAACACTTATTAAAGTAGGCCTTTACACTTTGCAAGAGTTCTATATTATTTCCCATTATCAGTATGTCATCCACATATAATATGAGAAATGCTACAGAGCTCCCACTCACTTTCTTGTAAATACAGGGTTCTCCATGAACCTGTACAAACCCAAACGCTTTAATCACCTCATTAAAGCGAATGTTCCAACTCCGATATGCTTGCACCAGCCCATAGATGGAGCGGTGGAGCTTGCATACTTTGTTAGCATCTTTAGGATCGACAAAACCTTTTGGCTACATCATATACAATTCTTCCTTCAGGAAACCATTAAGGAATGCCGTTTTGACGTCCATTTGCCAGATCTCATAATCATAAAATGCGACAATTGCTAACATGATTAGGACGGACTTCAGCATCGCTATGAGTGAGAAAGTCTCATCGTAGTCAACTCCTTGAACTTGTCGATAACCCTTGGCGACAAGCCGAGCCTTATAGACGGTCACATTACCATCTGCATCAGTTTTCTTCTTATAGATCCATTTATTTTCTATGGCTCGCCGATCATCGAGCAAGTCCATCAGAGACCATACTTTTTTCATGGCTTCCATACTTTTTTCTCATACATGGTTCACCGTTGTCCAACAACATCATCTCCAGGACAGGGTTGCCGTACCACTCTGGTGCGGAACGTGTCCTAGTGGACCTTCGAGTAGCAACTTGATCTGAAGTTTCATGATCATCATCATTAGCTTCCTCTCCAGCCGGTGCAGGCTCCACAGAAACAACTTTCTGTGCTGTGCTACTCTTCGGTTCGAGTGGAGGTACAATTCCCTCATCAAGCTCTATTTTCCTCCCACTTACTTCTTTCGAGAGAAACTCTTTCTCTAGAAAGGATCCATTCTTGGCAAAAAAGACTTTGACTTGGGATCTGAGGTAGAAGGTATACCCAATAGTTTCTTTGGGATATCCTATGAATACCCACTTTTCCGCTTTGGGTTCGAGCTTCTCAGGTTGAAGTTTCATCACATAAGCATCGCATCCCCAAACTTTTAGAAACGACAGCTTAGGTTTCTTTCCAAACCATAATTCATATGGTGTCGTCTCAATGGATTTAGACGGTGCCCTATTTAAAGTGAATGCGGCAGTGTCTAATGCATATCCCCTAAATGATAGCGGTAAGTCGGTAAGAGACATCATACGTCGCACCATATCCAATAGAGTGTGATTACGACGTTCAGACACACCATTTCGCTGAGGTGTGCCAGGAGGCGTGAGTTGTGAAACAATTCCACATTTCCTTAGGTGCATGCCAAACTCGTGACTTAAATATTCTCCGCCACAATCAGACCGTAGGCACTTTATTTTCCTGTCACATTGATTCTCTACCTCACACTGAAATTACTTGAACTTTCAAAGGTTTCAGACTTGTGTCTCATTAAGTAGACATACCCATATCTGCACAAGTCATCAGTGAGGGTGAGAACATAATGGTAGCCACCGCGAGCCTCGACACTCATTGGACCGCATACATTGGTATGTATTATCTCCAACAAATCAATTGCTCGCTCCATTGTTCCGGAGAACGGAGTCTTGGTCATCTTGCCCGTGAGGCATGGTTCGCACCTGTCAAATGATTCGAAATCAAGAGACTCCAAAATTCCATCATCATGGAGCTTCTTCATGCGTTTGACACCAATATGACCAAGGCGACAGTGCCACATGTAAGTGGGACTATCGTTATCAACCTTACACCTTTTGGCACTCACACTATGAACATGTGTAACATCACGTTCGCGATTCATCAAAAAATAAACCATTGACCAGCGGGGCATGACCATAAAACATTTCTCTCATATAAATAGAACAACCATTATTCTCAGATTTAAATGAGTAGCCATCTCGCATCAAGCGAGATCCAGATACAATGTTCATGCTCAAATCTGGTACTAAATAACAATTATTGAGGTTTAAAACTAATCCCGAAGGTAGATGTAGAGGTAGCGTGCCGACGGCGATCACATCAACCTTGGAACCATTCCCTACGCGCATCTTCACCTTGTCCTTTGCCAGCCTCCGCTTATTCCGCAGCTCCTGCTTGGAGTTACAAATGTGAGCAACAGCACCGGTATCAAATACCCAGGAGCTACTACGAGCGATGGTAAGGGACACATCAATAACAAGTATATCACATACACCTTTAACGTTGCCGGCCTTCTTATGCGCTAGGTACTTGGGGCAGTTCCGCTTCCAATGACCGGTACCCTTGCAATAAAAGCACTCAGTCTCAGGCTTGGGTCCATGTTTGTTCTTCTTCCTGGTAACTTGCTTACCGGGCGCGGCAACAGCTTTGCTGTCCTTCTTGAAGGTTTTCTTACCCTTGCCTTTCTTGAAACTAGTGGTCTTATTCACCATCAACACTTGATGCTCCTTTTTGATCTCGACCTCCGCTGATTTCAGCATGGAGTACAACTCAGGAATGGACTTCTCCATACCCTGCATGTTGTAGTTCATCACAAAGCTCTTGTAGCTAGGTGGGAGCGACTGGAGGATTCTGTCAATGACCGAGTCATCCGGGAGATTAACTCCTAGCTGAGACAAGCAGTTGTGCAACCCAGACATTTTGAGTATGTGCTCACTGATAGAACTATTCTCCTCCATCTTACAGCTGAAGAACTTGTCGGATATATCATATCTCTCGACCTGGGCATGAGCTTGGAAAACCAATTTCAGCTCTTGGAACATCTCATATGCTCCATGTTGCTCAAAACTCTTTTGGAGCCCCGGTTCTAAACTGTAAAGCATGCTGCACTGAACTAGGGAGTAATCATCACAGCGTGACTGCCAAGCGTTCGTAACGTCTTGATCTGCTGGGAGCATGGGTGGGTCACCTAGAGGTGCATCAAGGACATACAATCTCTTGGAAGCTATGAGGATAATCCTCAAGCTATGGACCCAGTCCGTATAGTTGCTTCCATCATCTTTCAGCTTGGTTTTCTCTATGAACGCGTTCAAGTTGAGGGTGACATTAGCGTTGGCCATTGGATCTACAATATAGATTGTAAAGACAATTTTAGACTAAGTTCATGATAATTAAGTTCACATAATCAAATTATTTAATGAACTCCCACTTAGATAGACATCTCTCTAGTCAACCAAGTGATACATGATCCATGTCAACTAGCCCATGTCCGATCGTCACGTGAGATGGACTAGTCATCCATGGTGAACATCTCCATGTTGATCGCATCTTCTATACGACTCATGTTCGACCTTTCGGTCTTCCGTGTTCTGAGGCCATGTATGTACATGCTAGGCTCGTCAAGTCAACCTAAGTGTTTTGCATGTGTAAATCTGGCTTACACCCGTTGTATGCGAACGTTAGAACCTATCACACCCGATCATCACATTGTGCTTTGGAACAACGATCCTTAGCAACGGTGCACAGTTAGGGTGAACACATTTCTTGAAATTTTATTAGAGATCATCTTATTTACTACCGTCATTCTAAGGAAATAAGATGTAAACATGATAAACATCACATGCAATCAATATAGTGACATGATATGGCCAATATCATCTTGCTCCTTTGATCTCCATCTTCGGGGCAACATGATCATCACTATCACCGGCACGACACCATGATCTCCATCATCATGATCTCCATCATCGTGTCTTCATGAAGTTGTCTCACCAACTATTACTTCTAACTATGGCTAATAATTAGCAATAAAGTAAAGTAATTACATGGCATTTATGATTGACACGTAGGTCTTACAATAAAATAAGACAACTCCTATGGCTCCTGCCTGTTGTCATACTCATCAACATGCAAGTCGTGAATCCTATTACAAGAACATGATCAATCTCATACATCACAATGCATCACATCACATCCTTTTGGCCATATCACATCACAAGGCATATGCTGCAAAAACCAGTTAGACGTCCTCTAATTTGGAGTTGCAAGTTTTTACGTGGCTTCTATAGGTTTCTAGCAAGAACGTTTCTTACCTACGCCAAAACCACAAAGTGATATGCCAATTGCTATTTACCCTTCATAAGGACCCTTTTCATCGAATCCAATCCGACTAAGGCCCCTCCCGTCCCCTCTCTCCTTTGCTACGCCTTGGGCCAGGTGCGAGGGGCGCAGCAGCCCACCTAGGGGCTGGTTCCCTCCACCTTCGGCCCATGCTGCTCTCCGGGGCCTGGGCCCCCTCCGGTGGACCCCCGGAACCCTTTCGGTGGTCCCGGTACATTACCGGGGACACCCGGAACACTTCCGGTAACCAAAACCCCACTTCCTATATATCAATATTTGTCTCCGGACCATTTCGGAACTCCTCGTGATGTCTGGGATCTCATCCGGGACTCCGAACAACCTTCAGTAACCACATACACCATTTCCGTATAACCCTAGCGCCATCGAACCTTAAGTGTGTAAACCCTACGGGTTTGGGAGACACGTAGACATGATCGAGACACCTCTCTGATCAATAACCAACAACGGGATCTGGATACCCATGTTGGCTCCCACATGCTCCACGATATTCTCATCGGATGAACCACGATGTCGGGGATTCATGAATCTCGTATACAATTCCCTTTGTCTATCGGTATGATACTTGCCCGAGATTCGATTGTCGATATCCGTATACCTTGTTCAATCTCGTTACCGGCAAGTCTCTTTACTCGTTCCGTAATACATCATCCCGTGACTAACTCCTTAGTCACATTGAGCTCATTATGATGATGTCTTACCGAGTGGGCCCAGAGATACCTCTCCGTCACACGGAGAGACAAATCCCAGTCTCGATTCATGCCAACCCAATAGACACTTTCAGAGATACCCGTAGTGCACCTTTATAGCCACCCAGTTATGTCGTGATGTTTGGCACACCCAAAGTATTCCTACGGTATCCGGGAGTTGCACAATCTCATGGTCTAAGGAAATGATACTTGACATTAGAAAAGCTTTAGCAGACGAACTACACGATCTTGTGCTATGCTTAGGATTGGGTGTTGTCCATCACATCATTCTCCTAATGATGTGATCTTGTTATCAATGACATCCAATGTCCATGGTCATGAAACCGTGACCATCTATTGATCAACGAGCTAGCCAACTAGAGGCTCACTAGGGACATGTTGTGGTCTATGTATTCACACATGTATTACGGTTTCCGGTTAACACAATTATAGCATGAAAAATAGATAATTATCATGAACAAGTAAATACAACACTAACTATTTTATTATTGCCTCTAGGGCATATTTCCAACACTCAGGCCACCAGCGCGTTACCAGCCGGCGTGCCTCCAGCCGGGGCATCGCTGGGCGGCTCGACTCCCGCCCCGGAGGAGGTCGCTGCCTTCGGGTCGGACTCCTTGGCCTTCAAGGCAGCCTCCATGGTCCCAGCCGTCTCGCCGCTCGAGTCGGTGCTCTCATGGGCAACCTCCTCGTCTGTGGGGCCTTGTGGGTTGCCAAAGAAGTCTTCAGGCATTGGCACGCCGCCCTCGCCGAGCATCGGCAGGAACTCATCCGCGTTGACATACGACGCGAGCTCATTGGACCGGCGGACAAGGGCCAACTCACGGGCGTCCCGCTCCTTGGTTGGCTCGTCCTGCATAGTGGCCAGCCGGCCCAAGTCCATGCCGCGATACCACGACGTGACGAACCGAAGCGCCATCTGCTCACCGGCTCGGGCCACTGATGCCTTCCAGGCCTCGAGCCGGGCCACGGCCTGTTCCAGCCACAAGGACATGCCGTTCTCCGGCGCCCCGCCACGGACCGGCCACAAGGCGGCGATGACCTCCTTGCCGGCCGTCTTCAGCCGCTCCACGCTCCGCTCGAGGTGGATCAGCCGATGTTCAATGGCGAGCCAAGCTCCACCACATCCCACATGGTGTCCTCCTCGATGGAGCGCCTGCGCGCATGAAGGCATTCCCGGTGCTCCTCGACGGCGCGCTCAGCACGGTGCGTAGTCTCCGGGAAGCGCCCTAAAGAAGAAAGGGAAGAAGGGGAGAAAAGAAAATCAAGAACAAGAACCAACAAAGAGAAAGGCAACCAGCTGGAGAGAAGAAAAACAAACACTTACGTTCAATGGAGTCGTCCACATCGATGGCGAAGTGGAGCAAGGAATCCTTCTCCGATGCCAGCGCTGCCTCCGCCTCGGCGAGGGAGCCCTTAACCTCCTCGACCGACCTCTCGAGGTGGGTCACCTCACTTTGGAGGGCGGCGGTCCGCCGGGCGGCTGCGTCCGCCTCCTTGATGGCCTTTTCCTTGGCCGTCACCTCCCGCGCCACGTCGGCCTTGACGCGGTCCTGGGCCGCCTCCTGATCCACCAACAGCGTGGCCAGCCGGTCCTTCTCCTGAGTGACCGCCTGGACGCTTTCCGCCAGCCGGTCCCACTCAGAGACAACCCCGGTCTTCTCCGTCTAGAGGGCGGTCAGCTCACCTGCAAGACAAAGCAGGCGTCAGCCGGCCCTTCTACGTCCGTTCCAGCTATCAAACAACTGGCCCACCTCTCAGGGGCTACGTGCCCCCCTTGCAAGAATCGACATACCTTGCACCCGCGTCAACTCCTCCTCCACCCGGTAGAAACCGTACTTGCCGCGGTCGTGGATGGAGACCGCCTCCTGGAATAGCTTCTGCCTTTGGGAGTTCCCCTCCTGTCGCACAGATCCAAAGTCAAAACATGCTCAAGGATATCCGGCCTGGCTGCCCGTCAGCCGGTCAGCCGGCCCGCATATCAGGGTCTACACCCAGTGGGTGCGATTGCGCGCCCCCACTGAAATTTTTAAGAAGAGCGATTGGGCTTACCTCCGCACGCTACAAGGTGGCATCTGCCACCTCCGTGAACTAGGCCAATTCCTGGCAACACTGGTCCAGGACACTCCCCAACTACCCGAACGAGTGGACCGGGCCTCCTGTCGGGGGAGCCGGAAGGGCTGGGACGCGCGCCAGCGTCTCCCAGTCTCGGAGCACGTCCTGCATGGTCCGCAGGGTCCTCCGGGCCCGGCCGCCATTTCCACCCTTCCCCGGGATCGCCAAGGTGCCGGCCGCCGGGGGCGGGTTGATGACAGCGAGGGTCCGGGAGTCGCCCCCCGCCGACCCCTCGCCCGTCGCCGTCACCGCCTCCTCCTCCTACCACTCCAACACGACGGCCACAGCAAACTGCACCTCCGTCTTCATGGCCGCCACCTCCGGCGTCGCCTCCGATGTCGCCTCCGGCGCCGCCTACGAGGCCATTGGAGCCTCCATTATTTTGACCCGGGCCGGCTCGGCCGCAGGCGGAGTCGCATCCGGCACCCCCAGCCGGGTCGCCTCAAGAGCCTGCTCCATGGTCGCCGCCCTCGTTCGGGCCGCCTCCTCCATGGACGGGGGCGCACGCGGATCCACTAAGGATGATCATTCGACCAAACAGACCATCCTGCTCATGTGGCCACCCCTGATCGACAGGCTCTGGTAGTTGATCAAGTGGTGGGAGGCACTCGACTCAGAAAGGTCCTTATGGACGGTGGCAGCGGTCTGAACATCCTTTATGCGGATACCCTGAAAGGGATGGGCATTCCGATGTCCCGACTAGGCGAAAGCAACATGCAATTTCATGGAGTTATCCCAGGGAAGAAGGCTAACTCACTCGGCCAGATTGCATTGGACGTGACGTTTGGGAAAAATAAAAAAATCAAAAGGAAAAGTTGACGTTTGAAGTCGTAGATTTCTAGAGTGCCTATCACGCCATTTTGGGTCGACCCACGTATGCTCGTTTCATGGCCCGACCATGTTACGTGTATCTCAAGTTGAAAATGTCGGGCCCTAATGGTGTGATCACGGTCACTGGCAATCGGCAGTGAGCTGAAGAATGCCTCCAGCAAGGCTCCAAGATCGTCGATCATCACATGGCCATGGTCGAGCTGGAGGAGTACAAGAAGAGCGCTGACCCTGCTGATTTGCTCCGCGCAAAGAATCCCGCGTCTGAGTTGGCGTTTCAGTCGGCAGGAGAAGTGAAGAAAGTGCACATCCACCCGACGGATCCAACTGCTACCCCGACAAAGATATCATCAACACTCGACAGCAAATAGGAAGCCGAACTCGCCCTGTTCCTCCATGAGAACTGGGATATCTTCGCATGGAAGCCTGCTGACATGCCGGGGGTTCCGAGGGGACTGGCTGAGCACCATCTGAGAGTTGATCCGAAAGCTAAGCCCATCAGGGAGCATTTGCGTCGATCAGCGGCAGAGAAGCGCAAAGCAATCGGTGAAGAAGTGGCCTGTCTCTTACAAGCCAAGTTCATTTGGGAGATTTACCACTCCGAGTGGCTCTCGAATGTCATGATGGTGCCCAAAAAGGATAAGTCGTTGCGCATGTGCATTGACTTCAAACATCTCAATCGGGTCTCTTGATCTAGCAAGAGGGAGCGGAGAGGTAGAAGAGTTCTCTGGCAGCATGACGGTGCTCCGGCGATGGTGGTGGAGCTATTCCGACAGGGCTTTGCCTAAGCACTGCAGAAAACCGATCTAGAGGAGAAAACTATGCACTAGAGGAACGGTAGCACGTGGCTGAAAATCTAGTGCCAAAAACCCTAAAACCTCTAGTATATATAGGAGGAAGAGAGGAGGAGGCTTGGCTCCCAAGGATCTATCCCTTGGTTCGGCCGAACCAAGGAGGATTGGAGGATTCCTCCTCCAATCCTAGTAGGACTAGGACTCCTCCTTATTTTTGCCTTTTTTTGCCTTTTTCCACCTTTTTCTCTTTGGGCTTTTCTTCCCAGCCACATGGGCCTTGTGTGGGACATACACCATCCCACTAAGGGCTGGTATTTACTCTCCCACAGCCCATGTAGCCTCTTGGATCGAAATACACCTCCCGATGGTCTCCCGGTACACTACTGGCACTCCCGGTACACTACCGATGAGCCCGAAACCTTTCCGGCGACCAAAACAGGACTTCCTATATATCAATCTTTACCTCTGGACCATTCCGGAGCTCCTCGTGACATCCGGGATCTCATCCGAGACTCCGAACAACCTTCAGTCACCACCATACATAAATCTATACTACCGAAACGTCATCGAACCTTAAGTGTGCAGACCCTGCGGGTTCGAGAACTATGTAGACATGACCGAGACACCTCTACGGTCAATAACCAATAGCGGGACCTGGATGCCCATATGGGTTCCTACAAATTCTACGAAGATCTTTATCGGTCGAACCTCTATGTCAAGGATTCAGTTAATCTCGTATGATGTTCCCTTTGTTCTTCAGTGTGTTACTTGCCCAAGATTCGATCGTCGGTATCTCCATACCTAGTTCAACCTCGTTACCAGCAAGTCTCTTTACTCATTCCATAATACAAGATCCCGTGACTAACACTTAGTCACATTGCTTGCAAGGCTTATTGTGATGTTGTATTACCGAGTGGGCCCTGAGATACCTCTCCGTCACACGGAGTAACAAATCCCAGTCTTAATCAATGCCAACCCAACAGACACCCTCGGAGATACCTGTAGAGCACCTTCATAGTCACCCAGTTACGTTGCGACGTTTGATACACACAAGGTACTCCTCCGGTGTCAGTGAGTTGCATGATCTCATGGTCATAGGAACATATACTTGACATGCAGAAAACAATAGCATTAAACTGACACGATCATATGCTACGTTTGTAGTTTGGGTCTTGTCCATCACACCATTCTCCCAATGATGTGATCCCGTTATCAAATGACATCTCATGTCCATGGCTAGGAAATCTTAACCATCTTTGATCAACGAGCTAGTCTATTAGAGGCATACTAGGGACATGGTTTTGTCTATGTATCCACACATGCATCTAAGTCTCCGATCAATACAATTATAGCATGGGTAATAAACGATTATCATGAACAAGGAAATATGATAATAACTAAGTTATTATTACCTCTAGGGCATATTGCCAACAGTCTCCCACTTGCACTAGAGTCAATAATCTAGTTCACATCACCATGTGATTCGCATTGTTATGAATCTAACACCCATTGAGTTCTGGGGCTCGGTCATGATTTGCATGTGAGAGAGGTCTTATAGTCAACGAGTCTGTGACATTCAGATCCGTATGTACTTTGCAAATCTCTATGTCAAACTGTAAACATTGCTACCACACTCCACTTGGTACCATTCCAAATGCCTGCTCCACTATACGTATCCAGATTTCTACTAATAGTCATCCGGATTAGTGTTAAAGCTTGCATCGACGTAACTCTTTACGACGAACCCTTTATCACCTCCATAATCGAGAAACGTTTCCTTAGTCTTTTAGTCACTAAGGATAATATTGACCGTTGTCCAGTGATCCACTTCTAGATCACTCTTGTATCCCTTGACAGACTCATGGCGAGGCACACACAGGTGCGATACACAGCATAGCATACTATACAAAGCCTATGGCTAAGGCATAGGGGACGACATTCGTCCTTTCTCTTTCTTCTGCCATTGTCGAGCTTTGAGTCTCACTCAACTTCACACCTCACAAATCAGGCGAGAACTCTTTCTCTGACCGATCCATTTTGAACTCTTTCAAAATCTTGTCAAGGTATGTACTCATTGAAAGTCTCACCAAGCATCTTGATCTATCTGTATAGATCTTGATGCTCAACAATTAGGTAGCTTTATCCAGGTCTTCCTTTGAAATACTCTTTTCAAACAACCGTTTATGCTTTCCAGAAATTCTACATCATTTCCGATCAATAATATGTCATCCACATATACTTATCAGAAATTCTATAATGCTCCCACTCACTTTATTGTAAATACAAGTTTCTCGTAAACTCTATATAGACTCAAAAACTTTGATCACCTCATCAAAGTGTATATTCCAAGTCCGAGATGCTTGCTTCAGTTCATAGAAGAATCACTGAAGCTTGCACACCTTTTATCATCCTTAGGACTGACAAAACCTTCTGGTTGTATCACATACAACCTTTCCTCAAGTAAACCGTTAAGGAAACTATGTTTTTATATCCATCTGCCAGATTTCATAATTGAAAAATGTAGCAACTGCTAACATAATTCCAACAGACTTTAGCATCGCTACGAGTGAGAAAGTCTCATCGCAGTCAACTCCTTGAAATTGTCGTAAACTTCTTTGCAACAAGTCGAGCTTTACAAATGGTGACATTTACCATGAGCGTCTGTCTTCATTTTAAACATCCATTTGTACTCAACGACATGCTGTCCAGCAAGCAAGTCTACCAAAGTCTATACTTGGTTTTCATACATGGATCATTTCTTGGACTTCATGGCCTCTAACCATTTGTCGGAATCGGGGCCCATCATCGCTTCTCCATATCTCGTAGGTTCATCGTTGTCCAACAACATGACCTCCAAGACAGGGTTGTCGTACCGCTCAGGAGCAGTACACATCCTTGTCGACCTACGAGGTTTGATAGTAACTTGATCCGAAGCTTCATGATCATCATCATTAACTTCCTCTTCAACTAACGTAGGCTTCACAGAAACTAATTCCTGCATCGCGCTACTCTCTGGTTGAACAAAGGTTCAACAACCTCATCAAGTTCTATCTTCCTCCCACTCAATTCTTTCGAGAGAAAATCTTTCTCGAGAAAGGACCCAGTTTTAGCAACAAACACTTTATGCTTGGATCTGAGATAGAAGGTTTACCCAACTGTCTTCCGGGTATTCTATGAAGATGCATTTGTCCGCTTTGGCTTCGAGCTCATTACGTGAAAACCTATTTCACATAAGTGTTACAGCCCCAAACATTAAGAAATGACAGCTTAGGTTTCTATCAAACCATAATTCACACGGTGTCATCTCAACGGATTTAGATGGTGCCCTATCTAAAGTGAATGTAGGTGTCTCTAATGCATAACCCCAAAATTATAGTAGCAAACCGTAAGAGACATCATAGCAAGCACCATTTTCAATAGAGCACGACTATGATGTTCGAACACACCATCACACTATGGTGTTCCAGGTGGCGTGAGTTGTGAAACAACTTTCACATTGTCTAAAGTTGTATGCCAAACTCGTAACTCAGATATTTACCTCCATGATCATATCGCAGACATTTTTATCTTCTTGTCACGATGATCTTAATCTTCAATCTGAATTTGCTTGAACCTTTCAAACGATTCAGACTTGTGTTTCATTAAGTAGATATACACTATATCTACTCAAATCATCAGCGAAGGTAAGAAAATAACGATATCCACCGCATGCTACAAGACTCATTGGATTGCATACATCAACATGTATCATTTCCAATAAATCACTTGCCCGCTCCATCCATCTGGAAACGGGGTCCTTAGTCATCTTTCCCAAGAGGCATGGTTCGCATGTCTCAACCGATTCGAAATCAAATAAGTCCAAAGATACATCAGCATGGAGTTTCTTCATGCGCTTTATACCAATATAACATTTAGCGGCAGTGCCACAAGTATGTGGCACTATCATTATTAACTTTGTATCTTTTGACATCAATGTTATGAACATGTGTATTACTACGATCAAGCTTTCAACAAACCATTCTCAATGGGTGCACGACCATTGAAGGTATTATTCATGTAAACAGAATAACCATTATTCTCTAACTTAAATGAATAACCGTGTTGCAATAAACACGATCTAATCACATTCATGATCAATGCAAAACACCAAATAACATTTATTTAGGTTTGTCACTAATCCCGAAGGTAGAGAGAGCATGCGATGTTGATGACATCAACCTTGGAAACATTTCCAACACACATCGTCACCTCACCCTGAGCTAGTTCTCCGTTTATTCCGTAGCTTTTATTTCAAGTTACTAACATTTAGCAACCGAACCGGTATCCAATACCCAGGTGCTACTAGGAGTACTCGCAAGGTACACATCATTAACACGTATATCAAATATACTTATGTCGATGTTGCCAGTCTTCTTATCAACCAAGTATCTAGGGTTGTTCCGCTTTAGCGACCGCTCTCCTCATAATCGAAGCACTTAGTCTTGGGTTTGGGTTCAACTTTGGGTTGCTTCACTGGAGCAGCAACTGACTTGCTATCCATCAAGTTTCCCTTCTTGCTTTCCCTTCTCGAAACAAGTTGTTTGACTAACCATCAACACTTGATGCTCCTTCTTGATTTCTACCTTCGTGATGTCAAACATCACAAATAGCTCAGGGATCATTATTTCTATCCCTGCCATTTTATAGTTCATCACCAAGTTCTAGTAGCTTTAGTGACAGTGACTTGGATAACTATATCAATCACTATCTTATCTGGAAGATCAACTACCACTCGATTCAAGCGATTGTAGCACCCAGACAATCTGAGCACATGCTCAATGATTGAGCTATTCTCTTTCATCTTGCAGGCAAAGAATCTTGTTGGATATCTCATATCTCGCAACACGGGCACGAGCCTGAGATCCTAATTTCAGCTCTTAGAACATCTCATATGTTCCGTGACGTTCAAAATGTTTCGGAGCCTCAATTCTAAGACGTAATGCATGACGCACTAAACTATCAAGTAGTCATCAGAACGTGCCTGTCAGATGTTCACAACATCTACAAATGATGCTGGAGGGGTTGGCGCACCAAGCGGTGCATTAAGGACATAAGCCTTCTGTGCAGCAACAAGGACAATTCTCAGATCACGGAGCCAGTCCGCAATATTGCTACCATCATCTTTCCACTCTCTTTCTCTAGGAACATATAAAAATTCAAGGGAGCTGCAGCGTGAGCTAGTAATCTACAACACAGTTTGCAAAGACACTTCTGACTATGTTCATGATAATGAGTTCAATTAATCATATTACTTAAGAACTCCCACTCAAATTGACATCCCTCCGGTCAACCGAGTGATACATGATCCAAATTCACCAACTCAAGTCCGATCATCATGTGAGTTGAGGTGGTTTCAATGGTGAACATCATCATGTTGATCATATCTGCTATATGACTCGTGTTCGACCTTTCGGTCTCTTGTGTTCCGAGGCCATGTCTGTACATGCTAGGCTCGTCAAGTTTAACCCGAGTGTTCTGCATGTGCAACACTGGCTTGCACCCGTTGTATGTGAACGTAGAGTCTATCACACCTGATCATCACGTGGTGTCTCAACACGACGAACTTTCGCAATGGTGCACACTCGGGGAGAACACAATTCATCTTGAAATTTAAGTGAGATCACCTTATAATGCTATTGTTGTCCTAAGCAAAACAAGGTGCATAAAAGGACTAACATCACATGCAAATCATAAGTGACATGATATGGCCATGAACTTGTGCTTTTGATCTCCATCTTGAAAGCACCGGCATGATCTCCATCATCACCGGCATGACACCATGATCTCCATCATCTTGGTCTCCATCAATGTGTCGCCATCGGGGTTGTTGCGCGCATCATGCTTGTACTACTATTGCTACCGTTTAGCGATAAAGTAAAGCATTACATAGCGCTTAATGATTGACACACAGGTCATACAATAATTAAAGACAACCCTATGGCTCCTGCCAGTTGCCGTACTCATCGAAATGCAAGTCATGATATTCTATACAATACATGATCATCTCATACATCACATATATCACATCATGTAGTTGGCCATATCACATCACGACATACCCTGCAAAAACAAGTTAGACGTCCTCTAATTGTTGTTGCATGTTTTACGTGGCTGCTACGGGTATCTAGCAAGAACAATTCTCATCTATGCAAAAACCACAACGGTGATACACTAGTTGCTTTTCATCCTTCTCAAGGACCGCCTTTGTCGAATCTGATCCAATTGAAGTGACAGAAACTGGCACCCGCAAGCCATCTATGCAACAAGTTGCGGTTGAGGGAACCGGTCTCTCGTAAGAGTACGAGTAATGTTGGTCAGGGCAGCTTCATCTCACAATACCGCTGAACCAAAAAATGACCAAGGGAGGAAGCAATATAAACATCAACGCCCACAAACTCTTTGTGTTCTACTCAAGATATCATCTACACATAGACCTAGCTCTGATACCACTGTTGGGGAACGTCCCATGGGAAACAAAAAATTTCCTACGTTCACGCAAGACCTATACATGGTGATGAGCATCTACGAGAGGGAGAGTAGATCTACATACCCATGTAGATCGCTAAGCGGGAAGCGTTAAAAAACGCAGTTGGTGTAATCGAACGTCTTTGCGATCCAAATCGCCGAGTGTCCCGCGATCTCATCACGATCCATCCCGCGATCCAATCATGATCTGTCTCGTGAACTCATCATGATCCGTCCCGCGAACTCATCACGATCCGTCCCGCGAACTCATCACGATTCGTCTCGCGATCTTGATCATAGTCCTTTCGATCAAGCGCCGAATGGACGGCACCTCCGCATTCAGCACACGTATAGCTTGATGACGATCTCCGCCTTCTTGACACATCAAGAGGGAGCGGAGAGGTAGAAGAGTTCTCCTGCAGCATGACGGCGCTCCGGCGATGGTGGTGGAGCTATTCCGACAGGGTTTTGCCTAAGCACTGCAGAAAACCGATCTAGAGGAGAAACTATGCACTAGAGGAACGGGTAGCACGTGGCTGAAAATCTAGTGCCAAAAACCCTAAAACCTCTAGTATATATAGGAGGAAGAGAGGAGGAGACTTGGCTCCCAAGGAGCCAGCCCTTGGGTCGGCCGAACCAAGGAGGAGACTAGGACTCCTCCTTCTTTTTGCCTTTTTTCCCTTTTTCCACCTTTTTCTCTTTGGGCTTTTCTTATCAGCCGCATGGGCCTTGTGTGGGACTTCCACCATCCCACTAAGGGCTGGTATTTACTCTCCCACAGCCCATGTAGCCTCTTGGGTCGAAATACCCCTCCCGATGGTCTCCCGATACACTACCGGCACTCCCGGTACACTACCGATGAGCCCGAAACCTTTCCGGCGACCAAAACAGGACTTCCTATATATCAATCTTTACCTTCTGACCATTCCGGAGCTCCTCGTGACATCCGGGATCTCATCCGGGACTCTGAACAACCTTTGGTCACCACCATACATAACTCTATACTACCGAAACGTCACCGAACCTTAAGTGTGCAGACCCTGCGGGTTCGAGAACTATGTAGACATGACCGAGACACCTCTACAGGCAATAACCAATAGAGGTACCTGGAGGCCCATATTGGTTCCTACATATTCTATGAAGATTTTTATCGGTCGAACCTCTATGTCAAGGATTCAGTTAATCCCGTATGATGTTCCCTTTGTTCTTCGGTATGTTACTTGCCCGAGATTCGATCGTCGGTATCTCCATACCTAGTTCAACCTCGTTACCGGGAAGTCTCTTTACTCGTTCTGTAATACAAGATCCTGTGACTAACACTTAGTCACATTGCTTGCAAGGCTTATTGTGATGTTGTATTACCGAGTGGGCCCTGAGATACCTCTCCGTCACACGGAGTAACAAATCCCACTCTTGATCCATGCCAACCCAATAGACACCCTCGGAGATACCTGTAGAGCACCTTTATAGTCGCCCAGTTACATTGAGACGTTTGATACACACAAGGTACTCCGTCGGTGTCAGTGAGTTGCATGATCTCATGGTCATAGGAACATATACTTGACATGCAGAAAACAGTAGCAATAAACTGACACGATCATATGATACGTTTGTAGTTTGGGTCTTGTCCATCACACCATTCTCCCAATGATGTGATCCTGTTATCAAATGACATCTCATGTCCATGGCTAGGAAATCTTAACCATCTTTGATCAACGAGCTAGTCTATTAGAGGCATACTAGGGACATGGTTTTGTAGATCCAACTGTGTTTCTTAACGCTTCCCGCTTAGCGATCTACAAGGATATGTAGATCCACTCTCCCTATCGTAGTTGCTCATCACCATGGATAGATCTTGCGTGCGCGTAGGAAATTTTTTGTTTCCCATGCAACGTTCCTCAACAGTGGCATCATGAGCTAGGTCTATGTGTAGATGAGATCTCGAGTAGAACACAAAGAGTTTGTGGGCGTTGATGCTTAGATTGCTTCCTCCCTTGGTCGTGTTTTTATTTAGCGGTATTGTGGGATGAAGCGTCCTGGACCAACCTTACTCGTACGCTTACGAGAGACCGGTTCCATCGACTGACGTGTAACTTCGTTGCACAAAGATAGCTGGCGGGTGTCTGTTTCTCCTACTTTAGTTGGATCATATTCAACAAAGGCGGTCCTTGAGAAGGTTGAAAAGCAACTTATGTATCACCATTGTGGTTTTATGTAGGTGAGAATTGTTCTTGCTAGATACCCTTAGCAGCCACGTAAAACTTGCAACAACAATTCTTCAAACTTCGAAAAACTCAAGGAATTTGCATATAAATGTTGTGTAAAAATTTCAGAATTGTTTGACGCTCCAGTAAAATCAGATAATTCATATACTGGACGCAAAACTTTTTGTTTTTGCACAGAATCAAACAAGCAAGTATCCACACTATCCCAAAGGCTTTACTTGGCACTTTATTGAAATAAAAGACACAAATCATGATTACTACAGTATCCTAAGCATGTGAACACACAAAAACATAAAGTAAAAGTGTTGTGTTGTCTCCCAACAAGCGCTTTTTCTTTAATTCCTTTTAGCTAGGCATGATGATTTCAAAGATGCTCGTATAGGAAAATTAATTGAAACATGCAAAAGATCATCATGAATCTCATGACAAGCAAATTTAAGTATAACCCACTTCCTATTCATAGGGATTTTGTGAGCAAACAATTTATGGGAACAAGAATCATCTAGCATAGGAAGGCAAAACAAGCATAACTTCAAAACTTTGAACACATAGAGAGGAAACTTGATATTATTGCAATTCCTACAAGCATGTTCCTCCCTCATAATAATTTTCAGTAGCATCATGAAGGAATTCAACAATGTACACATAAAGCATTATTTTCATGATCTACAAGCATACAAATTTTACTACTCTCCACACAAGAAAATTTCTTCTCATTCATAATAGTGGGAGCAAACTCAACAAAATAACTATCATGTGAAGCATAATCCAATTGAAAATTAAAATCATGATGAAAAGTCGCATGGTTATCATTATTCATTATATCATACATGTCATCACAATAATAATCATAAATAGGAGGCATGCTTTCATCATAATAAATTTGCTCATCAATACTTGGGGGACTAAACATATTATCTTAATCAAACTTAGCATCCCCAAGCTTGTGGCTTCGCATATCATTAGCATCATGAATATTGAGAGAATTCATACTAACAATATTTCTACCATGCTCATCACTCAAAGATTTAGTGCCAAACATTTTAATAACTTCTCCTTCTAACACTTGAGCACAATTTTCCTTTCCATCATTTTACCGAAAGACATTAAAAAGATGAAGCATATGAGGCAACCTCAATTCCATTTTTTATAGTTTTATTTTATAAAACCAAACTAGTGAAAAACAAGAAACTAAAAGATTTTATTTCAAGATCTAAAGATATACCTTCAAGCACTCACCTCCCCGATAACGGCGCCAGAAAAGAGCTTGATGTCTACTACACAACCTTCTTCTTGTAAACTCGTGTTGGGCCTCCAAGCGCAGAGTTCTATAGGACAGTAGCAATTTTCCCTCAAGTGGATGACTTAAGGTTTACCAATCTATGGGAGCTGTAGGATGAAGATGGTCTCTCTCATACAACCCTACAACCAAATAACAAAGAGTCTCTTGTGTCCCCAACACACCCAATACAATGGTAAATTGTATAGGTGCACTAGTTCGGCGAAGAGATGGTGATACAAGTGTAATATGGATGGTAGATAAAGGTTTTTGTAATCTGAAATATAAAAACAAAAAGGTAGCAAGTAACAAAAGTGAGCAAAAATGGTATTGCAATGCTTGAAAACAAGGCTTAAGGTTCATACTTTCACTAGTGCAAGTTCTCTCAACAATACTAACATAGTTCACTCCAAAGTCACAAATAGCGGAGAAATAACGAAGAAATCATTGTAGGGTATGAAACCATCTCAAAGTTATCTTTTCCGATCAATCTTATGAGCTATCCCTATAAGTGTCACGAACAGCCCTAGAGTTCGTACTAAAATAACACCTTAAGACACACATCAACCAAAACCCTAATGTCACCTAGATACTCCAATGTCACCACAAGTATCCATGGGCTTGATTATACGATATGCATCACATAATTTCAGACTCATCATGTTCAATCCAACACAAAGAACTTCAAAGAGTGCCCCAAAGTTTCTACCAGAGATTCAAGACAAAAACATGTGCCAACCTGTATGCATAGATTCCCAAGGTCACGGAACCCGCAAGTTGATCACCAAAACATACATCAAGTTGATCAATAGAACATCCCATTGTCACCACGGATACCCCATCGCAAGACATACATCAAGTGTTCTCAAATCCTTAAAGACTCAATCCGATAAGAAAACTTCAAAAGAAAAACTCAGTTCATCACAACAAGATAGAGAGGGGAAAACTCCATATGATTCATCTATATCAATAAGACTCGCGGTACATCAAGATCGTGTCATCTCAAGAACACGAGAGAGAGAGAGAGATCAAACACATAGCTACTGGTACATGCCCTCGGGCCCGAGGGTGAACTACTCCCTCCTCGTCATGGAGGCCGCCGGGGTGATGAAGATGGCCTCCGGTGATGGTTTCCCCCTCCGACAGGGTGCCAGAACGGGCTCCCGATTGGTTTTTTGTGGCTTTGGAAGATTGCAGCGGCGGAACTCCCGATATTGGTTTCTATATTTATAGGAATTTTTGGCGTCGATCTCACGTCAAGGGGTGCCACGAGGCGGTGACAAACCTACTAGGCGCGGCCAGGGGGGTGGCCGCGCCTGGCAGGCTTGTGACCTCCTCGTGGATCTTCTGGCCCAACTCCAATGCTTCGAGGGTCTCTTTTGGTCCAGAAAAAATCATACTAAATTTTCAGCCCATTCCAAAAACTTTTATTTCTACACAAAAAACGACACCATGGTAGTTCTGCTGAAACCAGCGTTAGTTCGGGTTAGTTCTAATAAAATCATACCAAAATCATATAGAATTAGTGTAAACATCGCATGAATACTTCATAAATTATAGATATGTTGGAGACGTATCAAGTCCCAAAAATAATATAAAATGGCATATTAATGCATATAGAACATCCAAAACAGATAATATAATAACATGACATCATCAAAAATTATAGATATGTTGGAGACGTATCAGCATCCCCAAGCTTAATTCCTACTCGTCCTCGAGTAGGTAAATGGTAAAAACAGATTTTTTTGATGTGTAGTGCTACCTAACATATTTATCCATGTAATATTCTCTATTGCAGCATCAATATTCAGATCCATAAGACTCAAAACAAAATCTCAATATTGATATAAAAACAATAACATCTCAAGCATACTAGCAAAGCAATTGTATCTCTTCAAAATATAATGGCAAAAGAAAGTTATCCCTACAATATCATATGGTATGGCTATGCTCCATCTTCCCCACACAAAGTATTTATATCATGCACAACCCCGATGACAAGTCAAGCAATTGTTTCACAGTTATTATGTTCTCAAACCGTTTCAACTCTCATGCAATACATGAGCGTGAGCCATGGATTTAGCATATAGGTGGAATAGAATGTGGTGGAGGTTGTCAAGGAAAAGGAGAAGATAGTCTCACATCAACTAGGCATATCAACGTGCTATGGAGATGCCCATCAATAGATATCAATGTGAGTGATTAAGGATTGCCATGCAACGGATGCACTAGAGCTATAAGTGTATGAAAGCTCAAAAATAAACTAAGTGGACGTGCATCATGAAGAAAAATTCCACTGGTTATATGAAAGTGCCAAAATAGAAGACTCTCTACAATGAAGATCATGGTGCTACTTTGAAGCACTAGTGTGGAAAAAGATAGGAGCAATGTCCCTTCTCTCTTTTCTCTCATCATTTTTTTGGTGGGCATCTAAGTCCTCTTTTATTCATCATTTTTACTTGGGCTTCGCTGGCCTCTTTTATTTTTCATAAAGTTTGGAATCTCATCCCCACTTGTGAGGGAATCATAGCTTCCATCATCCTTTCCTCGCATGGGAAATGCTCTAATAAGGATAATCATCACACTTTTATTTACATACAACTCAAAAGAAAATTACAACTCGAAAGTCGAAACCTAGAACAAAATATGACTCTATATGCAAAATGAAAGTGGTGGTGCATGTCATGATAAAAGGAAACAGTGGAGGTTACATGGCAATATATCTCGGAATGGCTATGGAAATGCCATAATAGGTAGGTATGGTGGCTGTTTTGAGGAAATATATATGGTGTCTGTTTTGAGGAAGGTATATGGTGTCTGTTTTGAGGAAGGTAGATTTGTTGTACCGGCAAAAGTTGCGCGGTACTAGAGAGGCTAGCAAAGGTGGAAGGGCGAGAGTGCGTATAATCCATGGACTCAACATTAGTCATAAAGAACTCACATACTTATTGCAAAAGTCTATTAGTCATCGAAGCAAAGTATTAGATGTCTGCTCCTAGGGGAGAGGTTGGTAGGAGTTAACCATCACGCGCTCCCGACCCTCACACAAAGGTCGACAATCTATAAACAAACCATGCTCCGACTTCCTTACCTAACGGTTCACCATACGTGCATGCTACGGGAATCACAAACATTTACACAAGTATTTTTGCCAAATCACAATTACTTCCTAACATTACTCTTAACATTATCATCTTTATATCTCAAAACTTTATGGAAGGGATCAAACTTCTCAAAAATACTCAATGCACTTAATATGGAAATTTTTATTATATCCCTCTTGGATGCCTATCATATTAGGAATAAATTCATAACCTAGACCAATTACCATGTTGTTTAAAGACTCTCAAAATAATATAACTGAGGTACAGGAGTTCAATTATTTTTGTAAAACGCAAACACCACCCTGCTCTAAAAAAAATATAAGTGAATCACATAGAGCAAACTTGCCTATCTCAAAAGATATAAGTGAAGCACATAGAGTATTCTAATAAATTCACGATTCAGCGTGTGTCTCTCAAAATATGTGTGCAGCAAGTATGATTGTGGCAAACTAAAAAGCAAAGACTCATATCATACAAGATGCTCCAATCAAAACACATATCATGTGGTGAATAAAAATATAGCCTCAAGTAAATTTACCAATGGATTGAAGACGAAAGAGGCGATGCCTTCCGGGGCATCCCCAAGCTTAGGCTCTTTGTCATAATTTCATATGACTTGGGGTGCATTGGTCATCCCCAAGCTTAGGCTCTTGCCACTCCTTATTCCATAGTCCATCAAATCTTTACCCAAAACTTGAAAACTTCACAACACAAAACTTAACAGAAAACTCGTGACATCCGTTAGTATAAGAAAATAAATAACCGCTTTAGGTACTATTGTGAAATCATTATTTATTTATATTGGTGTAATAACTAATTTATTCTAACTTCTACATGGTTCATAGCCCATGATACAACCCATAGATTCATCAAAATACGTAAACAACTCAAAGAAAACAGAATCTGTCAAAAACAGAACACTCTGTAGCAATCTGAAAACTTCGTATACTTTTGTAAATCAACAAATTCTTAAAAATTAGGAAAACCTGGGAAATTTATATAACAATCCTGTGTAAAACTTTCATACTCATTCGGTGCTCAGAAACATTTAGAAAATTCCTGGAGTGAGCGCAAAAGTTTCTGTTTTTCAGCAAGATCAAATCAACAACCACCATAGATCACCCCAAAGATTTTACTTGGCTCAAACACTAATTAAAACACCAAAACACAATTACTAAAGAAGTAATAATGTGTTAAACACTCAAAAACCGAAGCAAAAACAGAACACAAAAATATAATTGGGTTGCCTCCCAACAAGCGCTATTGTTTAACTCCCCTAGCTAGGAAAAACGCAATAGATCTAGGTATTGTCATCTTTGGTATACAACCTCAATTGCACACTTATAAGCACTAGGAGGCCCATTGTTCTTATAAATAATAATACTCCTAGGCAAAAAGTCAAGAGATCCAATGGTGGCAATTGGTTCCTTAATAATATTGAGAAAGTTAGGATGAATACTTACCATCTTAAGATCCTCATATCCTTTACTAGAAGATTCACCCTTATTTTTAGGAACATAAACAAACTTGGTAGCCTTAGGAGGGTAAATAATAGGAGTAGTTTGAACTAAGGCAAGAGTGGATCCCAAATTGGTAATAATATCCTCTAGCTTGCAAATTCCAGAGGAATCTTGTTCCAATTTTTCCTTAACTATGGGTTCCTTTTCCTTTAGATTTTTTAAGGTATCTCCTACTTTAGATCCATATTGAGTAATGTGATTATGAATCTTTTTATCCAAGTTTTTAATAAGCTCAATCGTAGCAACCTTTTTCAATAATATCAATCCTTTGCATAACATGTTCCAGAGTCAAATTTGTTCCATTAACCATGATTGGGGGTGAACCTACCAAATTTATCATAGCGCTATAAGAATCAAAGGTATGGCTTCCCAAAAAAATTCCTCCATAATGGTTTCTAGAACATATCTATTCCATGGGGAAATACCCACATAAAAATTGCGAAGGAGAATGGTAGTAGATTGCTTACAAATAGATCTATTTTGAGCATTGCAAATTCTATACCAAGCATATTTTAAGTTTTCTCCCTCCCTTTGCTTAAAATTAAGAACATCATTCTCGGGAGTGCTAGCTATAGTAGTAAGGCTAGCCATGAGTTCAAGCAATCCAACACAAGAGCAAACAAAAGGCAAACGAAAAAGGCGAACGAAAGAAGGGCGAATAAAAAGGCAAATATTTTTGGTATTTTTTGAAAATTGTTTTAGAAGTGGGGGAGAGGAAAACGAGAGGCAAATAGCAAATAATTTAAATGCAAGAGATGAGATTGTGATGGGTACTTGGTAGGCTTGATGTGTATCCTCCCCGGCAACTGCGCTAGAAATTGCCAAGTTAATGAGAGAGTTTTTATCTTGACGTTGCTATGTATCCTCCCTAGCGACGGTGCCAGAAATCCTTCCCGGCAACGGAGCTAGAAATCCTTCTTGCTACCTCTTGAGCCTGCGTTGGTTTTCCCTTGAAGAGGAAAGGGTGATGTAGCAAAGTAGACAAGTATTTCCCTCAGTTGATGAGAACCAAGGTATCAATCTAGTAGGAGGAACAAGCAAGTCACCAATAGATGCACCTATACAAATAATCAAACTCTTGCACCCAACGCTATAAAGGGGTTGTCAATCCCTTCACGGTTATTTGCAAGGATTAGATCTGATAGAGATAGATGTAAATGATTGCGGAAACTAAAAGATAAATAAATTACAGCAAGGTATTTTTGGTTTTTTTGGTTTATAGATCTGAAAATATATTATGGAAAGTAGACCCGGGGCCATAGGTTTCACTAGAGGCTTCTCTCTTGAAGGAAAATATCACGGTGGGTAAACAAATTATTGTGAAGCAATTGATAGAAAAGCGAATAATCAAGTAGATATCCAAGGCAATGATCATGCATATAGGCATCACGTCCGTGTCAAGTAGACCAAAACGATTCTTCATCTACTACTATTACTCCACACATCGACCGACTCATGCCTACCTCTAGAGTATTAAGTTCATGAAGAACATAGTAACGCATTAGGTAAAATGACATGATGTAGAGGGATAAACTCAAGCAATATGATGAAAACTCCATCTTGTTACCCTTGATGGCAACAATACAATACGTGCCTCTCTACCCCTACTTTGTCACTAGGTGAGGACACCGCAAGATTGAACCCAAAACTAAGCACTTCTCCCATTGCAAGAATTACCAATCTAGTTGGCCAAACCAAACCAATAACTTGAAGAGACTTGCAAAGATATGAAATCATGCATATAAGAATTTAGAGAAAATTCAAATAAGATTCATGGATAATCTGAACATAAACCCACAATTCATCAGATCTTGACAAACACACCGCATACGAGTATTACATCGGCTAGATCTCCATGAAGAACATGAAGAACATGGTATTGAAGATCAAAGAGAGAGAAGAAGCCATATAGCTACTAGATATGGACCCGTAGGTCTATGGTGGACTACTCATGAATCATCGGAGGGGCAATGGAGTTGATGTAGATGCCCTCCGTGATCAGATCCCCCTCCGGCAGATTATCGGAAAAGGCTCCAAGATTGGGTCTCTCAGGAACAGAGGCTTCTGTCGTCGGAAAAGTACTTGTGTGGCTCTCTTTGGTGTTGGGGGGATATTTGGGTATTTATAGGATGAAGAATAGGGTTAGGAGACCTGCCAGGAGACGGCAAGCCTGCCAGGCGTGGCTAAGGGGGTGGTCACGCCTCCAGGGCTTGTGACCTCCTAGTAGGTGCCCTCGCGTGCACTCCAAGTCTGGCAGATCTCTTTCCTTCCAGAAAAAACCATTCCGAAGATTTTTTTCCATTTGGACTCCTTTTAATATTCCATATCTGCAAAATTCAGAAACAAGAAAAAAAACATAAACTGGCACTAGGCTCTAGATTTATAGTTTAGTCCCAAAAATAATTTAAAATAGCATATTAATGCATATAAAACATCCAAAACAGATAATATAATAGCATGGCATCATAAAAAAGTATAGATACGTTGGAGACGTATCAGACATCGCTCCCAACAACCTGGGTAGCATGTTGTACACCTCTTCCCATCCACCATACAACATTCTAAGAGCTACTTGCTTGGCTTTCCATGTCTTCCCGTACTTGACCTTATACCCAAACTTATCGTAAACCCAACTCATCAACAACCTCACTTTAATGGTTGGATCCTCGGCTATATGTTGCTGGTATTTATAACCGATGAATTCCAAGGTTAGCTGACGGTGTGTGCTTCGTGCTTCTACGGGCGGCGGTGTGCATTGGTGAGTGGCTTTGCAACTTGTTATCTTCCACCAATCATCTTTTGTGAGTCTTCCATTCACTGTCCATTTGCATCTTTCTACCTCAAATTTCATGGTGTATAGCTTGTCATAGTCCGAGTGAACAACTATGAAAGGCATGTGGTGTTTGACAACATACTCACACAACCACATCTTGAATTCTAGCATGTGCTCGAACATCAAACCTTTCTTTAGGTAAGACATCGAAATCTCATTGGGTGTACTACTTGGGAATTGTCTACCCTCAATTGTCTTACTCATGCCACCGTCGACTATAGTCTTATCTGCAAGGCTAACATCACAAAACAAAGGAACTTTGTGATCCCTACGGGTGATTTTTGTGTACCACTCTGCTTCTTTCTCAGTGAATCCATCCTCGTCCAACTCATTCATCGGTCCTTCATCATCCGAGTCATCCACACAAGCACGCTGATAGATAATGTCAGGATCCATGTCCTTATGCCTTACTTGAGCCTCTACGTCACCAACAATGTTGTGTCGCCTCTCATACTCTTCCTCCAAGTCATGATCATCATCATTGATCGGTGCACTAGCTCCGAACTCATATTTGGGATACTCATTGGCTTCCACTTCAACTTCACGCTCAACATCTTTTATCAAGGTTTGGTTCAAGTCAACTTCAAAGAGAGGAGACTTGACCACCTTACTTGCAAACACTTCGAGTGACTTGATTGTCGATGATGCAACAACCTCCTTATATGCAACCCAATGCAAATTGGACCTGATAGGCATTGTCTTCATTCGACACTTGTGTGCCGATCCAACATCACATCTTCCTACTAATTCAACTTGGTCACTTGCATCCACCCACTTTAATCTTTCTGTATTTCTTCCACAACCTCTTCATAACTAGGACTCTCAATAAATATCAACACTTCCTCAGACTTGTCATCAATATCAACATTCATGAATGCCTCTTTGTCAACATAATGAATATTCACATTTTTTTCCATCTAAAAATTCAAACATAAGTACAAGAAATGCAACACATTGCTATCAAAACCACTAACAACAACTTTGTCCATCCAAATTAAGTATTAACCCTAACCCTAAATCTTAACATAAGACATAACCCTAACCCTAAATCTTAACATTACACCCTAACCCTAAATCTTATCACAATGCCACATTTTTGAAACAACAATAATCATGAACATCATATAACAACCACAATGTTCAAAACTAGGGTTACCTCATGAACAAAACAATCCAAATAGATAAATTCAACCAATAAAATTTTGTGAGATGGAGGAGGTTAACTCAAGGAACGGAAAAGACATCGGATCCACGGAGAAACCCAATCAATTTACAAGGATTTGAGAGGGGGTAGTGAGGGAAACAAAGGGAGAAAAGAGAGGCAACTCGGGATAGGCCAATGGGGGAGAAGTGAGTGAGTGGTGAGTGATGGATGAGAGCCCCATGGGCACCTAAAATATCTGGATAAGAAACGCCAAGGTGGGTCGGCGTTGCTGGAAACGTAGCGTAGGTCGGTGTTTCCGGCCTGCCACGTCACCAGGCAACTCATGCTCTGCCTGGCAGTGGGCCAGGGCAACAACGGGCCATAGGTCGACGTTTCTACGTGTGATGGAAACGACACGGTGCCTGGCGTTTCAAAAAGGTCAGATCATGAATTTTTTTTTCCGTTCGAGTCCGGTGACAAGGTCAAAACGGTGATTTCGGCCCTTCTTTTTTCCTTTGAATCTAATAGAATCTCTATACTATCAAATTTACAAAACTTTTCAAATACATATCAACATTACTACAAAGAAAAGGAAAAATAGAAAAAAATTTGGCTCTATCATTAAAAAACGAATGCATCGGCGGCCAAAGGTCACACTGACCAGGAGAGCACGAGAGACAACGAAACTCAATGGCGGTGTTGCGTGCAACGAATGGTTAGGGATGTGGGTTGAGGGGTCGGTGTGACTTGCAGAAAGGGTTGGTGTGGCCGGAGAAGTCGCGACACTTTGAGAATCTTAAGTTTGAGGCGCTCCTCAAAATCGAGCGTGTTGAGATGTATTCAAGGACTAACTCCTCAAATTTTGAGCGGCTAAAGCTTTTAGGAGAAGGGCTAGTTCTAGGTTAACTTCACAAAAAGAAAATTTGAGAAGTTACGGGGTTCTAAGGGAGGAGTTATCATGTTAGCTTAGTTTTTATTTAGGAGGTTTTCTTATGTCTACTAATTGTCATTCAATCTCGATTTTTTGCCAGCTCAGTGTGAATCTCAACGCGGAGACAACAAAGAACTTAGACACAAAGCAAACTAGATGATAATCCACACGTTGTTCTGGAAATTATTTGTTATATATCTTGATGAAGATGAAACATGGATATTTGATTATTGAATATATGTAATAAGTAGTGTAATAGTTTTCACATGGGCCCATATCTGTCCCGTGCTGGAGCCACATACGACCAACCAAGGTTGTCCTGGCTTCAAGTAGGCTATATTGCACCAAGTATTCTATAGATGGATCCTATTAATTTCTTTCCAAAGATAGGTTGTACTTAAGTGTAATCATTAATTATTTGTACATATCAAATCCCAGAAGATATCCTCCTACCTATATTCATTAAAAGTTTTCCATATAATGAATACCAAAAGATATCCTTTCCCCAACTATAAATACACATGCCAAACCTTCTCACCAATCATATTCAATTCACAATCCAAAAGCCACAAGAACACAAGATGAGAATTCCATTGTTGCTCCTCACCACTCTCCCTTTTGCTCTCCAATGCAATGCTTCCCCGGTTAGTGGAAGCGAGAAGGTGACGAACATCCGTTTCTACCTCCACAACACCCATAGCGTGAATGATCCATCCTCGGTCCTTGTCGCCGAAAACAAGAATGCCACAACCCATGCTCGTGGCTTAGTGCCCTTTAGCTCCGTCTATGTGTTTGATGACGTGCTCACCGAGGGGCCCGCGAGTACATCTAAGGTGGTTGGGAATGCACAGGGCATGTACGTTGAAACAGGGAAAGATGGGTACACGATCTTGGAAACTATTGATTGTGAGATGACAGATGGTCCGTTCAAAGGCAGCTCATTTGTGATGTTCTCAAGAAACCAATTCAGTAAGCCAGGCAGGGAGCTCCCCGTTATTGGAGGTCGTGGTGCGTTCCGAATGGCCCAAGGGTATGGCTTGCTCAGGACAGTATGCATTGACTGTATCAACTCCGTGAACCTGTCCAAGGGAGATATCATTGAGTATAATGTGACTCTCTACCTCCATTGAGTTTATATATTGTTGTGACAGGTTTTTTTGTAGCGGTAATAATAATATTGGATGATTGATTTTCCTAGTCATTGTGCTTTGTGAAAATTTCCTCTCAAATTATGATGTTAAGCTTGCATGCCACTGCTTTTCCAATAATTATCATGTCCTCGAATAGCACTACGAGTCTCAAATCGTTTGCTTTTGGGCCATTATGCACCTTTCACTTCAAACTAGCAGCCAACAGAATGGGCGTGTTGCAGTAATGATAAATACAAAACCAAAAGTATACGCCAAAACTTGATGAAGCATATACCTTTCACCGCATATTACAACAATAATAATAAATTACCACGGTATGATGCATTTTCAAAATTATCTGTTTTTGGTTCATTCCAGCCAACAAATTGAAGCAATCAACACTTTACCTCAATAGTATACCATCTATTACTTTGAGCAAGCATGCGCAATTAAGGAACTACACATATGAGCTAACCGTTGATCTTCGGGTACATCAATGTGAAGAAAGATGAAGAAAGAAACTCAATTGGGTCGTCAGGAAATAAACCACAAAAACCACATAACGGATCCGGATCATGCATGTATGAACCATTTGAAAACCCACATACAAAAACAGAGCAAGCTACACACACACACACGACATGGTGTACGCAAGAGGACTGACATGGTGTACGCATGCATGACACCAGCCATGGATTAAACCTGATGGCCCACGGCGGCGTGGGCTGTTGTCGGCGCGGGGCCCTGCCCTGATTTTGCTGCGGCTTGCGGCTGCCTCAAGCCATTGCGTCAATGATCAACAGGAGGCATCGGCGGCTGATATAAGGCGGGTGGGGGCGTCGTGTAGTGCGGTTGCGGTGGTGCCGCATACTGTTGGTGCGGCAGGGTAGGAGGCCATGGCTACGAGAAGCCATGCAACAGTGGAGGAGGGCTGCCCTGGGTGGTGCCGGCCGTGAGGGTTGTGTGCATCGCCGGGGTCTTGACCTGCTTCATCCGGCGCTCCTCCAAGCGAAGATAGGTGACGAACTTGGGGAATGAGGGTTCCGATATCAAGGTGAGGTTGGTCGCGACGTTGTTGAGGTCCTCGTTGAGCCTGATGGTGAGCATGTTGAGAAGAAGATCGTCATCGATCTTTGCACCGATATCACGAAACTCGTCGGAGAGCGTCTTGAGGTGTCGACAATAATCATCAATGGATGTGCCATCTTTATGACACCCAAAAAAATCTTGCTGCAGAAAAGTGTGTCATTGGAGACGATTGCCGATGAAGAGTCCGTTGAGCTTAGTCCACACGACAAGTGCATCCTCGCCATTGCTCATGACTGTGTGAAACAAGTCCTTCGAGATGGTGAGATAAAAACATCGGATGAGCGTGGCGTCGATGGCGTCCACTCAGAGTCACCGTGCAAGGTGCGCGAGTCGGCGGAGCCATCGACGCGATCAAGGAGATTGTACTCCCGGAACACGAGGGACAAATACGTCTTCCATGCGTAGTATGTGGAGTCGTGTTGATCGAGACGAACGAGAACACGATGGAAGATGTTCATGTCACGGATGTTAGTGGGATTGGGGCCAACAAAGGTATTGCTAGCACCGGAAAGGGAGGAGGTGGAAGACATGGTGGCGGCTGGAAGGAGGTAGGGATCGGGTGGCGCGTCAGAAGGAAGAAGGGAAGGTTGTGACGCGGTAGAGGGATGCGGCGACGATGCATAGGATGGAAGCTAGGGTTAGATCACGGTAACTAATACCGTGTAGAGAGTTGTGGTGATGTAGGATTTTTTTTTGCTTGATAATATGTGTTTCATTCATATCATAAAGATCAAAGTACAAGTCACATAAGGACCGACATGATAAAACTGACAAGATAGAAGAACATATCTGAGTTTAACACCAACGTGCGTCACCTGCCTCCGGCACCATCACAATAGCCACCAAAGAAAAGAATGACGAATCACCTCCTCACCCAAGCTCAACGCGGCTCCATCGCAGATATGTAGCTTTTCGGACCTCCAAGGTGGCTCGCCAAAAGTGAAGCCCTTGCCGTTGAACGAATCAGACCGGGGCAACACCCCGGACGCGCCATCGAACTCCAGATCTGGCACCCCACCACGACTAAGACGTCGAAGGAGGAAACCATATATGCCATTTACGAACCACTGACCCAGCACACGTTTTGTCTTCCAGATGTTGTCGATACAGACCACAATCTGCATCCGCTTCTGGACTACCTCCCAAGCTTCGCGTCGACGCTGGGCAACGTTGTCAGAACGGCGGAGCACTAGGACACGAGGATGCCGCTGCCGCCATGCCATCCTTGCTTGAACAGACTGGTTTTCAAAACCGTCCGCAACCATAGGGCCGATGACCTCGTCACCATAGTTTAAAAAACCGAACCGAAAAGGTTGTCGGTTCAGGTTTTTACTAATCGGACCGCTGGTTCACCAGTTCGATTGTCGGATTTTAAGGAATAGAATAACAAATGTTGAGTAATATATGTGCTAATATAGCGTGAAACAATGGTCAAATAAAATTATTTTCATATAGTGGACAACAAAGTAGGGTTTTTTTTGGTTTGCATCGAGTTGTTGTTGTCTCTGGTAGGAGGCGTATCGTGTTGGTTTCCGTGTCCGGGAGGGCGTAACACGCAGCAGAGGCCACGCGGCGCCACGCCATTGGCCGCGCTACGTGTTCCCCGTTCCCGACTTCCCTCGTCGCGTCTTCTTCTTCATTCCCTCCTCCGTTCCGTTGATTGGATTGGAATCCAACGGGGAGGGACGCAACGAGGTGAGCTGAGATCCAATCCATTTGTATCATCTCGTATCATTGCAAGGAAGGAAGGAAGGAAGGAAGGAGGGAAGGAAGGAAGGAGGGAAGAGGCGGACGCCGGCGGCCGGCGAGCTCGTTGGGTTGAGGTGTTGGAGTAGACGTCGTGGGGATGGCGTGGCGGCTGGCGCTGGCGCTGCTCCTCTTCTACTCCCCCATCCTCGTTTGCTCCTCCTCCTCCTCACAAGGTAATGGTAAATCCCATATTCTCCTTGGATCCATTCGCATGCCCTCCCCTCCCCTCCCCTCCCCTCCCCTGTTTCATACTCTCTCTGTCTGTAAGTTTTCATGTAGATCCTTGTGTGTACCTCACCTAAGTTACTGCCACCTCAGTAGGAGTAGATCCTTGTAAGTTACATTACCTAGTACTAGGAGTACGCATATGTATGGGATTGATGATGAGATCTTGGTTGCTCTTTCTCTTCTCCTGCAACCAATTTTTGCTACCTACTGTCATCTGCTCTACATCCTTGAAAACTGAAAACTAGCACAAATCAAATATCAAATGCCTCCTCCTACACACCCTTTTTCAAGCCTCACTTTCTCTTTCACAGCTATCAACATACAAGACCAAACTTGATTTCAACCTCACTCAATGTCTTCATTTTTGACTGACCAACCGTGTACAACTCTAGATACTTCACCGTCACTTTTTTTCTTTTTCTTTTTTTAACTAGAGAAAACACTTCCGGGCACTAGTAACATGCTCCAGAACAGAGCTCACCGATTTGCAAACTAAAAATAGAAAGACAGACTAAATCATAATCTTATACTGTTCATTTTCCCTTCCCATTTTCAAGAGGTCCAAGACAATGATCCCTCCAAATTGTTCAAAAGCGCTTCCGAGATGATGAGCCTCAGAAAATACGACGGAGCCCTCGGTCTGCTAAACGCTGTCCTGGAGCTTGACCCCAACCATTCTGAAGCTTACGGGCAGCGCGCGTCAGTGCTCCGTCGAAGATGCAGGTAAATTACGTACCTGCTAATTACACTTCAAATAATCTAGTTTCTATTTATTTTCTCTTCAGATACTATGCCCATATCCTTGTATTCGAAAAATGATGGCTACAAAGAAGGCAATACAACTTGCGACTTGTTCCTTTGTGGCTTTGCGCCCTCACAAGTAGCCGATTTCTTTGGGGTTTTTTTTTTGAATTTTCACGGTTCCTTCTTACTCACATCTCTAACGTGTTTTCCTGATCCCTAGATACAACGAAGCTGCGAGCGACTATAACAAATACCTGGAGCTGAAGCCCGGGACTGTTTCGGTGGAAAAGGAACTAGCTCAGCTGCTGCAGGCTCAAAACGCTCTAGAATCTGCTCATGTCCAGTCTGATGCCGGAGACTTTTCCAAAGTGCTGGAGTATGTTAACAAAATCGTGCTCGTCTTTTCTCCAGGCTGCTTAAAGGTACAATTTAAGCAGTATGTATACTCCACCTATTAATTGTGTGCAACCACAATTATTCTGTCCATCATCCTGTCTCTGTAACCTGCAGTAACAGGATAACTGTTTGATTTTCCAGGCAAAGCTTCTCAAGGCTAAAGCATTGCTAGCACTGAAAGACTATTCGAGTGTTATTTCGGAGACAGGATTTATTCTCAAGGAAGATGAAGATAACTTGGATGCGCTGTTACTTCGTGGACGAGCGTATTATTACCTTGCTGATCATGATGTCGCCAACAGGTAAAGTATTGTCTGGTGCTTTTTTCATTTTCAAAGTTGTGCTTCTGTGCCAGTACAGTCACCTAATGCCGCAGCAGATAGCACGTTAAGATTATGTATTTGCTACACCCAGTAACAACACTTTCTGTTTAGGCACTATCAGAAAGGCCTGCGGCTAGACCCTGAACATTCAGAACTGAAGAAAGCATATTTTGGATTGAAAAAACTTCTGAAGAAGACGAAGAGCGTGCGTGCTGTTTGATAATTTCTCTGTATCGATTAAACTAGGAATTTAGGACACATTAATAAGAAAGTAAAGTGGTGTGCATGCAGGCTGAAGATAATGCTGCCAAGAGCAAATTCCGCGTCTCTGTTGAGGACTACAAGGCAGCACTAGCAATGGATCCAGACCATACTTTGTACAACGTGCAACTTTATCTTGGGCTATGTAAGACTCTGGTTAAACTTGGGAGAGGCAAGGAGGCAATCAACAGCTGTACAGAAGCACTCAGCATAGATGAAGAACTTGTTGATGCTTTGGCACAGGTAACATTGCTTGCCTTGAGTCACGCACGACCATGCATTCATATTTGGAATGCAAATATAGCACGTCTCAGGTCTTCGTATGCAATGTTTCCGATGCTAGGAACTACCTGCTGCCACAAATACCTGTCTTACATGCATCTTGGCTCGTCTTTCCTTTTGCGGCTACTTGTCCATATTAGACTGTAGCACAAGGAAATTATTTACTGTACATAGAATTGCAATATCTTGCACTTTCCATATGCTTAGCCTATTATATATATGGAGTGCACAAGTAAATTACAACAGATATGGTAGTCAATATTTATTACTGGTGTTATTTCAGGAAACTGAAATCATGCACTATACAATAGAATGAACTTACTCATTATGCCAGATTCTGTGAACCTCTTGATTGAACTGTTTCTCATACTTGCTGCAGAGAGGTGAAGCTAAACTTCTAACAGAAGACTGGGAAGGTGCGGTTGAGGACCTAAAAGAGGCTGCCCAGAAATCACCACAGGTGAATTTTATGCAATTTTGCTTTGCTGTCCTGACTATATCACAGCTAAGCTCATTTGTGAGGATATCTTTTTTGTGTGTTCCAAATGAAGGAGCCTAAGCTCCCAGTCTGTCAGAGCATACCAATTTAAATTTCCATTTAAAACTTGCATCTTGCTGTATTTGATTTACTCTCTGATGATGCGCTTCTGTTTGCGTGCATCTTGTTATTCCCATTTCCATTAGGCTGAATAGAGTTATGTTCCAACAAAATAGGTTTGTTATGAGTAGCCTACATAAGTAAATATAATTCCCAGTGGACAAATCATGTGTTTTAACTGCTTGGATGGATGACGTACACAACAATAGATCCTGCATTAGCTAGACTTTGGTATAAATACAGGGTTCAACTTGTGGTTAAAAGTGAGCGGTTATGCAGATTATTTCAAGAGACTCTCTGGCTAAGGTTACACACACATGTCATGCTCTGTTTCCTGTTCCTGTCCTTTATTATCTTTGAAATTCCAAAATACGGATCATGCATCTCCAGCGGATAGTTTTACTAATCTTTGTCCTTGCAAGCTTGGTTTATGGCTCGTGTGAACAAATAAACTGTGGTCTGACAGCGAGTTTTCTGTTGACGCTAACTCAGGACATGGCAATCCGAGAGGCGCTCATGAAAGCTGAAAGGCAGCTGAAGCTGAGCAAAAGGAAAGACTGGTACAAAATCCTTGGTATTTCGAAAACAGCATCAGCTGCAGACATCAAGCGCGCGTACAAGAGGCTGGCGCTGCAGTGGCACCCGGACAAGAACGTGGAGAACCGCGAGGAGGCGGAGAACATGTTTCGAGAGATCGCTGCCGCCTATGAGGTACGGATGATGACTGATGAGTAGGGAGGATGTTGCTTGTTAACTGTAGGTGAATCGCCGATGCTTATGCGAATGTTTGTATGCAGGTGCTTAGCGACGAGGACAAGCGTGTGAGGTACGACCGGGGAGAGGACCTGGACGAGATGGGCATGGGCGGAGGCGGTGGCGGTGGCGGCTTCGACCCGTTCGGGGGAGGCGGTGGGCAGCACTACACGTTCCACCACGGCGGAGGGTTCCCCGGCGGTGGCTTCCAGTTCAACTTCGGTTAAAAGCAGGGCAGGCATTCCTGATGTCGTCTTAGTTTCTTGTCATTACTGCTTTAGGAGGGAGAGCTTAACGGCGACATGTGTTAATTATATATATCTACTAGCAAAGAGCTTTTACTACTGTGTTGGCTCTTGTTGCTCTGCTTAAAGAAAGTTTTGCTTTAGCATCTATGTATACAACAATTTTTCCCTCAGATTAATTGTAGTACTAGTATTATAATTATAGCTGGTGATTTTGTGATGCATCGATCAGTTGATTGGAAATAAGGTATACTACTGCTACTATTAGTACTTACTGTGCATGCCACCTTTTTTGAAAGGAACAAAAAGGAAAAGTGGCTGCTTTGTGGATAGGTTGGCATTAAGAGGTCATGGAGCAAGTTTCTGAATGGAGTGGTTGTTCAATGGAGAAAGAAAGTAATCAATTATGACTAACTAATCAATGTTTGATAGATACACCCTTTCTTTGTATATATAAGATACTTAAACTGCAAAAGAATGTCTTATATTTAAAAACAGAGGATGTTGAAGTTAAGATCCAGCCAAGACCCCTAGAGCATCATCCCCGCATATCCGTGCGAAGATATTGCCCGTACAGAAAAGAAGCTTGTTCGGTCCTCAAACATCGGCGGTTGCGCCGTGGACACTGACAGGTAAACCCTTAAATTTTTGATTCCATAAATGGATACCTCATTTAGCAAACTCTAAATCCATGTAGCCACATGCATAGTACTTACCTCTATGATCATCCACGGCCACTCCATCAACACATGCAAATTGGACCATGAAAAATTGCTATGATCTACATACATAATGAACTCTCGAAACAGGCTTTCGTCCTGCTTTATAAATAAAACAACAATCATAGAAAGTACACAGTTGAACGATACAAGATGGCGAGGTCGTTCTCTTAAACAGATGATCCTAGGAAACACGGATCATGCAGGACGCACGCACCTACGCTACCAACGCTATACATAACAAGAAATGAACGCACCGCCACACTATAAACTAGTACATCTAACATGATCTCTCGACCGCTAACATGATTTCACCGGGCTTGGCAGCTTGTCCCTCGTCCCCGTCATGCTAACATGATTTCACCGGACTTGGCAGCTTGTCCCTCGTCCCCATCACGCTAACATGATCTCCCGGAAGTGGGTTTTCAAGTACAAAGTCCACCCTAACGGTACTCTTGACCGCTACAAGGAGGGTTGGGTGGTTCGTCGCTTCCGCCAACGTGCTGGCATTGACTTCACCGACACATTCACTCCGATTGTGAAACCAGGCACGATCCGCACTGTTCTTCAGCTTGCAGTCTCCCGTGCCTGGCCCGTACATCAGATGGACGTCTCCAACGCTTTCCTTCATGGTCATCTTCAGGAGCAGGTCTTCTATCAGCAACCCACCGGGTTTGTTGATCCGGAGCATCCCAATCATGTGTGCCTGCTTTCGCGCTCATTATATGGGCTGAAGCAGGCTCCTCGCGCCTAGTACCAGCACATCGCGGCGTTTTTGCATCAACTTTGGTTCCGATCCACACGCTCCGATGCTTCGTTGTTCTTCTATCACCAGGGCGTCGGGACTGCATATCTGCCCCTCTACGTCGACGACATCATCTTGACAGCATGCACCACCGGGCTCCTTCGTCAGCTCACTGATCGTCTTCGCGTTGAGTTCTCCATCAAGGATCTGGGTCTGTTACACCACTTCCTCGGTGTCCAGGTAGTGTGCCGTCCTCATGGTTTCTTCCTCCACCAGCGGAAGTATGCTCTTGAGCTCCTTGACCGCGCTGGCATGCTTAATTGCAGACCCACGACCACCCCTGTTGACACGAAGGCCAAGCTCTCTGATGCGGATGGTTCTCTTGCTCCGGATGCTCCTTTCTACCGGTCTATTGTGGGTGCTCTTCAGTAACTTACCCTCACTCGACCGGAGCTATAGTATGTTGTGTAGCAGGCGTGTCTTCACATGCATGCTCCTCGATATGCTCATTGGACCTTCGTCAAGCGGATCCTCCGCTACAGCCGCGGTTCCGTGGGTCTTGGTCTCACGTTGCACGTGTCTGCCTCCATCGAGCTCACGGCCTACACCGACGCTGATTGGGCCGGCTGCCCCGACACCCGTCGCTCCACCTAGGGTTACTGTATCTTTCTTGGACCGTCACTGGTTTCGTAGTCTTGCAAGCGGCAGCCAACGGTCTCTCGGTCCAGTGTTGAGCCTGAGTATCGCGCCGTGCGAATGTCGTCGCCGAGTGCTCCTGGCTTCGCTAGCTTCTTCACGAGCTCTCGTGTCTGATCGACAAGGCAACGGTGGTCTACTGTGACAACGTCTCAGCTGTCTACCTCTCCACCAACCCGGTTCATCATCGCCGCACCAAGCACATTGAGCTTGATATTCATTTTGTTCGGGATCAAGTTGCTCTTGGCCATGTTCGTGTTTTACACGTTCCGACCTCCCAACAGTTTGCAGATATCATGACCAAAGGCTTGCCCACGGCGTCCTTCAAGGAGTTTCGATCCAGTCTTTGCGTCAGCGATAGTGCCGCTTCGACTGCGGGGGGTGTTGAGTGTATATATATATATATATTATGTTTGGGTCCATCTTCTAGTCTTGTATAGTTGAGGTCGTGACCCACCTTGTATATCATATATACGTGCGGTTACACCTGATCAATACATTGTGCAATTCCATCGTCACCATCATACAGTGGTCGTTGGAGGGAGCTAGTAGGAGGTGGTATCGTTAAGAGGAATACTGTGTTTAGTCGGGAGTGGTATGGTTAAGATACTCTATTTAGTGGTGGAATGAATGTTGGTGTGTGTGTGTGTTGAAGAAGGGGATGTCGTTGGTGGTTGAAGAGATTTAGTCTAGTAGCAATGAGTTGAGTGAGGCTGGCTGGCTGTTGTTAATTAGTTAGTTATTGTTAGTGGTAGGCTTGACCGTTGACTGGTCAATGAGGATGAATTCAAGCTCATCAATCGAAGAAACAAGGTCTGGTCGTATGGAAGGAAGCAAGAGCGGGTCAAAGAGTCAAAGGGTCAGCTGAGCTTCAGCTTGGCAGTTGCAAGTTGCAAGCAAGAGGATAGCAAGCAAATGAGGAAGAAGAAAGGAAGGAAGGGTGGATGGATGGTGGTCGGAGGAAGCTGCTGCTGTGTGACCCTACACTCCTCCCCTCCAGACTCCAGTGGGTGCAGGGATGGCGACCCTGTCCGTGTCCTCTCTCTGACCCAGATGCGGGGAAGCATCACGCACGCGCAAAATGAGCATCCACCACGCGGAAGAGAAGCTTCGCCTTCGCCTCCGACGACGACGACGACAGCGCCACCTCCACTCATCCACGCGTGCGCGCGCCATCCACAGCGTGTATATAATCTCCGCCCCATCCATGGCTTCCCAGCAGGCATCTCAACACCAGGCATCCACACATCCATCATCTCACCTCATCCCCCACCTCCGCCACCACTCACCAAGCAAACCAAACCAAAGCCAAGCCAAGCCAAGCAGAGCAAGCAACCATGTGCCCAGGCCTCCGCAACGCCACGGCCGCCATGGCGCCCGCCGCCTGCGCCACCCACGACCACCCCCACCCCTCCTCCTACCTGCTCGAGCTGGCCGCCGCCGACGACCTGCCCGCCTTCCGCCGGGCCGTCCAGGAGGACAACCTCTCCCTCGTCGCCGCATCCCCGTGGTACGGCCCATCCCCCAAATCAACCAGCAGCAGGACCCAGCTCGCGCTCCACCTGCGCACCCCCGCCATGGTCGCCGCGCTCTACGGCAGCACCACCGTCCTCTCCTACGTCCTCTCCATCGCCCCCTCCGAGGCCGCCCGCGCCTCCGCCTCCGACGGCGCCACCCCGCTCCTCCTCGCCCACCAGGGCCGCGCGCCCTCCGCGCCCCACGCCGCACGCCTCCTCCTCAGCGCCGGCGCATCCTCCTCCTCCCTCCTCGCACTCGACCAACACCATCAACACCACAACAGACTCCCCACAAGCCCCACCAAGAAAGACTCGCCGGCTGACGCCATCATCACCAGGAGGACCACCAAGAAGGACTACTCCTCCTCCGACGCCGCCCAGACGGAGGACATCAACGCGGGCGTCTTCGCCACCGACGACTTCCGGATGTACAGCTTCAAGGTGAACCCGTGCTCCCGCGCCTACACGCACGACTGGACCGAGTGCCCCTTCGCCCACCCCGGCGAGAACGCGCGCCGCCGCGACCCGCGCCGCGTGCCATACTCCTGCGTCCCATGCCCCGACTTCCGCCGCGACCCGGCCGCCTGCCGCAAGGGCGACGCCTGCGAGTACGCGCACGGCGTCTTCGAGTCATGGCTCCACCCGGCGCAGTACCGCACCAGGCTCTGCAAGGACGAGGTCGGATGCCCCCGCCGCATCTGCTTCTTCGCGCACGGCACCCGCCAGCTCCGCGCCGTCAACCCCTCCGCCGCATCCATGGCCTCGCCATCCCCGAGTTCGTCTTCGCCGCCGCGCTCCTCCAGGCCGGCGCTCACCGCGTCGCTCAGCTCGCGGGAGCTCGACTTCGACGCCGACAACCAGTACGCGCGCAGGATGATGATGGCCAGGGCCAACTCGCCGCCGGACTACTCGCCCGACCTCGTCGCCGCATACGTGCAGGCGCTCTCCTCCCTGCAGCAACAGCAGCAGCACCAACAGCAGCAGCAACAAAGCAGCGCGCGCAGCGGTGGCACCAAGCCGCCCATGGGGATGGGGGGGCTGAGCGCCCGCGCCGCCGCCTTCACCAACCGCAGCCAGACCTTCGTGCACCGCTCTCCGTCCCCGGCTCCGTCTCTGGCTCCAGCGCGGTCGTTCAAGTCCCCGGCACCGTCGTCCATGCTGGCGGACTGGGGGTCGCCGGACGGGAAGCTGGACTGGGGCGTGCAGGCCGCGGAGCTGCGCAAGTCCACGTCTTTCGGGGTCAGAAGCAGCGGCAGGCACCCCCATGAGGCGACGAGGCCGGAGGACAGCATGTACTCGTCGTGGATGAACGACGGCGGCAGCAGCGACATGCTGGCGGCGCGGTGGTCGGACCTGGAGCAGATGGTGGCCTGATTAATCAATTAATTTCAGTTTTTCTAGCTGAAGAAGTAGTAAGAAATAGTCCACTCCAGTATATAAGGAGATACAAACATGGAAGATATGTAATCGTTCTTTTTTTTTATTAATCAAGATTGTTCTTGTTGAACAGTGATAAAAAAAATTACGCATCTAATGTTCCAACAAGTCTTGTTGTGCAGTAGAGGACTAGTAGTATATACATGCAGTCGCCATGGATACAAAGCTGCTAGTAACAAAAGTTTAATCAAAGGATGAATGATTGAGCATTCTCGCAATTGAGCACACTTTTAATTAAAAAAAGAGAAGGAGGAAAAAAGAAAAGATATAGTAGAAGATGTGGACAGGAGGAGGAGACTTTTCCTTTCCTAAATGGAACGGGATGGGATGGGATCGGCATTGAGTCTTAGTGGATGGATGATGGATGATGAAGGTGATGCATCGCTGTCATTCATTCAACACCATACATACAAAGCATCACCATATTGCTTTTGCTTCTTACTTTTTATCATCATCAAATAAGTAAATAAATAAATAAAACATCCTGCAACCAATTTATCGTCACCGTATTATTATTTCTCCGAGCGTGACCTCTGCCTTTTTCTCTCCAAACTATCTCTATCTCACTTCCTGCTCTTTCTCTCGTGACATCGTCTTCCTCAATCCTCTCTTTGTAGACGTCATATTACGTGGTTGTCGCGTCTGGAGGCATCAAGGCGGAGGAAGCGCTTCAACGCCTTGACCAGACATGACTCCATGCTCGACTTCACACATGGTACTCATATGCATCATATGTACCGTTTGCCATTGACCTCGTCTCGCCTATCCTTCTTCATGTTTCCTTCTTCCTATTTTCCTTCTCGTGCCCCATCCATCTGTCGATCGTGAAGATTGTTTGTGTGTGTCCAATCGTTAACGCTATGTTTGTGTTTGATGAAAGTTATTATGAAAAGTCACGCATGGTGTTCAACGCCGCACTGGGCTACAGAACCTGCCGGCTAGCTAAGCTTGTGTGGATGTGTGTGTATCATCTAACAACCTGTCTTTTTGTCTGAACTTTCACTTTCTATGATTTCTTTTCATATGTAGTTGTCCGCGTTTTCTTCTACTTTTCTATTGCAACATACTTCCTTCGTTTCATAATATAAGAGCGTTTTTGATAACGCTCTTATATTATGAGACGGAGGAGTACTAATTATATTTGCAAACTATTGCAGGTTCTATTCTCCTTATGGGTTCATTTTGTTTTGTGTAATACCTTCTTTTATATGAATACAAGTTGTTGAGAGCACTCTAAAGCGCAATCTAGCTACAATGCTAGAAGCAAATGCTACCCTATCACCACGAGTATATATATAGTAGGTGAGACCCACAATGCCACAACACTTATCTGTAGTATGTATATGCATATTGATCTATGTTGATTTCACGCTCTTGCAAACCATAATTTTGTTGCTGAACAAAAGCTCAGAGTACCTCCAATTACATTTCGTCGAATCCTCTCACATAACGCCTTACATCTAATACAAAATTATGTAATACCTTACATCTAAAACAAAATTATGTAACGGCTTACATCTTCTCACAGCAAGAGGCTTGTATGTTTTTCGATAACCTTAAACATATTAGGCCTCTCTCTTCTCGGCACATACGTCCAACCAACTATTATCTCCAGCAACGCATAACCCATCTTGCGAATAAGCACTTGATCGGACTGTCCTATATTAAGGACAAGGTGCTCACATGCGTCACCACCAACAAGGAAGAGTGCCAACTTTTGATCTTGCGAGATAGCTACCACACTACGAGTTAACGGGATGGAGTCATCATCGCCGATTACCGTCAAACTGCCCGCTGATTCGTAAAGAACGATATGATCCTTGAAGTTTCCGGGAGTCGAAGCGGTTACTCTTGAGATATTACCTGGCCCCTTCAAAACATTGATTGCAATGGTGGCTTCCACGGGTCTGTAAACCAGTGCACATAAAAACTTCACATCACTCATGAAACTATACACACTGACTGTCATGGTTTCCTTGTATGTAGGGATGCAAACCCAATTGAATTCTGTTATGCCTTTACTGAAAACTCTATCCGCTCCTCCATCACACTTGATCTGTAAATCGGTCTCAAAATAAACGTTGTCTATCGGAACAAGCGCTCGACATGGATCTATCAAAGATAACATATCATCCTGCAAAAGGGTTCAGGGAAAGAAAACATGTCAGACATGCCTTAGATTTCCAAGCAAAACAAGATGGAATGATATAATAAGCAGCAATTAACAAGTGAGGAACAAAGATGAAGATGCATACCAGAGAGCTGATGAGCTGGGGATCATTCCTTTCACGCCTAAACAAATAGATGCATCTATAGTCGACATAGTCCCTCGCTATAACGGTTCCGAACAGACTGATGGGATAGCCAATATCGGATTCACACGCCTGGACAGAAATAACATTGAGGCAATGTCGCTCGATCGATTCGGGTGAAGGTAACTTGTGGAGTGGCGGACCACGTTGGAAGCAAGCTGGACATGAATGAACAAAAGCCGTGATCTCTAATCAAAACCAACATGTAAGGCATGCATATATATTGATTGTGTCGTGCTATGAAGACATAGAAGATGATGTTTGATCATGGTGACAAAAAATGTAATACTCACACTCTTTATCAAAGTCGAAGAAGGCTAGGTTCTCAAAGTTGTGGTATCTAGTACACTTGAAAGCATTGAGCTTGGGTTCGTATTCGGTAAAGTCTTGGCAACGGACTATGTTAAGAGCCGCCAACGTCTTCTCCACCAACTTGAGGTCTTGATTGGCGTCGTCGAAGACGCCCCTAATGTCGAGGATATGGCAGGCCTCGCGTGGCGACTTCCCTTTGATCTTGTCGGCGAGGGCTTGGCAGGACAGACCAAGGAGCCCTCGGACCTCGAGCTTCTCCGAAGCCTGCGATTTAACAGTAACTAACACGATCAATATATGCTTGAACGTTCAAAAAAATGCTTCAAAGCTCAAAAGTTGAAGAAAACCTTGGGTAGGACGTCGCCTGGGATGGAGCGGAGTAAGACGGGGGTGTACTTGGTCTCGTCGTCGTCGGCGGGGACGATGTGGTTGTCACGGTCGAGCTTGATCCTACGACGTAAGAACATGGACACCTTCGCCTCCTCCGTGGGAACCACGAAATCTACGCCCTCCTGGCTCCGCACCGCCACCATCTCCATCTTCCTCCTCCTCGTCGTCTCTTCCGCCGCCATCGATTCCTTGGATTTGTTTCTGTCTGCAAACTAAGTTTTTTTTTCTTGAGGGACGTAGTACCGATAGGTTCCTATATAATTCAATTCCATCTGGGACAAGGCCTCCGCTGTCCGCTCTGAATCCAATTACACTACGGCCTAGCAAGTGCTCCTAAATAAAAATAATTTACACTAGTCTTGTACTCCAAATATAGCCATACACACAAAAGAAAAATCCAAGGTATGATCGTGTCTCTTTAACCATTCAATTGGTATTTGTTAAGTGCATTGGACTACTTCAATCATTCACTGTTGTACTCTCTTGTATTTTCTTTCAAGAAGTCAGCACAAATCATTACAAGAACACCTTTGTAGAAATTTAAAAACACATTCAGATTTTTTGGGTTGGCAAAGTCCTTTTCTTCATGCATATACGGATAGAGCGCTGTGAGCAAAAGCTCATTACCGCCTCCGGGGCTCATTCTCAATGGAGCAAACTTCTTGATGCTGAAGCTCGAGGTTTTAACTAAAATCGTAGTTGAAACGGTCATTAAGATGTGTACAAAAATCAATACGGGTTCATTAAGATGTGTACGATCCAAGATTGTTTGGGGTGGGCTTTCAAATATTTGCACCATATCGCAAGTTTTTCCTATGTTCTTGTTGCAGGTTATTTTTCTGACACACCTAGAAGTACTATGCCGTCTCAAGATTTGGACGAGGAGGTCTGCAATGGTGGCGGAGGGTTCGCCGGCTGGAGGAGACACATCTGGTGGCTCCGACGAGTGGATCGAGATGCAGACGAAGTGGTAGGGATGGGATGCATGCACGATATAGAGAGAGAGGGGCACGAGAGGGATGGTGCGAGAGGATAAGGGTGAGATAGATCGTGAGAGAGGGAGAGAACATGGTGGGGTTGGGCTAGGGAGAGAGATCAACGAGAGACAAAGTGGTGGGGTGGGGCTGCGATCATGCAACCTCATCGATTTGTGGGATTAATTCATGGGACTGTCTTTTCTCTTTGTCGTCTGCATCTTTTTTATAAACGGCAAAGAACTCACTTTGCCGTCTGTCAAAATAAACACGGACGACAAAGATTCTTTGTTTTCTTTCACAACAAACACATACGGCAAAGATTCTTTGGTGTTTGTGTTTTTTTGGCAGACGACAAAGTAAGCTCTTTATCGTCTGTGTTTTTTAAAACCAGGCGGCAAAGTCTATTTTGTCGTTAGTTTTTCTTTGCCGTCTACTGATGAAGGCAAACTCTTTCTTTGTCGTCTCCCCGATGAAAAGATGACGATAAAGATGTCCCTGACGGTAAATTAGGTGTTTCTTGTAGTGTTGCTAATATTTGTAACTTGAAACAAGAGTTGAGGAAAAACGGAGACTAGCTAAGGACGAGGGGACGATGCGCGTTGAAAATTGCTCCAAGGTTGATGTGATCTCGTCGGCACGCTCCCTCTACGTCTACCTTTAGGATTAGTTTTAAACCTAAATAATTGTTATTTGGTGCCTGCGTTGAGTATGAACATTATATATGGATCTTGTTTATTATGATACGGTGATTTAAGTTAGAGAATAATGATTGTTCTCTATATATGAATAATATATTTTATGGTCATGCACCCAATGTGAATGGTTTATTCTTGTAGAATCTCGATTGTAGTGATACAAATGTTCATAATATTGATGTCAAAAGATGCAAAGTTAATGATGATAATACCACATACTTGTGACACTACCGCATATGTCATATTGGTGTAAAGCGCTTGAAGAAACTCCATGCTGGTGGACATTTGAAATGACTTGATTATGAATCGTTTGAAACATATGAACCATGCCTCATCATCAAGATGATGAAAACCCCGTTTTCCAGCATAATGGAGCGCGCAAGTGACTTGTTGGAAATAATACGTGCTGATGTATGTGGTCCAATGAGTGTTGAAGCGCGTGGTGGATATCGTTATTTTCTTACCTTCACGGATAATTTGAGTATATAAGGGTATATTGGTATATTTACTTAATAAAACACAAGTCTGAAACATTTAAGAAGTTAAAGGAGTTTCAGAGTGAAGTAGAGAATCATCGTAACAAGAAAATAAAATTTCAATAATCTGATCTCGGAGGTGAATATTGGAGTTACGAATTTGGCTCGTAATCGTATTCGGGGCTGATTTGGATCCATATGTTTCATGCTATGATTAGATTTATCTTAATTCTTCTTTCATAGTTGCGGATGCTTGCGAGAGAGGTTAATCATAAGTTAGAGGTTTGTCCAAGTAAGGGCAGCACCCAAGCACTGGTGCACCCACATATCAAATTATGAAAGTAACGAACGCGAACCAAATGAGCATGATGAAAACTAGCTTGACAGAAATTCCCATATGTCCTCGGGAGCGCTTCACTTTATATACGAGTTTGTCTAAAAAGGATTGGGCTACCTTGCTGCACCTTTGCTACACTTGTTATTTGTTACTCGTTACAAATTATCTTATCACAAAACTATCTGTTACCGATAATTTCAGTTCTTGCAGAGAATACCTTACTGAAAACCGCTTGTCATTTCCTTCTGCTCCTCGTTGGGTTCGACACTCTTACTTATCGAAATGACTACGATAGATCCCCTATACTTGTGGGTCATCAAGACTTTTTTCTGGCGCCGTTGCCGGGGAGTGAAGCGCCTTTGGTAAGTGGAATCTGGTAAGGGAAAATTGATATAGTGTGCTGAAATTTACTGTCACTTGTTACTATGGAAAGTAATCCTTTGAGGGGTTTGTTCGGGGTATCTTCACCTCGACCGGAAGCACAAAGAGTTGACCCTCAACCTACTGAACCTACTGAAAATATTTATTATGAAATTCCTTCAGGTATGATAGAGAAACTGCTGGCTAATCCTTATGCGGGAGATGGAACACTACATCCTGATTTGCATCTAATCTATGCGGATGAAGTTTGTGGATTATTTAAGCTTGCAGGTCTCCCCGAGGATCATGTCAACAATAAGGTCTTTCCTTTAACTTTGAAGGAGAAGGCATTGACATGGTATATGCTATGTGATGATATTGGATCATGGAGCTACAACCGATTGAAAATGGAATTTCATCGGAAGTTCTATCATATGCATCTAGTTCATCGTGATCGGAATTATATCTATAATTTATATCCTTGTGAAGGAGAAAGAATCACTCAAGATTGGGGGAGGCTTAAGTCAATGTTATATTCATGCCCCAATCATGAGCTCTCGAGAGAAATTATTATTCAGATTTTTTATACTCGGCTTTCTCATAATGATCAATCCATGCTCGATACTTCTTGTACTGGTTCCTATACGAAGAAAGATATTGACTTCAAATGGGATTTATTAGAAAGAATTAAACGCAACTCTGAAGATTGGGAACTCGATGAAGGTAAGGAGTTAGGTATAAACCGTAAGTTTGATTGTGTTAAATCTTTTGTAGACAGCGATGCTTTTCATGAATTTAGCACTAAATATGGACTTGACTCTGAGATAGTAGCATCTTTCTGTGAATCTTTTGCTGCTCATGTTGATCTCCCTAAGGAGAAGTGGTTTAAATATCGTCCACCCATTGAAGTGAAAGTAGTTGAACCTATTAAAGTGTCATCGTTTTCTCACGACAGATGCCATAGGGTGGCTTATCGTAGGTGGTTGGGGCCGAAGGATGCCGACGGGCTCCGGGTGCGAGATTGGGCACAAGCGGTGTCGATACACGATGTACCCAGGTTCAGGGCCCTCCGAAGGAGGTAATATCCCTCGTCCTTCTTGGTTTAGTTGGATGGATAGGTATAAGTACAATGGTGCTCCTGGAGTTGTGTCTAGAGGAGGAAGAAGGGGCAGCCGGCTCCTCTTCCTCCACTGCTAGAAGGAGATGTGTGGAGATGATCGTTTGTGCATGTGTGTATTCGTCCCTCCCCATTGCATGGGGGGCTTGGGGGGTTTTATAGGCCAACCTCCTGGCTCTTATAATATGTTCTAAGTACAAAGGTGGGGGGACCCAGTTGGTAGTCACTCCAGCTGGCCAGAGGGTCCCGCCATTCGCGCCGTCTCGTCGTTGGTGGGGTCCATCGGCCGAGCGGTCCCATCTCCCGTTGGGGCCCGCCAGCCGGCTCTGCGATTGGCCCTCGCCCACCTGCCGCGGCACGGGCCGCCCGGGGGGGCGTCGTCTAGCGCCAGCCTGCCGAAGCCTCCGGTACGGCCGGCCGCACTGTAGCCATGCCGGGGCAAGTAATCGAGTGGCGAGGGCGTGCCGGCACTGTTCCCACACCCGGTCGCGCTCACCAAGGTCAATGGACGGGACGGTTGGACTGTAGCCACGTGCTACAGTGCGTCAGCGGCCACTATAGCCACAGGGCTTCCCGTCGTGCCGGTCACGTCGCGTCGTCATACCCGCTCGCAGAGGGACGTGATGGGGCATGTCCGTCCCAAGGTTAATGGAAGAGCCGGCCCGTGGGTAGCCGACCATGCCCGGCCGGCCGAGGGTCTAACCGGCTCCTTGGCCAGCCGTCCGGGGTGCCAGCCGACACTGGCTCGTGCCAGACGTTCCCCAGCCGGCCACGACGAGCCGGCCGCGTAGTTTTTCTTCGAAGCGAAAGGGGGAAGCCCCCGTTGCCTTGGCCTACCTAGGGGTAATAACCCCATCAGTAGTCCCCGAAGCTAGCGGGGGCCGCGTCTGGCGGATGGTGGGGAGCTGAGGGCTTCCCCTCAGCGATACCCGCCTCTGGCTCGAAGGTGAAGGGGCAGCCGGGTCGGCCGTTGGACCCGACGCCTCGAGTACCGACGCGCCGCCCCGGAACCCGCACCGGCACGCGGCACGCCACGCGACGAGTAATGATGTGGTGGGTCCCGTGCATGTGGGGAGATGGGGCGTTGCCTGGGCCTAGCCCGCTAGGACCCAGGCGTAGCCCAGTAGGCCTTGGGGCGCAGGATAGGATCCTCTGCGCCCCGAAGCGGCCATTACGTCCTGGGGCCTCCGACGCGCATGGAGTTTCCTGGGGGAGTGGGCACAATCAATCCCACATCCCCCGGTCGTGGCCTCTCCTATTAAAGGGGAAGAAAGGGTAGGAGGCGGAGGTACCCGCGCCTCACTTGCCCCCTCGCTGCCCGTCTTCTTTGCCTCCCTTTCTTCCCCGTGCGCCACCGCACCCGAGCACGCACCCACGCCCGCCCGCCGCACCGCCCGCCGCGATGGCCGATGGACGCGGTGGCAGCTGGGCTGGCTCCTTCGTGGTTGAGGCGGACATCACCGAGCTCCACCGCGCGCGCATGTTGCCGCCGGAGGAGCGGGTGGTCGCACGTGCACCGGGCAACGAGATAGCGCTAGCGCCATAGCCAGGGGAACATGTCGTGTTCCTCTGGCACTTCTCCCGGGGCTACGGGCTCCCGGTTAGTATCTTCTTCCATCTTCTCCTTGATACCTTTGACCTCCAACCGCACAACCTTGGCCCGAACTCGATTATGTACCTCTCCGCCTTCGTGACGTTGTGCGAGGGGTACCTCGGTATTCTTCCCTTCATAGAGCTCTTTAATGCTCTTTTCTACCTCAAACCTCTAAAAAGGAATGCCTGTGAGGGCACAGTGGTGTGCTGTCGTGGCGTCGCTCGCTTTCCTCCTCTTTCCCTTATCGATTCCATTAAGGGGTGGCACCAGACGTTCTTCTACATGAAGAACGTCGACCCGAGGATGGATTACATTCGACTGCCGCCATTTGAGGACAGGCAGTCCTCCTAGCAGAACTGGCTAGGGACTGCCCCGCACGGCATGGCCCTGGAGGAGCTTGGCCGGCTCGCGCAGCTGAAGAGCTTCGAGGGGCTGGTCGCCGCCGACCTGGTGGTGGCCTTTATCTCACGCCGGGTGTCGCCCCTCCACACGAGGCCACACCGGATCTGCGACATGTCCGGCCGGCGCGACCCTTGCTGGCTGTCCACCGTCGAGCTGACGCGGGCTCAGGTGGCGAAGCGGCTGAACGCCCTCATGACATTCAAGCTAAATCCCGCCTCGTGGTCCTTCGGCATGGAGCCTCCCCTGGTAAGTTTTTTGTCGAGGCGGTTTCTTTTCGTCTGATATTTCCTAGCCGGCAGCCGGCTAGAGAACTTATTTTGATGTGCTGACCACAGGTGCTGGTGCGACAGAACACGTCGGACGACCCGCACGCTCAGATCTTCGAGGCGGAGCGTGAAAACTCCGACTCCGAAGACTACCAGATGGGAGGCCCCCCGGAGGAAGGGGTGGACTCCTCGGGAGGAGCCGATGAGCCAACAGATCCACAAACCAGCGCTCCCAGTGGAGCCGGAGGATCCAGCGCAGCTGGGGGGCCCAGCGGGGTGGGTGAGTTCCCTCTTGCCCCCTCGATCAAGGACTGGATGGATGACGACGATGATGATGATGACTTGATGATTCTGAACGAGCCTCCCCTTCAGTGCGCTAGGGCCGGAGGAGCGAGGAGCGGCCGGCTCAAGCCCCCGCGGCCGGAGCGGCCGACCGGGAGAAGAGGCCGGCTCAGGGGGGCTGGCAGTCCCGCCACCCAGCCCGAAGCGGGTGAAGGTGGCCGCGTGGAAGCCGCCACCACGCGCCAAGCGGGCCTTGCCCCTTGTCATCGGGTAAGTTTTTATTTCGCGGAAGTTTTTTTGCTTCCGCCTTGCGAGCCGGTCAATGACCGGTCCTTGGGCGTTGCAGTGACCCCATCAAGCTCCACGAGGAGGAGCCGACGAGGGAGCCGGCGGATGCCGCCAGCCGACTAGCCCGCGAGCATGCAGCCACCCAACGGGAGGAGAAGAGGAGGCTCGCGGAGCTATGAGCCTCCAGGTCCGGGACGCGAGGAGGGGCCGCACACTCCGGGACCTCGAGCAGCCGGAGGTGGAGGGGGTCAGCGGATCCTCCGCGGGCGTCGGACTCGGCAGCGGAGTCAACCCGCATATTGAGGCCTCCATCAAGCGAGCCGCGAGGGGCGGCTATGGACCCGCCAGCGCCTCCGCCCGCACAGGAGGCGGTCTAGGCGAGGGCGGCGACGACGGAGTTGGCTCTCGAGGCGGCCCGGCCTAAGGTGCCATAGGTGACCCCGCCTGCGGCCGAGCCGGCCCAGGCCGAGGTGCCGGCAGCCCCGGAGGCGGCACCAGAGGTGGCGGCCATGAAGGTGGAGGTGCCCTCCGTCGCGACCGACGCGTCGGAGGGGCAGGAAGAGGAGGCGGTGATGGCGTTGGGTGGGGGCAGCGGGAAGTGACTCTCGGCCCCTTGTCGTCATCAACCCGCCCCCGATGGCTGGAGCCGTGGCGAGCCCCGGCGGCAGCGGCAGTCGGGCCCGGAGGACCCTGCGGTCGATGCAGGAGGCGGCCCGTGATTGGGAAGCGCTGGCGAGCACATCGGCCCTGCCGGCCCCCCAGGCAGGCGGCCCGGTCCTTTCCTTTGTGGACCTGGGGAGTGTCTTGGACCGGTGCCAGCAGGAGCTGGCCCGGTTCGCCGAGGCGGCAGACGCCGCCCTACAGCGTGCAGAGGTAATCCGGCTATTTTAACTTAGGTTTTTCAGTGGGGGCGTCCGAGCGCACCCACTAGGTGTAGCCCCTGAGATGCGGGCCGGCTGACCGGCTGATGGGCAGCCGGTCCGGATCTTTTTTGAGCGTGGCTTGACCTTTGCCGTTTTGTGGCAGGAAGGAACCTCCCTACGGCAGAAGCTATTCGCGAAGGCAGTCGCCATGCACGACCACGACAAATACGGCTTCTACCGCCTGGAGGAGGAGCTGACTCGCGTGCAAGGTCAGTTGCACTTCGCAGGAGGGGCACGTAGCCCCCGAGAGCCGGCTGACGCCCGTTGTGTCTTGTAGGTGAGCTGGCCACGCTTTAGAGGGAGAAGACCGGGCTTGTCTTTGAGCGGGACCGGCTAGCGCGAGTCGTCCAGGCAGCCGCACAAGAGACGGACCGGCTGGCCGCACTGCTGGTAGACGGGGAGACGGTCCGGGACCGGCTCAAGGTCGAGGCGGCGAAGGAGGTGGCGACCCGGGAGACGGCCATCAAGGAGGCAGCTGACGCTGCCCTGAGGACCGCCGCCCTTCAAGGCGAGGTGACCCACCTTGAGAGGACGCTCGAGGAGGTCAAGGGTTCCCTCGCTACGTCGGAGGCATCTCAAGAGTCGGAGCACAAGGCGGCGCTCAACTTCGCCCTTGGGGTGGACGACTCGATTGAAGGTATGTGCCGGATCTTCTCTTCTTCAGCCGGTTGTTTTTCCCTTTTTCGTTTCTTGTGTTTCAACTTATTTTCCTTCTCTTCTTGTTTCTTCCAAGGCGCTTCCCAGAAACTCAGTGTTGCGCGGTGCGCGCTGTTGAGTGGCACCGGGAGTACCTTCGGAAGTGTGGTCGCTCCATCGAGGAGGATGCCGCGTGGGACATGGACGTGATCGGGCTCGTCATCGAGAGGCGGATGACCCATCTCGAGCGAAGCGTGGAGTGGCTCAAGACCGCCGGCAAGGAGGTCATCGCCGCATTGTGGCCGGGCCGCGGAGGAGCTCCAATGCACCGCGTGGCTCAGTGGCTGGTGCATGCTGTCCCCGGCCTCGAAGCCTGGAAGGCATCGGCTGCCCGAGCCGGGGCGCAGATGGCGCTCCGGTTCGTCACGTCATGGTACCGCGGCATGGATCTAGGCCGGCTGGCGACCATGCGGGACCTGCCGGCTACAAAGCGGGAGGCCCGTGAGCCGGCCCTTGTCCAGCGGGCCAACGAGCTCGCGTCATATGTCGACACGGATGAGTTCCTGTCGGCCCTGGGCGAGGATGGCGAGCCGCTGCCTGAGGACCCCTTCGGAATACCCCAAGGCCTGGCGGATGACGAAGTTGCTGACGAGAGCACCTACTCGAGCGGCGAGACGGCCGAGACCGAGGAGCCCGCCTCGTTGACCAAGGAGGCCGACCTGAAGGCCGCGACCACCTTCGAGGCAAGAACCGAGCCGCCCAGCGACGCGCCGGCTGGCGATGCGCCGGCGGTCTGAGCCCCCAGGTGTTTTTATCTTTTTCTTTTTTCTCCCTGCATGTTAAGCTTGAGTCCACCCACTAGGGGTGTTTATGTAATGAACGAATGTTGGACGTGGGCCGCTTTTGCCTTAATATTTATGCCATGGATAATTTGCCTCGTTACTCATGCCGCCTCTTCCTTATCCTTTTTTGCCCGCCTCGACTCTTTTTGTTTGTACTCCTTTTCCCCTTTGGTTTCAGCCCCGCCAGCCCGACAACCGGGAACCGGTCTGTAGCTGGGTCGGGGCGTCCGCCTCAAGGGAGCCGGTTCAAAACTTAGGAATCTCGAGGGCTTTTCGGGATAAGTAGAGTGGTAGAGACGCGACGGTGGTCCGACTTGGCCTAGAAGGGGTCTCCCTTTGTTTCAACCTTTCGTGCGAGCCAAACCTTGCCACCCTGAGGCCTCGTCAACTGGACAACCGGGAGCCGGTTCTGTAGCTGGTAAGGGTGGGGAAGTTTGACCGGCTCACATTACTTAGCCATTTTCGGAGAGGCATGTCTAGGCCTAGCCGGATAGCCCCCGGGCCCGGGAGCCGGGGCGGGGAGCCGGTGAGTGAGGAACATTTTTGAGGGAAATGAAACGGGGCGCACCCCAAGAGCCGGCTCGGGGCGCCCATTGCATTCATAAGCCCAAAAGGGTGGGGATACATACATACATTGGTTTTTTCAGCAGTAAAACGGGCGCAGGAGTGCCGCATTCCATGGGCGCTCCGTCTCTTCACCGGAGGCATCTCTTTTGCGCTTCTGCGGCTTCTGGGCATCTATTGGGTAGTACCCGTTGTTGTGCAGCACCTTGCTTATGATGATTGGGCCCTCCCATGGGGAGGACAGCTTGTGCTACCCGGCTGTTCGCTGGATCCACCTGAGGACCAAGTCCCCCTCGCGGAACGAGAGTGGCCGGATCCACTTGCTGTGGTAGTACCGGAGCTTCTGCTGGTAGATTGCTGTCCGACTCAAGGCCAGTTCGCGAGCTTCTTCGAGTAGGTCGACGCCATCTTCTCTTGCCTCCTTTGTGTCCTTCTCCGTGTATAGGGCGACCCGAGGCGAATCGAACTCGATGTCGGTGGGGATGATCGCCTTGGATCCATACACAAGGAAGAAGTGAGTGTAGCCGGTTGAACGGTTCAGGGTGGTTCTGAGACTCCAAAGGACAGCCGACAGCTCGTTGATCCAGCAGCCAGCCAACCTCACCAGCGGTGTCACGAGCCAGGGCTTGATGACGGACAGGATGAGGCTGTTCGCCCTCTCGACCCGGCCGTTTGACTGCGGATGAGCGGTGGAGGCCAGATCGAGCCGGATCCCTTGCTTGGAGCAGAAGCATGCGAGTGCGCTCTTGGCGAAGTTGGTGCCATTGTCGGTGATGATGCTGTGGGGAACCCCGTAGCACACTGTGATGTCATCAATGAACCGGACGGCCATGGGGCTGTGCAGCTTCTTGATTGGTCGCGCCTCGATCCACTTGGTGAATTTGTCGACAGCCACCAGCAAGTGCGTCATGCCGCCTCGAGCGGTCTTGAATGGGCCCACCATGTCCAGCCCCCAAACGGCGAAGGGCCACGAGAGGGGGGTGGTTTGGAGGGCCGTTGTCGGCAGGTGGCTTTGCGTGCTGAAGCGTTGGCAGCCCTCACACTCGTCGACCAACTTCTTGGCCGCCTCGAGAGCCGTCGGCCAGAAGAAGCCGTGGCAGAAAGCCTTGTCCACCAGGGTACGGGAGGTGGCATGATGCCCGCAATCGCCCTGGTGAATGTCGAGGAGGATCTCCAGACCCTTTTCCGGCTTGACGCATCGCTGGAAAACGTTGGTTGTGCTGCGGTGGACGAGCTTGTTGTTGATGATGCCGTAGGCCGTGTCCCGGCGCTGGACTTGCGTTGCCAAATCCTCGTCCAGAGGCATCTCGCCCCATAGGAGAAAAGCTATGATGGGTTGGGCCCATGAGGGGCCCGAGATGGAGGCCGGCCCTAGAGCCCCCGGTACTAGTTGATCAGTCCCTGGGACCGGCTCAGGAGCCCTCGAGACTGGTTGGTCAGCCCCCGGGTCTGGCTCGCCGGCCCCCGGGGCCGACTCGTTGATGATCATCATGATGGCCGCGCCGCTGGGGCTGGCTGCCTTGGACGCCGCCGGCTCGATCGGAGCCGGCTGGGTGGCCGACAGTTCGGGAGCCGGTGGTGAAGGGGCTGGCGAGCCGGCCGGGACTGTTGACGGGCCGGCGACGCCCGTCGACACGAAGATTGACTCTGATTCTGGGGAAGGTTTGATCGACGGCTTGAGCAGCCGTGTGAGGGAGACGCCGGCTGGGATGGCCTGCCGGGTAGAGCCGATCTTTGCCAGCACGTCCGCCGCCTCGTTGTCCGCTCGTGGGATGTGATGAAACTCACATCCCTCGAAGGGGCCGATGAGCTGTTGTACGAGGAAGCGGTAGCTGGCCATGCTGGCGTCCCTGGCGTCCCATTCACCAAAGACTTGCTGCACCACGAGGTCAGAGTCGCCGAAGCAAAGGATACGCCTGATGTCGATCTCCTTGGCGAGTCGGAGGCCATGGACGATGGCCTCGTACTCGACGACGTTGTTGGAGGCGGCGAAATGGATCTGGAGGGCATATTTGAGCTGATCACCTTTCGGGGAGGAGAGGACTATGTCGGCACCCAGGCTGGTCCTCATTTTCGAGCCGTCGAAGTGCATGCGCCAATGCGTGGAGTCTGGGGGAGGCGGAACGAACTCCGTCTCCGCCCAGATGACGAGGAAGTCCACCAGCGCCTGTGACTTGATGGCGGTTCTTGGCTCGTACTGGATCTCATGATCGGCGAGGGCGATGACCCATTTGGCGATCCGGCCGGTGGAGTCCCGGCCGCTCATGATCTCGCCGAGCGGGGCCGTGCTCATCGTGGTAATGGTATGCTCCTGGAAGTACTGTTGACCTTCTTGGCGGTGAAGTATATGCCATAACACATCTTTTGATAGTGGGGGTAGTTCTGCTTGGACGCGGAGAGGACCTCGCTAAGGTAGTAGACAGGCCGTTGGACCGATAGGGACTTGCCCTCCTGTGACTGCTCGACCACCAGGACGATGCTAATGATGCGGGTGGTCGCCTTTATGTAGGCGAGCAGCGGTTCCTTCTCAGCCGGCGCGACCAGGATGGGCAAGTGGGTGAGAGCCTTCTTGAGGCCGCGAAAGGCCTCATCTGCCTCGTCAGGCCAGTCGAAGACACCTGGCCTGTTGGTTTGACCTGGCTCGATTAAAGCCGTCTTCCGAAGGAGCCCGTAGAGGGGCAGGGCCTTCTCCCCTAGCCGGCTGATGAACTGGCTAAGCGAGGCGAGGCAGCCGGTGAACTTCTGGACGTCACGGAGCCGGGTCAGCTTTGGTATGCGTTTGATCGCGCTGATCTTCTCGGGGTTAGCTTCGATGCCGCGAGCGGACACGAAGAAACCCAAGAGTTGGCCGGCGTGGACGCCGAAGACACACTTCTCCGGGTTGAGCTTGATCTTGTACTCGCGCAAGTTCGCGAAGGTCTCCCAGAGATCGTCGAGGAGGCTGAAGTGCTTCTTGGTTTTGACGACGATGTCGTCGACGTAGACGTGGACATTCCTACATATTTGAGGCAGGAGGCACTTCTGCATGCACCTTTGGAAGGTGGCGCCTGCGTTCTTCAGGCCGAAGGACATGGTGATGTAGCAGTAAGCCCCAAAGGGCGTGATGAAGGAGGTCCAGCTTGATCTGGTGGTAGCCGGAGTAGGCGTCCAGGAAAGATAGCAAGTCGCAGCTAGCCGTGGAGTCGATAACTTGATCGATCCGCGGCAGAGAGAACAGGTCCTTGGGACACGCCTTGTTCAGGCTAGTGTAGGCAATGCACATGCGCCAGGTCTTGTTCTTCTTCAACACCAGGACTAGGTTGGCTAGCCAGTCCGGGTGGAACACTTCCATGATGAACCCGGCTGCAAGCAGCCGGGCAATCTCTTCGCCTATAGTATGCTGCTTTTCCTCGGAGAAACGGCACAAAGGTTGCTTGACCGGCTTGACATCCGACCGGACGTGGAGTTTGTGCTTGGTGAACTTCCTCGGAACACCTGGCATGTCCTTGGGGGACCATGCAAACATGTCCCGATTCTCACGGAGGAAGTCGACGAGCTCGCCTTCCTATTTGCTGTTGAGGCGGGAGCCGATGGTGACACACTGAGCCAGGTTGGGCGGGTCGAGCAGAATTTGCTTGGTGTCTTTAGACGTCTGGAAGGAGGCCTTGCCGACAGATTGCGAGGGAGGAGCCGGCACGGCCGGCTGGCTGGCAGCAAGGGCCACGAGCCGGTCAAGCTGTCGTCTCTCCTCGGTGATCTCCAGGGCCTCGCCCAGCCGGCTGCCATCTCGAGCATACTCGCGACATCTTGTAGTCGCCCTTGATGGTGATGATTCCCTTGCGATCGGACGTCTTGAGCTTGAGGTAGGTATAATGGGGGACCGCCATGAAGCTGACAAGAGATGGTCGGCCCAACAACGCGTGGTAGGGGCTCGCGAGGTCCACGACCTCGAACAACACTGGCTCGCGGTGGAAGTGGTCGGGTCCACCGAAGAGGTCATCGAGCGTGATCTTGCCAACAGGAGAGCAGGATTTCCCAGACACGATGCCGTGGAAGACCGTCCGGCTCGCCTGCAAGTCTTCTATTTTCAACCTTAGCTTGTGCATCGTGTCGAGGTAGAGAATGTTGATGCTGCTGCCACCATCTATCAACACCCGAGAGAAGCGGCAAGCTCGCTCCTTGGTGGCGATGGTGGGGTCGAGGACCAAAACATAGCTACCGGGATTCAGCATCATGGCAGGGTGATCGGCCTGGCTCCAAGTGACCGGCTTCTCCGACCAGTGCATGAACTGGGGAGTCGCCGGCATGGTGGCATTCACCTTATGGCGGAGCTGGCGTTGAGCGTGTTTTCCCGTCTCTTCACTAGTGAAGACGACGTAGCAGCCATCCTGGTTGGGAAACTGGTCGATTAGAGGACCGTCGTTCTGGGCCTGAGCCGGAGCCGGCGCCGGGGCGGTAGCTTGGGCCGGGGCCGGCAGCGTGGGAGGAGCCGGAAGGCCGTCCCCCTGGGCCAATCATTGTGATAAGCTGCACTGCCAGAGCGTGTGCGTAGAGGGTTTGGCCCCTGAATGGTTCTTGCAGGGGAGGTCGAGCATTTGCTTGAAGTCCGTCCAGGTGTTAAGGCTGCCGGACGCCAGGCTGTTGAGCCAGGTGCGGGCTGAGCCGATCAACATGAGGGGGGTGTAGCGAACGGCTACGCGCTTGTTCTCCCTGGCGATGCCAAGGACGATGGTGTAGTCGATCAGCCAGTCTTCGGGCTTGGCGGCCCTGTTGTATTTGGGGGTGTCCCTAGGGAGCGTGAAGCCGGTTGGGAATGACTCGGTGCGGATCCGGGGGCCAAAGCAGGCCGGACCAATCGAGCACTCCTCCTCGAGGAGGGCGGATTGCGTGAGCCTGTCGATGCGGTTGCGGGTGTCATTCTCGTTGCGAGGGACGCGTGGTCCGAGCCGAGCCGTGAGCTCGGGACGGACGGTGGGCGGCACCGACTGCCCTGACTCGTGCCGCAGGGGCGGCGTGTGCCCGTGGCTGCGCCGGCTGCCGGATGCCGGTGCTTCGTGGTGGCGGCCGCTTCGAGGCGGGTCATTGGTGCGCCGGCTGCTGACAGTCGGCTGCTCGCTCCCCGGCGTTTGAGAGGGCCGGCGATTGTTTGCTCCGGCTCGGCGGCCGGAGACGCGAGGGGAGCAGGAGTACTGGGCCGCCTGGCGGCCGGCAGTTCCCGTGCCCTCGCGCTCGGGCCGGGGGCCTTGAGTGGCGGCACCGCCCGTCGGGAGCAGATGCTGATGCACATCAGCAGCGTCGATGAGCTCCTTCATGTGGCTCTCATGAGCAGCACGCTCTTTGCCTTCCAAGGTGGCCAATTCCTTGTAGGCCACCTTGAGAGCCCGCAGGTTGGCTGCGGGGGTGTCATAGATGGGCATCTTGCCTCCGAGGATTTCGGCGACCATGCGACCACAGTCGCGCGCAACCCCACGCCGGCTAGGCTCGGTGCCAGGAGGGGTGAGTCCGTAGGCGGAAGCGTATTCTCGTTGTGCGGCCTCCATGCGGCACCGCGTGGCCGCGAGGGCAGTGGCATCCTCGAATAGGATGCGACGAGCCGCCTCGAGATTGGCCACAGCGGTGTCGGGATTCGCCGTCGCGGTGATCGGAGTGCTCAAGCCCCGAAGGGCCGCGCTGAGCGGGTCGGACATGCCGGCGTGAGCAGCGGCAACGGTAGCCGCGACCCGCTCCCGTCCGGAAGAGGTGGAAGAGGTGATGGCCAGTACTTCCACACGATCGTGCTCGGGGAGCCTCGGCATGGCTGAGCCTACCAAAGTGCTCGGGGAGCGTGTCAATGTCGGCGGTGAGGCCGACAGAGTTGCCCGCAGGGCGTGCCGGAGCAAGCCCCACGAGCCCCCCACGGTTTCGCCAGGACGAGCGGCGATGACGGGGAATGGAGAGGGGTCCTGCCCGGAGCATGAATCCGGCCGGCGCCGCGTACGGCCCCACGGTGGGCGCCAACTATCATCGTTTTTACACTACAGATGCCATAGGGTGGCTTATCGTAGGTGGTTGGGGCCAAAGGACGCCGACGAGATCCGGGTGCGAGATTGGGCACAAGCGGTGTCTACACACGATGTACCCAGGTTCAGGGCCCTCCGGAGGAGGTAATACCCCTAGTCTTGCTTTGTTTAGTTGGATGGATAGGTATAAGTACAATGGTGCTCCTGGAGCTGTGTCTAGAGGAGGAAGAATGGGCAGCCGGTTCCTCTTCCTCCACTGCTCGAAGGATGTGTGGAGATGATCGTTTGTGCGTGTGTGTATTCGTCCCTCCCCGTTGCATGGGGGGCTCGGGGGGTTTTATAGGCCAACCCCCGACTCTTATAATATGTTCTAAGTAGAAAGGTGGGGGACCCGGTTGGCAGTCTCTCCGGCTGGCCAAAGGGTCCCGCCATTCGCGTTGTCTCATCGATGGTGGGGTCCGTCGGCCGAGCGGTCCCATCTCCCGTCGGGGCCCGCCAGCCAGCTCTGCGATTGGCCCTCGCCCACCTGCCGCGGCATGGGCCGCCCGGGTGGGCGTCGTCTAGCGCCAGCCGGCCGAAGTCTCCGGTATGGCCGGCCACACTCTAGCCATGCCAGGGCAAGTAATCGAGTGGCGAGGGCATGCCGGCACTGTTCCCATGCCCGATCACACTCACCAAGGTGAGCGGCCAGGACGGTTGGACTGTAGCCACGCGCTACAGTGCATCAGCGGTCACTGTAGCGACAGGGCCGTCCGTTGTGCCGGTCACGAAGCGTCGTCGTACCCGCGTATAGAGGGATGGGACGGGGCAGGTCCGTCCCAAGGTCATCGGAAGAGCCGGCTTGTGAGCAGCCGACCACGCCCGGCTGGCTGAGGGTCCAGCCGGCTCCTTGGTCAGCCGTCCGGGGCGCTAGCTGGCACTGGCTCGTGCCGGACGTTCCCCAGCCGGCCGTGTAGTTTTTCTTCAAAGCAAAAGGGAGAAGACCCCGTTGCTTTGGCCTACCTAGGGGTAATAACCCCATCATAAAGTTTAAGAAGAAACTATTACTTATAATGTTGATCATGTTATTCCTGCTGCTTATATTGAGAAACCACCTTTTCCTGTTAGAATAAAGGAATATGCTAAAGCTTCAACATGCCTTTTGGTTTGTGCAATGCACTGCTACCTTTCAAAGATTTATGACTGCTATATTCTCTGATTTTTGTGAAAGGATTGTTGTGGTTTTCATGGATGATTTTTCCATTTACGGAACTTCTTTTGATGGTTGTTTGAGCAACCTTGATCGAGTTTTGCAGAGATGTGAAGAAACTAATCTTGTCTTGAATTGGGAGAAGTGCCACTTTATGGTGAATGACGGTATTGTCCGGGACACAAAATCTCCGAAAGTTGAAGTTGACAAAGCCAAAGTTGATGCTATTGAAAAAATGCCGTGTCCTACAAATATCAGAGGTATAAGAAGTTTCCTTGGTCATGCTGGTTTCTATAGGAGGTTTATCAAAGATTTCTCTAAGATTTCTAGGCCTCACACTAATCTTTTGCAAAAATATGTTCCATTCGTTTTTGATGATGATTGTGTAGAAGCATTTGAAATTCTTAAGAATGCCTTGATTTCTGCACCTGTTGTTCATGTTGGAAATATGCCCTAGAGGCAATAATAAATTAGTTATTATCATATTTCCTTGTTCATGATAATCGTTTATTATCCATGCTATAATTGTATTGATCGGAGACTTAAATGCATGTGTGGATACATAGACAAAACCATGTCCCTAGTATGCCTCTAATGGACTAGCTCGTTGCTCAAAGGATGGTTAAGGTTTCCTAGCCATGGACATGAGATGTCATTTGATAACGGGATCACATCATTAGGAGAATGATGTGATGGATAAGACCCAAACTACAAACATAGCATATGATCGTGTCAGTTTATTGCTACTGTTTTCTGCACGTCAAGTATATGTTCCTATGACCATGAGATCATGCAACTCACGGATATCGGAGGAGTGCCTTGTGTGTATCAAACGTCGCAACGTAACTGGGTGACTATAAAGGTGCTCTACAGGTATCTCCGATGGTGTTTGTTGAGTTGGCATGGATCGAGACTAGGATTTGTTACTCCGTGTGACGGAGAGGTATCTCGGGCCCACTCGGTAATGCAACATCACAATAAGCCTTGCAAGCAATGTGACTAATTGTTAGTTGCGGGATCTTGTATTACGGAACGAGTAAAGAGACTTGCCGGTAACGAGGTTGAACTAGGTATGGAGATACCGACGATCGAATCTCGGGCAAGTAACATACCGAAGAACAAAGGGAACGATATACGGGATTAACTGAATCCTTGACATAGAGGTTCGACCGATAAAGATCTTCGTAGAATATCTAGGAACCAATGTGGACGTCCAGGTCCCGCCATTGGTTATCGACCGTAGAGGTGTCTCGGTCATGTCTACATAGTTCTCGAACCCGCAGGGTCTGCACACTTAAGGTTCGGTGACGTTTCGGTAGTGTAGAGTTATGTATGGTGGTGACCGAAGGTTATTTGGAGTCCCGGATGAGATCCCGGACGTCACGAGGAGCTCCGGAATGGTCCGGAGGTAAATATTCATATATAGGAAGTCCTAGTTTGGTTTCCGGAAAAGTTTCGGGCTCATCGGTAGTGTACCGGGAGTATCGGTATTGTACCGGGAGTGCCGGTAGTGTACCGGAGGACCTCCGGGAGGGGTATTTCCACCCCAAGAGGTCCATGGGCTGTGGGAGAATAATAACCAGCCCTTAGTGGGCTGGGAAAACAGCCACAAAGGCCCATGGCGCAGGAGAGAAAGTCCTAAAGCAAAAAGTGGAAAATCAGCCAATAGGAGGCAATCCTACTCCAACTAGGATTGGAGGTGAAGTAGGATTGCTCCCACCTCCTATTTCGGCCGACCCAAAGGCCTTGTCTGCCTCCTATATATACTAGTGGATTGGGTGGTTTTTGGAAAGAATTTCCGGCCACGTGCTACCCGTTTCACCGGTGCACAGTTTCTCCTCTAGATCGGTTTTCCGCAGCGCTTAGGCGAAGCCCTGCCGGAATCACTCCACCACCATCACCGGAGCGCCGTCACGCTGCCGGTGAACTCTCTCTCCTCTCCACCTCCTCTCGCTGCATCGATACGGTGGAGATCGTCATCAAGCTGCACGTGTGCTGAACGCGGAGGTGCCGTCCGTTCGGCGCTAGATCGGAAGGACCGTGATCGAGATCGCGAGACAGTTCGTGATGAGATCGCGGAACGGATCGTGATGAGTTCGCGGGACAGATCGTGATCAAGATCGTGAGACGGATTGTGATGAGATCGTGGGACGGATCGTGATGAGTTCACGGGACGGATCGTGATTGGATCGCGAGACGGATCGTGATGAGATCGCGGGATGCTCGGCGATTTGGATCGCGAAGATGTTCGACTACACCAACCGCATTTCTTAACGCTTCCCGCTTAGCGATCTACAAGGGTATGTAGATCCACTCTCCCTCTCGTAGATGCTCATCACCATGGATAGGTTTGCGTGTGCGTAGGAAATTTTTTGTTTCCCATGCGACGTTCCCCAACAGTGGCATCATGAGCTAGGTTGATGGTTCGATGAGATCTCGAGTAGAACACAAAAGGTTTGTGGGCGTTGATGCTTAGATTGCTTCCTCCCTTGGTCCTATTTTGGTTCAGCGGGATTGTGAGATGAAGCGGCCCGGACCAACATTACTCGTACGCTTACGAGAGACCGGTTCCCTCGACGCAACTTGTTGCCTAGATGGCTTGCGGGTGACAGTTTCTCTCACTTTAGTTGGATCGGATTCGACAAAGGCGGTCCTTGAGAAGGTTGAAAAGCAAACTAGTGTATCACCGTTGTGGTTTATGCGTAGGTGAGAATCGTTCTTGCTAGATACCCATAGCAGCCACGTAAAATATGCAACAACAATTAGAGGACGTCTAACTTGTTTTTGCAGGGTATGTTGTGATGTGATATGGCCAATTACATGATGAGATATATGTGATGTATGAGATGATCATGTGATGTATAGATTATCACGACTTGCATGTCGATGAGTACGGCAACCGGCAGGAGCCATAGGGTTGTCTTTAATTATTGTATGACCTGCGTGTCAATCATTAAGCGCTATGTAATGCTTTACTTTATCGCTACGGTAGCAATAGTAGTAGAAGCATGCAGGGCGTGACAACCCCAATGGCAACACATTGATGGAGATCAAGATGATGGAGATCATGGTGTTGTGCCGGTGACGATGGAGATCATGCCAGTGTTTCGAAGATGGAGATCTTAAACACAAGTTCATGGCCATATCATGTCACTTATGAATTGCATGAGATGTTAATCCTTTTATGCACCTTGTTTTGCTTAGTACGGCGGTAGCATTATAAGGTGATCCCTCACTTGAATTTCAAGATGAACTGTGTTCTCCCCGAGTGTGCACCGTTGCGAAAGTTCGTCGTGTTGAGACACCACGTGATGATCGGGTGTGATAGACTCTACGTTCACATACAACGGGTGCAAGCCAGATTTGCACGCGCAGAACACTCAGGTTAAACTTGACGAGCCTAGCATGTACAGACATGGCCTCGGAACACGAGAGACCGAAAGGTCGAACATGAGTCATATAGTAGATATGATCAACATAATGATGTTCACCATTGCAGCCACCTCAACTCACGTGATGATCGGACTTGAGTTGGTGAATTTGGATCATGTATCACTCGAATGATCGGAGGGATGTCAATTTGAGTGGGAGTTCTTAAGTAATATGATTAATTGAACTCATTATCATGAACATAGTCAAAGTGTCTTTGCAAATTATGTTGTAGATTACTAGCTCGCGCTGTAGCTCCCTTGTATTTTTATATGTTCCTAGAGAAATAGAATTGAAAGATGTTGGTAGCAAAATTGCGGACTGGGTCCGTGATCTGAGGATTGTCCTCATTGCTGCACAGAAGGCTTATGTCCTTAATGCACCGCTCGGTGCGCCACCCCCTCTAGCGTCGTCTATAGATGTTGTGAACATCTAACAGGCACGTTTCGATGACTACTTGATAGTTTAGTGCGTCATGCATTACGGCTTAGAATTGAGGCTCCAAAACGTTTTGAACGTCACGAAACATATGAGATGTTCTAGGAGCAGAGATTGTGATCTCAGGCTCATGCCTGTGTTGCGAGATATGAGATCTCCAACAAGATTCTTTGCTTGTAAGATGAAGGAGAATAGCTCAATCGTTGAGCATGTACTCAGATTTTCTGGGTACTACAATCGCTTGAATCAAGTGGGAGTTGATCTTCCAGATAAGATAGTGATTGATATAGTTCTCCAAGTCACTGTCACTAAAGCTACTAGAACTTAGTGATGAACTATAATACACCAAGGATAGAAGTATTGATCCCTGAGCTGTTCGCGATGTTTGACACCGCGAAGGTAGAAATCAAGAAGGAGCGTCAAGTGTTGATGGTTAATCAAACCACTAGTTTCGAAAAGGGCAAGAGCAAGGAGGGAAACTTCATGGATAGCAAGTCAGTTGCTGCTCCAGTGAAGCAACCCAAAGTTGAACTCAAACCCGAGACTAAGTGCTTCTATTATGAGGTGAGAGGTCGCTGAAGCGGAACAACCCTAGATACTTGGTAGATAAGAAGGATGGCAACATCGACAGAAGTATATTTGATATACGAGTTATTGATGTGTACCTTGCTAGTACTCTTAGTAGCACCTGGGTATTGGATACCGGTTCGGTTGCTAAATGTTAGTAACTCGAAATAAAAGCTACGGAATAAACGGAGAACTAGCTAAGGGTGAGGTGACGATATGTGTTGGAAGTGTTTCCAAGGTTGATGTGATCAACATCGCACGCTCTCTCTACCTTCAGGATTAGTGACGAACCTAAATAAATGTTATTTGGTGTTTTGCGTTGAGCATGAACATGATTAGATCATGTTTATTGCAATACGGTTATTCATTTAAGTTAGAGAATAATGGTTATTCTGTTTACATGAATAATACCTTCAATGATCATGCACCCAGTGAGAATGGTTTGTTGAAATCTTGATCGTAGTATTACACATGTTCATAACATTGATGTCAAAAGACACAAAGTTAATAATGATAGTACCACATACTTGTGGCACTGCCGCTAAATGTCATATTGGTATAAAGCGCATGTAGAAACTCCATGCTGATGGATATTTGGACTCATTCAATTTCTAATCGGTTGAGACATGCGAACCATGCCTCTTGGGCAAGATGACTAAAGGACCCCGTTGGATGGAGCGGGCAAGTGATTCATTGGAAATGATACATGTTGATGTATGCAATCTAGTGAGTCTTGTAGCGTGCAGTGGATATCGTTATTTTCTTACCTTCACTGATGATTTGAGTAGATATAGTGTATATTTACTTAATGAAACACAAGTCTGAATCGTTTAAAAGGTTCAAGCAAATTCAGAGTGAAGTTTAAAGATCATCGTGACAAGTAGATAAAAATGACCGCGATATGATCGTGAAGGTGAATATCTGAGTTACGAGTTTGGCATACAACTTAAGACAACGTGAAATTTGTTTCACAACTAACGCCACCTGGAACACCATGGTGTGATGGTGTGTCCGAACATCATAGTCATGCTCTATTGATATAGTGCATACTGTGATGTCTCTTATCGTTTTACTACTATAATTTTTGGGGTTATGCATTAGAGACAACTACATTCACTTTAAATAGGGCATCATCTAAATCCGTTGAGATGACACCGTGTGAATTATGGTTTGATAGAAACCTAAGCTGTCATTTCTTAATGTTTGGGGCTGCGATGCTTGTGTGGAAAATGTTTTCACATAATAAGCTAGAACCCAAAGCGGACAAATGTATCTTCATAGAATACCCTAAGAACAGATGGGTATGCCTTCTCAGATCCGAGTGCAAAGTGTTTGTTGCTAGAACTGGGTCCTTTCTCAAGAAAAAGTTTCTCTCGAAAGAATTGAGTGGGAGGAAGATAGAACTTGATGAGGTTGTTAAACCTTTGTTCAAACAGAGAGTAGCGCAGCGCAGAAAGATGTTTCTGTGAAGCCTACGTTAGTTGAAGAGGAAGTTAATGATGATGATCATGAAGCTTCAGGATCAAGTTACTATCAAACTTCGTAGGTCGACAAGGATGTGTACTGCTCCTGAGCGGTACGACAACTTTGTCTTGGAGGTCATGTTGTTGGACAACGATGAACCTACGAGCTATGGAGAAGCGATGATGGGCCCGGATTCCGACAAATGGTTGGAGGCCATGAAATCCGAGATAGGATCCATGTATTAAAACCAAGTGTAGACTTTGGTAGACTTGCTCATTGGACGGCAGGTCGTTGAGTACAAATGGATCTTTAAAATGAAGACAGACACTGATGGTGAATGTCACTATTTGTAAAGCTCGACTTGTTGCAAAGATGTTTGTGACAAGTTCAAGGAGTTGACTACGATGAGACTTTCTCACTCGTAGCGATGCTAAAAGTCTGTTGGAATTATGTTAGCAGTTGCTGTGTTTTCAATTATGAAATCTGGCAGATGGATGTCAAAACATCGTTTCCTTAATGGTTTACTTGAGGAAAGGTTGTATGTGATACAACGAGAAGGTTTTGTCAGGCCTAAGGATGCTAAAAGGTGTGCAAGCTTTGGTGATCCTTCCATGGACTGAAGCAAGCATCTCGGAGTTGGAATATACGCTTGGATGAGGTGATCAAAGTTTTGATGTTTATACAAAGTTTATTTGAAACTTGTATTTGCAATAAAGTGAGTGGGAGCACTATAGAATTTCTGATAAGTATATGTGGATGACATATTGTTGTTCAGAAATAATGTAGAGTTTCTGGAAAGCATAAAATGGTTATTTGGAAAGTGATTTTCAAAGGAAGACCTGGATAAAGCTACCTAATTGTTGAGCATCAAAATCTATAGAGATAGATCAAGATGCTTGATGAGACTTTCAATGAGTGCATACCTTCACAAGATTTTGAAAGAGTTCAAAATGGATCAGCCAGAGAAATAGTTCTCGTCTGATTTGTAAGGTGTGAAGTTGAGTGAGACTCAAAGCTCGACAACGGCAGAAGAAAGAGAAAGGACGAACGTCGTCCCCTATGCCTTAGCCATAGGCTCTATATTATGCCATGCTGTGTACCGCACCTATGTGTGCCTTGCCATGAGTCTGTCAAGGGGTACAAGAGTGGTCCAGGAGTGGATCACTGGACAGCGGTCGGAATTATCCTTAGTAACCAGAGGACTAAGGAAATGTTTCTTGATTGTGGAGGTGATAAAGAGTTCGTCGTAAAGAGTTACGTCGATGCAAGCTTTAACACCTATCCGGATGACTAGTAGTAGCAATCTGGATACGTATAGTGGAGCAGCCATTTGGAAATAGTACCAAGTGGAGTGTGGTAGCAGTATTTACGGTTTGACATAGAGATTTGCAAAGTACACACGGATCTGAATATCCAGACCCGTTGACTATAAGACCTCTCTCACATGCAAAGCATGATCGAGCCCCAAAACTCGTTGGGTGTTAGATTCATAACAATGCGAATCACATGGTGATGTGAACTAGATTATTGACTCTAGTGCAAGTGGGAGATTGTTGGAAATATGCCCTAGAGGCAATAATAAATTAGTTATTATCATATTTCCTTGTTCATGATAATCGTTTATTATCCATGCTATAATTGTATTGATCGGAGACTTAAATGCATGTGTGGATACATAGACAAAACCATGTCCCTAGTATGCCTCTAATGGACTAGCTCGTTGATCAAAGGATGGTTAAGGTTTCCTAGCCATGGACATGAGATGTCATTTGATAACGGGATCACATCATTAGGAGAATGATGTGATGGATAAGACCCAAACTACAAACATAGCATATGATCGTGTCAGTTTATTGCTACTGTTTTCTGCATGTCAAGTATATGTTCCTATGACCATGAGATCATGCAACTCACGGATATTGGAGGAGTGCCTTGTGTGTATCAAACGTCGCAACGTAACTGGGTGACTATAAAGGTGCTCTACAGGTATCTCCGATGGTGTCTATTGAGTTGGCATGGATCGAGACTAGGATTTGTTACTCCGTGTGACGGAGAGGTATCTCGGGGCCCACTCGGTAATGCAACATCACAATAAGCCTTGCAAGCAATGTGACTAATTGTTAGTTGCGGGATCTTGTATTACGGAACGAGTAAAGAGACTTGCCGGTAACGAGGTTGAACTAGGTATGGAGATACCGACGATTGAATCTCGGGCAAGTAACATACCGAAGAACAAAGGGAACGATATACGGGATTAACTGAATCCTTGACATAGAGGTTCGAACGATAAAGATCTTCGTAGAATATGTAGGAACCAATGTGGACGTCCAGGTCCCGCCATTGGTTATTGACCATAGAGGTGTCTCGGTCATGTCTACATAGTTCTCGAACCCGGAGGGTCTGCACACTTAAGGTTCGGTGACGTTTCGGTAGTGTAGAGTTATGTATGGTGGTGACCGAAGGTTATTTGGAGTCCCGGATGAGATCCCGGACGTCACGAGGAGCTCCGGAATGGTCCGGAGGTAAAGATTCATATATAGGAAGTCCCAGTTTGGTTTCCGGAAAAGTTTCGGGCTCATCGGTAGTGTACCGGGAGTATCGGTATTGTACCGGGAGTGCCGGTAGTGCACCGGAGGACCTCCGGGAGGGGTATTTCGACCCCAAGAGGTCCATGGGATGTGGGAGAATAATAACCAGCCCTTATTGGGCTGGGAAAACAGCCACAAAGGCCCATGGCGCAGGAGAGAAAGTCCTAAAGCAAAAAGTGGAAAATCAGCCAATAGGAGGCAATCCTACTCCAACTAGGATTGGAGGTGAAGTAGGATTGCTCCCACCTCCTATTTCGGCCGACCCAAAGGCCTTGGCTGCCTCTCCTATCATCTCCTCCTATATATACTAGTGGATTGGGTGGTTTTTGGACAGAATTTCCGGCCACGTGCTACCCGTTTCACCGGTGCACAGTTTCTCCTCTAGATCGGTTTTCCGCAGCGCTTAGGCGAAGCCCTGCCGGAATCACTCCACCACCATCACCGGAGCGCCGTCACGCTGCCGGTGAACTCTCTCTCCTCTCCACCTCCTCTCGCTGGATCGATACGGTGGAGATCGTCATCAAGCTGCACGTGTGCTGAACGCGGAGGTGCCGTCCGTTCGGCGCTAGATCGGAAGGACCGTGATCGAGATCGCGAGACAGTTCGTGATGAGATCGCGGAACGGATCGTGATGAGTTCGCGGGACAGATCGTGATCAAGATCGTGAGACGGATTGTGATGAGATCGCGGGACGGATCGTGATGAGTTCACGGGACGGATCGTGATTGGATCGCGGGACGGATCGTGATGAGATCGCGGGACGCTCGGCGATTTGGATCGCGAAGATGTTCGACTACACCAACCGCGTTTCTTAACGCTTCCCGCTTAGCGATCTACAAGGGTATGTAGATCCACTCTCCCTCTCGTAGATGCTCATCACCATGGATAGGTTTGCGTGTGCGTAGGAAAATTTTTGTTTCCCATGCGACGTTCCCCAACAGTTCAACCACCTGATTGGAACCTACCCTTTGAAATTATGTGTGAAGCTAGTGATTATGGCATTTGTGCTGTTCTAGGACAAAGGGTTGATATGAAATTAAATGTTATCCATTATGCTAGTAAAACTCTAGACAACACTCAAAGAAACTATGCTACCACTGAAAAGGAATTTTTAGCAGTTGTGTTTGCTTGTGATAAGTTCAGACCTTATATTGTTGATTCCAAAGTAACTATTCACACTGATCATGCTGCTATTAAATATCTTATGGAAAAGATAGATGCTAAACCTAGACTTATCAGATCGTTCCTCCTGCTACAAGAGTTTGATTTGCATATTGTTGATAGAAAGGGTGCTGATAGCCCCGTAGCGGATAACTTTTCTAGGTTATAAAATGTTCTTGATGACCCACTACCTATTGATGATAGCTTTCCCGATGAACAATTATTTATCATAAATGCTTCACGTAATGCTCCATGGTATGCTGATTATGCTAATTACATTGTTGCTAAATTTATACCGCCTGGTTTCACATACAACAAAAGAAAAAGTTCTTCTATGATTTAAGACATTACTCTTGGGATGATCCTCGCCTTTATAAAGAAGGAGTAGATGGTATTATTAGACGTTGTGTACCTGAGCATGAATAGGAACAGATCCTACAGAAGTGTCATTCTGAGGCCTATGGAGGACACCGCGTTGGAGATAGAATTGCACACAAGGTATTACAATCTGGGTTTTATTGGCCTACTCTCTTCAAGGATGCTCGTAAGTTTGTCTTGTCATGTCATGTGATGAATGTCAAACAATTGGCAACATTAGTAGACATCAGGAAATGCCTATGAATTACTCTCGTGTTATTGAACCATTTGATGTTTGGGGTTTTGATTATATGGGAACTTTTCCAACGTCCAATGGGTATACTCATATCCTAGTTGATGTTGATTATGTTACTAAGTGGGTAGAAGCTATCCCAACTAGTAGTGCTGATAATAATGCCTCTATTAAAATGCTGAAAGAAGTTATTTTCCCTAGATTTGGAGTCCCTAGATATTTAATGACCGATGGTGGTTCACACTTTATTCATGGTGCCTTCCGTAAATTGCTTGCTAAGTATGACGTCAATCATAGAATTGCATCCCCTTATCATCCTCGGTCTCATGGTCAAGTAGACTTAAGAAATAGAGAAATTAAATTGATCTTGCAAAAGACTGTTAAGAGATCTAGAAAGAATTTGTCTAAGAAACTTTACGATGCATTATGGGCTTATAGAACTACTTACAAAAATCCTATGGGTATGTCTCCATATAAAATGGTTTATGGTAAAGCATGTCACTTACCTCTAGAACGAGAGCACAAAGCTTACTGGGCAATCAAAGAGCTCAATTATGATTTCAAACTTGCTGGTGAGAAGAGGTTATTTCACATTAGCTCACTTGATGAATGGAGAACCCAGGCCTATGAGAATGCCAAGTTGTTTAAAGAAAAGGATAAGAGATGGCATGATAAAAGGATACAAAAGCGCGAATTCAATGTAGGTGACCATGTCTTGCTATACAATTCTCGTTTAAGATTTTTTATAGGAAAACTTCTCTCTAAATGGGAAGGGCCCTACATTGTCGAGGAAGTATATCATTCCAGTGCCATCTAGATCAACAACACCGAAGGCACAAATCCAAAGGTGGTAAACGGGCAAAGAATCAAACATTATATCTTAGGTACTACCATAAATGTTGAAACCAATGTTATCAATACCATAACTCCGGAGGAGTATATTAGGGAGACCTACCGGAACGTTTTAGACTCCGAAAAAGAATAGGTATGTGGTACGGTAAGAAAACCGACTCCAAAACTTTCCCAATGGTAATTTTTCTCAGTTTTGGAATATTTAATAAATTAGGAAAATTTAAAGTAGTCTGAAAGATACACAAGGAGGTGACAAGCCTACCAGGCGCGGCCACTCCCCTGGCCGCACCTAGGTGGCTTGTGACCACATCATGCACCCTCCGGACTCTGTTTTCTTGTGGTATACTCCTTTGGGTCGGTAAAAATTCATTATATAATCTCCCGAAGGCTTGGACTTTCGTATCACGACAATATCTCCTATTTTCATTTCGAGCTATTTCTACAACAGATTTAGAGCAAGATGTCGTCCCAAGAGTCTGATCGGGAGAGCTATATATCGCATTATCTTGCCAATCCCAAGATCTATGGGGACCTAGATCCTTATGGATTATTCTTGGAGGAGGAACAAGAAGATAAGTATGGGGAAGAAAGCTCGGATGAAAAGGAGAATCCCCGGCCTCAACTAGGAGATATGCACGTGGAGTCTAGGAAATCAAGCCTCCCAAACACAAGGAGAAAACCCAAGGTTCTATTTATCCCTTCTCGTTTTCTGCAGGAGAGCAAGGAAGAATTATGTCAAAGGATATTGAAGCTCGAGCAGGAAGTAGACGATCTGAGGGAACCAAACTTTATGCTTAAGAGGAAACTGAACAAGTTTAAAGATCCTACCCCACCTCCATCACCTCCAAAGAAGGACATCTAGACACATGGGTACGGGCACTCCCCTTGGCTTGTGCCAAGCTTGGGGGAGGTGCCTCAGTATTGTATCACCATCACACCTTTTTCTTTTTCTTGTTTTTCTTAGTTTGATCCTTTTGGTTAAATCTTCATCTAGTAGAATAAAATTTTAGTATGATCTAGCTTTGAGTTTTTGCTTTTTCTCCTCCTTATGTAAGCGAGTCCGAGAGTTATATAATGAAAAGTAGTTTTGATATGAGGGCTTTGCTTGCTTGCTATGATCTTGATAAAAATAAATAAGAAATAAACGAAGAATAGAATAAAAGCAAAGAGTATATATGATGATCTTATGGGGAGTGATGACTTCACATATAAGAAGTGTGTCGGTTGAAATTTGTTTTGGAGTTGACAAACATAGCGATTAGTCATTGGGGAAATTAAAAGGAAGTAATAAGGAAAGAGAAGTTCATATATAAATATATTATCTTGGACATCTTTTATGATTGTGAATACTCATTAAAATATTCTATGCTAAGAAGTTGATGTTGGACATAATGGGTTATGTTTGCTTATTTCCGAGCAGAAGTTATATTGTTATAGATCCTCCAACATGTAGTTCTTGCTTCCACCTCATATTAGCCAAAACTTCCGCACCAAGTAGAGATACTACTTTTGCATCCTTATACCCTCAACCCAGTTTTGCCATGAGAGTCCACCATACCTACCTATGGATTGAGTAAGATCCTTCAAGTAAGTTGTCATCAGTGCAAAAAGCAATAAGAATTGCTCCTAAATATGTATGATCCTTTATTGTAAAGGAAAATAAGTGTTGTACAAACTTGTGATAGTAAAGAAATAAAAAGCGATGGACTGCATAATAAAGGTTGCTATCACAAAGGGCAATACAATGTGGAGTTCCTTTGCATTAAGGGCTTGAACATACAAAAACAAAAAGCGCATGACAACCTCTGCTTCCCTCTACGAAGGGCCTATCTGTTACGTTCACTTTATAAGTACTTACCTTTATGCAAGAGTCATGGTGATCTTCACCACTTCCTATATTTTGCCTTTTTTTCTTGGCAAGCATTATGTGTTGGGGAATGATCTAAACACATATATCCACTCGGATGTGGGTGATCATGAGTTATTATTGTTTACATCACCCTTGAGTTGAGTAGTTTGGAGGCAAAACAATAAACCCCTATCTTTCTCTGTGTCCAATTGAAGCTTTGACCTCATGAGTACCGCGTGAGTGATTAGCAATTGTGAAAGACTAAAAGATGATTGAGTATGTGGATTTTCTTTAAAAGCTCTTATATTGACTCTTTCCGATGTTATGATAAATTGCAAATTGCTTCAATGACTGAGAGCATAGTTTGTTAGTTGTCAATAAAGTTCTTGGTTCATACTTTTACCCTGTGGATGAATTGTTACTCCCGCATAAGAAATTATATATCAGTAAGTGTTTCTATTCTCAAGATAATCATGATGCCCTCATGTCCATATTTTATTTTTATCGACACATCTATCTCTAAACATGTGGACATATTTATTGATCTTGGCTTTTGCTTGAGGACAAGCGAGGTCTAAGCTTGGGGGGGTTGATACGTCCGTTTTGCATCATGCTTTTATATTGACATTTATTGCATTATGGGCTGTTATTACATGTTATGGTACAATACTTATGCCTGTTCTCTCTTATTTTACAAGGTTTACATGAAGAGGGAGAATGTTGGCAGCTGGAATTTTGGAATGGGAAAGGAGAAAATGTCAGAGACCTATTATTCACAACTCCAAAAGTCCTCAAAAGTTATGGAGAATTGTTTTGGAATATATAAAAAATATTGGGCGAAACAAATACCAGAGGGAGCCCACCAGGAGGTCACAAACCTGCCAGCCGCGACCACCACTTGGTCGTGCCTAGGTGGCTTGTGACCCACTTGGCAGGTCCCCGACACCCATCTTCTGCTATATGAATGGTTTTGACCTGGAAAAAAAATCTTAAGAGAGCTTTCAGGAGGAAGCACCGCCCTCTCGAGGTGGAATTTGGGCAGAACCAATCTAGAGCTCTCGCGGAGCTGTTCTGCCGGGGAAACTTCCCTCCCGGAGGAGGAAATCGAAGCCATCGTCCTCACCAACAATCCTCTCATTGGGAGGGGGTCAATATCCATAAACATCTTCACTAGCACCATCTCCTCTCCAAACCCTAGTTCATCTCTTGTATCCGATCTTTGTCTCAAACCTCAGATTGGTACTTGTGGGTTGCTAGTAGTGTTGATTACTGCTTGTAGTTGATGCCAATTGGTTTACTTGGTGGAAGATCATATGTTCAGATCCTTTATGATAATTAATACTCCTCTGATTATGAAGATGAACATGCTTTGTGAGTAGTTACGTTTGTTCATGAGGACATGGGATAAGTCTTGTTATAAGTAATCATGTGAATTTGGTATTCATTTGATATTTTGATGAGATGTATGTTGTCAAGCTTGTAGTGGTGTTATGTGAACATCAACTACGTGACACTTCACCATTATTTGGGCCTAGGGGAAGGCATTGGGAAGTAATAAGTAGATGATGGGTTGCTAGAGTGACAAAAGCTTAAACCCTAGTTTATGCGTTGCTTCGTAAGGGGCTGATTTGGATCCATATGTTTCATCTTAATTCTTCTTTCGTAGTTGCGGATGCTTGCGAGGTTTAATCATAATTGGGAGGTTTTTCCAAGTAAGGGCAGCATCCAAGCAACGGTCCACCCACATATGAAATTATCAAAGTAACGAACGTGAATCAAATGAGCATGATGAAAACTAGCTTGACGGAAATTCCCATGTGTCATCGGGAGCGCTTCACTTTATATAAGAGTTTGTCCAGGCATGTGCTTTGATAAAAAATGGATTAGGCTACCTTTCTGCACCTTTGCTACACTTGTTACTTGTTACTCGTTACAAATTATCTTATCACAAAAATATTTGTTATCGATAATTTCAGTGCTTGCAGAGAATACCTGATTGAAAACCGCTTGTCATTTCTTTCTGTTCCTCATTGGGTTCGACACTCTTACTTATCGAAAGGACCACGATAGATCCCCTATACTTGTGGGTCATCAATGGCCCAAGTGCGATCAAAGATTTCATGCACATAGTAATGGTTTTTCCTCACTAGGTTCTGCATCAGTCATCAAGTGATTGTGATCAACCAAGTTTTTCCTCACCAAGTTATTGTGATCAACATTCTAATGAAGACTTAGGAGAAGCTCGCGATCAGTCATCACATGGGGGCAGAAGCTTGAGGATTTTGAGCTGTGGCTTTTGTAGCAGAATCTTGGGTGGCACAATCATCATTGGTGGAATAAGATGCGGCTTTGCGGAATTGACCATCCAATGGACTAGAGCCTTCATCAACAATAGCTTTGTCTTTTCCGTCAACTGAAGAAAATGCCTGCTTGAGGACTTCAATCAGAGGCAGAAAACTGAAGTGATTCTAAAAATCAGCCTTAAAAGGAATTGAAGACCTTGATCAGATGAATGTCATGATCTAGGGAGCATGAGGCTTCAACTCAAATGGTGACATAGCTATATTGGCCAAAGTCCTCATGAAGAAATTGTGATAATTGATGGGAATCCCATGAATGATGTTGAACAATAAATACTTCATGACACCCACAACTTCTTCTTCTTAAGAGTTGTGGCCCTTTATTGGACTGATGGTTTTGGTCAATATGCGATAAATGGTCCTGGGCACATATAGCAAATCCTTCACTAGGAAGGAGGTCCTTGGAGGGTTTCCAGGGGCCAAAGGCTTCATAAACACTTGCAAGATGTGATTGGGCAGTTTGGGTTCATCATAGATGCCTCTTCCTCCTTCTGAAGGAATTGCAATTGGCACATCATGAAGCAATTCAGTGGCTGGAGCAGTGTAGTGAGTGGTTGATACGTCTCCAACGTATCTATAATTTTTTATGATTTCATGCTATTATATTATCTATTTTGGATGTTTTATATGCATTATTATTCTATTTTATATTATTTTTGGGACTAACCTCTTAATCTAGAGCCTAGTGCCAGTTTGTGTTTTTTCCTTGTTTTTGAGTTTTGTAGATATAGAATATTAAACGGAGTCCAAGCGGAATAAAACCTTCGGAAGGAATTTTTCTGGAAGGAAACAAATCAACCAGGCTTTGAGTGCATGGCAAGAAGCCTGCCAGGGAGCCACAAGCCTACTAGGCGCGGCACCCCCCTGGCCGCGCCTAGCAGGCTTGTCGTCTCCTGGTAGGTCTCCTAACCCTAATATTTGGCCTATAAATTCCCAAATATTCCTCCAACATCAAAAAGAGCCACGCAAATACTTTTCTCCGCCGGAAGCCTACGTTCTCGAGAGATCCAATCTTGGAGCCTTTTCCGGTAATCTGCCGGAGGGGGTTTCGATCACGAAGGGCATCTACATCAACTCCATTGCCCCTCCGACAATCCGTGATTAGTCCACCACAGACCTACGGGTCCATAGCTAGTAACTAGATGGCTTCTTCTCTATCTTTGATCTTCAATACCATGTTCTTCATGATCTTCATGGAGATCTATCCGATGTAATCCTCTTTTCTGGTGTGTTTGCCAAGATCTGATGAATTGTGAGTTTATGTCCAGATTATCCATGAATATTATTTGAATCTCCTCTGAATTCTTATTTGCATGATTTCATATCTTTGCAATTCTCTTCTTGTTATTGGTTTGGTTTGGCCAACTAGATTGTTAATTCTTGCAATGGGAGAAGTGCTTGGTTTTGGGTTCAATCTTGCGGTGTCCTTGCCCAGTGACATAGTAGAGGTAGCGAGGCACGTATTGTATTGTTGCCATCAAGGGTAACAAGATGGGGTTTTCATCATATTGCTTGAGTTTATCCCTCTACATCATGTCATCTTTCTTAATGTGTTACTCTGTTCTTCATGAACTTAATACTCTAGATGTAGGCAGGAGTCGGTCGATGTGTGGAGTAATAGTAGTAGATGTAGAATCGTCTCGGTCTACTTGATACGGACATGATGCCTATATGCATGATCATCGCCTTGGATTATTTGATTTTATATCAATTGCTTGACAGTAATTTGTTTACCCACCATGATATTTTCCTTCGAGAGAGAAGCCTCTAGTGAAACCTATGGCCCGTGGGTCTACTTTCCATAATATACTTTCAGATCTATAAACCAAAAATACCAAAAATACTTTGCTACAAATTATTTACCTTTAACTTTTCGTTCTCGTTTACATCTATATCTATCGGATCTAATCCTTGCAAATAATCGTGAACAGATTGACAACCCCCTTTATTGGGTGCAAGAGTTTGATTGTTTGTGTAGGTGCATCCGTTAGTGACTTTGCTTGTTCCTCCTATTGGATTGATACCTTGGTTCCCAACAACTGAGGGAAATACTTATCTACTTCGCTGCATCACCCTTTCCTCTTCAAGGGAAAACCAATGCACGCTCAAGAGGTATCAAGAAGGATTTCTGGCGCCGTTGCCGGGGAGGATACATAGCAAGTCAAGACAAGAACTTTCCCATCAACTTGCCAATTCTCGCGCCGTTGCCGGGGAGGATCTACAACAAGCCTACCAAGTACCCATCACAAACTCATCTCTTGCATTTACATTAGTTGCTAGTTGCCACTCATTTTCCTCTCCCCCGCTTCTAAAACGATTTTCAGAAAATACCAAAAAGATTTGCCTTTTTATTCGCCCTTCTTCCGTTTGCCTTTCATTTGCTTGTGTGCTTGATTGCTTGCTTTGTCACAATGTCTGAAAATACCAAGTTGTGTGACTTTTCCAATACTAATAATAATGATTTTATTAGTACTCCGATTGCTCCCACCACTAGTGCAGAATCTTATGAAATCAATGTTGCCTTGCTTAATCTTGTTATGAAAGAACAATTTTCTGGCCTTCCTAGTGAACATGCTGTATCCCATCTAAATACTTTCATTGAGTTGTGTGATATGAAAAAGAAAAAAAATATGGATAATGATATTATTAAATTGAACCTACTTCCGTTCTCACTTCGAGATCGTGCTAAAACTTGGTTTTCATCTTTGCCTAAAAATAGTATTGTTTCTTGGAATAAGTGTAAAGATGCTTTTATTTCCAAGTACTTTTCGTACGCTAAGATCATCTCCCTTAGGAACTATATAATGAATTTTAAGCAACTTGATCATGAGCATGTTGCACAATCTTGGGAGAGGATGAAATTAATGATTAGGAATTGTCCCGCACAAGGTTTGAGTTTATGGATGATTATACAAATTTTCTATGCGGGGTTGAATTTTCAATCTAGGAATCTTTTAGATTCTGTCACGGGTGGTACTTTTATGGAAATCACGTTAGGAGAAGCTACTAAACTCCTAGATAGTATCATGAAAAATTACTCTCAATAGCATACGGAAAGATCTCCTACTAGGAAAAAAGTGCCTGCTATAGAAGAAATAAATACTTTCAGAGAAAAGATGGATGAATTGATGAAATTGTTTGCTAGTAAGAGTGATCCTATTGATCCTAATGATATGCCTTTGTCTTATTTGATTGGAAATAATAATCAATCTATGGATGTGAATTTTTTTGGTAGGAACAATTTTGGTAATAACGCGTATAGAGGTAATTTCAACCCTAGGCCGTTTCCTAGTATTTCCCCTAATAATTATGGTAATTCCTACAAAATTTACTATGGAAATTATAATAATATGACCTCTGATCTTGAGAATATTGTTAAAGAATTACTGGTCCACAAAAGGTTTTCAATGCTATGATTGAAGAAAAAGTGCTCAAGATTGATGATTTGGCTAGAGCGTTGATAGAATTTCGCTTCAGATGATTCTTTGAAAGTTAGATCTACTCCACCTAAGTATGATATTAATGAGTCTTTACAAGCTATGAGAATTTCTATGGATGAAAGTAAATAAAGAACCGCTAGAATACATGCTAAGTGTGAATGGCTTGGAAAAGTGTGTTCTCGTGATAATAATGATGAAGATCTTAAAGTGATTGATGTGACTCCTATTGAATCTTTGTTTTCCAATGTAAATCTTGATAAATATGGAGCTGGAGATAAGTCAACTTTAGTTAAAGAGCGTCCCAATGATTTGGAGTTTATAGATCTTAATGCTAAGATTGATAAAAGTGGGATAGAAGAGGTCAAAACTCTAAATAGAAATGAACCCACTCTTTTGGATTTCAAGGAATTTAATTATGATAGTCGCTCTTTGATTGATTGTATTTCCTTGTACAATCCATGATGAATTCTCCTTATGCTTATAGTCAAAATAAGGCTTTCACTAAACATATAGTTGATGCTATGGTGCAATCGTTTGAAGAAAACCTTGAGTTAGAAGTTTCTATTCCTAGAAAGCTTCATGATGAGTGGGAACCTACTATCAAGATTAAAATCAAAGATTATGAGTTCCATGCTTTGTTTGATTTGGGTGCTAGTGTCTCCATGATTCCGAAAACTTTATGTGATGTGCTAGGTTACCATGATCTTGATGATTGCTCTCAAAATTACCATTTTGCGGATTCCACTATTAAGAAACGTATGGGAAATATTAATGATGTTCTTATTATTGCAAATAGGAGTTTGCCTTTAGATTTCATTTTTCTTGATATATATTGCAATCCTACATGTCCTATTATTCTTGGTAGATCTTTCCTTAGAACGATTGGTGCAATTATTCACATGAAGGAAGGAAATATTAGATTCCAATTTCCATTAAGGAAAGGCATGGAACGCTTTCCTAGAAAAAAAATAATATTTGCTTATGAGTCTATTATGAGAGCTACTTTTGGATTGCATATCAAATATGACAATACCTAGATCTATTATGTTTTGCCTAGCTAGGGGCGTTAAACAATATCGCTTGTTTGGAGGCAACCCAATTTTATTTTTGTGTTCTATTTTTGATTATGTTTTTGAGTGTTTAACACATTATTAGTTCTGTATAAATTGCGTTTCGGTATTTTAATTAGTGTTTGAGCCAAGTAAAACCTTTGGGGTGATCTATGGTAGTTGTTGATTTAATCTTGCTGAAAAACAGAAACTTTTGCGCTCAGTCCAGGAATTTTTCAATTTTCTCAGAGCATCGAATGAGTCAGAAAATTTGACACAAGATTAATATATAAATTTACCAGGTTTTACTAATTTTTCAGAATTGTTTGAGTTACAGAAGTATACGAAGTTTTCAGATTGCTACAGACTATTCTGTTTTTGACAGATTCTGTTTCTTTTGAGTTGTTTGCCTATTTTGATGGATCTTTGGGCTGTATCATGGGGTATGAACCATGGAGAAGTTATAATACAGTAGTTATAACAAAAATATAAATAAATAATGAGTTCAAAACAGTACCTAAAGTGGTGATTTATCTTCTATTCCTAACTAGCTACAACCCACTAACTATTTTTCCTAGACATGCAACTGTGCCACAAAAGCAAGCCATGCATGCAAGTCATAAATTACATTGTTTTTGCATTAATCAATGAATGCACGAATCACATAATAAATTCATGCATGTTAATAACAAGTTATTTTTTGCATTAGATTTTCTGTTGAAAATATATGTGTTTGCCGCTTGTACCATACCTATGTAGTTTACATTCACATTGACATTCTTTTAAGAGTAATTCATTTTTATACCCTTTGAATTTTATTTATTTTTAAACTTACATTTTGTCCCATTAGTTATAGATTTTTTTAGCAAATTTTATGAATTCTTTTAGCAAGTTTCCCGCAGCAATGCACCGGGGCATCATCTAGTTTTCTTATACTAACGGATCTCACGAGTTTTCTGTTGAGTTTTGTGTTGTGAAGTTTTCAAGTTTTGGGTAAAGATTGGATGGACTATGGAATAAGGAGTGGCAAGATCCTAAGCTTGGGGATTCCCAATGCACCCCAAGTCATATTCAAGGATGCCAAAGAGCCTAAGCTTGGGGATGACCCGTAAGGCATCCCCTCTTTAGTCTTCAATCCATCGATAAATTTACTTGAGGCTATATTTTTATTCACCACATGATATGTGCTTTGCTTGGAGCGTCTTGTATGATATGATTCTTTGCTTGTTATTTTGCCACAATCATCCTTGCTTCTCACATTTTTTGAGAAGGACACACTGAATCGTGAATTTGTTAGAATGGTCTATGTGCTTCACTTATATCTTTTGAGTTAGGCAATTTTGCTCTATGTGCTTCACTTATATCTTTAAGAGCACGGTGGTGTTTGCATTTCATATAAATAATTGAACTCTCATACCATACTTACATTATTTTGAGAGTCTCTAAAAACACTATGGTAATTGTTCTAGGTTATGAATTTAGTCCTAATATGATAGTCATCCAAGAGGGATATAATAAAAACTTCCATATTAAGTGCATTGAGTATTTATGAGAAGTTTGATTCCTTGCATAAAGTTTTGAGATATAAATATGGTAATGGTGAGAGTATGTTAGGAAGTAATTGTGATTTGGTAAAAATACTATTGTAAAGGTTGTGATTCCCATAGCATGCACGTATGGTGAACCATTACGTAAGGAAGTCGGAGCATGACTTGTTTATAGATTGTCGACCTTTGTGTGAGGGTCGGGAGCGCGCGATGGTTAACTCCTACCAACCTCTCCCCTAGGAACATGTGTTTAATACTTTGCTTCGATGACTAATAGACTTTTGCAATAAGTATGTGAGTTCTTTATGACTAATGTTGAGTACATGGATTATACGCACTCTCACCCTTCCACCTTTGCTAGCCTCTCTAGTACCGTGCAACTTTCGCCGGTACAACAAAAACCTTCCTCAAAACAGCCACCATATACCTTCCTCAAAACAGCCACCATACCTACCTATTATGGAATTTCCATAGCCATTCCGAGATATATTGCCATGCAATTTCCACCATTCTCTTTTATGACTTGCACCATCACTTACATATTGCATATAGAGTCATATTTTGTCATAGGTATTGAGTTGTAATTTTCTTTTGAGTTATAAGTAAATAAAAGTGTGATGATTATCATTATTAGAGCATGTCCCATGTGAGGAAAGAATGATGGAAGCTACGATTTCCTCACAAGTGGGGATGAGATTCCGGACTTTATGAAAAAAGGCCACCAAAGCCCAAATAAAAAATATATAAATAAAAGAGGCCTTAGATGCCCACCAAAAAATGAGAGAAAAGAGAGACGGGATATTGCTACTACCTTTTTCCACACTTGTGCTTCAAAGTAGCACCATGATCTTCATGATAGAGAGTCTCCTAGTTTGTCACTTTCATATAACTAGTGGAATTTTTCTTCATGATGGACGTCCACTTAGTTCCTTTTTGAGCTTTCATACACTTATAGCTCTAGTGCATCCGTTTGCATGTCAATCCATACTCACGCACATTGATATCTATTAATGGGCATCTCAATAGCCCGTTGATACGCCTAGTTGATGTGAGACTATCTTCTCACTTTGCTTGACAACCTCCACCACATTCTATTCCACCTATGGTGCTATATCCATGGCTCACGCTCATGTATTGCGTGAGAGTTGAAAAAGTTTGAGAAAATAATGGTGTGAAAACAATTGCTTGACTTTTCATCGGGGTTGTGCATGATATTGTTAGAAATATGCCCTAGAGGCAATAAATAAAGTGTTTATTATCCATGCTATAATTCTATTGATTGGAAATACATTCCATGTGTGGATAAATAGACAACACTTTGTCCCTAGTATGCCTCTAGTGAACTAGCTCGTTGATCAAAGACGGTCAAGGTTTCCTAGCCATTGACATGAGATGTCATTTGATAACGGGATCACATCATTAGGAGAATGATGGGATGGACAAGACCCAAACTATAAACGTAGCATATGATCGTGTCAAATTATTGCTATAGTTTTCTTCATCTCAAGTATATGTTCCAATGACCATGAGATCATGCAACTCACGGACACCTGAGGAGTGCCTTGTGTGTATCAAATGTCACAACGTAACTGGGTGACTATAAAGGTGCTCTACAGGTATCTCCGAGGGTGTCTGTTGGGTTGGCATGGATGAACACTCGGATTTGTTACTCCGTGTGACGGAGAGGCATCTCAGGGCCCACTTGGTAATACAACATCACAACAAGCCTTGCAAGCAATGAGACTAAGTGTTAGTCACAGGATCTTGTATTACGGAAATGAGTAAAGAGACTTTTCGGTAACGAGGTTGAACTAGGTATGGAGATAACGACGATTGAAACGCGGGCAAGTAACATATCGAAGAACAAAGGGAACGTCATACGGGATTAACTGAATCCTTGACATAGAGGTTCGACCGATAAAGATCTTTGTAGAATATTTAGGAATCAATATGGGCATCCAGGTCCCGCTATTGGTTATTGACCGTAGAGGTGTCTCGATCATGTCTACATAGTTCTCAAACCCGCAGGGTCTGCACACTTAAGGTTTGGTGATGTTTTGGTAGTATAGAATTATGCATGGTGATAACCGAAGGTTGTTCGGAGTCCCGAATGAGATCCGGACGTCACAGGAGATCCGGAATGGTCCGGAGGTAAAGATTGATATATAGGAAGTCCTGTTTTGGTCACCGGAAAAGTTTCGGGCTCATCGATAGTGTATCAGGAGTGGCGGGAGGGTACCGCGGGACCATCAGGAGGAGTATTTCGACCCAAGATGCTACATGGGCTCTGGAAGGATGAATACCAGCCCTTTGTGGGCTGGCCGAAGTCCCACAAAGGCCCATGTGGCTGGGAAGAAAGTGCAAAGTGGAAACGGTGGAAAAAGGCAAAAAGGTGGAAATAAGGAAGGAGTCCTAATCCTACTACGAGTGGAGGAGGAGGACTCCTCCTCGCCACTTCGGCCGAAGCCACCAAGGGCTGGCCCTTGCACCAAGCCTCCTCTCTCCTCCTCCTATATATACTAGATGTTTTAGGGTTTTTACATATAGATTTTCAGCCACGTGCAACCCTCTCCTCTAGTCCGTAGTTTCTCCTCTAGATCGGTTTCATAAGTGCTTAGGCGAAGCCCGGCTGGAATTACTCCACCACCATCGCTGCAATGCTGTCGCGCTGCCGGAGAACTCATCTACCTATCCGCTTCCTCTTGCTGGATCAAGAAGGCGCATATCGTCATCAAGCCGTACGTGTGCTAAACGCGGAGGTGTCGTCCGTTCGGTGCTAGATCGGGACAAATCGTGATTGGATCGCGGGATGCTCGGCGATTTGGATCGCGAAGACATTCGACTACATCAACCGCGTTTCTTAACATTTCCTGCTTAGCGATCTACAAGGGTACGTAGATCCACTCTCCCTCTCGTAGATGCTCATCACCATGGATAGATCTTGCGTGTGCGTAGGAATTTTTTTGTTTCCCATGCAATGTTACCCAATAGATATAAATACTTTGTGTGGGGAAGATGGAGTATAGCCAAACCATATGATATTGTAGGGGTAACTTTATTTTGCCATTATATTTTGAAGAGATACAATTGCTTTGCTACTATGCTTGAAACGTTATTGTATTTATATCAATATTAAGCTTTTGTTTTGAGTCTTACGGATATGAATATTCATGCCACAATAAAGAATATTACATGGATAAATATGTTAGGTAGCACTCCACATCAAAAAATCGGTTTTTATCATTTACCTACTCGAGGACGAGCAAGAATTAAGCTTGGGGATGCTAATACATCTCCAACGTATCTATAATTTTTGATGATGGCATGCTATTATATTATCTGTTTTGGATGTTTTATATGCATTAATATGCTATTTCATATTATTTTGGGGACTAACCTATTAATCTAGAGCCTAGTGCCAGTTTCTGTTTTATCCTTGTTTTTGAGTTTGGCAGATATGGAATATTAAACGGAGTCCGAACGAAATAAAACCTTTGGCAGGAATTTTTCTGGAAGGAAACAAATCAACCAGGCTTGGACTGCACGGCAGGGAGCCTGCCAGGGAGCCACAAACCTGCTAGGCGCGAGCCCCCCTAGCCGCGCCTAGCAGGCTTGCCGTCTCCCGGCAGGTCTCCTAACCCTAATCTTTGGCCTATAAATTTCCAAATATCCCCCAACATCAAAAAGAGCCATGCAAATACTTTTCCGCCCTTGGAATCCTCCATTCCCGAGAGATTCAATCTTGGAGCCTTTTCCGGTAATCTGTCGGAGGGCATTTCAATCATGGAGGGCATCTACATCAACTCCATTGCCCCTCCGATGATGCATGAGTAGTCCACCATAGACCTACGGGTCCATAGCTAGTAGCTAGATGGCTTCTTCCCTCTCTTTGATCTTTAATATCATGTTCTTGATGATCTTCATGGAGATCTATTCGATGTAATCCTGTTGTATGGTGTGTTTGTCAAGATCCGATGAAGTGTGAGTTTATGTTCAGATTATCCATGCATCTTATTTGAATCTCCTCTGAATTCTTATTTGCATGATTTCATATCTTTGCAAGTCTCTTCGAGTTATTGGTTTGGTTTGGCCAACTAGATTGGTAATTCTTGCAATGGGAGAAGTGCTTGGTTTTGGGTTCAATCTTGCGGTGTCCTCACCCAGTGACATAGTAGGGGTAGCGAGGCATGTATTGTATTGTTGCCATCAAGGGTAACAAGATGGGGTTTTCATCATATTGCTTGAGTTTATCCCTCTACATCATGTCATCTTTCTTAATGTGTTACTCTGTTCTTCATGAACTTAATACTCTAGATGTAGGTAGGAGTCAGTCGATGTGTGGAGTAATAGTAGTAGATGCAGAATCGTTTCAGTCTACTTGATACAGACGTGATGCCTATATGCATGATCATTGCCTTGGATAACTACATGATTATTCGCTTTTCTATCAATTGCTTGACAATAATTTGTTTATCCACCATGATATTTTCCTTTGAGAGAGAAGCCTCTAGTGAAACCTATGGCCCCCGGGTCTACTTTCCATAATATACTTTCAGATCTATAAACCAAAAATACTTTGCTGCAATTTATTTACCTTTTACTTTCCGTTCTATATCTATCGGATCTAATCCTTGCAAATAATCGTGAAGGGATTGACAACCCCTTAATAGCGTTGGGTGCAAGAGTTTGATTGTTTGTGTAGGTGCATACATTGGTGACTTGCTTGTTCCTCCTACTGGATTGATACCTTGCTTCTATACAACTGAGGGAAATACTTATCTACTTCGTTGCATCACCCTTTCCTCTTCAAGGGAAAACCAACGCATGCTCAAGAGGTAGAAGTGGTTCCAGTCATCCAATCCAGTATCTATGAGTTGATATCAAAAGCTTCACTAGAAATGTGCAATGTTGCATAGAATTGAAGAATTAGCTATTCATTTCAGTCACATATGTCAGCGTAGAAGGGGAGAAGCCATACATCATGAAGAACAACAAGTACTGGACTGAAGCAGGGGATGGACTCCATATCCACATGAGTAATTCGTTGATGCTCGAAGACTTTGTCTTTGTCAAACAACATTGCAGCATAGAAATTCATCTGTGAACATGTCCATAATCTTGATCGTCCGTCCCTTGCAGAGCCATAAGGATTTGGACCTATGAAGAAAATGTGTTCATCGAAGAAATTCGCCTTCATGAATTTGCAGCACTTTGTGCCTTTGAATGGAAATTTTGGCTTTGGTTGAAGATTTGGCTTGAAGTGGCCCACAATCTCCTTAGGCATAATAGCAATTTATTCACTCTGAGGAACATGTGCAGTAGTTTCGTCAAGTGCGGTCTGGGCATGAACTTCTTCAGCTGATGCAGCTGAAATTTCTTCGGGAATAGATGTGAGGTATAAGTCTCGTCTTGTAGCTCAAGGCTACACACATGTTGAGAGAATTGACTTTGATGAAACTTTTGCACCTATTGCTAGACTTGAAGCTATTCGCATATTGCTTGCTTATGCTAACCATCATGATATCATCTTATATCAAATGGATGTGAAAAGTGGATTCCTCAATGGTAAGCTTGAAGAAGAAGTATATGTTGCTCAACCCCCAGGTTTTGAAGACCCTAAGCATCCTAACAAAGTCTTCAGACTCAACAAGGCCCTCTATGGCCTCAACCAGGCCCCACGAAAATGGTATGACACTCTAAAGAAGGCCCTCTATCTTCATGAGGAATTCCTTCAGAGTGTCATACCACGCCCATGGCCCATAACCCACAAGTCCGAGGATCAAAACCTCGCTCTGATACCAGGGAGTGACCAATCCTTCAGATCATTTTCGAATTTCTTCAGTCTGAGCTGGTGACTAAGGAATTTGTTTCAGAGGAGTGGTTATTGGTGAATTGGGGTGTGCAGCCTCCCAATATTCATCATTGATTAGTGGAGTAGTGTTTCCAATATCCACATCCTTAACAATTTCTTCAACACCAGCCTCTTCAGTAGTTAACTGAGGCTGGGGTGATGATACCAGAGGGGTTGAAGCATTTGCTTTCACCTCTATTTCTTCATCAATCTGCTCTAAGGAAGCAACAAAGTGATTGTCTTCAGCTTCTTCCTTTGGGATGACATAGTCAACACCAAATCGAACAATCTCATATGCAGGCACAGAGGAGATGGGAGTTGCATCAATTGATTCAGTTGAAGAACTTGGCATAGTCTTCAACTTCTTCATAGCTGAGGAATCTGAAGATGATGATGCTTTTCTTTTTAGTGCAGCCTTCTTCTCCGTAGCTTTGTTTTCTTCACTTCTGATGCAGAAGGAAGGTTGATATTCTTCACCCTTGAAGATTTTGCTGAGTGAGCATGGGGTGTAGTTGGAGCAGTTTCTTCACGCACAACTGATGCAGTCAGCCTTGTAGTCTCAATTTCTTCAGGTGTAGCAAAAGCTTCAGCTGGCCTGGCAATTTCTTCAGCAGCCTCAATTTCTTCAGCTGCTCTTGCAGTTTCTTTAGCAGGGTGAGCAAAAGTTTTATCCTGAGGAATATGTGGTTGCGATCGAGCTGCAACCCTCTTGTTGTGGTCCTTGATGGCTTTGCCAGACACTTTGACGAAACAGACCTTGGCTCCTTGCCAATTAGCATAGTAGCGATCAAATTCATCGTTGAGGCCTTTGATCTCCTTTTGCATAGAGACCGGTTGATCTGGAGTCATCTTCAGAACATTATTCTTCATGAAGTGCTCCTTCTTGTATTGATCTTTCTTGTCTTGTCTGTCTTGTTCATACTTCCATTTTTCTTCACCAATGAAAGTAGTTAGGACTTGGCTTGGGCCAGGAGGCAGATTCAAATCATCAATAGGAGTGTTTGGGTCCTGGTGCCAAATGTCGATGAAGTTGAGCACAGTCTTTGGGTCCAACAAGAGAGGAATTTGAGTGTCCTTTTCCTAATCCACTCTCTCTTGCTTGTTTCTGATGATTTCCTCAAGTTCCTCATCATCTGCTTCATCACCCTGAGAATTTGAAGGAACTTGGAACACCACTTTCTTCGGACGAGGACTTGGTAGCTTTAACCTTCAACAAAGTAGGACTGGTTGATGAATGTGCTTGGGCTGGCGAACTTGTAGAAGCCCCTGAAGCAATTGAAAAACCGGCAGTCCTTTGACATGATGCGAGATGCACGGGTGTTGAAGACTTGGCAGCAGCAGCTAAGGATTGTGCAGCCATAGAAGGCATTGCAGCAGCCTTTGAAGATATAGCTTGAAGATTTTGCTGTGAGGATATTGACATTGAGGACTTTGGTCATGAGGGCATTGAGCTTGAAGACTATGACTTAACTGCCGATTTCTTTGGCATAGCCTTGTTTGAAGCAGTTTCAGAGATAGAGGCTACAGCAACTGCAGTAGCAGTAGAGTCTTTGTTGAATGTATTCCTCTCTTGTTGTAGGAAAGTCCTTACCACGAGCAATGCTAGTAGGATCAACTTCTTGATTAGCAGTAGGAGGAGGTCTTTTGCAAGGTGGTTTGAGAGCGAATTTCTTCATGTACTTTGGGGTAACATAACGATATTCTCTCCAATACTTCATCCATCTCCCTTCAATCCTCTGAATGCAGATTTTGCGCTTTTCGCTGGTTTCCTTTCCATATATTTCCTCATAAGGGGTACAGTACTCACCATATAAATCCTCATGGATGTCATATGTAGTGTTTAGTTCAGCCTTCTTTCCTCCTTTCTAAGGTGTTTTCCCTTCAGCCATTTTCTTCACTTGATAACTTTGAACTTTTGAGGATTCTGAACATGTATGCAATTTTTCTTCAAAAATTCTACAAACGAGTTAAGTTGATGGGACCCTAGTGATTCACCAGCAGACATTTTGTACCTGTGAACAGAGTATAGGTGCGAAGAATTTGAAGAGGTCATATGTGTTCTTAGAAATTTTCAAAATATATCAAGTTGAGGATTTTTACCATAGATGTCTTGAGGAATTTCACTAAGTGTTCTTGTCTTAGGTTCAAGAGTTGTGCAGATTTGAGGATCCACACAATTGAGGAATCATGAAGAAAATCATAACTTGGAGAAACACATCAAGGGAAACAAGCATATGAGGTGTTTAAGAAGTGGATTCTTGAAAAATAAACACCTTTTGAGGACTTTGTGTAATTTCTTGAATCAAACATGATAATAAAATTGAGTTTTAATTACCACTTATGAAGAACACGATGAACAAAGAAGTGAAACGGAGGAGTTCATCAGTCTGGATCTCCCACGCCCTACCTTGTTAGAGAGAGATAGCTACAGTGGCGGCAGAGTGAAGACTTCTGTGGCCGGTGCGAGTACGAAGACGATGAGGTCGAGGTAGCAAAGCTCTTCGTCTCCAGCGATGATGATATTAGCGGTGGCGCTAGGTTTTGAGCTCGAGAGAGATGAAAGTGAGGAGTAACTTGAGCAAGTGGAAGGGAGGGCGTATTAATAGCCACAATAAAAACGAACTGACCCAAAGATTTTGTACTAGAATACCCCTGACCCTTGCTCTCCACATGACATGTGTCACCCACGTATTGAGTAGTGGAGATAGTGGGGGATCGTGTGAATCGGAACTGTTTGAGTGGCAAGCGCCAAAATTTTGAAGTTGAATTTTTTTAAAGATTCATTCGCAAATTCTTCAGCTGACAAGGACTCAGTGATGACTTTGAACGGTTTCAAAGTAGAATGCATATGAAGAATTTGTGAATGGACTGGTTGAATTTAGCATAGAGGGGGAACGGGTCCGATCACATTCACTTAGAACAAAATCAACTTGAAGAATTAGCAATAAGTGAATGATGTTGAGGACATGGAAAACTCAAATATATATTTATAGTCAATGAAGAACACCGACTACATAGTTTGAAGAATTTGAAATTTTCAGGAATTTCCAAAATTGAGGAATTTGAAAATTTGAAGACTTTGCAAAATGACAAAAACCTCAACTTTGAAGAATTTCAACTATGGTTGGTGGCGTGACCCACCGTATAAAAATGATGATTTCAGACACTGCGTACAATTGCTGTAGGGTTCTGAGAATCGAATTCTTCATTAATTTCTTCACACTTAGAGGGTTATTCTTCATTGATTGAAGAAAAACGTTACTTCGTGTGTTGCACATCTAAGTCATCAATTTTGCATAAGAGTTAGGATGTGTGTCTTTTCAAAGAACAATCAAGGATTCTAAGATATTTAGCTCACACCGCAACTTGCTAAATTTCTTTTTATCCAAGGGCTTAGTGAAGATATTAGCCAGTTATTCTTCAGTGTTCACTTGGTCGATGAAGATGTGTCCCTTCAATACATGATCTTGAAGAAAATGATGACGAATCTAGATGTTCTTGGTCTTGAAATGTTGAACTGTATTGTAAGCAATCTTGATAGCTCTCTTGTTGTCATAGTAGAGAGGCACAATCTTCAACTTGATGTCGTAGTCCTTCAGTGTTTGCTTCATCCACAGCAACTAAGCACAACAGGAACCAGCCACAATGTACTCATCTTCAGCGGTAGATAATGACACGAAGTTCTGCTTCTTTGAGGACCAACAGACTAAGGATCGTCCGAGGAAATAACATATGTACGAGGTTGACTTGCGATCCACACGATCAGCAGCATAATCAGTGTCAGAGTATCCAATGAGGTGAAGATTTGAGCCCTTAGGATACCATATTCCAAGTGTTGGTGTGTAAGCTAAGTAGAATATGCTTTATAGCCTTATGGTGTGATTCCTTTGGTGTTGCTTGAAATCGGGCACACATGCAAACACTAAGCATGATATCTGGCCTAGATGCACATAGATACACTAAAGAGCCAATCATGGAGCGATATACCTTAATATTTACCATTTTTGTCAGTGCAGAGGTGTCCTTTGGAAGGAATAGGTGTTTTGATGCCTTTGCAGTCTTGCATCTCGAATATCTTTAGGGCCTACTTGAGGTATTTCTCTTGAAAGATGAAGATGCCATTGTGTTGTTGACGAATTTGAAGACCTAAGAAGAATTTCAACTCCCCATCATAGACATCAGATATTCTTCACTCATCATATAGGCAAATTCTCCACTATAAAGTTTGTCAATACAGCCAAAGATAATGTCGTCTACATATATTTGGCACACGAATAGTTCATTGTCATAGGATTTTGTGAAAAGAGTTGGGTCGAGTGAACCGGGTTTTAAGCCTTTCTTCATGAGGAATTCCTTCAGAGTGTCTACCACACCTGTGGGGCCTGCTTGAGGCCATAGAGGGCCTTGTTGAGGCTGAAGACTTTGTCAAGATGCTTAGGGTCTTCAAAACCTGGGGGTTGAGCAACATATACTTCTTCCTCAAGCTTACCATTAAGGAATGCACTTTTCACATCCATTTGATATAAGATGATATCATGCTGGTTAGCATAAGCAAGCAATATGCGAATAGCTTCAAGTCTAGCAACAGTGCAAAAGTTTCATCAAAGTCAATTCCCTAAACCTCTGTGTAGCCCTGAGCTACAAGACAAGCATTATTCCTCACCACTTGGCCAATTTAGTCTTTCTTGTTGCGGTAGATCCACTTGGTACCTATGATGTTATGCTTGCGAGGATCTGGCCGCTTGACAAGTTCCCACATGTTGTTGAGCTTGAATTTATGCAATTCCTCTTGCATAGCTTGAATCCACTCGGGATCCATAAATGCTTCATCAACTTTGGTGGGTTGAGACAAAAAGCAAAATTCCCATAAAAGTTAGACAAATGTGAAGCTTTTGAGAGAGTGAGGGGACCTGGTGCATTGATGTCGTCGAGGATTTTGACAATCTGCACTTCATTTGCTACTCTTGGATGAGCAGGTTGACGAGGCTGAGGATTTTCTCTAGCACCATTTTCCTCAGGTGTATCAGCATGAATATCTTCATTGATTGGCATGACTTCCTCATCAGGTAGAGGTTCTTCAGTGGGTATTATATCTTCAGTAGCCTTCAGCTTAATGGATTCCTCAGGAGACATTTCATCTAGCACAAGAGGCAGGTGCTCTCTTTGTGAGCCGTTAGTTTCATCGAACCGCACATCTACAGTTTCAACAACCTTGTTGTGCTAGGTGTTGAAGACTCTGTAGGTGTGCGAGTCCTTTTCGTAACCAAGCATAAAACCTTCATCTGCTTTCGGTGCAAATTTTGAACCACGGTGAGGATCTCTAATCCAGCATTTAGCACCAAAGATTTTGACATAAGTCACATTGGGTTTGTTGTCAGTGACGAGTTCATAGGAAGTCTTCTTGAAGAATTTATGAAGATATACCTTGTTGATTATGTGGCATGTTGTATCGATTGCCTCAGGCTAGAAGCGGCAAGGAGTCTTGTATTCATCAAGCATGGTGCATGCCATCTCAACAAGAGTCATGTTCTTGTGCTCCACGACACCATTCTGCTGAGGAGTATAAGGGGCAGATAGCTCATGAGTAATACCAAGTTCATCAAGATATTCATCAAGACCTGTGTTGAACTCGGTCCCATTATCACTCCTGATGTGCTTGATCTTGACGTTGAAGTTTTTTGAGTCCCTTGAAGCAAATCGTCTGAAGACATCCTCCACCTTAGACTCGTACAGAATAATATGCACCCAAGTGTAACGAGAGTAGTCATCAACAATAAAAAAATCCATACAAACATGAAGTATTTGTTAGTGTGGAATAATGAGTGGGGCTAAAGAGATCCATGTGAAGTAATTCAAAGGGTCAAGTAGTGGTCATGATATTCTTTGAGGGATGCTTGGATTTTTCATCTTTCCAAACTCACAAGCACCACAGAGATGGTCCTTGCGGAATTTAAGACCTTCAATGCCTATGACGTGCTTTTTCTTCGTGAGCGTGTGCAAGTTCCTCATGCCAGGATGTCCAAGTCGTCGATGTCATAGCCGACCTTCTGAAGCTTTTGCAAGTAGGCACGTGGCAGGCTGAGGACCTGTAGAGAAATCAACAATATACAAGTATCCTCTCCTAAAGCCTTCGAAGACTTTGGAATGGTCAGATTCCAAGACTATAACACAGGAATATTCTCCAAATACGACAACCATATCAAGATCACAAAGCATTGAGACAGAAATGAGGTTGAATCTAAGGGATTCAACAAGCATCACCTTACCCATGTGTCGGTCCTTTGGGATAGCAACCTTACATAGGTCCAATACCTTGCTTTTTTCTTTGTCAACGTAAGTGATATTCTTACGATGGGATGGAGCAAGTGCTATGTTCATCAATAGATTCTTGTCACCAGTCATGTGGTTGGTGCATCAAATGTTGAGGACCCACTCAGTAGTTTTAGGGGTTTCATCTTGCAGATGAATTAGTATGACTTACGAATTCATATGCTTTAGAGTGAAGAATATGACATCAAATTCATCCGATAGAATTTCAACAAACAACATAGTAAGTAAGGCACTGTGAGGACGTAAGAAATGACTAATTCATTTCTGTATGGTTATATTGCGTCCTTTCAAGCATTTCCTCAGGTCTCTAGAAAATACATCATATGTTTCAGTTTGTCTGGAGACCTGGCCCTGCATAAGAGATTGGTTCAATTTCTTCACCACCCACATATGGAGGGGTGGCAAAGAGTTCATCATTCTGCGAGCACCATATGAAAAGTGTGGCATAGAAGCTAATGCACTTCGTTTAACGGGACAGGGGTTGGAGTACTCATATGAATAAGTAGAGAAATTATTCGAGGACTTATGAACATAATGATTTGAAGAATAATGCACAAATTCATAACTCGTAGATATTCCCTGCGAAACAGAAGTATTAGCATGAGAATGATATGCATTTTGACCATTTGAGGAATTTGGTCCAAGTGAAGACTTTGGTCCATATGAGGAATTTGATCGAGGGTTCCTTTTCTTAATTGGTGGTGTCATGAGGACATTCACCTGAAGATTTTCCAAAAAGCTCTTGGGAACCTAGATTTTCCTCAGAGGGGGGCCATTCCTGCAGTTAGTTCCAACATATGTGGCAAATACTTCATCATTCTGATTTTTGAACAGGTTATAGTTGGAGTCAAATGACTCATCAGAAGAATATGAAGTTTCACAAGTAAAGCCAGATAAAGTGGATGGATCTACAAGAGGTCCTTTTGCAGTAACCCATGAGGTTTTGGGATACTGTTGAGGTTTCCGGTAGGATCCATCAGTATTGACTTTCCTCTAAAATGCAATACCCTCTTTCCTAGGGTTCCTATTCAGAATCTGCTTTTTGAGTACATCGCAAAGGGTTTGATGCCCTTTGAGGCTTTTGTATATGTCTGTCACATACAAATCCTTCGACCCTGCATTTTAGTTAGTGATACCTGTGGTATTCTTAGATGAGGAATTTGTGACCACAGAAATAGTTGAAGAATTTATAGCAATAGAAGCATTTGAACTTTCAGGTGAAGAATTAGCAGTTTCACGTTTGATGCATTTCAAACAAGGTGGAACAAATTCCTCCTGAGCGGTACTGATCTATTGAGCAACTAAGGAATCGTTTTCTGAAGATCCTCATGATACACTCTTAGTTTCTCAAAATCTTGCTTTCTTTGAAGAAATTCATAAGAAAGCTTCTCAGGATCGACTAAGAGTACATTATGATGACTTTGAAGATTATCATACTTTAACTAAAGCCTTTTGAGATCATCAGTTAGAGTTTGAGTCCGATCCACTTCCCCATTCAACAAATCATTGCTTTTGTGTAGCATTTTCTAAAGCTTTTCAAGCGCACTTTGTTGCCTAGTGGCAATATTAGCAAGTTTGCAATAGCTAGGTTTCACATATTCATCAAATTCACCTTCACTTGAATCATAGGAGTGATACGTCCATTTTGCATCATGCTTTTATATTGATATTTATTGCATTATGGGCTGCTATTACACGTTATGGTACAATACTTATGCCTTTTCTCTCTAATTTTACAAGGTTTACATGAAGAGGGAGAATGTCGACATCTGGAATTCTGGACTGGGAAAGGAGCAAATCTGATATACCTATTCTACACAACTCCAAAAGTCCTAAAAATTTACGAAAAATTATTTTGGAATATATAAAAAATACTGGGCAAAACAGATACTAGAGGGGGGCCACCAGGAGGTGACAAGCCTGCCAGGCGTGGCGACCCCCTGGTCGTGCCTAGCAGGCTTGTGGCCCACCTGGCAGGGCCCCGATGCCCATCTTATGCTATATGGAGGGTTTTGACCTAGAAAAAAATCAAAAGAGATCTTTCGGGATGAAGCATCTCCGTCTCGAGGCGGAACTTGGACAGAACCAATCTAGAGCTCCGGTAGGGCTGTTCTGTCGATGAAACTTCCCTCCCAGAGGGGGAAATCGAAGCCATCGTCATCACCAACGATCCTCTCGTCGAGAGGGGGTCAATCTCCATCAACATCTTCACCGGCACCGTCTCCTCTCCAAACCCTAGTTCATCTCTTGTATCCGATCTTTGTCTCAAACCTTAGATTGGTACCTGTGGGTTGCTAGTAGTGTTGATTACTCCTTGTAGTTGATGCTAGTCGGTTTACTTGGTGGAATATCATATGTTCAGATCCTTTATGATAATTAATACTCCTCTGATTATGATCTTGAACATGTTTTGCGAGTAGTTAAGTTTGTTCCTGAGGACATGGGATAAGTCTTGTCATAAGTAATCATGTGAATTTGGTATTCGTTCGATATTTTGATGAGATGTATGTTGTCTCTCCTCTAGTGGTGTTATGTGAACGTCGACTACATAACACTTCACCATTATTTATGCCTAGGGGAAAGCATTGGGAAGTAATAAGTAGATGATGGGTTGCTAGAGTGACAGAAGGTTAAACCCTAGTTCATGCGTTGCTTCGTAAGGGGCTGATTTGGATCCACACGTTTCATGATATGGTTAGATTTATCTTAATTCTTCTTTCGTAGTTGTGGATGCTTGCGAGAGGGGTTAACCATAAGTGGGAGGTTTATCCAAGTAAGGGAAGCACCCAAGCACCGGTCCACCCACATATCAAATTATCAAAGTAACGAACACGAATCAAATGAGCATGATGAAAAATAGCTTGACAGAAATTCCCATGTGTCCTCGGGAGCGCTTTGCTTTATATAAGAGTTTGTCCAGGCCTGTCCTTTGCTACAAAAAGGATTAGGCTACCTTGCTGCACCTTTTCTACACTCATTACTTGTTAGCCGTTACGAATTATCTTATCACAAAACTATCTGTTACTGATAATTTCAGTGCTTGCAGAGAATACCTTATTGGAAACCGCTTGTCATTTCCTTCTGCTCCTTGTTGGGTTTGACACTCTTACTTATCGAAAGGACTACGATAGATCCCCTATACTTGTGGGTCATCAAGACTCTTTTCTGGCGCCGTTGCCGGGGAGTGAAGCGCCTTTGGTAAGTGGAATCTGGTAAGGAAAATTTTATATAGTGTGCTGAAATTTACTGTCACTTGTCACTATGGAAAGTAATCCTTTGAGGGGCTTGTTCGGGGTATCTTCACCTCGACCGGAAACACAAAGAGTTGTCCCTCAACCTACTGAACCTGCTGGAAATATTTGTTATGAAATTCCTTTGGGTATCATAGAAAAACTGCGGGCTAATCCTTATGCAGGAGATGGAACACTACATCCTGATTTGCATCTAATCTATGTGGATGAAGTTTGTGGATTATTTAAGCTTGCAGGTCTGCCTGAGGATCAGGTCAAGAAGAAGGTCCATGGTATAGGCTACGTGATGATATTGGATCATGGAGCTACAACTGATTGAAAATGCAATTTCATTAGAAGTTCTACCCTATGCATCTAGTTCATCGTGATCGGAATTATATTTATAATTTGTGGCCTCGTGAAGGAGAAACAATCGCTCAAGCTTGGGGGGTCTTAATTCAATGTTATATTCATGCCCCAATTATGAGATCTCGAGAGAAATTATTATTCAGAACTTTTATGCTCGACTTTCTCGTAATGATCAATCCATGCTCGATACTTCTTATGTTGGTTCCTATATGAAGAAAGATATTGACTTCAAATGGGATTTATTGGAAAGAATTAAACGCAACTCTGAAGATTGGGAACTCAAGGAAGGTAATGAGTCAGGTATAAACCTTATGTTTGATTGTGTTAAATCCTTCATAGACATCGATACTTTCCATGAATTTAGCACTAAATATGGACTTGACTCTGAGATAGTAGCTTCTTGTTGTGAATCTTTTGCTAATCATGTTGATCTCCCTAAGGAGAAGTGGTTTAAATATCATCCTCCCCTTGTAGTGAAAGTAGCTGAACCTATTAAAGTTGAAGAGAAAACTATTACGCATAATGTTGATCCTGTTATTCCCGTTGATTACATTGAAAGACCACCTTTCCCTGTCTGAATAAAGGAACATGCTAAAGCTTCAACTGTGGTTCGTAAGAGCTGTGCTAGAACACCAACACCCCCTGAGCAAATTAAAGTTGAACCTAGTATTGCTATGGTTAAGGATATCTCGGTTGATAATATTGATGGGCATGTTATTCAATTTTGGGATGAAGCCACTAGAATTGCTAAACCTGATGCTAAAGTTAAACATAGACCCATTGTTGGCAAGCTTGTTGTTTATGTTAAAATAAGAGATCATTGTTATCATGGCTTATGTGATATGGGTGCTAGTGTGAGTTCAATTCATTTTTCCTTATATAAAGAGATTATGAATGATATTGCACCAGTTGAGTTAGAAGAAATTGATGTTACAATTAAGCTTGCTAATAGAGACACTATATCACGAGTTGGGATTATTAGAGATGTTGAAGTCTTGTGTGGGAAAATAAAATATCCTACAGATTTTCTTGTTCTTGGCTCCCCACGAGATGATTTTTGTCCCATTATATTTGGTAGACCCTTCTTGAATACCGTTAATGCCAGGATAGATTATGAGAAGAAAAGGGTTACCATAAGTTTTAGGGATACGTCTCATGAGTTTAATTTCTCTAAATTTCGTAGACAACCCCATGATAAAGAATTTCCTAGTAAGGATGAAATTATTGGTCTTGCTTCTACTGATGTGCCTCCTACTGATCCTTTAGAACAATATTTTCTAGACCATAAAAATGACATGCATATGAATGAAAGGAATGAAATAGATAAGATTTCCTTTGATCAACATCCTATTATGGAACACAACTTGCTTGTTGAAATACTTGGGGATCCTCCTCCACCCAAGGATGATCCCGTGCTTGAGTTTAAACAGTTACCGGATACTCTGAAATATGCTTATCTAGATGAAAAGAAGATATATCCTATTATTATTAGTGCTAAGCTTTCAGAGCATGAAGAACAAATATTATTGAAAACTCTGAGGAAGCATCGTGCTGCTACAGGATATACTCTTGATGATCTTAGGGCCAGTTCTTTTGAGCCCTCCTGTGGAAATAAGCTCCTGTGAAAATAAGCTCCAAATAAGCTCCTGTGAAAATAAGCTCCAGATAATAAGCTAGCCAGTTCTTTTCGGTGCCTTTTTTCAGCTTATATATGGTATGATTAGTGAAAAGTTGGGCTCGGTGGTGGGACGAGGGGTTGGACTCGATGGTGGGACGAGGGGTTGGGATCGGTGGTGGGATGACGAGTTGGGCTCGATTCTAAGTGAGCTTCTGCACGAAGCTGCTCACCCCCCAGCTTTTTTCCATTGCAAAGGGGACTCCGGTGAAAATAAGATAAGCTAGCTTATCAAAAACAAGTTATTTTGGGCTTCTAGCTTATTTTGACAATAAGTTGAAATAAGCTGGAAAAGAACTGGCCCTTAAGGGCATTAGTACCACTCTATGTCAGCATAAAATTAAAATTGAGCTAGATGCTAAACCAGTTGTTGATCACCAATGTCGATTGAATCCTAAAATGAAGGAAGTTGTACGAAATGAAATATTAAAACTTTTCAAGGCAGGTATCATTTACCCTATTGCTGATAGTAGATGGGTTAGTCTCGTTCATTGTGTCCCTAAGAAAGGAGGTATTACTGTAGTTCCTAATGATAAAAATGAATTGATATCGCAAAGAATTGTTACAGGATATAGAATGGTAATTGATTTTAGGAAATTTAATAAATCTACTACAAAATAGCATTACCCTCTACCTTTTATTGATCAAATGTTAGAAAGATTATCCAAACACAGACATTTCTGCTTTCTAGATGGTTATTCTGGTTTCTCTCAAATACCTGTGTCAAAAGAGGACCAACAGAAGACACCCTTTACCTGCCCTTTTGATACCTTTGCTTATAGACGTATGCCTTTTAGTTTATGCAATGCACCTGCTATCTTTCAAAGATGGATGACCGTTATATTCTCTTATTTTTTTGAAAGGATGAGGTTTTCATAGATGATTTTTCCGTTTACGGAACTACTTTTGATGATTGTTTGAGCAACCTTGATCGAGTTTTGCAGAGATGTGAAGAAACTAATATTGTCTTGAATTGGGAGAAGTGCCACCTTATGGTGAATTAAGAAATCGTCTTGGGACACCAAATTTCCGAAAGAGGTATTGAAGTTGACAAGGCTAAAGTAGATGCTATTGAAAAAAATGCCGTGTCCTACGAATATCTGAGGTATAATAAGTTTCCTTGGTCATGCTGGTTACTATAGGAGATTTATTGAAGACTTCTCTAAGATTTCTAGGCCGCTCACTAATCTCTTGCAAAAAGATGTTCCATTCGTTTTTTATGATGATTGTGTAGAAGCTTTTGAAATTCTTAAGAATGCCTTGATTTCTGCACCTGTTGTTCAACCACCTGATTGGAACCTACCCTTTGAAATTATGTGTGATGCTAGTGATTATGCCAGTGGTGCTGTCCTAGGACAAAGAGTTGATAAGAAATTAAATGTTATTCATTATGCTAGCAAAACTCTAGACAATCCTCAAAGAAACTATGCTACTACTGAAAAAGAATTTTTAGCAGTTGTGTTCGCTTGTGATAAGTTTAGACCCTATATTGTCGATTCTAAAGTAACTGTTCACACTGATCATGCTGCTACTAAATATCTTATGGAAAAGAAAGATGCTAAACCTAGACTTATTAGGTGGATTCTTCTGCTACAAGAATTTGATTCGCATATTGTTGATAGAAAGGGTGCTGATAACCCCATAGCAGATAACTTGTCTAGGTTAGAGAATGTCCTTGATGACGCACTACCTATTGATGATAGGTTTCCTGATGAACAATTAGCAGCCATAAATGCTTCTCATAATGCTCCTTGGTATGCTGATCATGCTAATTACATTGTCTCTTAATTTATACCGCCTAGTTTCACATACCAACAAAAGAAAAAAATTCTATGATTTAAGACATTATTTCTGGGATGACCCACACCTTTATAAAGAAGGAGTAGATGGTCTTATTAGACGTTGTGTACCTGATCATGAACAGGAACAGATCCGACAGAAGTGTCATTCCGAGGCCTACGGAGGACACCACGCTGGAGATAGAACTGCACACAAGGTATTACAATCTGGTTTTTATTGGCCTACTCTCTTCAAGGATGCTCGAAAGTTTGTCTTGTCATGTGATTAATGACAAAGAATTGGCAATATTAGTAGACCTCAGGAAATGCCTATGAATTACTCTCTTGTTATTGAACCATTTGATGTTTGGGATTTTGATTATAGGGGGCCTTTTCCAGTGTCCAAAAGGTATACTCATATTTTAGTTGTTGTTGATTATGTTACTAATTATGTTACTAAGTGGGTAGAAGCTATTCCAACTAGTAGTGTTGATCATAACACCTCTGTTAAGATGCTTAAAGAAGTTATTTTCCCTAGATTTGGAGTCCCAAGATATTTAATGCCTGATGGTGGTACACATTTTATTCATGGTGCTTTTCGTAAATTGCTTGCTAAGTATGATGTTAACCATAGAATTGCATCTCCTTATCATCCTCAGTCTAGTGGTAAAGTAGAATTAAGCAATAGAGAAATTAAATTGATCTTGCAAAAGACGGTTAATAGATCCAGGAAGAATTGGTCTAAGAAACTTGACGATGCATTATGGGCTTATAGAACTGCCTATAAGAATCCTATGGGTATGTCTCCGTATAAAATGGTTTATGGTAAAGCATGTCACTTACCTCTAGAGCTAGAGCACAAAGCTTATTGGGCAATCAAAGAGCTCAACTACGATTTCAAACTTGCTGGTGAGAAGAGGTTATTTGATATTAGCTCACTTGATGAATGGAGAACCCTGGCCTATGAGAATTCCAAGTTCTTTAAAGAAAAAAAATTAAGAGATGGCATGATAAAAGGATACAAAAGCGTGAATTCAATGTAGGTGATCATGTCTTGCTATACAATTCTCGGTTAAGATTTTTTGCAGGAAAACTTCTCTCTAAATGGGGCCTTACATTGTTGAGGAAGTACACCGTTCCAGTGCCATCAAGATCAACAACGCCGAAGGCACAAATCCGAAGGTAGTAAACGGGCAAAGAATCAAACATTATATCTCAGGTACTCCCATTAATGTTGAAACCAATGTTATCAATACCATAACTCCGGAAGTGCATCCTAGGGAGACCTACCGAAACGCTTCAAACTAAGAAAAGGAATAGGTACGTGGTACGGTAAGGAAACCGACTCCAAAACTTTCCCAATAGCAATTTTACTCAGTTTTGGAAAATTATAAAAATTAGGAAAATGAAAAGTAGTCTGAAGGACGCATGGGGAGGCGAGAAGCCTGATAGGCGCGGCCACCCCCCTGGCCGCGCCTAGGGGGCTTGTCACCACCCTGTTGTAGGATCAAAAGTAGTGCTAGAGGGGGTGTTTAGACTACTTGACCAAATAAAATCTACTTTTTCCCAATTTTATGTCTTGATAGATTTTAGCATTCATAGTATGTCAAGTACACCCTACACATGCATGTCTACGAGTATAGCAACGGAAAGTAAAGACAAGCATGTAAGTAAAGGAAGGGTAGGAAGATCAAACGTAATTGGTGACACGATGATTTTTCCCATGGTTCCGATAGATGGCGCTATCTTACATCCATGTTTATGGAGTCTTCAACCCATGGAGGGTAACGGTCACGAGAGTCGATGGAGGGCTCTACCCACAGAGGGTTCCATGAAGAAGCAACCTTGACTATACCATGATGGCCTACGTCCACGGAGGACTAGCCTAACTCGGGGTAGATCTTCACTAAGTAGGCAATCTCTTTTCCCATACAAACTTCTTGGTTCACTCCACAACACAAAGTACGAGGCTCCCAAGCGACACCTAACCAATCTAGGAGGCACCACCCTCCAAAAGGTAAATGGCTCGATTGTGTCGATGAACTCCTTGCTCTTGTGCTTCAAGATGATAGACTCCTCAACAAACAATCACTCTCTCACAGATTTGACTTGGTGGAAGAGATTGATTGGGTGGAAAGCAACTTGGGGAGGCTAGAGATCAAGATTCATATGGTAGGAATGGAATGGCCTGATCTCAACACATGAGTAGGTGGCTCTCTCTCAAAAAATCAATAGGTATGAGTGGGGAACTGTTCTGAGTGCTTCTCTTGTGAGTGAGTGGTGGTGGAGGGGTATATATATATAGGCATCTCCAAAAATCCAAACGTCACACACAAAATGACCAACTCGGTGACACCGATGTGTTAATCTCAGTGGTACCGAAGTGACCAAAAGGTGGCAACTTTTGAATCTCGGTGAGACCGATATAGGAAACTCGGTTGCACCGATAAGGTGACCAACGGCCAGATTTCCCAATCTCGGTGACGCCGATCCAACAATCTCGGTGGGACCGATATTGTGAATTTGCGTAACAGAAAGTTGGCAAGCTAAACTCGGTGGCACCAAAGCAGAATCGGTTGCACTGAAGTGGCTATGGTTTGGCTGAGTCTGTTTAGGTTCTGGAATCAATGGCACCGAGTGGAAAGTGTTGGTTGCACCGATTTTGAATATTTGGCTTTGGACAGACTTTTGTGGAAGAGCTTGTGGGTGTATGTGGTGACTATCACTTGTGCACGTATGAGCATTTTGTTCACCAACAAAACCTTACCCCCCCCCCTTTTAATAGTATTGGCTTTCCTATGGACTCAAAGTGATTTCTCACAAATGTAAAATGTAGAGTCCTTTGCTTGAGGCTTTGCCAATCTATTTCCTTGCATCTTGGGGTATTCCACAATCCTTATGCCAACCCATCATTGAACTTTTCCTGAAACATACTTCGTGGAAACATTAGTTCAATGACATATATGTTGTTATTAATTACCAAAACCACCAAGGGAGCAAATGTACTTTCAATCTCCCCCTTTTTGGTAATTGATGACAACATATAGATGAAAGCTTCGACATATGATATAATCAATGAATATAATCGTCGCTTTGAGAAGTATGTGACAAGCAAGAGCTCCCCCTAAATTTTTGCATTATTTTAAATTTGCGTTTGAATGCAAATGCATAATCGACTAAGTACATGGGGCACTTCTTCCATGTCACATACATCTTGGTGGTGTGTGAGATAAATAAGAGTTAACAACATAGCACAACACATCAAACAAGATAGGAAATAATAGCAACACACATTAAAGTGTATGATGAAATACTAACAAATGTATCTCACATCCAAACCAAAAGAACAATTGTTTTGTAAAACAGCAATAAAAAACAGAAGCTCTCTCACTCGATGCCTAGATCTATATACGACTTCTCCCCCTTTGGTAACAACTTACCAAAAAGCTCGAAGAGATATAGCTAATCGTTCATCTGCGGCTGGTCTCTTCCAGTAGTCGATGTTGGAGTCGAGAGAACCGCATCGGCGAAGACTTCTACTGAAGTCCTGGATGGAATTGGAGTAGATACTAGAGGCACTGGAGCTGATGTCAGTGTGGCTCGAGGAGAAGATAAAGGCCTCGTCTCTAGAGCTGGCACTGTAGGTGTCCTGGCCTTAGTCGTGAACTCGGCAGTCATCCTAACAGGTGCACTATCCTCATCATCATCAGACTTGGACTCTGAAGTGTTGCGACGGATAGGGGCTTCATCTACCTCCTTCTTAAGCTCAGTGACTGTCTTAGTCAGCCCATCAACCTTGTCATTAAGAGTTTTCACTCTATCCTCAATGATGTTCACAAGGCTCTCCTGAGTGCCAATGATGGTTTTGATATCCTTCTTCATGTCCATGACGGTGGTGATCAAGAGATCCATCTGCTCGTTCCAAGATCTGGGGACCTCAGCACTAGTGGCTCGAGCTGCCTCTGCATGTGTCTCTCCTTGTGCTTGAGCTGCATCTGATGTGGGATGATGTGTGTCCATCACCACAACGTTGTCCTCGAGATCTGGCTAAAGTGGCAAGTGGGGTCTATCCAGAGCAAAGATGTGCTTCTCAAGCTTAGAATTGATAAGCATCTGAATATAGGGTGCATAGCAGCATGAGCGCTTCTGATTAGCAGCAACCCTCTTCACAGTCTCTACTATGAAATCCATCACTCGAATCCTCGTGTGACGATGAAGATGGATGAGCATGTTGATGGAGTATCCACGAATCATCTTCTCATCTCCAGACTTGGGCATCAAAGTATGCCTCAGGATGGTGTTCATGGTACGGAGGCCTGGCTGGAGGAAGTAAATAGATCCCAACTTGTGAGATTGCACATTAGTAGCAGGGATAGGATTATACATATCTTTCATAGCATTGTGGCTCTCCTTGGATTCTGAGTAGGCATCCAAATTTCCATCCTGTACGTCTGGGACTCGTAAGATGGTAGCCCACTCATCAACAGTAGATTCATATCTTGCTCCTTCAATCATCCAAACAATCCTGCCATCTCCATAAAAATGAGCGGTGGAGTAGAACTGCATGATCATCTCATCATTCCAAGCAGTGAACTCCTTGCTAACAAATTTATCTAGCCCAATGCAGTGGAAGTTGTCTTGGACACATGGAAAGTAGTCCTCATTATCCTTGATATAATTCCAATCCACATATCTCATGTCACTGCTGCAGGGCTCTTGTCAAGCAAGATAGTCTCATAGAAATCTTGCTGCTCTTTGGTATAGAACCTATAGTCCATAGCAGTCTACCTCCTATGGGCATATGGATCAATAGCTATCCATGCCCTCAACCCTGAATCCTTCCTCTTCTTCATATCCTCAGCTCTAGGATGGCTGGCATCATGTATAGGAAGGTGAGGTCTGAGCTTCATCAGAACTGCCATAGCATCATCATCATCATCTGCTTCTCTGAAAGTTGATCTCTTGTTCTTCTCTGCAGTAGGATGATCTCTGGTAGTCCTCTTGGACTTCTATTCAGCCGCTTTCTTGGGAGCAGCCTTGGTGCTCTTGGAGGGACCAGACTTAGGCATAACATCAGCTAAAAGTTTCTTAGCCGTCTTTTAGGAGGGGCCTGAGCAGCAGGTTCCTCCTCTTCCTCCTCTTCAGTAGCAGCGCTAGAAGCCTCCTCTGGATCCTCATACATAGAGTTAGGTCTACCCATAAGATGGATGATCCTCTGCCTGGCTATCTTCTTCTCTACTGCCTTCTTAGGAAAAGATTTCCTTGGAATCTCAACAAACATAGTTGCCCTAGCACTCATGTGCTTTTAAGGTCTCTGCAGGTGCATAAACTTTGCTGACCACCCTCCTAGATGAGGTGGCCTCATTTGCAGATTTCCTTGCAGCCTTCTCTTACTTCTTAGCAAGAACACCTTCTCGAACAAAATCAGAATCTTCTTCATCAGAATTGACTCTCTTCCTAGTCCTTGTTGCAGACTTAGGCAACCCATGAGAACTGGGAGTGCCTGGATCTAAGGATGAGCTGGACTCAGGACTAGTGTCTGAACTCATATCAACATTCTACTCCTACAGATTCTGGCTATCTTCAGCATCTGACATATTTGACCCTGTGAATAGAGTATAGAAGAGTGGAATAGGATAAGTCATCACAAATGCAGAGATTTTTGAAAATGAGGATATCGCTTATCGTTATCATCTTGATAAGTCGGGGATTAGAGATTAATCGGAAATCGGTTAGTTAAAATCAATTTTATAAGTCGACTATTAATCGACAAGTTTTTGAAAATCCCAGGTTCCCACACTGAAATATGCTATATTTAACACCAAAAATATATTGGACAAAAGTGTTACCTTGATTTCTAGCCTCTGAATCCTCGTATAATGACAAACAAATAGTGAAATAGTACATATTGCATAACAAAATCCACAAAAACACAAATAAAAATAATTTTTGCAAACATAGTGCTAGGAATATGCCTGAATTATCGGAAGATTCTCCATAAATCGCTTGTCAGAGCGATAAATCGGCCCAAAAGATAAACGCTGAAGATAAGGCATAATATTATCGATCACCCCAAGAGTAGCGATAAGTCGGACAATAAATCCTTGAATCGGAAGATTTTTTGAACAGTAGTTTGAACTAAGAATTTCCAAAGTTTTGCATTATGTCAAATGTATTTCGGTACAGCCGAGGCAAACTTTTTGGTCACACCAAGACAAACAACCTTCTTTCCAGGAACTTGGCACCATTTTCGGTCGCACCGAAAATGAGCACTCGGTTCCACCGAGGTATTCTTAGTGTGGAAGAAAGGAAAATCGGTGACACCAATTATTTCACATCGGTCCTACCAAGATACAGGAGGTGGACGGCCAAACCCTAAAAATTCGCCATTCGCTATCTAATAGAATTTTCTATTGGATGGAACAATCTCATGTTGGGTTCTACCGTAGGTGCATCACATGCAAATTAAAAAAATCTACACGCAGAACATCCAAGAACATGCTACAGTGATGGATCACAGTTCGTTACCACTAGACGCACAGTGCCATGCAGCAGAAGTAGAGTTGGGGCAGTGCGTTCATGTGGTCCGTCTCCTCCTCATCCGATCTCCCTCGAACAGACAGCCCGATCTCCCTCGAATAGCCGGTCGCCGGATCCCACGTACACGTTCACCAGAGAGGCACAAGTGCACCGCCTCTAACGGTATCCACGCGTGCAGGAGGAACACCGTAAGGCGGACTGTTAGGTCTGATCACACAGTCGGCGGCGGCGACTGGAGGTGGCTAGTTGCAACTCATGCGAGGCCATAATGACGGTGCCGAAGCGATCAACCAGATGGGTGTGCCGCACCTCCACTATATATAGGCATCCGGCATGGTCTCAACTCTTGGGCCTCGCACGGATCCTAAAGCCCACATGTTCCTTCCCTTAAGCACATGACCCTTTAGGTTCTCGTCCACTTGGTCGCAAGTCAGATCACATCCGACTCGACCAGTTGGTAGCGGCCTCTAGCAAAACGTGCCAACTCCAAGTGTCCGATGAAGCTAGTTAGGCCAACATGTACTTCACACTTATGTTCCCTTTGCCACACGATATATGTTGTCGTGCACAAGGCGACATGGTCATCCTTGTTGCAGCACGACATCTTTCTTGTTCCGAGGAATCCGACCAACACTTCGGATTATCTCATAATCCTCATCGCATGGCCATGATTATCAAGGTCGGATCACCCGAGGGGCCCAAAGTATATCTCTCCTGATCAGAGGGGCAAATCCCATATTGGTCGACCATGTATCACAACATGGGTCTGGACAAGCCCGAAACCTACCTTTGTAACTACCCAGTCACGGAGTAGCATTTGGTCAGCCCAAAGCAAGTCTGTCACCATCCCGAGTACATGCGCCAGCTCAAGTCTTAGGACATAGAACGTATGTTGTACTATAGACTCACAGATGACCTATCGTTGCGTCTCATAGTTGGGTCTGTCCTGTAGGGAGACGTAGTAGTAAATCAAAAAAATTCCTACGTGTCACCAAGATCTATCTATGGAGAAACCAGCAACGAGCAAAGAGGAAGTGCATCTTCATACCTTTGAAGATCGCAAAATGGAAGCGTTACTAGAACGCAGTTGGTGGAGTCGTACTCCCAGTGATTCAGATCACGATGGATTCCGATCTAAGCGCTCAACAACGACGCCTCCACGTTCAATACACATGCAGCCCGGTGACGCCTCCTACGCATTGGTCCAGCAAGGAGGAAGGAGAGGTTAAGGGAGAGCTCCGGCGACACGATGGCATGGTGAGGGTGGAGCTGCGTGGTACTCCGATAGGGCTTCGCCAAGCACTACGGAGGTCGAGGACGAGGAGGGGTAGGGCTGCGCCGAGAGAGGAAGAAACTTGTGTAGATGGCAGCCCCCAAAACCCCACTATATATAGGAGGAGCAGGAGGGAAGGCACAGCCCCTAGGGTTCCCACCCTAGGGGCCGGCGGCAGCCCTAGATGGCCCCTGGTGCGGCGGAGGGAGAGGGAGAGGGGGGGCGGCTCCCTAGGTGGGCCTAGGGCCCATCTGCCCCTTAGGTTTGCCCCCCTCCCACCTTGTGCTGCGCCTTAGGCCCTTGTGGGGGGGTGCACCAGCCCACCTAGGGGCTGATTCCCTCCCACCTGCGGCCCATGCAGCCCTCTGGTGCCGGTGGCCCCACACGATGGACCCCCAGAACCCTTCCGGTGGTCCCGGTACGTTACCGGTGATGCCCGAAACACTTCCGGTGACCAATACCCCACTTCCTATATATGAATCTTTACCTACGGACCATTTTGGAACTCCTCGTGACATCCGGGATCTCATCCGGGACTCCGAACAACCTTCGGTAACCATGTACACTATTTCCCTATAACCCTAGCGTCATCGAACCTTAAGTGTGTAGACCCTACGGATTCGGGAGGCACGTAGACATGACCGAGACACCTCTCCGGACAATAACCAACAGCGGGATCTGGATACCCATGTTGGCTCCCACATGCTCCATGATGATCTCATCGGATGAACCACGATGTCGGGGATTCAATCAATCCCGTATACAATTCCCTTTGTCTACCGGTATGACACTTGCCCGAGATTCGATCGTTGGTATCCCTATACCTTGTTCAATCTCGTTAGCGGCAAGTCTCTTTACTCGTTCCGCAATACATCATCCCGTGGCTAACTCCTTAGTCACATTGAGCTCATTATGATGATGTCTTACCGAGTGGGCCCAAAGATACCTCTCCATCACACGGAGTGACAAATCCCAGTCTCAATTCGTGCCAACCCAACAGACACTTTCGGGGATACCTGTAGTGTACCTTTATAGCCACCCAGTTACGTTGTGACGTTTGGCACACCCAAAGTATTCCTACCGTATCCGGGAGTTGCACAATCTCATGGTCTAATGAAATGATACTTGACATTAGAAAATCTTTAGCAGACGAACAACACAATCTTGTCCTATGCTTAGGATTGGGTCTTGTCTATCACATCATTCTCCTAATGATGTGATCCCGTTATCAACGACATACAATGTCCATGGTCATGAAACCGTGACCGTCTATTGATCAATGAGCTAGCCAACTAGAGGCTCACTAGGGACACGTTGTGGTCTATGTATTCACACACGCATTACAGTTTCCGGTTAATACAATTATAGCTTGAAAAATAGACAATTATCATGAACAAGGAAATACAATAATAACCATTTTATTATTGCCTCTAGGGCATATTTCCAACAGTCTCCCACTTGCACTAGAGTCAATAATCTAGTTACATTGTGATGTATCGAACACCCATAGATTTCTGGTGTTGATCATGTTTTGCTCATGAGTGAGGTTTGGTTAACGGATCTGCGACATTCAGATCCGTATGTACTTTACAAATATCTATATATCCATCCTGAATGTAATCACGAATGAAGTTGAAGCGGCGTTTGATGTGTCTGGTCTTCTTGTGAAACCTGCGCTCCTTGGCAAGGGCAATAGCTCCAGTGTTGTCACGGAATAGAGTCATCGGGCTCGACGCATTGGGAATCACTCCTAGGTCGGTGATGAACTCCTTCATCCAGACTCCTTCCTTTTTTGCTTCCGAAGCAGCTATGTACTCCGCTTCACATGTAGATGCCGCCACGACGCTTTGCTTGCTGCTACACCAGCTGACTGCCCCTCCATTCGAAGTATACACGTATCCGGTTTGTGACTTGGAGTCATCTGGATCTGTGTCGAAGCTAGCATCGACGTAACCCTTTAGGACGAGCTCTTCAGCACCTCCATATACGAGAAACATGTCCTTGGTCCTTTTCAGGTACTTCAGGATATTCTTGACCGTTGTCCAGTGTTCCAAGCCGGGATCACTTTGGTACCTCCCTACCAAGCTTATGGCAAGGTTCATGTCACGTCTGGTACACAGCATGGCATACATAATAGAGCCTATGGCTGAAGCATAGGGGATGACACTCATCTTTTCTCTATCCTCTGCCATGGTCGGGAATTGAGTCGTACTCAATCTCACATCCTGTAACACAGGCAAGAACCCATTCTTGGACCGATCCATATTGAACTTCTTCAATATCTTGTCAAGGTATGTCCTTTGTGAAAGACCTATGAGGCGTTTCGATCCATCTCTATAGATCTTGATGCCTAATATGTAAGCAGCTTCCCCGAGGTCCTTCATTGAAAAACACTTATTCAAGTAGGCCTTTATGCTTTCCAAAAGTTCTATATCATTTCCCATCAACAATATGTCATCCACATATAATATGAGAAATGCTACAGAGCTCCCACTCACTTTCTTGTAAATACAGGGTTCTCCATAAACCTGTATAAATCCAAACGCTTTAATCACCTCATTAAAGCGAATGTTCCAACTCCAAGATGCTTGCACCAGCCCATAGATGGAGCGATGAAGCTTGCATACTTTGTTAGCATCTTTAGGATCGACAAAACCTTCCGGCTGCATCATATATAGTTCTTCCTTAAGGAAACCATTAAGGAATGCCGTTTTGACGTCCATTTGCCAGATCTCATAATCATAAAATGCAGCAATTGCTAACATGATTCGGACGGACTTCAAAATCACTACGGGTGAGAAAGTCTCATCGTAGTCAAATCCTTAAACTTGTCGATAACCCTTAGCGACAAGCCGAGCCTTATAGATGGTCACATTACCATCCGCGCCAGTCTTCTTCTTAAAGGTCCATTTGTATTCTATGGCTCGGTTATCATCAGGCAAGTCCACCAAAGTCCATACTTTGTTCTCATACATGGATCCTATCTCAGATTTCATGGCTTCAAGCCATTTGTTGGAATCCGGGCCTGCCATCGCTTCTTCATAGTTCGAAGGTTCACCGTTGTCCAACAACATGATCTCTAGGACAGGGTTGTCGTACCACTCTGGTGCGGAACGTGTCTTGGTGGACCTTCGAGGTTCAATAGCAACTTGATCTGAAGTTTCATGATCATCATCATTAACTTCCTCTCAAGCCAGTGCAAGCTCCATAGAAACAACTTCCTGTGCTGTGCTACTCTCCAGTTCGAGTGGCGGTACAATTACCTCATCAACTTCTATTTTCCTTCCACTTCTTTCGAGAGAAACTCTTTCTCTAGAAAGAATCCATTCTTGGCAACAAAGACTTTGCCTTCGGATGTGAGGTAGAAGGTATACCCAATAGTTTCTTTGGGGTATCCTATGAAGACGCACTTTTCCGCATTGGGTTCGAGCTTCTCAGGTTGAAGTTTCTTCACATAAGCATCGCATCCCCAAACTTTTAGAAACAACAGCTTAGGTTTCTTTCCAAACCATAATTCATACAGTGTCGTCTCAATGGACTTTGACGGTGCCCTATTTAAAGTGAATGCGGCAGTCTCTAATGCATATCCCCAAAATGATAGCGGTAAGTTGATAAGAGACATCATAGATCGCACCATATCCAATAGAGTGCGATTACGACGTTCAGACACACCATTTCGCTGAGGTGTGCCAAGCGGCATGAGTTGTGAAACAATTCCACATTTCCTTAGGTGTGTGCCAAACTCGTGACTCAAATATTCTCCGCCACGATCAGATCGTAGGCACTTTATTTTCCTGTCACGTTGATTCTCTACCTCACTCTGAAATTCCTTAAACTTTTCAAAGGTTTCAGACTTGTGTTTCATTAAGTAGACATACCCATATCTGCTTAAGTTATCAGTGAGGGTGAGAACATAACGGTAGCCACCGCGAGCCTCAACGCTCATTGGACCGCATACATCGGTATGTATTATCTCCAACAAGTTAGTTGCTTGCTCCATGTTCCGGAGAACGGAGTCTTGGTCATCTTGCCCATGAGGCATGGTTCGCACTTGTCAAATGATTCAAAATCAAGAGACTCCAAAAGTCCATCAGCATGGAGTTTCTTCATGCGTTTGACACCAATATGACCAAGGCGGCAGTGCCACATGTAAGTGGAACTATCGTTATCAACCTTACACTTTTGGTACTCACACTATGAACATGTGTAACATCACGTTCGAGATTCATCAAAAACAAACCATTGACCAGCGGGTCATGACCATAAAACATTTCTCTCATATAAATAGAACAACCATTATTCTCAGATTTAAATGAGTAGCCATCTCGCATCAAGAGAGATCCAGATACAATGTTCATGCTCAAAGTTGGTACTAAATAACAATTATTAAGGTTTAAAACTAATCCCGAAGGTAGATGTAGAGGTAGCGTGCCGACGGCGATCACATCGACCTTGGAACCATTCCCGACACGCATCGTCACCTCGTCCTTTGCTAGTCTCCGCTTATTCCGTAGCTCCTTCTTGGAGTTACAAATGTGAGCAACTACACCGGTATCAAATACCCAGGAGCTACTACGAGCGCTGGTAAGGTACACATCAATAACAAGTATATCACATATACCTTTAACATTGCCAGCCTTCTTATTGTTGGGGAACGATGCATGGGAAACAAAAAATTTCCTACGCACACGCAACATCTATCCATGGTGATGAGCATCTACGAGAGGGAGAGTGGATCTACATACCCTTGTAGATCGCTAAGTGGGAATTGTTAAGAAACGCGGTTGATGTAGTCGAACGTCTTCACAATCCAAATCGCCGAGCGTCCTGCGATCCCATCATGATCCATCCCGCGATCCAATCACCATCCGTCCCGCGATCTCATCACGATCCGTCCCATGATCCAATCACGAATCGTCTCGTGATCTTGATCACGGTCCTTCCGATCTAGCGCCGAACGGACGGCACCTCCGCGTTCAGCACATGTACAGCTCGATGACGATCTCCCTCTTCTTGATCTAGCAAGAGGGAGCGGAGAGGTAGACGAGTTCTCCGGCAGCGCGACAGCATTGCGGCGATGGTGGTGGAGCAATTCCAGTAGGGCTTTGCCTAAGCACCGCTGAAACCGATCTAGAGGAGAAACTACGAACTAGAGGAGAGGCAGCACGTGGCTTAGGGTTTCTTGATGTGTTCCAAGTCCTAGCCCCGCCCCTTTATTTATATGCTGAGCCTTGGGGTCGAAACTTGGAGAAAAATCCTCCTCAAGGTCAGTTTGCCCGCAAGGCAAGAGTCCTTCTCGGACTCCAGGACTAGACGGCAAGGTCCTCGGCGTCTGGCCCCAGACGCCAGGGTCCCTGGCGTCTAGCCCCTGGCCTCCGCAAAACATCTTTTGCACCTTCCTAAAGCCTCATGGGCTGTACCCCTTATCCCAAATAAAGTATCCTTGTACCCCGAACATTTCGAGAAACATCCGAAACTATTTCCGGTGAATTCCGGAACCCTTCCGGGGACCAAACACTATTATCCCATGGAGCAGCAACTGACTTGCCATCCATGAAGTTTCCCTCCTTGCCCTTGCCCTTCTAGAAACTAGTGGTTTTACTAACCATCAACACTTGATGCTCCTTCTTGATTTCTACCGTCGCGGTGTCAAACATCGTGAACAGCTCAGGGATCATTATTTCCATCCCTGGCATTTTATAGTTCATCACGAAGATCTAATAGCTTTGTGACAGTGACTTGGAAAACTATATCAATCACTTTCTTATCTGGAAGATCAACTCCCACTCGATTCAAGCGATTGTAGCACCTAGACAATCTGAGCACATGCTCAACGATTGAGCTATTCTCCTTCATCTTGTAGGCAAAGAATTTTCTTGGAGATCTCATATCTCACAACACGGGCACGAGCCTGAGATCCCAATTCCAGCTCTTAGAACATCTCATATGTTCCGTGATGATCAAAACGTTTTGGAGCCTCAATTCTAAGCCGTAATGCATAGCGCACTAAACTATCAAGTAGTCATCGGAACGTGCCTGTCAGATGTTCACAACATCTATAGACCATGCTAGAGGGGGTGGCACACTGAGCGGTGCATTAAGAACATAAGCCTTCTGTGCATCAATGAGGATAGTTCTCAGATCACGGACCCTGTCCACAATATTGCTGCCATCATCTTTAAACTCTATTTCTCTAGGAACATATAAAAATTCAAGGGAGCTACAGTGTGAGCTACAACATAATTTGCAAAGACACTACTGACTATGTTCATGTTAATGAGGTCAATTAATCATATTACTTAAGAACTCCCACTCAAATTGACATCCCTCTGGTCATTCGAGTGATACATGATCCAAATTCACCAACTCAAGTCCGATCATCACGTGAGTTGAGGTGGTTTCAATGGTGAACATCATCATGTTGATCATATCTACTATATGACTCATATTCTCTTGTGTTCCGAGGCCATGTCTGTACATGCTAGGCTCGTCAAGTTTAACCCGAGTGTTCTGCATGTGCAACACTGGCTTGCACCCGTTGTATGTGAACGTAGAGTCTATCACACCCGATCATCACGTGGTGTCTCGACACGATGAACTTTCGCAACGGTGCACACTCGGGGAGAACACAATTGATGTTGAAATTTAAGTGAGGGATCACCTTATAATGCTACAGTCGTCCTAAGCAAAACAAGGTGCATAAAAGGATTAACATCACATGCAAATCATAAGTGACATGATATATCCATGAACTTGTGCTTTTGATCTCCATCTTGAAAGCACCGGCATGATCTCCATCGTCACCGGCACAACACCATGATCTCCATCATCATGATCTCCATCATTGTGTCATCATCGGGGTTGTCGCGCCCACCATGCTCATACTACTATGGCTACCATTTAGCCATGAAGTAAAGCATTACATAGCGCTTAATGATTGACACGCAGGTCATACAATAATTAAAGACAACCCTATGGCTCCTACCGGTTGTCGTACTCATCGACAAGCAAGTCGTGATATTCTATACAAAACATGATCATCTCATACATCACATATATCTCATCATGTAATTGGACATATCACATCACAACATACCCTGAAAAAACAAGTTAGACGTCCTCTAATTGTTGTTGCAAGTTTTATGTGGCTGCTACGGGTATCTAGCAAGAACAATTCTCACCTACGCCAAACCAAAACGGTGATACATAAATTGCTTTTCAACCTTCTCAAGGACCGCCTTTGTCGAATCCGATCCAACTAAAGTTGGAGAAACAGACACCCGCCAGCCATCTTTGTGCAACGAAGTTACACGTCAGTCGATGGAACCGGTCTCTCGCAAGCGTACGCGTAAGGTTGGTCCGGGCCGCTTCATCCCACAATACCACTGAACCAAAACACGACCAAGGGAGGAAGCAATCTAAGCATTAACGCCCAGAAACTCTTTGTGTTCTACTCGAGATCTCATCTACACATAGACCTAGCTCATGATGCCACTGTTGGGGAACGTTCCATGGGAAAAAATCCTAGGCACACGCAAGATCTATCCATGGTGATCAGCATCTACGAGAGGGAGAGTTGATCTACATACCCTTGTAGATCACTAACCGGGAAGCGTTAAGAAACGCGGTTGATGTAGTCGAACGTCTTCGTGATCCAAATCGCCGAGCATCCCGTGATCCCATCATGATCCGTCCCGCGATCCAATCACAATCCGTCCCGCGATCTCATCACGATCCGTCTCGCGATCCAATCACGAATCGTCTAACGATCTTGATCACGATCCTTTCGATCTAGCGTCGAACATATGGCACCTCCGCGTTCAGCACACGTACAACTCGATGACAATCTCGGCCTTCTTGATCCAGCAAGAGGGAGAGGAGAGGTAGACGAGTTCTCCGGCAGCGCGACGGCATTGTGGCGATTGTGGTGGAGCAATTCCAGCAGGACTTTGCCTAAGCACCACTGAAACCGATCTAGAGCAGAAACTACGAACTAGAGGGTCCCTGGCGTCTTGCCCCTGGCCTCCGCAAAACATCTTTTGCACCTGCCTAAAGCCTCATGGGCTTTACCCCTTGGCCCAAATAAAGTTTCCTTGTACCCCGAACATTTCGAGAAACATCCGAAACTATTTCCGGTGAATTCCGGAACCCTTCCGGAGACCAAACACTATTATCCCATATATCAATCTTTACCTCCGGACCATTTCGGAGCTCCTCGTGATGTCCGGGATCTCATCTGGGATCCGAACAACCTTCGGTCACCACCATACATAACTCTATACTACCGAAATGTCACTGAACCTTAAGTGTGCAGACCTTGCAGGTTTGAGAACTATGTAGACATGACCGAGACACCTCTACGGTCAATAACCAATAGCGGGACCTGGATGCCCATATTGGTTCCTACATATTCTAGGAAGATCTTTATCGGTCAAACCTCTATGTCAAGGATTCAGTTAATCCCGTATGATGTTCCCTTTGTTCTTCGGTATGTTACTTGCCCGAGATTCGATCGTCGGTATCTGTATACCTAGTTCAACCTCGTTACCGGCAAGTCTCTTTACTCGTTCCGTAATACAAGATCCTGTGGCTAACACTTTAGTCACATTGCTTTCACGGCTTGTTGTGATGTTGTATTACCGAGTGGGCCCTAAGATACCTCTCCGTCACACGGAGTAACAAATCCCAGTCTTGATCCTTGCCAACCCAACAGACACCCTCGGAGATACCTGTAGAGCACCTTTATAGTCACCCAGTTACGTTGTGACATTTGATACACACAAGGTACTCCTCCGGTGTTAGTGAGTTGCATGATCTCATGGTCATAAGAACAAATACTTGACATGCAGAAAACTGTAGCAATAAAATGACACGATCATATGCTACGTTTATAGTTTGGGTCTTGTCCATCACATCATTCTCCTAATGATGTGATTCCGTTATCAAATGACATCTCATGTCAATGGCTAGGAAACCTTGACCATCTTTGATCAACGAGCTAGTTTACTAGAGGCATACTATGGACACAATGTTGTCTATATACCCACACATGTATTTAGTTTCCAATCAATACAATTATAGCATTGATAAAAAACGATTATCCTGAACAAGGAAATATGATAATAACTAATTTATTATTGCCTCTAGGGCATATTTCCAACACTTATCCGCTAAGTACTTGGGGCAGTTCCGCTTCCAGTGACCGGTACCCTTGCAATAAAAGCACTCAGTCTCAGGCTTGGGTCCATTCTTGTTCTTCTTCCGGGCAACTTGCTTACCGGCGCGGCAATTGCTTTTCCGTCCTTCTTGAAGTTCTTCTTACCCTTGCCTTTCTTGAAACTAGTGGTCTTATTGACCATCAACACTTGATGCTCCTTTTTGATCTCGACCTCCGCTGATTTCAGCATCGAGTACAACTCAGGAATGGACTTCTCCATCCCTTGCATGTTGTAGTTCATCACAAAGCTCTTGTAGCCAGTGGGAGCGACTAGAGGATTCTGTCAATAACCGAGTCATCCGGAAGATTAACTCCCAGATGAGACAAGCGGTTGTGCAACCCAGACATTTTGAGTATGTGCTCACTAACAGAACTATTTTCCTCCATCTGACAACTGAAGAACTTGTCGGAGACATCATATCTCTCGACCCGGGCATGAGCTTGGAAAACCAATTTCAGCTCTTGGAACATCTCATATGCTCCGTGTTGCTCAAAACTCTTTTGGAGTCCCGGTTCTAAGCTGTAAAGCATGCAGCACTGAACTTGGGAGCAATAATCACAGCGCGACTGCCAGGCGTTCGTAACGTCTTGAGTTGCTGGGAAGACGGGTGTGTCACCTAGCGGTGCATCAAGGACATATAATCTCTTGGAAGCTATGAGGATGATCCTAAAGCTGCGGACCCAGTTCGCATAGTTGCTTCCATCGTCTTTCAGCTTGGTTTTCTCTAGGAACGCGTTGAAGTTGCGGGCAAGATTAGCGTTGGCCATTGGATCTACAATATAGATTGTAAAGACAATTTTTAGACTAAGTTCATGATAATTAAGTTCACATAATCAAATTATTTAATGAACTCCCACTTAGATAGACATCTCTCTAGTCATCCAAGTGACACATGATCCATGTCAACTAGCCCGTGTCCGATCATCACGTGAGACGGACTAGTCATCAATGGTGAACATCTCCATGTCGATCCTATATTCTATACGACTCATGTTTGACCTTTCAGTCTCCCGTGTTCTGAGGCCATGTTTGTACATGCTAGGCTCGTCAAGTCAACCTAACTGTATTGCGTGTGTAAATCTGGCTTACACTTGTTGTATGCGAATGTTAGAACCTATCACACCCGACCATCACGTGGTGCTTCGGAACAACGATCCTTAGCAACGGTGCATAGTTAGGGTGAACACATTTCTTGAAATTTTAGTGAGAGATCATCTTATTAAGCTACCATCGTTCTAAGCAAATAAGATGTAAACATGATAAACATCACATGCAATCAATATAGTGACATGATATGGCCAATATCATCATGCTCCTTTGACTCCATCTTCGGGGCACCATGATCATCATTGTCAGCGGCACGACACCATGATCTCCACCATCATGATCTCCATCATCGTGTCTTCATGAAGTTGTCTTGCCAACTATACTACTATGGCTAACGGTTAGCAATAAAGTAAAGTACTTACATGGCGTTTATGATTGACACGCAAGTCATACAATAAATTAAGACAACTCCTATGGCTCTTGCAGATTGTCATACTCATCGACATGCAAGTCGTGAATCCTATTACAAGAACATGATCAATCCCATACATCACATATATCACATCACATTCTTTTGGCCATATCACATCACACGACATATGCTGCAACAACAAGTTAGACGTCCTCTAATTGTTGTTGCAAGTTTTTACGTGGCTGTTATAGGTTTCTAGCAAGAACGTTTCTTACCCACGTAAAAACCACAACGTGATATGCCAATTGCTATTTACCCTTCATAAGGACCCTCTTCATTGAATCCGATCCGACTAGAGTGGGAGAGACAGACACCCGCTAGCCACCTTATGCAACAAGTGCATGTCAGGCGGTGGAACCAGTCTCACGTAAGCATACGTGTAAAGTCGATCCGGGCCGCTTCATCCCACAATGCCGCCGAATCAAGATAAGACTAGTAACGGCAAGCAAATTAACAAAATTGACGCCCACAACAACTTGTGTTATACTCGTGCATAGATTCTACGCATAGACCTAGCTCATGATGCCACTGTTGGGGAACGTAGTAGTAAATCAAAAAAATCCTACGTGTCACCAAGATCTATCTATGAAGAAACCAGCAACGAGTGGGATGAGTGCAGCTTCATACCTTTGAAGATCGCAAAGCGGAAGCGTTACTAGAGCGTGGTTGGTGGAGTCGTACTCGCAGCGATTCAGATCGCGGTGGATTCCGATCTAAGCGCCGAACAACGGCACCTCCGTGTTCAACACACGTGCAGCCCGGTGACGTCTCCTACGCCTTGATCCAGCAAGGAGGAAGGAGAGGTTGAGGGAGAGCTCCGGTAACACGACGGCATGGTGATGGTGGAGTTACGTGGTACTCCGGCATAGCTTCGCCAAGCACTACGGAGGACGAGGACGAGGAGGGGTAGGGCTGCGCCGAGAGGGAGAGAGATGCATGTCCCCAGCAGCCCCAAGAGCTCCACTATATATACGAGGAGAGGAAGGAGGGTGCGCACCCCTAGGGTTCCCACCCTAGGTGGTGTGGCAGCCCTAGATTGGATCTGGCCAGCGGCCAAGAGGGGGAGAGGGAGGGGCGGCGCCCTAGGTGGACCTAGGGCCCATCTGCCCCTAGGGTTTGCCCCTCTCCCACCTAGTGCGGAACCTTGGGCCCTTGTGGGGGTGCACCAGCCCACCTAGGGGCTGGTTCCCTCCCACCTGCGGCCCATGCAGCCCTCTGGTGCCAGTGGCCCCACATGGTGATGCCCGAAACACTTTCGATGACCAAAACCTCACTTCCTATATATGAATCTTTACCTCCGAACCATTCTGGAACTCCTTGTGACATCTGGGATCTCATCCGGGACTCCGAACAACCTTCAGTAACCACGTACACTATTTCCCTATAACCCTAGCGTCATCGAACCTTAAGTGTTTAGACCCTACGGGTTCGGGAGGCACGTAGACATGACCGATACACCTCTCCGGTCAATAACCAACAGAGGGATCTGGATACCCATGTTGGCTCCCACATGCTCCTCGATGATCTCATCGGATGAACCATGATGTCGGGTATTCAATCAATCACGTATACAATTCCCTTTGTCTACCGGTATGACACTTGCCCGAGATTCGATCGTCGGTATCCCTATACCTTGTTCAATATCATTACCGGCAAGTCTCTTTACTCATTCCGTAACACATCATCCCGTGGCTAAATCCTTAGTCACATCGAGCTCATTATGATGATGTCTTACCGAGTAGGCCCAGACATACCTCTCCGTCACACGGAGTGACAAATCCCAGTCTCGATTCGTGCCAACCCAACAGACACTTTCGGGGATACCCGTAGTATACCTTTATAGCCACCCAGTTACATTGTGACGTTTGGCACACCCAAAGTATTCCTACGGTATCTGGGAGTTGCATAATCTCATGGTCTAAGGAAACGATACTTGACATTAGAAAAGCTTTAGCAGACGAACTACACGATCTTGTGCTATGCTTAGGATTGGGTCTTGTCCATCACATCATTCTCCTAATGATGTGATCCGTTATCAACGACATCCAATGTCCATGGTCATGAAACCGTGACCATCTATTGATCAACGAGCTAGCGAACTAGAGGCTCACTAGGGGCACGTTGTGGTCTATGTATTCACACATGCATTACGGTTTTCGGTTAATACAATTATAGCATGAACAATAGACAATTATAATGAACAAGGAAATACAATAATAATCATTTTATTATTGCCTCTAGGGCATATTTCCAACAATTAGTTGTCCGTCCAAACAACCCTTTCGACTAGGGACCATTTAGGACAGTTATCATACAATGCATAGTCTCACAAACAAGTCACGTACTTTTTAATACACATCACTGATAATGTCCAAGGATTCTCTTTATTCATAAACACATAGGAAATATCATCATACATGATTGCCTCTAGGGCATATCTCCAAGATCTCGAATAGTGGATAGATTAGGAATAAACCCTAATGCGCATGAAGCGGACGGTGGAGCGCGAGAGGGGGCCGAATCCATACCCTAATTTGGCGATGGATCCTCTACAATGGCGGCGTTGGAGAAGAATACATCGACGGCCGCGATTCCCAGTGGCGGAGGCGCTCGGGGAAGCAAGCCGATGATCAGGGGCCTTCAGAACGACAGCTAGGGTTGTGGAGGCGCAACATTTGAAGACTGGATTTCATAACGTCAGGGTCCACAATTTATATACCCATCACTATCGGTGACACCAATATGATATTTTCGGTGTCACCGAGTTTCACAATTGTCAACTGATAGGGAAACTCGGTGTAACCGAGAATATGAAATTGGCAGAACCGAGATTGAAAAACCAGATCAACCCTAGGCATTCAGTGAGACAGAGAATTTGGAGTTGGTTCCACCAAGATGCACTTGGGAGGTTTTAATGGTTAGTCCTTGACGATACGGGAACTCCGAGTGCTCCTCACACAGAGAGATCGAGAAGTACTTGTTCAAATTTTGTGATGCAACATGAATAGAATATGAGGTGAGAAAGCATAGATAGCTATAGGAGTAGTCCTAGGCATTCTTTTATATCCAATTGGCAAGTGAAAATAAAAATCCAAATAGCAACAATTGGATATCCTCGAATGAGTAAATAAATGCAGACCAACATGCTCACACAATAAGATGTCAAATGAAATCATGGCAAAACAAACACAATAGCATCTAACAAGCACTTTGGCGATAACGGGGTCATCTATATATGAGTATATTTACTTAGGAGCCAAGTAAGAATACTTGAGCATAGGTCATACTCATCGTTTAAGCACAAGTGGTGTTACCACTTTTACATAAGGCATTTAATGTTGTCACATTCTATGAGATGCTTTGACTCAAGTCTTAGAGTAAAGCTCCCCCTTGATGTGACATCCCCCCATAGGAGGGATAAACTAACCTTGGGTTTTGTCAATGAAGACTTCATGTAGGTGAAGTAGTGGTGGACGCTCAAAGTTGATGAAGATTACCAAGAGTTGGGAGCATCCTTATTGTTTCATTACTCTTCTCACCTTGTCCCTTGCTTACCTTTGAGGGAATGTGTGACTCCTTGAACTATTGCATTATGTTGATGTTGAATGCAACTAGTCCTTCCCAATAATGAATATGAGTGAATTTCATTGGCGGAGTCACCCCTCAAGAACTTCTCTAGTTCTTCTTCTTGGGGACCCACACCAAGTTGATAGGGATCCTCGGTGTTGAAGTAGCACTTGTAGAAGTTGAGCTTGTAGTAGCCTTCTGAAGCCACTTCACCAAAGCTTGGGATTCATCTTCATATGAGTCAATGTCCTCTTGAAGCTTGTTCTTGTCCTTGAGCTTGGGGTTTTGTGGTGGAAGGTCATCTTGTGATTTTGTTCCCTTGGGGAGAGTATTTTCATACTTCTCCTTTTGAGGAACAAACTTGGGATTCGAGTATTGACTTTTTTCCCATTCAACTTCATTAGCGTTGAAATAGCCAACACCACGATTCTTCTGGTATCCTCCATGCTTGCGTACAATCTCCTCAAATTGTTTGCACCCTTCAGGACCCTTGTAGATACCTTCCTCTATAATCCCTTTCAAGAGTTAATTTTCTTGCTCAAGTGTAACTTGGCTAAGAGAAGATTTAGTGGGATCAAGAAAGCTACTAGAAGCAATATCATTGGATTTATCATTTTTATTGCTACTAGTTGAAGAACCTTTCTTTCCTTCGTTACTAGCTTTTTAGACTTAACTTGTGGCATGAATGTAGATAAGAGAAGTCGCTCGGCTAGATAAGAGGAAGTCTTCTTTCGAAGATAGTCATTCGTAACTTTAAGGAACTCATGCTCTTGCTCTAAATTGAGCTTCTCGAAGCGTAGCTTCTCATGTGTCCTTACAATCTCTCTATGATCTTCTAGAGTTGACTCATGAGCTAACTTAAGAGTTTTTAGTTCTCGAGTTAGTCATTATATTTCCAACTTATCATCATCGCATGACTTATCTACACTAGAGTGAGAACTAGCAAGTTCCTTTTGACTAACATTACTAGATTTGTCAAATAGCAAGTCATCTTCAATTAAACAAGTCATCTTCATCACTATTGAAATTAAGATACTCGGGGTGTGATACCTTGGGTCCTTTAGCCATGAAGCAACGTCCACTCCCTTCATTTTATGAATCAAATATGTCATAGGAGTCGGTTGTCACTAGTGCAAGTCTGGAAACACCTTCATCTTGACTATAGTCGGAGTTGGAGTGATAGCTTCTCTCGGAGTGGTTGTCGAATTCGGAGCCGGAAACCCATTCACCAACATGAGCTTGATGTTTCCTTCTTGAGTAGCTCTTGGTGTACTTGTCCTTCTTCTTCGAGTCCCTATTTCTCCGTGGGGGTATTCGGTCATAACGATCATATCTACTCCTTCTCTATCTCCGAGGTGACTCGTCTCTTGAGCTTCGTCTTCTTGGTGACTCTTCTTTCCTTTTGTAAGGAGCCGTGCACTCATTTGAGTAGTGTCCGGGCTTCCCACAATTGTAGCAGTTTCGGTCACGACTTGATGAATGCTTCTCTTCATATCTTGAGTTGGAGCTTCAATCTTTGCTTCTATTATTGTAGAACTTGTTGAATTTCCTGATCATGTGTCTTATCTCTTCATTTGTGACAAGGTTGTCGCTTGAGGTAGCGGTAGCATCACTTGTGTCTTTGTAAGCACCGCTAGACTTGTTGTGAAGCTCTTCCTTATTCTTGAGTGTCATCTCATGAGCAACAATTCTTCCAATCACTTCCGTTGGCTTGAGAAATTTGTAGTTGGGAATCATTTGGATCAATGTGCAAACGGTGTCATATCGATCATCCAAAGCTCGAAGTATCTTCTTGATGATGAATTTGTCAGTCATTTATTCGCTTCCTAAGCCGACAATCTCATTAGTGATGAGAGATAGCCTAGAGTACATCTCAGCGACTCCTTCACCATCCTTCATCTTGAACTTGTCAAGTTGACTTTGAAGAACATCCAACTTGGATTCTCTCACAGATTTTGTACCTTCATGCATATAAATCAAAGTATCCCAAATCTCTTTTGCATTATCAAGATGGCTGATTTTGTTGAATTCTTCAGGGCATAGGCAGTTGAAGAGAATGGCACATGCTTGAGCATTGAGTTGCAGCATATTCAATTCATCTGCAGTCGCTTCAAGATCGGGTTCCCTTCCTTCCGCAAGGAATTCACCTTGCATACCAACATGAACAACAGCCCAAACGGTGGGGCTATGACCAAGCAAATGCATTTTCATTTTGTGCTTCCAACTAGCAAAATTTGTGCCATCAAAGTATGGACATCTATGGTGATAATTTCCCTCACTAGATGCCATACTCTCGTAGGTTGTGATACCAATGCAATGGAGACCAATGCTCTGATACCACTTGTAGGATCGAAAGTAGTGCTAGAGGGTGGTGATTAGACTACTTGACCAAATAAAATCTCCTTTTCCCAATTTTATGTCTTGGTAGATTTTAGCATTCATAGTATGTCAAGTACACCCTACACCTGCATGTCTACGAGTATAGCAATGAAAAGTAAAGACAAGCATGTAAGTAAAGGAAGGGTAGGAAGTCAAACGCAATTGGTGACATGATGATTTTTCCCGTGGTTCTGATAGGTGGTGCTATCGTACATCCATGTTTATGGAGTCTTCAACCCACGCAAAGTAACGGTCGCAAGAGTCCACAGAGGGCTCTACCCACAGAGGGTTCCACGAAGAAGCAACCTTGACTATACCATGATGGCCTACATCCACAAAGGATTAGCCTAACTCAGGGTAGATCTTCACGAAGTAGGCGATCTCCTTAACCATACAAACTTCTTGGTTCACTCCACAACACGAAGTAGGAGGCTCCCAAGCGACACCTAACCAATCTAGGAGGCACCACCCTCCAAAAGGTAAAAGGCTCGATTGTGTCAATGAACTCCTTGCTCTTGTGCTTCAAGATGATAGACTCCTCAACACACAATCACTATCTCACATATTTGACTTGGTGGAAGAGATTGATTGGGTGGAAAGCAACTTGGGGAGGCTAGAGATCAAGATTAATATGGTAGGAATGGAATGGCATGATCTCAACACATGAGTAGGTGGCTCTCTCTCAGAAAATCAGTAGGTATGAGTGGGGAACTGTTCTGAGTGCTTCTCTTGCAAGTGAGTGGTGGTGGAGGGGTATATATATAGGCATCTCCAAAAATCCAACCGTTACACACAAAATGATCAACTCGGTGACACCGATGTGTTAATGTCGATGGTACCGAAGTGACCAAAAGGTGGAAACTTTTGAATCTCGATGAGACCGATATAGGAAATTCGGTTGCACCGATAAGGTGACCAACGGTCAGATTTCCCAATCTCGATGACACCGATCCAACAATCTCGGTGGGACCGATATTGTGAATTTGCGTAACAGAAAGTTGGCAACCTAAACTCGGTGGCACCGAAGTGGCTAAGGTTTGGCTGAGTCTGTCTAGGTTCTGGAATTGGTGGCACCGAGTGGAAAGTGTTGGTTGCACCGATTTTGAATATTTGGCTTTGGACAGACTTTTGTGGAAGAGCTTGTGGGTGTATGTGGTGACTATCACTTGTGCACGTATGAGCATTTTGTTCACCAACAAAACCTTACCCCCCCTTTTAATAGTATTGGCTTTCCTATGGACTCAAAGTGATTTCTCACAAATGTAAAATGTAGAGTCCTTTGCTTGAGGCTTTGCCAATCTATTTCCTTGCATCTTGGGGTATTCCACAATCCTTATGCCAACCCATCATTGAACTTTTCCTGAAACATACTTCGTGGAAACATTAGTTCAATGACATATATGTTGTTATGAAATACCAAAACCACTAAGGGAGCAAATGTGCTTTCACCCGTGCGCCCTCCGGACTCCGTTTTCTTGTGGTACACCCCTTCGGGTCGGCAAAAATTCATTGTATAATCTCCCGAATGTTTGCACTTTTGTATCACGACAATATCTCCTGTTTTCGTTCGAGCTATTTTTGCAGCAGATTTAGATCGTCATGGCATCCCCTAGTGCTCCGAAGGACAAGTTTTTCGAGAGGGTCATCAACCCTTATCTTGTGGAGTTGCTGCAACACCCTCAAACCATTGAGATGCGTATGGGGGTGTTGCACATCCGTGATGTTGAGGGGCCAAAGAAGACCGGAAGCATGGAAACAAGGCTCGAAGCAATGGAGCAACAAGTCTTCAAGTGCCAAGCGATGGTGGAACGTGGACTCAATGCCAACCATATGAAGATCATGGAGTTTACCCATAAACTCAAGCTGGACACCAAGGACATCGGGGAGCACATCTTCTAGCTTTACAAGAGAATTGAGCATCTCCATGCCCAGATCTATGATTTGCAAAACCAAAACTATGAGTATTAATACAGATTTAAGAGAATGAATTTGGCTATAGATTTGAGGATTTCAGAGACTCGTTCATCTTTTTACGATGTTAAGCATATGCCTTGGAAGACGGAGGACAAGCTTCCATCCTCATCAACAACTCCACCACCATCACCTCCGAAGAAGGACACCTGAGCACATGGGTATGGGCATTCCCCTTGGGTTGTGCCAAGCTTGGGGGAGGTGCCCCGGCATCGTATCACCATCACACCTTTTTTCTTTTTTCTTTTTCCTTTTTCTTGTTTTCATAGTTCGACCCTTTTTGATTTTGTTTTGATCTAGTAGAATAAAATTTTAGTATGATCTACCTTTTAGTTTTTGCCTTTGCTCCCCTTATGTAAGCAAGTCCGAGAGTTATATAATAAAAAGTAGTTTTGATGAGAGGGCTTTGCTAGATTACTATGCTCTTGAGAGTAATGAATAAAGAAGACTATAATAAAAGCAAAGAGTTTACATAATGATCTTATGGGGAGTGATGACTTCACATATAAAAAGTATGTCGATTGAAATTTGTTGGGAGTTAACAAACATAGTAATTGGTCATTGGTGCAATTGAAAAGGAAGTGATAGAGAAAGAGAGATTCACATATAAATATATTATCTTAGACAACTTTTATGATTGTGGCCACTCATTAAAATATTACGTGCTAAGAAGTTGATGTTAGACAATGAAGATAGCATAATGGGTTATCTTTGCTTGCTTCCGGACAGAAGTTATATGGTTTTAGATCCTCCAACATGTAGTGCTTTCTTCCACCTCATATTAGCCAAAACTTCCGTACCAAGTAGAGATACTACTTGTGCATCCAAACACCTCAATGTTATTCAATTTTGGGATGAAGCCACTAGAATTGCTAAACCTGATGCTAAAGATAAACATAGAGCCATTGTTGACAAGCCTGTTGTTTATGTTAAAATAAGAGATCATTGTTGTCATGGCTTATGTGATATGGGTGCTAGTGTGAGTGCAATTCATTTTTCCTTATATAAAGAGATTATGAATGATATTGCACCGGTTGAGTTAGAAGAAATTGATGTTACAATTAAGCTTGCTAATAGAGACACTATATCACGAGTTGGGATTATTAGAGATGTTGAAGTCTTGTGTGGGAAACTAAAATATCCTACTGATTTTCTTGTTCTTGGCTCCCCACGAGATGATTTTTGTCCCATTATATTTGGTAGACCCTTCTTGAATACCGTTAATGCCAGGATAGATTGTGAGAAGGAAAGGGTTACCATAAGTTTTAGGGATACGTCTCATGAGTTTAATTTCTCTAAAGTTTGTAGACAACCCCATGATAAAGAATTTCCTAGTAAGGATGAAATTATTGGTCTTGCTTCTACTGATGTGCCTCCTACTGATCCTTTAGAACAATATTTGCTAGACCATAAAATGACATGCATATGAATGAAAGGAATGAAATAGATAAGATTTCCTTTGATCAACATCCTATTATGAAACACAACTTGCTTGTTGAAATAGTTGGGGATCCTCCTCCACCCAAGAATGATCCCGTGTTTGAGTTTAAACAATTACCGGATACTCTGAAATATGCTTATCTAGATGAAAAGAAGATATATCCTATTATTATTAGTGCTAACCTTTCAGAGCATGAAGAACAAATATTATTGAAAACTCTGAGGAAACATCATGCTGCTACTGGATATACTCTTGATGATCTTAAGGGCATTAGTACCACTCTATGTCAGCATAAAATTAAAATTGAGCCAGATTCTAAACCAGTTGTTGATCACCAACGTCGGTTGAATCCTAAAATGAAGGAAGTTGTAAGAAATGAAATATTAAAACTTTTCGAGGCAGGTATCATTTACCCTATTGCTGATAGTAGATGGGTTAGTCTCGTTCATTGTGTCCCTAAGAAAGGAGGTATTACTGTAGTTCCTAATGATAAAAATAAATTGATCTCGCAAAGAATTGTTACAGGATATAGAATGGTAATTGATTTTAGGAAATTTAATAAAGCTACTAGAAAATATCATTACCCTCTACCTTTTATTGATCAAATGATAGAAAGATTATCCAAACACAGACATTTCTACTTTCTAGATGGTTATTCTGGTTTCTCTCAAATACCTGTGTCAAAAGAGGACCAAGAGAAGACCACCTTTACCTGCCCTTTTGGTAACTTTGCTTATAGACGTATGCCTTTCAGTTTATGCAATGCACCTGCTATCTTTCAAAGATGGATGACCGCTATATTCTCTTTTTTTTGAAAGGATTGTTGAGGTTTTCATGGATGATTTTTCTGTTTACGGAACTACTTTTGATGATTGTTTGAGCAACCTTGATCGAGTTTTGCAGAGATGTGAAGAAACTAATATTGTCTTGAATTGGGAGAAGTGACACCTTATGGTTAATTAAGGAATCGTCTTGGGACACCAAATTTCCGAAAGAGGTATTGAAGTTGACAAGGCTAAAGTAAATGCTATTGAAAAAAATGTCGTGTCCTAGGAATATCTGAGGTATAATAAGTTTCCTTGGTCATGCTGGTTACTATAGGAGATCTATTGAAGACTTCTCTAAGATTTCTAGGCCGCTCACTAATCTCTTGCAAAAAGATGTTCCATTCATTTTTTATGATGATTGTGTAGAAGCTTTCAAAATTCTTCAGAATGCCTTGATTTCTGCACCTATTGTTCAACCACCTGATTGGAACCTACCCTTGAAATTATGTGTGATGCTAGTGATTATGCCAGTGGTGCTGTCCTAGGACAAAGAGTTGATAAGAAATTAAATGTTATTCATTATGCTAGCAAAACTCTAGACAATCCTCAAAGAAACTATGCTACTACTGAAAAAGAATTTTTAGCAGTTGTGTTCGCTTGTGATAAGTTTAGACCCTATATTGTTGATTCTAAAGTAACTGTTCACACTGATCATGCTGCTATTAAATATCTTATGGAAAAGAAAGATGATAAACCTAGACTTATTAGGTGGATTCTTCTGCTACAAGAATTTGATTCGCATATTGTTGATAGAAAGGGTGCTGATAACCCCATAGAAGATAACTTGTCTAGGTTAGAGAATGTCCTTGATGACCCACTACCTATTGATGATAGGTTTCCTGATGAACAATTAGCAGCCATAAATGCTTCTCGTAATGCTCCTTGGTATGCTGATCATGCTAATTACATTGTCTCTAAATTTATACCACCTAGTTTCACATACCAACAAAAGAAAAAAAATCTATGATTTAAGACATTACTTCTAGGATGACCCACACCTTTATAAAGAAGGAGTAGATGGTGTTATTAGACGTTGTGTACCTGAGCATGAACAGGAACAGATCCGATAGAAGTGTCATTCCGAGGCCTACAGAGGACACCACGCTGGAGATAGAACTGCACACAAGGTATTACAATCTGGTTTTTATTGGCCTACTCTCTTCAAGGATGCTCGAAAGTTTGTCTTGTCATGTGATTAATGACAAATAATAGGCAATATTAGTAGACGTCAGGAAATGCCTATGAATTACTCTCTTGTTATTGAACCATTTGATGTTTCGGGTTTTGATTATAGGGGACCTTTTCCAGTGTCCAAAGGGTATACTCATATTTTAGTTGTTGTTGATTATGTTACTAATTATGTTACTAAGTGGGTAGAAGCTATTCCAACTAGTAGTGTTGAACATAACACCGCTGTTAAGATGCTTAAAGAAGTTATTTTCCCTAGATTTGGAGTCCCCGCATATTTAATGCCTGATGGTGGTTCACATTTTATTCATGGTGCTTTTCGTAAATTGCTTGCTAAGTATGATGTTAACCATAGAATTGCATCTCCTTATCATCCTCAGTCTAGTGGTAAAGTAGAATTAAGCAATAGAGAAATTAAATTGATCTTGCAAAAGACGGTTAATAGATCCAGGAAGAATTGGTCTAAGAAACTTGACGATGCATTATGGGCATATAGAACTGCCTATAAGAATCCTATGGGTATGTCTCCGTATAAAATGGTTTATGGTAAAGCATGTCACTTACCTCTAGAGCTAGAGCACAAATCTTATTGGACAATCAAAGAGCTCAACTACGATTTCAAACTTGCTGGTGAGAAGAGGTTATTTGATATTAGCTCACTTGATGAATGGAGAACCCTGGCCTATGAGAATGCCAAGTTGTTTAAAGAAAAACGCCGAAGGCACAAATCCGAAGGTAGTAAACGGGCAAAGCATCAAACATTATATCTCAGGTACTCCCATTAATGTTGAAACCAATGTTATCAATACCATAACTCCGGAAGAGCATATTAGGGAGACCTACTGAAACGCTTCAAACTAAGAAAAGGAATAGGTACGTGGTACGGTAAGGAAACCGACTCCAAAACTTTCCCAATAGCAATTTTACTCAGTTTTGGAAAATTTTAGAAATCAGGAAAATGAAAAGTAGTCCGAAGGACGCATGGGGAGGCGACAAGCCTGATAGGCGCGGCCACCCCCCTGGCTGCGTCTAGGGGGCTTGTCAGCACCCTGTTGTAGGATCAAAAGTAGTGCTAGAGGGGGGTGTTTAGACTACTTGACCAAATAAAATCTACTTTTTCCCAATTTTATGTCTTGATAGATTTTAGCATTCATAGTATGTCAAGTACACCCTACACATGCATGTCCACGAGTATAGCAACGGAAAGTAAAGACAAGCATGTAAGTAAAGGAAGGGTAGGAATATCAAACGTAATTGGTGACACGATGATTTTTCCCATGGTTCCGATAGATGGTGCTATCTTACATCCATGTTTATGGAGTCTTCAACCCACGGAGGGTAACGGTCGCGAGAGTCCATGGAGGGCTCTACCCACAGAGGGTTCCATGAAGAAGCAACCTTGACTATACCATGATGGCCGACGTCCATGGAGGACTAGCCTAACTCGGGGTAGATCTTCACTAAGTAGGCAATCTCTTTTCCCATACAAAATTCTTGGTTCACTCCACAACACAAATTAGGAGGCTCCCAAGCGACACCTAACCAATCTAGGAGGCACCACCCTCCAAAAGGTAAAAGGCTCGATTGTGTCGATGAACTCCTTGCTCTTGTGCTTCAAGATGATAGACTCCTCAACACACAATCACTCTCTCACAGATTTGACTTGGTGGAAGAGATTGATTGGGTGGAAAGCAACTTGGGGAGGCTAGAGATCAAGATTCATATGGTAGGAATGGAATGGCCTGATCTCAACACATGAGTAGGTGGCTCTCTCTAGGAAAATCAATAGGTATGAGTGGGGAACTGTTCTGAGTGCTTCTCTTGCGAGTGAGTGGTGGTGGAGGGGTATATATATAGGCATCTCCAAAAATCCAACCGTTACACACAAAATGACCAACTCGGTGACACCGATGTGTTAATCTCGATGGTACCGAAGTGACCAAAAGGTGGCAACTTTTGAATCTCGGTGAGACCGATATAGGAAACTCGGTTGCACCGATAAGGTGACCAACGGTCAGATTTCCCAATCTCGGTGACGCTGATCCAACAATCTCGGTGGGACCGATATTGTGAATTTGCGTAACAGAAAGTTGGCAAGCTAAGCTCGATGGCACCAAAGCAGAATCGGTTGCACTGAAGTGGCTAGGGTTTGGCTGAGTCTGTTTAGGTTCTGGAATCAGTGGCACCGAGTGGAAAGTGTTGGTTGCACCGATTTTGAATATTTGGCTTTGGACAGACTTTTGTGGAAGAGCTTCTGGGTGTATGTGGTGACTATCACTTGTGCATGTATGAGCATTTTGTTCACCAACAAACCTTACTCCCTTTTAATAGTATTGGCTTTCCTATGGACTCAAAGTGATTTCTCACAAATGTAAAATGTAGAGTCCTTTGCTTGAGGCTTTGCTAATCTATTTCCTTGCATCTTGGGGTATTCCACAATCCTTATGCCAACCCATCATTGAACTTTTCCTGAAACATACTTAGTGGAAACATTAGTTCAATGACATATATGTTGTTATTAATTACCAAAACCACCAAGGGAGCAAATGTACTTTCAATCTCCCCCGTTTTGGTAATTGATGACAACATATAGATGAAAGCTTCGACATATTATATAATCAATGAATATAATTGTCGCTTTGAGAAGTATGTGACAAGCAAGAGCTCCCCCTAAATTTGTGAATTATTTTAAATTTGCATTTGAATGCAAATGCATAATCGACTAAGTACATGGGGCACTTCTTCCATGTCACATACATCTTGGTGGTGTGTGAGAGTAATAAGAGTTAACAACATAGCACAACACATCAAACAAGATAGGAAATAGTAGCAACACACATTAAAGTGTATGATGAAACACTAACAAATGTATCTCACATCCAAACGAAAAGAACAATTTTTTTGTAAAACAGCAATAAAAAACAGAAGCTCTCTCACTCGATGCCTAGATCTATATACGAATTCTCCCCCTTTGGCAACAAGTTACCAAAAAGCTCGAAGAGATATAGCTAATCGTTCATTTGTGGCTGATCTCTTCCAGTAGTCGATGTTGGAGTCGAGAGAACTGCATTGGCGAAGACTTCTACTGAAGTCCTAGATGGAGTTGGAGTAGATACTAGAGGCACTGGAGCTGATGTCAGTGTGGCTGGAGCAGAAGATGAAGGCCTCGTCTCTGGAGCTGGCACTGTAGGTGTCCTGGCCTTAGTCGTGAACTCGGCAGTCGTCCTGACAGGTGCACTATCCTCATCATCATCAGACTCGGACTCTGAAGAGGTGCGACGGATAGGAGCTTCATCTACCTCCTTCTTAAGCTTAGTGATTGTCTTAGTCAGCCCATCAACCTTGTCATTAAGAGTTTTCACTCTATCCTCAATGATGTTCACAAGGCTCTCCTGAGTGCCAATGATGGTTTTGATATCCTTCTTCATGTCCATGACGGTGGTGATCAAGAGATCCATCTGCTTGTTCCAAGATCTAGGGACCTCGGCACTAGTGGCTCGAGCTGCCTCTGCATGTGTCTCTGCTTGTGCTTGAGCTGCATATGATGTGGGATGATCTGTGTCCATCACCACAACATTGTCCTCGAGATCTGGCTAAAGTGGCAAGTGGGGTCTATCCAGAGCAAAGATGTGCTTCTCAAGCTTAGAATTGATAAGCATCTGAATATAGGGTGCATAGCACCATGAGTGCTTCTGATCAGCAGCAACCCTCTTCACAGTCTCTACTATGAAATCCATCACTCGAATCCTCGTGTGATGATGAAGATGGATGAGCATGTTGATGGAGTATCCACGAATCATCTTCTCATCTCCAGACTTGGGCATCAAAGTATGCCTCAGGATGGTGTTCATGGTACGGAGGCCTGGCTGGAGGAAGTAAATAGATCCCAACTTGTGAGATTGCAGATTAGTAGCAGGGATAGGATTATACATATCTTTCATAGCATTGTGGCTCTCCTTGGATTCTGAGTAGACATACAAATTTCCATCCTGTACGTCTGGGACTCCTAAGATGGTATCCCACTCATCAACAGTAGATTCATATCTTGCCCCTTCAATCATCCAAACAATCCTGTCATCTCCATAAAAATGAGCAGTGGAGTAGAACTGCATGATCATCTCATCATTCCAAGCAGTGAACTCCTTGCTAACAAATTTATCTAGCCCAATGCAGTGGAAGTTGTCTTGGACACATGGAAAGTAGTCCTCATTGTCCTTGATATAATTCCAATCCACATATCTCATGTCACTGACTGCAGGGCTCTTGTCAAGCAAGATAGTCTCATAGAAATCTTGTTGCTCTTTGGTATAGAACCTATAGTCCACAGCAGTCTGCCTCCTATGGGCATATGGATCAATAGCTATCCATGCCCTCAACCCTGAATCCTTCCTCTTCTTCATATCCTCAACTCTAGGATGGCTGGCATCATGTACAGGAAGGTGAGGTCTGAGCTTCATCAGAACTGTCATAGCATCATCATCATCATCTGCTTCTCTGAAAGTTGATCTCTTGTTCTTCTCTGCAGTAGGAATATCTCTGGTAGTCCTCTTGGACTTCTATTCAGCAGCTTTCTTGGGAGCAGCCTTGGTGCTCTTGGAGGGACCAGACTTAGGCATAACATCAGCTAAAAGTTTCTTAGCCTTCTTTTAGGAGGGGCCTGAGCAGCAGGTTCCTCCTCTTCCTCCTCTTCAGCAGCAGCGCCAGAAGCCTCCTCTGGATCCTCATACATAGAGTTAGTTCTGGCCATAAGATGGATGATCCTCTTCCTGGCTGTCTTCTTCTCTACTGCCTTCTTAGGAAAAGATTTCCTTGGAATCTCAACAAACATACTTGCCCTAGCACTCTCATGTGCTTTTAAGGTCTCTACAGGTGCATAAAATTTGCTGACCACCCTCCTAGATGAGGTGGTCTCATTTGCAGATTTCCTTGCAGCCTTCTCTTACTTATTAGCAAGAACACCTTCTCGAACAAAATCAGAATCTTCCTCATCAGAATTGACTCTCTTCCTAGTCCTTGTTGCAGACTTAGGCAACCCATGAGAACTGGGAGTGCCTGGATCTAAGGATGAGCTGGACTCAGGACTAGTGTCTGAACTCTATCAACATTCTACTCCTACAGATTCTGGCTATCTTCAGCATCTAACATATCTGACCCTGTGAATAGAGTATAGAAGAGTGGAATAGGATAAGTCATCACAAAATGCAGAGATTTTTGAAAATGAGGATATCGCTTATCGTTATCGTCTTGATAAGACGGGGATTAGAGATTAATCGGAAATTGGTTGGTTAATCAATTTTATAAGTCGACTATTAATCGTCAATTTTTTGAAAATCGCAGGTTCCCAACACTGAAATATGCTATATTTAACACCAAAAATATATTGGACAAAAGTGTTACCTTGATTTCTAGCCTCTGAATCCTCGTATAATGACAAACAAATAGAAATAGTACATATTCCATAACAAAATCCACAAAAACACAAATAAAAATAATTTTTGCAAACATAGTGCTAGGAATATGCCTGAATTATCGGAAGATTCTCCATAAATCGCTTGTCAGAGCGATAAATCGGCCCAAAAGATAAACGTTGAAGATAAGGCGTAATCTTATCGATCACCCCAAGAGTAGCGATAAGTCGGACGATAAATCCTTGAATCGGAAGATTTTTTGAACAGTAGTTTGAACTAAGAATTTCCAAAGTTTTGCATTATGTCAAATGTATTTCGGTACAGCCGAGGCAAACTTTTCGGTCACACCAAGACAAACAACCTTCTTTCCAGGAACTTGGCACCATTTTCGTTCGCACCGAAAATGAGCACTCGGTTCCACCGAGGTATTCTTAGTGTGGCAGAAAAGAAAATCGGTGACACCAATTATTTCACATCGGTCCTGCCAAGATACAGGAGGCGGACGGCCAAACCCTAAAAATTCGCCATTCGCTATCTAATGGAATTTTCTATTGGATGGAACAATCTCATGTTGTGTTCTACCATAGGTGCATCACATGCAAATTAAAAACATCTACACGCAGAACATCCAAGAACATGCTACAGTGATGGATCAAAGTTCGTTACCACTAGACGCATAGTGCCATGCAGTAGAAGTAGAGTTGGGGCAGCGCGTTCATGTGGTCCGTCTCCTCCTCATCCGATCTCCCTCGAACATGGAGATGCTCAATTCTCTCGTAAAGCTAGAAGATGTGCTCCCCAATGTCCTTGGTGTCCAGATTATGTTTATGGGTAAACTCCATGATCATCATATGGTTGGCATTGAGTCCACGTTCCACCATCCCTTGGCACTTGAAGACTTGTTGCTCCATTTCTTTGAGCCTTGTTTCTATGCTTCCGGTCTTCTTTGGCCCCTCAACGTCACGGATGTGCAACACCCCCTCACGCATCTCAATGGTTTGAGGGTGTTGCAGCAACTCCACAAGATAAGGGTTGATGACCCTCTCGAAAAACTTGTCATTCGGAGCACTAGGTGACGCCATGACGATCTAAATCTGCAACAGAAATAGCTCGAACAAAAACAGGAGGTATTGTTGTGATACAAAAGTGCAAACATTCAGGAGATTATACAATGAATTTTTGCCGACCCGAAGGGGTGTACCACAAGAAAACGGAGTCCGGAGGGTGCACGGGTGAAAGCACATTTGCTCCCTTAGTGGTTTTGGTATTTCATAACAACATATATGTCATTGAACTAATGTTTCCACTAAGTATGTTTCAGGAAAAGTTCAATGATGGGTTGGCATAAGGATTGTGGAATACCCCAAGATGCAAGGAAATAGATTGGCAAAGCCTCAAGCAAAGGACTCTACATTTTACATTTGTGAGAAATCACTTTGAGTCCATAGGAAAGCCAATACTATTAAAAGGGGGGGTAAGGTTTTGTTGGTGAACAAAATGCTCATACGTGCACAAGTGATAGTCACCACATACACCCACAAGCTCTTCCACAAAAGTCTGTCCAAAGCCAAATATTCAAAATCGGTGCAACCAACACTTTCCACTCGGTGCCACCGATTCCAGAACCTAGACAGACTCAGCCAAACCTTAGCCACTTTGGTGGCACCGAGTTTAGGTTGCCAACTTTCTGTTACGCAAATTCACAATATCGGTCCCACCGAGATTGTTGGATCGGTGTCATTGAGATTGGGAAATCTGACCATTGGTCACCTTATCGGTGCAACCGAATTTCCTATATCGGTCTCATCGAGATTCAAAAGTTGCCACCTTTTGGTCACTTCGGTACCATCGACATTAACACATCGGTGTCACCGAGTTGATCATTTTGTGTGTAACGGTTGGATTTTTGGAGATGCCTATATATATACCCCTCCACCACCACTCACTTGCAAGAGAAGCACTCAGAACAGTTCCCCACTCATACCTACTGATTTTCTGAGAGAGAGACACCTACTAATGTGTTGAGATCATGCCATTCCATCCTACCATATGAATCTTGATCTCTAGCCTCCCCAAGTTGCTTTCCACCCAATCAATCTCTTCCACCAAGTCAAATCTGTGAGAGAGTGATTGTGTGTTGAGGACTCTATCATCTTGAAGCACAAGAGCAAGGAGTTCATCGACACAATCGAGCCGTTTACCTTTTGGAGGGTGGTGCCTCCTAGATTGGTTAGGTGTCGCTTAGGAGCCTCCTACTTCGTGTTGTGGAGTGAACCAAGAAGTTTGTATGGTCAAGGAGATCGCCTACTTCGTAAAGATCTACCCTGAGTTAGGCTAATCCTTTGTGGATGTAGGCCATCATGGTATAGTCAAGGTTGCTTCTTCGTGGAACCCTCTGTGGGTGGAGCCCTCTGTGGACTCTTGCGACCGTTACTTTGCGTGGGTTGAATACTCCATAAACATGGATGTACGATAGCACCACCTATCGGAACCACCGGAAAAATCATCGTGTCACCAATTGCGTTTGACTTCCTACCCTTCCTTTACTTACATGCTTGTCTTTACTTTTCATTGCTATACTCGTAGACATGCAGGTGTAGGGTGTACTTGACATACTATGAATGCTAAAATCTACCAAGACATAAAATTGGAGAAAAGGAGATTTTATTTGGTCAAGTAGTCTAATCACCCCCCTCTAGCACTACTTTCGATCCTACAAGTGGTATCAGAGCATTGATCTCCATTGCATTGGTATCACAACCTATGAGAGTATGGCATCTAGTGAGGGAAATTATCACCATAGATGTCCATACTTTGATGGCACAAATTTTGCTAGTTGGAAGCACAAAATGAAAATGCATTTGCTTGGTCATAGCCCCGCCGTTTGGGTTGTTGTTCGTGTTGGTATGCAAGGTGAATTCCTTGCGGAAGGAAGGGAATCCGATCTTGAAGCGACTGCGGATGAATTGAAGATGCTGCAACTCAATGCTCAAGCATGTGCCATTCTCTTCAACTGCCTATGCCCCGAAGAATTCAACAAAATCAGCCATCTTGATAATGCAAAAGAGATTTGGGATACTTTGATTTATATGCATGAAGGTACAAAATCTGTGAGAGAATCCAAGTTGGATGTTCTTCAAAGTCAACTTGACAAGTTCAAGATGAAGGATGGTGAAGGAGTCGCTGAGATGTACTCTAGGCTATCTCTCATCACTAATGAGATTGTCGGCTTAGGAAGCGAATAAATGACTGACAAATTCATCATCAAGAAGATACTTCGAGATTTGGATGATAGATATGACACCGTTTGCACATTGATCCAAATGATTCCCAACTACAAATTTCTCAAGCCAACGGAAGTGATTGGAAGAATTGTTGCTCATGAGATGACACTCAAGAACAAGGAAGAGCTTCACAACAAGTCTAGAGGTGCTTACAAAGACACAAGTGATGCTACCGCTACCTCAAGCGACAACCTTGTCACAAATGAAGAGATAAGACACATGATCAGGAAATTCAACAAGTTCTACAATAATAGAAGCAAAGATTGAAGCTCCAACTCAAGATATGAAGAGAAGCATTCATCAAGTCGTGACCGAAACTGCTACAATTGTGGGAAGCCCGGACACTACTCAAATGAGTGCACGGCTCCTTACAAAAGGAAAGAAGAGTCACCAAGAAGACGAAGCTCAAGAGACGAGTCACCTTGGAGATAGAGAAGGAGTAGATATGATCGTTATGACCGAATACCCCCACGGAGAAATAGGGACTCGAAGAAGAAGGACAAGTACACCAAGAGCTACTCAAGAAGGAAACATCAAGCTCATGTTGGTGAATGGGTTTCCGGCTCCGAATTGGACAACCACTCCGAGAGAAGCTATCACTCCAACTCCGACTATAGTCAAGATGAAGGTGTTTCCAGACTTGCACTAGTGACTGTTGGAAATATGCCCTAGAGGCAATAATAAATTAGTTATTATCATATTTCCTTGTCGATGATAATCGTTTATTATCCATGCTATAATTGTATTGATCGGAGACTTAGATGCATGTGTGGATACATAGACAAAACCATGTCCCTAGTATGCCTCTAATAGACTAGCTCGTTGATCAAAAGATGGTTAAGGTTTCCTAGCCATGGACATGATATGTCATTTGATAACGGGGTCACATCATTAAGAGAATGATGTGATGGACAAGACCCAAACTGCAAACGTAGCATATGATCGTGTCAGTTTATTGCTACTGTTTTCCGCATGTCAAGTATGTGTTCCTATGACCATGAGATCATGCAACTCACAGATATCGGAGGAGTGCCTTGTGTGTATCAAACATCGCAACGTAACTGGGTGACTATAAAGGTGCTCTACAGGTATCTCCGATGGTGTCTGTTGAGTTGGCATGGATCGAGACTGGGATTTGTTACTCCGTGTGACGGAGAGGTATCTCGGGGCCCACTCGGTAATGCAACATCACAATAAGCCTTGCAAGCAATGTGACTAATTGTTAGTTGCGGGATCTTGTATTACGGAACGAGTAAAGAGACTTGCCGGTAACGAGGTTGAACTAGGTATGGAGATACCGACGATCGAATCTCGGGCAAGTAACATACCGAAGAACAACGGGAACGTTATACGGGATTAACTGAATCCTTGACATAGAGGTTCGACCGATAAAGATCTTCGTAGAATATGTAGGAACCAATGTGGACGTCCAGGTCCCGCCATTGGTTATTGACCGTAGAGGTGTCTCGGTCATGTCTACATAGTTCTCGAACCCGCAGGGTCTGCACACTTAAGGTTCGGTGACGTTTCGGTAGTGTAGAGTTATGTATGGTGGTGACCGAAGTTTGTTCGGAGTCCCGGATGAGATCCCGGACGTCACGAGGAGCTCCGGAATGGTCCGGAGGTAAAGATTCGTATATAGGAAGTCCCAGTTTGGTTTCCGGAAAAGTTTCGGGCTCATCGATAGTGTACCGGGAGTGCCGGTAGTGTACCGGGAGGCCTCCGGGAGGGGTATTTCGACCCCAAGAGGTCCATGGGCTGTGGGATAATAATAACCAGCCCTTAGTGGGCTGGGAAAACAGCCACAAAGGCCCATGGTGCAGGAGAGAAAGTCCTAAAGAAAAAAGTGGAAAATCAGCCAATAGGAGGCAATCCTACTCCAACTAGGATTGGAGGTGAAGTAGGATTGCTTCCCACCTCCTATTTTGGCCGACCCAAAGGCCTTGGCTGCCTCTCCTCTCCTCTCCTCCTATATATACTAGTGGATTGGGTGGTTTTTGGACAGAATTTCCGGCCACGTGCTACCCGTTACACCGGTACATAGTTTCTCCTCTAGATCGGTTTTCTGCAGCGCTTAGGCGAAGCCCTGCCGGAATTGCTCCACCACCATCACCGGAGCGCCGTCACGCTGCCGGTGAACTCTCTCTCCTCTCCACCTCCTCTTGCTGGATCAAGATGGTGGATATCGTCATCAAGCTGCACGTGTGCTGAACGCGGAGGTGTCGTCCGTTCGGCGCTAGATCGGAAGGACCGTGATCGAGATCGCGAGACGGTTCGTGATGTGATCACGGAACGGATCGTGATGAGTTTGCGGGACAGATCATGATCAAGATCGTGAGATGGATCGTGATGAGTTCGCGGGAGGGATCATGATGTGTTCGCGGGACGGTTCGTGATTGGATCGCGGGACGCTCGGCGATTTGGATCGCGAAGAAGTTCGACTACACCAACCGCGTTTCTTAACGCTTCCCGCTTAGCGATCTACAAGGGTACGTAGATCCACTCTCCCTCTCGTAGATGCTCATCACCATGGATAGGTTTGCGTGTGCGTAGGAAAATTTTTGTTTCCCATGCGACGTTCCCCAACAGTGACAACCGGCTCCTATGACATATTTGATTCATAAAATGAAGGGAGTGGACGTTGCTTCATGGCTAAAGGACCCAAGGTATCACACCCCGAGTATCTTAATTTCAATAGTGATGAAGATGACTTGTTTAATTGAAGATGACTTGCTATTTGACAAATCTAGTAATGTTAGTCAAAAGGAACTTGCTAGGTCTCACTCTAGTGTAGATAAGTCATGCGATGATGATAAGTTGGAAATAGAATGACTAACTCAAGAACTAAAAACTCTTAAGTTAGCTCATGAGTCAACTCTATAAGATCATAGAGATATTGTAAGGACACATGAGAAGCTACGCTTCGAGAAGCTCAATTTAGAGCAAGAGCATGAGTTCCTTAAAGCTACGAATGACTATCTTCGAAAGAAGACTTCCTCTTATCTAGCTGAGCGACTTCTCTTATCTACATTCATGCCACAAGTTAAGTCTAAAAAGCTAGTAACGAAGAAAAGAAAGGTTCTTCAACTAGTAGCAATAAAAATGATAAATCCAATGATATTGCTTCTAGTAGCTCTCTTGATCCCACTAACTCTTCTCTTAGCCAAGTTACACTTGAGCAAGAAAATTAACTCTTGAAAGGGATTATAGAGGAAGGTATCTACAAGGGTCCTGAAGGGTGCAAACAATTTGAGGAGATTGTACGCAAGCATGGAGGATACCGGAAGAATCGTGGTGTTGGCTATTTCAACGCTAATGGAGTTGAATGGGAAAAAAGTCAATACCCGAATCCCAAGTTTGTTCCTCAAAAGGAGAAGTATGAAAATACTCTCCCCAAGGGAACAAAATCACAAGATGACCTTCCACCACAAAACCCCAAGCTCAAGGACAAGAACAAGCTTCAAGAGGACATTGACTCATATGAAGATAAATCCCAAGCTTCGGTGAAGTGGCTTCACAAGGCAACTACAAGCTTAACTTCTACAAGTGCTACTTCAACACCGAGGATCCCTATCAACTTGGTGTGGGTCCCCAAGAAGAAGAACTAGATAAGTTCTTGAGGGGTGACTCCGCCAATGAAATTCACTCATATTCATTATTGGCAAGGACTAGTTGCATTCAACATATAGATCATGCAATAGTTCAAGGAGTCACACATTCCCTCAAAGGTAAGCAAGGGACAAGGTGAGAAGAGTAATGAAACAACAAGGATGCTCCCAACTCTTGGTGATCTTCATCATCTTTGAGCGTCCACCACTACTTCACCTACATGAAGTCTTCATTGACAAAACCCAAGGTTAGTTTATCCCTCCTATGGGGGGATGTCACATCAAGGGGGAGCTTTACTCTAAGACTTGAGTCAAAGCATCTCATAGAATGTGACAACATTAAATGCTTTATGTAAAAGTGGTAACACCACTTGTGCTTAAACGATGAGTATGACCTATGCTCAAGTATTCTTACTTGGCTCCTAAGTAAATATACTCATATATAGATGACCCCGTTATCGCCAAAGTGCTTGTTAGATGCTATTGTGTTTGTGCATGTTTGCCATGATTTCATTTGACATCTTATTGTGTGAGCATGTTGGTCTGCATTTATTTACTCATTCGAGGATATCCAATTGTTGCTATTTGGATTTTGATTTTCACTTGCCAATTGGATATAAAAGAATGCCTAGGACTACTCCTATAGCGATCTATGCTTTCTCACCTCATATTCTATTCATGCTGCATCACAAAATTTGAACAAGTACTTCTCGATCTCTCTGTGTGAGGAGCACTCGGAGTTCCCGTATCGTCAAGGACTAACCATTAAAACCTCCCAAGTGCATCTTGGTGGAGCCAACTCCAAATTCTCTGTCTCACTGAATGCCTAGGGTTGATCTGGTTTTTCAATCTCGGTACTGCCGATTTCATATTCTCGGTTACACCGAGTTTCCCTGTCAGTTGACAATTGTGAAACTCGGTGACACCGAAAATATCAAATTGGTGTCACCGATAGTGATGGGTATATAATTTGTGGACCCTTACGTTTTGAAATCCAGTCTTCAAATGTCGCGCCTCCACAACCCTAGCTGTCGTTCTGAAGGCCCCTGATCATCGGCTTGCTTCCCCGAGCGCCTCCGCCGCTGGGAATCGCGTCCGTTGATGTATTCTTCTCCAACGTCGCCATTGTAGAGGATCCATCGCCAAATTAGGGTATGGATTCGGCCCCCTCTCGCGCTCCACCGTCCGCTTCATGCGCATTAGGGTTTATTCCTAATCTATCCACTATTCGAGATGTTGGAGATATGCCCTAGAGGCAATCATGTATGATGATATTTCCTATGTGTTTATGAATAAAGAGAATCCTTGGACATTATCAGTGATGTGTATTAACAAGTACGTGACTTGTTTGTGAGACTATGCATTGTATGATAACTGTCCTAAATGGTCCCTAGTCGAAAGGGTTGTTTGGACGGACAACTAATTGTTGGAAATATGCCCTAGAGGCAATAATAAAATGATTATTATTGTATTTCCTTGTTCATGATAATTTTCTATTGTTCATGCTATAATTGTATTAACCGAAAACCGTAATGCATGTGTGAATACATAGACCACAACGTGTCCCTAGTGAGCCTCTAGTTCGCTAGCTCGTTGATCAATAGATGGTCACGGTTTCATGACCATGGACATTGGATGTCGTTGATAACGGGATCCCATAATTAGGAGAATGATGTGATGGACAAGACCCAATCCTAAGCATAGCACAAGATCGTGTAGTTCGTCTGCTAAAGCTTTTCTAATGTCAAGTATCGTTTCCTTAGACCATGAGATTGTGCAACTCACAGATACCGTAGGAATACTTTGGGTGTGCCAAGCGTCACAATGTAATTGGGTGGCTATAAAGGTATACTACGGGTATCCCCGAAAGTGTCTGTTGGGTTGGCATGAATCGAGACTGGGATTTGTCACTCCGTGTGACGGAGAGGTATGTCTAGGCCTACTCGGTAAGACATCATCATAATGAGCTCGATGTGATTAAGGAGTTAGCCACGGGATGATGTGTTACGGAATGAGTAAAGAGACTTGCCGGTAATGAGATTGAACAAGGTATAGGGATACCGACGATCAAATCTCGGGCAAGTGTCATACCGGTAGACAAAGGGAATTGTATACGTGATTGATTGAATCCCCGACATCATGGTTCATCCGATGAGATCATTGAGGAGCATGTGGGAGCCAACATGGGTATCCAGATCCCGCTGTTGGTTATTGACCGGAGAGTTGTATCGGTCATGTCTACGTGCCTCCCAAACCCGTAGGGTCTAAACACTTAAGGTTCGATGACGCTAGGGTTATAGGGAAATAGTGTACGTGGTTACTGAAGGTTGTTCGGAGTCCCGGATGAGATCCCAGACATCACAAGGAGTTCTAGAATGGTTCGGAGGTAAAGATTCATATATAGGAAGTGAGGTTTTGGTCACCGAAAGTGTTTCGGGCATCATCATGTGGGGCCACTGGCACCAGAGGGCTGCATGGGCCGCAGGTGGGAGGGAACCAGCCCCTAGGTGGGCTGGTGCGCCCCCACAAGGGCCCAAGGTGCCGCACTAGGTGGGAGGGGGGCAAACCCTAGGGGCAGATGGGCCCTAGGTCCACCTAGGGCGTCGCCCCTCCCTCTCCCCCTCTTGGACGCCGGCCAAATCCAATCTAGGGCTGCCGCACCACCTAGGGTGGGAACCCTAGGGGTGTGCACCCTCCTTACTCTCCTCCTATATATAGTGGAGCTCTTGGGGCTGCTGGGGACATGCATCTCTCTCCCTCTCGGCGCAGCCCTACCCCTCCTCGTCCTCGTCCTCCGTAGTGCTTGGCGAAGCTATGCCGGAGTACCACGTAACTCCACCATCACCACGCCGTCGTGTTACCGGAGCTCTCCCTCAACCTCTCCTTCCTCCTTGCTGGATCAAGGCGTAGGAGACGTCACCGGGCTGCACGTGTGTTGAACGCGGAGGTGCCGTTGTTCGGCGCTTAGATCGGAATCCACCGCGATCTGAATTGCTGCGAGTACGACTCCACCAACCACATTCTAGTAACGCTTCCGCTTTGCGATCTTCAAAGGTATGAAGCTGCACTCATCCCACTCATTGTTGGTTTCTCCATAGATAGATCTTGGTGACACGTAGGATTTTTTTTGATTTACTACTACGTTCCCCAACAATGGCATCATGAGCTAGGTCTATGCGTAGAATCTATGCACGAGTAGAACACAAGTTGTTGTGGGCGTCAATTTGGTTAATTTGCTTGCCGTTACTAGTCTTATCTTGATTCGGCGGCATTGTGGGATGAAGCGGCCCGGACCGACTTTACACGTATGCTTACGTGAGACTGGTTCCACCGCCTGACATGCACTTGTTGCATAAGGTGGCTAGCGGGTGTCTGTCTCTCCCACTCTAGTCGGATCGGATTCGATGAAGAGGGTCCTTATGAAGGGTAAATAGCAATTGGCATATCACGTTGTGGTTTTTGCGTAGGTAAGAAACGTTCTTGCTAGAAACCTATAGCAGTCACGTAAAAACTTGCAACAACAATTAGAGGACGTCTAACTTGTTCTTGCAGCATATGCCGTGTGATGTGATATGGCCAAAAGAATGTGATGTGATATATGTGATGTATGGGATTGATCATGTTCTTGTAATAGGATTCACGACTTGCATGTCGATGAGTATGGCAATCTGCAGGAGCCATAGGAGTTGTCTTAATTTATTGTATGACTTGCGTGTCAATCATAAACGCCATGTAATTACTTTACTTTATTGCTAACCGTTAGCCATAGTAGTATAGTTGGCAAGACAACTTCATGAAGACACGATGATGGAGATCATGATGGTGGAGATCATGGTGTCATGCCGGTGACAATGATGATCATGGTGCCCCGAAGATGGAGTCAAAGGAGCATGATGATATTGGCCATATCATGTCACTATATTGATTGCATGTGATGTTTATCATGTTTACATCTTATTTGCTTAGAATGATGGTAGCTTAATAAGATGATCTCTCACTAAAATTTAAAGCAATGTGTTCACCCTAACTGTGCACCGTTGCTAAGGATCGTTGTTCCGAAGCACCACGTGATGGTCGGGTGTGATAGGTTCTAACGTTCGCATACAACAAGTGTAAGCCAGATTTACACACGCAATACAGTTAGGTTGACTTGACGAGCCTAGCATGTACAAACATGGCCTCGGAACACGGGAGACCGAGAGGTCAAACATGAGTTGTATAGAAGATACGATCAACATGGAGATGTTCACCATTGATGACTAGTCCGTCTCACGTGATGATCGGACACGGGCTAGTTGACATGGATCATGTGTCACTTGGATGACTAGAGAGATGTCTATCTAAGTGGGAGTTCATTAAATAATTTGATTATGTGAACTTAATTATCATGAACTTAGTCTAAAAGTTGTCTTTAGAATCTATATTGTAGATCCAATGGCCAACGCTAATGTTGCCCGCAACTTCAACGCGTTCCTAGAGAAAACCAAGCTGAAAGACGATGGAAGCAACTATGCGAACTGGGTCTGCAGCTTTAGGATCATCCTCATAGCTTCCAAGAGATTATATGTCCTTGATGCACTGCTAGGTGACGCACCCGTCTTCCCAGCAACTCAAGACGTTATGAACGCCTGGCAGTCGCGCTGTGATGATTACTCCCTAGTTCAGTGCGGCATGCTTTACAGCTTAGAACCGGGACTCCAAAAGTGTTTTGAGCAACACGGAGCATATGAGATGTTCCAAGAGCTGAAATTGGTTTTCCAAGCTCATGCCCGGGTCGAGAGATATGATGTCTCCGACAAGTTCGTCAGTTGTCAGATGGAGGAAAATAGTTCTGTTAGTGAGCACATACTCAAAATGTCTGGGTTGCACAACCGCTTGTCTCAGCTGGGAGTTAATCTTCCGGATGACTCGGTTATTGACAGAATCCTCTAGTCGCTCCCACTGGCTACAAGAGCTTTGTGATGAACTAAAACATGCAAGGGATGGAGAAGTCCATTCCTGAGTTGTACTCGATGCTGAAATCAACGGAGGTCGAGATCAAAAAGGAGCATCAAGTGTTGATGGTCAATAAGACCACTAGTTTCAAGAAAGGCAAGGGTAAGAAGAACTTCAAGAAGGACGACAAAGCAGTTGCCGCGCCCGGTAAGCAAGTTGCCGGGAAGAAGAACAAGAATGGACCCAAGCCTGAGACTGAGTGCTTTTATTGCAAGGGTACCGGTAACTGAAAGCGGAACTGCCCCAAGTACTTAGCAGATAAGTGTTGGAAATATGCCCTAGAGGCAATAATAAATTAGTTATTATCATATTTCCTTGTTCATTATAATCATTTTTTATCAATGCTATAATTGTATTGATTGGAAACTAAAAACATGTGTGGGTATATAGACAACACTGTGTCCCTAGTATGCCTCTAGTAAACTAGCTCGTTGATCAAAGATGGTCAAGGTTTCCTAGCCATTGACATGAGATGTCATTTGATAACGGGGTCACATAATTAGGAGAATGATGTGATGGACAAGACCCAAACTACAAACGTAGCATATGATCGTGTCAGTTTATTGCTACTGTTTTCCGCATGTCAAGTATGTGTTCCTATGACCATGAGATCATGCAACTCACGGATATCGGAGGAATGCCTTGTGTGTGTCAAACGTCGCAACGTAACTGGGTGACTATAAAGGTGCTCTACAGGTATTTCCGATGATGTCTGTTGAGTTGGCATGGATCGAGACTGGGATTTGTTACTCCGTGTGACGGAGAGGTATCTTAGGGCCCACTCGGTAATACAACATCACAACAAGCCTTGCAAGCAATGTGACTAAAGTGTTAGCCACGGGATCTTGTATTACGGAACGAGTAAAGAGACTTGCCGGTAACGAGGTTGAACTAGGTATACAGATACCGACGATCGAATCTCGGGCAAGTAACATACCAAAGAACAAAGGGAACATCATACGGGATTAACTGAATCCTTGACATAGAGGTTTGACCGATAAAGATCTTCCTAGAATATGTAGGAACCAATATGGGCATCCAGGTCCCGCTATTGGTTATTGACCGTAGAGGTGTCTCGGTCATGTCTACATAGTTCTCAAACCCGCAGGGTCTGCACACTTAAGGTTCAGTGACGTTTCGGTAGTATAGAGTTATGTATGGTGGTGACCGAAGGTTGTTCGGAGTCCTAGATGAGATCCCGGACGTCACGAGGAGCTCCGAAATGGTCCGGAGGTAAATATTGATATATGGGATAATAGTGTTTGGTCTCCGGAAGGGTTCCGGAATTCACCGGAAATAGTTTCGGATGTTTCTCGAAATGTTCGGGGTACAAGGACACTTTATTTGGGCCAATGGGTAAAGCCCATGAGGCTTTAGGAAGGTGCAAAAGATGTTTTGCGGAGGCCAGGGGCAAGACGCCAGGGACCCTCTAGTTCGTAGTTTCTGCTCTAGATCGGTTTCAGCGGTGCTTAGGCGAAGTCCTGCTGGAATTGCTCCACCACCATCGTCGCAATGCCGTCGCGCTGCGGGAGAACTCGTCTACCTCTCTGCTCCCTCTTGCTGGATCAAGAAGGCAGAGATCGTCATCGAGTTGTACGTGTGCTGAACGCGGAGGTGCCGTACGTTCGACGCTAGATCGGAAGGACCGTGATCAAGATCGCGAGACGATTCGTGATTGGATCGCGAGACAGATCGTGATGAGATCGCGGGACGGATTGTGATTGGATCGCGGGACGGATCATGATGGGATCGCAGGATGCTCGGCTATTTGGATCACGAAGACGTTCGACTACATCAACCGCGTTTCTTAACGCTTCTCGGTTAGCGATCTACAAGGGTATGTAGATCAACTCTCCCTCTCGTAGATGCTGATCACCATGGATAGATCTTGCGTGTGCATAGGATTTTTTCCCCATGGAACGTTCCCAATAGTGGCATCATGAGCTAGGTCTATGTGTAGATCAGATCTCGAGTAGAACACAAAGAGTTTGTGGGCGTTGATGCTTAGATTGCTTCCTCCCTTGGTCGTGTTTTGGTTCAGTGGTATTGTGGGATGAAGCGGCCGGGACCAACCTTATGCGTACGCTTGCGAGAGACCGGTTCCATCGACTGACGTGTAACTTCGTTGCACAAAGATGGCTGGCGGGTGTCTATTTCTCCAACTTTAGTTGGATCGGATTCAACAAAGGCGGTTCTTGAGAAGGTTGAAAAGCAATTTATGTATCACCGTTTTGGTTTGGCGTAGGTGAGAATTGTTCTTGCTAGATACCCGTGGCAGCCACATAAAACTCGCAACAACAATTAGAGGACGTCTAACTTGTTTTTTCAGGGTATGTTGTGATGTGATATGTCCAATTACATGATGCTATATATGTGATGTATGAGATGTTAATGTTTTGTATAGAATATCACGACTTGCTTGTCGATGAGTACGACAACCGGCAGGAGCCATAGGGTTGTCTTTAATTATTGTATGACCTGCGTGTCAATCATTAAGCGCTATGTAATGCTTTACTTTATGGCTAAATGGTAGCCATAGTAGTATGATCATGGTGGGCGCGACAACCCCGATGATGACACAATGATGGAGATCATGATGGTGGAGATCATGGTGTTGTGCCGGTGAAGATGGAGATCATGCCGGTGCTTTCAAGATGGAGATCAAAAGCACAAGTTCATGGATATATCATGTCACTTATGATTTGCATGTGATGTTAATCCTTTTATGCACCTTGTTTTGCTTAGGACGACGGTAGCATTATAAGGTGATCCCTCACTTAAATTTCAAGATCAATTGTGTTCTCCCCGAGTGTGCACCGTTGCGAAAGTTCATCGTGTCGAGACACCACGTGATGATCGGGTGTGATAGACTCTACGTTCACATACAACGGGTGCAAGCCAGTGTTGCACATGCAGAACACTCGGGTTAAACTTGACGAGCCTAGCATGTACAGACATGGCCTCGGAACACAACAGAACATGAGTCATATAGTAGATATGATCAACATGATGATGTTCACCATTGAAACCACCTCAACTCACGTGATGATCGGACTTGAGTTGGTGAATTTGGATCATGTATCACTCGAATGACCAGAGGGATGTCAATTTGAGTGGGAGTTCTTAAGTAATATGATTAATTGACCTCATTAACATGAACATAGTCAGTAGTGTCTTTGCAAATTATGTTGTAGCTCACGCTGTAGCTCCCTTGAATTTTTATATGTTCCTAGAGAAATAGAGTTGAAAGATGATGGTAGCAATATTGCAGACAGGGTCCGTGATCTGAGGACTGTCCTCATTGATGCACACAAGGCTTATGTTCTTAATGCACCGCTCAGTGCGCCACCCCCTCTAGCGTCGTCTATAGATGTTGTGAACATCTGACAGGCACGTTCCGATGACTACTTGATAGTTTAGTGCGCCATGCATTACGGCTTAGAATTGAGGCTCCAAAACGTTTTGATCGTCACGGAACATATGAGATGTTCTAAGAGCTGGAATTGGGATCTCAGGCTCGTGCCCGTGTTGTGAGATATGAGATATCCAACAAAATTCTTTGCCTACAAGATGAAGGAGAATAGCTCAATCGTTGAGCATGTGCTCAGATTGTCTGGGTGCTACAATCGCTTGAATCGAGTGGGAGTTTATCTTCCAAATAAGAAAGTGATTGATATAGTTTTCCAAGTCACTATCACAAAGCTACTAGAGCTTCGTATGAACTATCAAATGCCAGGGATGGAAATAATGATCCCTGAGCTGTTCATGATGTTTGACACCACAAAGGTAGAAATCAAGAAGGAGCATCAAGTGTTGATGGTTAGTAAAACCACTAGTTTCGAGAAGGGAAAGGGCAAGGAGGGAAACTTCATGGATGGCAAGTCAGTTGCTGCTCCATGGGATAATAGTGTTTGGTCACCGGAAGGGTTCCGGAATTCACCGGAAATAGTTTCGGATGTTTCTCGAAATGTTCGGGGTACAAGGATACTTTATTTGGGATAAGGGGTAAAGCCCATGAGGCTTTAGGAAGGTGCAAAAGATGTTTTGCGGAGGCCAGGGGCCAGACGCCAGGGACCCTGGCGTCTGGGGCCAGACGCCGAGGACCTTGGCGTCTCGTCCTGGAGTCCGAGAAGGACTCTTGCCTTGCGGGCAAACCGACCTTGACGAGGATTTTTCTCCAAGTTTCGACCCCAAGGCTCAGCATATAAATAAAGGGGCGGGGCTAGCACTTGGAATACATCAAGAAACCCTTGGTCATATTGGTGTCAAATGCATGAAGAAACTCCACGCTAATGGACTTTTGGAGTCTCTTGATTTTGAATCATTTGACACGTGTGAACCATGCCTCATGGGCAAGATGACCAAGACTCCGTTCTCCGGAACATTGAGCGAGCAACTAACTTGTTGGAGATAATACATACCGATGTATGCGGTCCAATGAGCATTGAGGCTCGCGGTGGCTACCGTTATGTTCTCACCCTCACTGATAACTTAAGAAGATATGGGTATGTCTACTTAATGAAACACAAGTCTGAAACCTTTGAAAAGTTTATGGAATTTCAGAGTGAGGTAGAGAATCAACGTGACAGGAAAATAAAGTGCCTACGATCTGATCGTGGCGGAGAATATTTGAGTCACGTGTTTGGCACACACCTAAGGAAATGTGGAATTGTTTCACAACTCATGCCGCCTGGCACACCTCAGCGAAATGGTGTGTCTGAACGTCGTAATCGCACTCTATTGGATATGGTGCGATCTATGATGTCTCTTATCGACTTACCGCTATCATTTTGGGGATATGCATTAGAGACTGCCGCATTCACTTGAAATAGGGCACCGTCAAAGTCCATTGAGACGACACTGTATGAATTATGGTTTGGAAAGAAACCTAAGCTGTCGTTTCTAAAAGTTTGGGGATGTGATGCTTATGTGAAGAAACTTCAACCTGAGAAGCTCGAACCCAATGCGGAAAAGTGCGTCTTCATAGGATACCCCAAAGAAACTATTGGGTATACCTTCTACCTCAGATCCGAAGGCAAAGTCTTTGTTGCCAAGAACGGATCCTTTCTAGAGAAAGAGTTTCTCTCGAAAGAAGTAAGTGGAAGGAAAATAGAAGTTGATGAGGTAATTGTACCTCCACTCGAACTGGAGAGTAGCGCAACACGGGAAGTTGTTTCTATGGAGCCTGCACTGGCTGGAGAGGAAGTTAATGATGATGATCATGGAACTTCAGATCAAGTTGCTGTTGAACCTCGAAGGTCCACCAGGACACGTTCCGCACCAGAGTGGTACGACAACCCTGTCCTGGAGATCATGTTGTTGGACAACGGTGAACCTTCGAACTATGAAGAAGCGATGGTAGGCCCGGATTCCAACAAACGGCTTGAAGCCATGAAATCCGAGATAGGATCCATGTATGAGAACAAAGTATGGACTTTGGTGGACTTGCCTGATGATAACCGAGCCATAGAAAACAAATGGATCTTTAAGAAGAAGACTGGCGCGGATGGTAATGTGACCGTCTATAAGGCTCGGCTTGTCGCTAAGGGTTATTGACAAATTCAAGGATTTGACTACGATGAGACTTTCTCACCCGTAGTGATGTCGAAGTCCGTCCGAATCATGTTAGCAATTGCCGCATTTTATGATTATGAGATCTGGCAAATGGACGTCAAAACGGCATTCCTTAATGGTTTCCTTAAGGAAGAACTGTATATGATACAGCCGGAAGGTTTTGTCGATCCTAAAGATGCTAACAAAGTATGCAAGCTTCATCGCTCCATCTATGGGCTGGTGCAAGCATCTCGGAGTTGGAACATTCACTTTAATGAGGTGATTAAAGCATTTGGATTTATACAGGTTTATGGAGAACCCTGTATTTACAAGAAAGTGAGTGGGAGCTCTATAGCATTTCTCATATTATATGTGGATGACATATTGTTGATGGGAAATGATATAGAACTTTTGGAAAGCATAAAGGCCTACTTGAATAAGTGTTTTTCAATGAAGGACCTTGGGGAAGCTGCTTACATATTAGGCATCAAGATCTATAGAGATAGATCAAAATGCCTCATAGGTCTTTCACAAAGCACATACCTTGACAAGATATTGAAGAAGTTCAATATGGATCAGTCCAAGAATGGGTTCTTGCCTGTGTTACAGGATGTGAGAATGAGTACGACTCAATGCCCGACCACGACAGAGGATAGAGAAAAGATGAGTGTCATCCCCTATGCTTCAGCCATAGGCTCTATTATGTATGTCATGCTGTGTACCAGACCTGACATGAACCTTGCCATAAGCTTGGTAGGGAGATTCCAAAGTGATCCCGGCTTGGAACACTGGACAATGGTCAAGAATATCCTAAAGTACCTGAAAAGGACCAAGGACATGTTTCTCGTATATGGAGGTGCTGAAGAGCTCGTCCTAAAGGGTTACGTCGATGCTAGCTTCGACATAGATCCAGATGACTCCAAGTCACAATCCGGATACGTGTATACTTCGAATGGAGGGGCAGTCAGCTGGTGTAGCAGCAAGCAAAGCGTCGTGGCGGCATCTACATGTGAAGCGGAGTACATAGCTGCTTCGGAAGCAACAAAGGAAGGAGTCTGGATGAAGGAGTTCATCACCGACCTAGGAGTGATTCCCAATGCGTCGAGCCCGATGACTCTATTCCGTGACAACACTGGAGCTATTGCCCTTGCCAAGGAGCCCAGGTTTCACAAGAAGACCAGACACATCAAACGCCGCTTCAACTTCATTCGTGATTACATTCAGGAAGGATATATAGATATTTGTAAAGTACATACGGATCTGAATGTCGCAGATCCGTTGACCAAACCTCTCTCACGAGCAAAACATGATCAACACCAGAAATCTATGGGTGTTCGATACATCACAATGTAACTAGATTATTGACTCTAGTGCAAGTGGGAGACTGTTGGAAATATGCCCTAGAGGCAATAATAAAATGGTTATTATTGTATTTCCTTGTTCATGATAATTGTCTATTTTTCATGCTATAATTGTATTAACCGGAAACTGTAATGCGTGTGTGAATACATAGACCACAACGTGTCCCTAGTGAGCCTCTAGTTGGCTAGCTCATTGATCAATAGACGGCCACGGTTTCATGACCATGGACATTGTATGTCGTTGATAACGGGATCACATCATTAGGAGAATGATGTGATGGACAAGACCCAATCCTAAGCATAGCACAAGATTGTGTAGTTCGTCTGCTAAAGATTTTCTAATGTCAAGTATCATTTCCTTAGACCATGAGATTGTGCAACTCCCGGATACCATAGGAATACTTTGGGTCTGCCAAACGTCACAACGTAACTGGGTGGCTATAAAGGTACACTACAAGTATCCCCGAAAGTGTATGTTGGGTTGGCACGAATTGAGACTGGGATTTGTCACTCCGTGTGATGGAGAGGTATCTCTGGGCCCACTCGGTAAGACATCATCATAATGAGCTCAATGTGACTAAGGAGTTAGCCACGGGATGATGTATTTCGGAACGAGTAAAGAGACTTGCCGGTAACGAGATTGAACAAGGTATAGGGATACCAACGATCGAATCTCGGGCAAGTGTCATACCGGTAGACAAAGGGAATTGTATACGGGATTGATTGAATCCCCGACATCGTGGTTCATCCGATGAGATCATCATGGAGCATGTGGGAGCCAACATGGGTATCCAGATCCCACTGTTGGTTATTGACTGGAGAGGTGTCTCGGTCATGTCTACGTGACTCCCGAACCCGTAGGGTCTACACACTTAAGGTTTGATGACGCTAGGGTTATAGGGAAATAGTGTACATGGTTACCGAAGGTTGTTCGGAGTCCTGGATGAGATCTCGGACGTCACGAGGAGTTCCAGAATGGTCCGGAGGTAAAGATTCATATATAGGAAGCGGGGTATTGGTCACCGGAAGTGTTTCGGGCATCACCGATAACGTACCGGGACCACCGGAAGGGTTCCGGGGGTCCATCGTGTGGGGCCACCGGCACCAGAGGGCTGCATGGGCCGCAGGTGGGAGGGAATCAGCCCCTAGGTGGGCTGGTGCACCCCCCCCCCCCCGCCCCACAAGGGCCCAAGGCACAACACAAGGTGGGAGGGGGGCAAACCTAGGGGGCAGATGGGCCCTTGGCCCACCTAGGGCGCCACCCCCCTCTCCCTCTCTGTCCGCCGCACCAGGGGCCATCTAGGGCTGCCGCCGGCCCCTACGGTGGGAACCCTAGGACTGTGCCTTCCCTCCTGCTCCTCCTATATATAGTGGGGTTTTGGGGCTGCCATCTACACAAGTTTCTTCCTCTCTCGGCGCAGCCCTACCCCTCCTCGTCCTCGACCTCCGTAGTGCTTGGCGAAGCCCTATCGGAGTACCACACAGCTCCACCCTCACCATGCCATCGTGCCGCCGGAGCTCTCCCTCAACCTCTTCTTCCTCCTTGCTGGACCAATGCATAGGAGACGTCACCGGGTTGCACGTGTGTTGAACGCAGAGGCGTTGTTGTTGAGCGCTTAGATCAGAATCCACCGCGATCTGAATCATTGCGAGTACGACTCCACCAACTGCATTCTAGTAACGCTTCCATTTTGTGATCTTCAAAGGTATGAAGATGCACTTCCTCTTTGCTCGTTGTTGGTTTCTCCATAGATAGATCTTGGTGACACGTAGGAATTTTTTTGATTTACTACTACGTCTCCCTATAGGACAGACCCAACTATGAGACGCAACGATAGGTCATCTGTGAGTTCTAGTACAACATATGTTCTATGTCCTAAGACTTGTGCTGGCGCATGTACTCGGGATGGTGACAACCTTGCTTTGGGCCGACCAAATGCTACTCCGTGACTGGGTAGTTACAAAGGTAGGTTTCGGGCTTGTCCAGACCCATGCTGTGAGACATGGTCGAGCAATATGGGATTTGCCCCTCCGATTAGGAGAGATATGCTCTGGGCCCCTTGGGTGATCCGACCTTGATAAGCATGGCCATGCGATGAGGATTATGAGATAATCCAAAGTGTTGGTCGAATTCCTCGGAACAAGAAAGATGTCGTGCTGCAACAAGGATGACCATGTCGCCTTGTGCACGACAACATATATCGTGTGGCAAAGGGAACATAAGTAGTTTTGATGAGAGGGCTTTGCTAGATTACTATGCTCTTGAGAGTAATGAATAAAGAAGACTAGAATAAAAGCAAAGAGTTTACATAATGATTTTATGGGGAGTGATGACTTCACATATAAAAAGTATGTCGATTGAAATTTGTTGGGAGTTAACAAACATAGTAATTGGTCATTGGTGCAATTGAAAAGGAAGTGATAGAGAAAGAGAGATTCACATATAAATATATTATATTATACAACTTTTATGATTGTGGCCACTCATTAAAATATTACGTGCTAAGAAGTTGATGTTGGACAATGAAGATAGCATAATGGGTTATGTTTGCTTGCTTCCGGACAGAAGTTATATGGTTTTAGATCCTCCATCATGTAGTGCTTTCTTCCACCTCATATTAGCCAAAACTTCCGTACCAAGTAGAGATACTACTTGTGCATCCAAACACCTCAACCCAGTTTCGCCATGAGAGTCCACCATACCTACCTATGGATTGAATAAGATCCTTCAAGTAAGTTGTGATCAGTGCAAAAAGCAATAAAAATCTATCCTAAATATGTGTGCTCTTTTATTGTAAGGGAAATAAGCGTTGTACGAACTTGTGATAGTAAATAAATAAAAGTGACAAACTGCATAATAAAGGTTGCTATCACAAAGGGCAATACAACGCGGCGTTCCTCTGCACTAAAAGTTTGTGCATCCCAAAACAAAAAGCGCATGACAACCTCTGCTTCCCTCTGCGAAGGGCCTATTTGTTACCTCTACTTTTTAAGTACTTTCCTTTATGGAAGAGTCATGGTAATCCTCACCACTTCCTATATTTCATCTCTCTTGGCAAGCATTATGTGTTGGGGAATGATCTAGACGCATATATCCACTCGGATGTGGGTGACCATGAGTTATTATTGTTGACATCACCCTTGAGGTGAATAGTTGGGAGGCAAAACTATAAGCCCATATATTTCTCTGTGTCCGATTGAAGCTTTGATCTCATGGGTACCTCATGAGTGTTAGCAATTGTGAAAGATTAAAATATGATTGAGTATGTGGGTTTGCTTTACAAGCTCTTATATTGACTCTTTCTGATGTTATGATAAATTGCCAATTGCTTCAGTGACTAAGATCATAGTTTGTTCGTTGTCAATAGAGTTCTTGGTTCATACTTTATCTTGTGAATAAATTGTTACTCTAGAATAACAAATCTTATACAATAAGTATTGCTATTCTAAGGATTTTCATGATGCCCTCATGTCTGTATTGTATTTTTATCGACACCTCTATCTCTAAACACGTGGACATATTTATCAATCTCGGCTTTCGCTTGAGCGCAAGCGAGGTCTAAGCTTGAGGGAGTTGATACGTGCATTTTGCATCATGCTTTTATATTGATATTTATTGCATTATGGGATGTTATTACACATTATGGTACAATACTTATGCCTTTTCTCTCTTATTTTACAAGGTTTACATGAAGAGGGAGAATGCCGGCAGCTGGAATTCTGGACTAGGAAAGGAACAAATCTGAGATACATATTCTACACAACTCCAAAAGTCCTAAAAATTTACGGAGAATTATTTTGGAATATATTGGGCGAAACAGATACCAGAGGGGGGCCACCAGGAGATGACAAGCCTGTCAGGCACGGCCACACCCCCTGGCCACGCCTAGCAGGCTTGTGGCCCACCTGGCAGGCCCCCAATGCCCATCTTCTGCTATATGGAGGGTTTTGACCTGGAAAAAATCACAAGAGAGCTTTCGGGACGAAGCGTCGCCGTCTCGAGGCGAAACTTGGACATAACAAATCTAGATCTCCGGCAGGGTTGTTCTGCCGGGGAAACTTCCCTCTCGGAGGGGGAAATCGAAGCCATCATCATCACCAATGATCCTCTTGTCAAGATGGGGTCAATCTCCATCAACATCTTCACCAGCACCGTCTCCTCTCCAAACCCTATTTCATCTCTTGTATCTGATCTTTATCTCAAACCTCAGATTGGTACCTGTGGGTTGCTAGTAGTGTTGAATACTCCTTGTAGTTGATGCTAGTTGGTTTACTTGGGGAAAGATCATATGTTCAGATCCTTATTGATAATTAATACTCCTCCGATTATGAACATGAACATGTTTTGCGAGTAGTTATGTTTGTTCCTGAGGACATGGGATAAGTCTTGTTATAAGTAATCATGTGAATTTGGTATTCGTTCGATAGTTTTTTGAGATGTATGTTGTCTCTCCTCTAGTGGTGTTATGTGAACGTCGACTACATAAAACTTCACCATTATTTGGGCCTAGGGGAAGGCATTGGGAAGTAATAAGTAGTGATGGGTTGCTAGAGTGACAGAAGGTTAAACCCTAGTTTATGTGTTGCTTCGTAAGGGGCTGATTTGGATCCACACGTTTCATGATATGGTTAGATTTATCTTAATTCTTCTTTCGTAGTTGCGGATGCTTACGAGAGGGGTTAATAATAATTGGGAGGTTTGTCCAAGTAAGGGCAGCACCCAAGCACCAGTCCACCCACATATCAAATTATCAAAGTAACGAACGCGAATCAAATGAGCATGACGAAAACTAGCTTGACAAAAAATCCCATGTGTCCTCGGGAGCGCTTTGCTTTATATAAGAGTTTGTCCAGTCCTGTACTTTGCTACAAAAAGGATTGGGCTACCTTGTTGCACCTTTGATACACTCGTTACTTGTTACCCATTACGAATTATCTTATCACAAAACTATCTGTTACAGATAATTTCAGTGCTTGCAGAGAATACCTTACTGGAAACCCCTTGTCATTTCCTTCTGCTCCTTGTTGGGTTTGACACTCTTACTTATCGAAAGGACTACGATAGATCCCCTATAATTGTGGGTCATCAAGGAGGAATGATGTTTGAGTACCTTGGAGCGTTTTGTCATGAAGCAATAGGTGGGAGCATAGTCATCATTGCTGACGTCGGAATTGTTGATGTCATCATTTTATTCATCGTTGAAGATGGACTTGCTGACAAAAGAAATGGAAAGTTCAAGGCTAGCAACACCAGATTCTGACTCCTCCTCAGATTCTTCCTCTTCTTCATATTCTTCAGATTCTTCTTCAGAATCCATTTCCTTGCCAATGAAAGCCCGAGCATTTCTGGAATCATTTTTCTTGTGCGATGAGGACTTTGAAGATGAGGACTTTGAAGATTTCTTCTTTTTCTTTAAGCCATCAGAATTTTCATCCTTGTATTTCTTCTTCCTTGATTCTTTTTCCCAGAGAGTACAGTCAAAGATGAAGTGACCAGATTTCTTGCATTTGTGGCAAGTTCTCTTCTTGTAGTCGCTTGATGAAGAATCTGATTTCTTCATTCCACTCCTTGATGATTTTCCAAACTGACCTCTCCTTGAGAACTTCTAGAATTTCCTCACAAGCATTGCCAGCTCCTGACTTAGTTCTTCATGTTCACCAAGGCTACTATCAGATTCTTCGCCTTCAGGTGAGGAAATTGCCTTGGCCTTCAGCACACAAGATCTTCCATAGCTTGGCTCGTAGAGGTCTCTCTTCTCAGCTTGTTGGAATTCATGAGTATTGAGTCCCTCAAGTATATCCGCAAGATCAAGTGACTTGTAGTCTCCACGCTCTTGAATCATCAAAGCTAGTGTATCGAATGAGGAATCAAGAGATCTTGGCAGTTTCTTCACCACCTCGTGGTCGGTGATGTCAGTGGTGATGGGGAACGTTGCATGGGAAACAAAAAATTACCTACGCACACGCAAGATCTATCCATGGTGATGAGCATCTATGAGAGGGCGAGTGGATCTACATACCCTTGTAGATCGCTAAGCGGGAAGCGTTAAGAAACACGGTTGGTGTAGTCGAACGTCTTCGCGATTCAAATCACCGAGCATCCTGCGATCTCATCACGATCCGTCCCGCGATCCAATCACGATCCATCCCGCAAACTCATCACAATCCATCCTGCGATCTCCTCACGATTCGTCTCGCGATCTTGATCACGGTCCTTCCGATCTAGCGCCGAACGGACGGCACCTCCGCGTTCAGCACACGTATAGCTCGATGATGATCTCCGCCTTCTTGATCCAGCAAGAGGGAGCGGAGAGGTAGATGAGTTCTCCGGCAGCACGACGGCGTTGTGGCGATGGTGGTGGATCTATTCCAGCAGGGCTTTGCCTAAGCACCGCTGAAAACCGATCTAGAGGAGAAACTGCGATCTAGAGGAGAGGTAGCACGTGGCAATTAGGGTTAGCTTTTTCCTATAAATCCTCTAGTACATATAGGAGGGAGGGAGGGGAGGAGGCAGCCTCAAACCCTCAAGGTTTGGTCGAAATTGGAGGTGGAGGAGTCCTACTCCAATCCTATTAGGAGTAGGATTCCTCCTTTCCACTTGGAAACTCTTTCCACCTCTCCACCTTTGGATTGTTTCCTTCTCAAACCACTCCAGCCGCATGGGCCCTTAGATGAGGCTTCGGCAAGCCCACCAGGGGCTGTTTTACCTCCTCCCACAGCCCATGTAGCCTATTGGGTCGAAATACCTCTCCCGATGGTCCCCCGGTAAACTACCGGCACTCCCGGTACACTACCGATGAGCCCAAAACTTTTCTGGCGACCAAAACAGGACTTCCTATATATCAATATTTACCTCCAGACCATTTCGGAGCTCCTCGTGACGTCCGGATCTCATCCGGGAATCCTAACAACCTTTAGTCACCACCATACATAACTCTATACTACCAAAACGTCACCGAACCTTAAGTGTGCAGACCCTGCGGGTTCGAGAACTATGTAGACATGACCGAGACACCTCTACGGTCAATAACCAATAGCGGGACCTGGATGCCCATATTGGTTCCTACATATTCTATGAAGATCTTTATCGGTCGAACCTCTATGTTAAGGATTCAGTTAATCCCGTATGATGTTCCCTTTGTTCTTCGATATGTTACTTGCCCGAGATTCGATCATCGGTATCTCCAGACCTAGTTCAACCTCGTTACTGGCAAGTCTCTTTACTCGTTCCGTAATAGAAGATCCCATGACTAACACTTAGTCACATTGCTTGCAAGGCTTATTGTGATGTTGTATTACCGAGTGGGCCCTAAGATACCTCTCCGTCACACGGAGTAACAAATCCCAATCTTGATCCATGCCAACCCAACAGACACCCTCGGAGATACCTGTAGAGCACCTTTATAGTCACCCAGTTACGTTGCGACGTTTGATACACACAAGGTACTCCTCCGGTGTAAGTGAGTTGCATGATCTCATGGTCATAGGAACAAATATTTGACATGCAGAAAACAGTAGCAATAAAATGACACGATCATATGCTACGTTTGTAGTTTGGGTCTTGTCCATCACATCATTCTCCTAATGACGTGATCCCGTTATCAAATGACATCTCATATCCATGACTAGGAAACCATAGCCATGTTGGGTCAACGAGCTAGTCTATTAGAGGCATACTAGGGACATGGAGTTGTCTATGTATCCACACATGTATCTGAGTTTGCGATCAACACAATTATAGCATGTATAATAAACGATTATCATGAACAAGGAAATATTATAATAACCAATTTATTATTGCCTCTAGGGCATATTTCCAACAGTCTCCCACTTCCACTAGAGTCAATAATCTAGTTCACATCACCATGTGATTCGCATTGTTATGAATCTAACACCCAATGAGTTCTGGGCTCGATCATGCTTTGCATGTGAGAGAGGTCTTACAGTCAATGGGTCTGCGACATTTAGATCCGTGTGTACTTTGCAAATCTCTCATACGGATTCGTGTCAAAGCTTGCATCGACGTAACTCTTTACGACGAACTCTTTCTTACCTCCATAATCGAGAAACATTTCCTTTGTCTTTTAGTTACTAAGGATGATCTTGACCGTTGACCGGTGATCCACTCCTGGATCACTCTTGTACCCCTTGACGGACTCATGGCAAGGCACACACAGGTGCGGTACACAGCATGTCATACTATACAGAGCCTACGGCTAAGGCATAGGGGACGACATTCGTCCTTTCTCTTTCTTTTGCCGTGGTCGAGCTTTGAGTCTCACTCAACTTCACACCTTACAAAGCAGGCGAGAACACTTCTCTCTAACTAATCCATTTTGAACTCTTTCAAAATCTTGTCATGGTATGTATGTTGGAAATATGCCCTAGAGGCAATAATAAATTAGTTATTATCATATTTCCTTGTTCATGATAATCGTTTATTATCCATGCTATAATTGTATTGATCGGAGACTTAGATGCATATGTGGATACATAGACAAAACCATGTCCCTAGTATGCCTCTAATAGACTAGCTCGTTGATCAACAGATGGTTAAGGTTTCCTAGCCATGGACATGAGATGTCATTTGATAACGGGGTCACATCATTAGGAGAATGATGTGATGGACAAGACCCAAACTACAAACGTAGCATATGATTGTGTCAGTTTATTGCTACTGTTTTCCGCATGTCAAGTATGTGTTCCTATGACCATGAGATCATGCAACTCACGGATATCGGAGGAATGCCTTGTGTGTATCAAACGTCGCAACGTAACTGGGTGACTATAAAGGTGCTCTACAGGTATTTCCGATGATGTCTGTTGAGTTGGCATGGATCGAAACTGGGATTTGTTACTCGGTGTGACGGAGAGGTATCTCAGGGCCCACTCGGTAATGCAACATCACAATAAGCCTTGCAAGCAATGTGACTAATTATTAGTTGCGGGATCTTGTATTACGGAACGAGTAAAGAGACTTGCCGGTAACGAGATTGAACTAGGTATGGAGATACCGACGATCGAATCTCGGGCAAGTAACATACCGAAGAACAAAGGGAACGTTATACGGGATTAACTGAATCCTTGACATAGAGGTTCGACCGATAGATCTTCGTAGAATATGTAGGAACCAATGTGGACGTCCAGGTCCCGCCATTGGTTATTGGTCGTAGAGGTGTCTCGGTCATGTCTACATAGTTCTCGAACCCGCAGGGTCTGCACACTTAAGGTTTGGTGACGTTTCGGTAGTATAGAGTTATGTATGGTGGTGACCGAAGGATGTTCGGAGTCTCGGATACGATCCCGGACATGAAGAGGATCTCCGGAAGAGTCTGGAGATAAAGATTGATATATGTGATAATAGTGTTTTGATCTCTGGAAGAGTTCCGGAATTAACCGGAAGGGGTTCTGGATGTTTACCGAAGTGTTCGGGTACAGCAACACTTTATATGGACCAATGGGGTAAAACCCACGAGGTATTGGAAAGGGCAAAAGGAAGTTTTGCTGCTGCCTTAAGCAGCAAGGCAGTACTACCGCTTGTGAAGCGGTACTACCGCTCAAGCAGTACTACCGCTTGTGAAGTGGTACTACCGCTCAAGCGGTACTACCGCTCGTGAAGCGGTACTACCGCTTGTGCGCGGGACTGCAGGGATCCGAGTTGGACTCTTTTCTTGTGGGCCAAACCGACCTTGTGCGGGCAAAATCGACCTTGTAGAGGTTTTTGCTCCAAGTTTAGACCCCAGGGCTCAACATATAAATAGAGGGGCAGGGCTAGCACACGGGACACAACTTACGGCCACGTGCTACCCGTTCCACCGGTGCTCCTCTAGATCGGTTTTCTGCAGTGCTTAGGCGAAGCCCTGCCGGAATTGCTACACCACCATCACCGGAGCACCGTCATGCTGCCGGTGAACTCTCTCTCCTCTCCACCTCCTCTTGCTGGATCAAGACGGTGGAGATCATCATCAAGTTACACGTGTGCTGAACGCGGAGGTGCCATCCGTTCGGTGCTAGATCGGAAGTTCGACTACACCAACCGCGTTTCTTAACGCTTCCCGCTTAGCGATCTACAAGGGTATGTAGATCCACTCTCCCTCTCGTAGATGCTCATCACCATGGATAGGTTTGCGTGTGCGTAGGAAATTTTTTGTTTCCCATGCGACGTTCCCCAACAATGTACTCATTAAAAGTCTCATCAAGCATCTTGATCTATCTCTATAGATCTTGATGCTCAACAATTAGGTAGCTTTATCCAGGTCTTCCTTTGAAAAACTCCTTTCAAACAACCCTTTATGATTTCCAGAAATTCTACATCATTTCTGATCAATAATACATCAACCACATATGCTTATCAGAAACTCTATAGTGCTCCCACTCACTTTATTGTAAATACAAGTTTCTCATAAACTTTGTATAGATTCAAAAACTTTGATCACCTCATCAAAGTGTATATTCCAACTCCGAGATGCTTGCTTCAGTCCATAGAAGGATCACTGAAGCTTGCTCGCCTTTTAGCATCCTTATGCCTGACAAAACCTTATGGTTGTATCACATACAACTTTTCCTCAAGTAAATTGTTAAGGAAACGATGTTTTGTCATCCATCTACCAGATTTCATAATTGAAAAATGCAGCAACTACTAACATAAGTCCAACATACTTTAGCATCGCTACGAGTGAGAAAGTCTCATTGCAGTAACTCTTTGAACTTGTCGGAAACTTCTTTGTGACAAGTCGAGCTTTATAAATGGTGACATTTACCATCAGCGTCTGTCTTCGTCTCAAAGGTCCATTTGTACTCGACGACCTGCCGTCCAACGAGCAAGTCTACCAAAGTCTATACCTGGTTTTCATACATGGATCCTTTCTCGGATTTCATGGCCTCTAACCATTTGTCGAAATCCAGGCCCATCATCGCTTCTCCATATCTCGTAGGTTCATCATTGTCCAACAACCTGACCTCCAAGACAGGGTTGTCGTACCACTCAGGAGCAGTACGCATCCTTGTTGACCTACGAGGTTCGATAGTAACTTGATCCAAAGCTTCATGATCATCATCATTTACTTCCTCTTCAACTGACGTAGGTTCCACGGAAACATCTTTCTGCGCTGCGCTACTCTCTAGTTGAAACAAAGGTTCAACAAACTCATCAAGTTCTATCTTCCTCCCACTCAATTCTTTCGAGAGAAACTTTTTCTTGGGAAAGGACCCATTTTAGCAACAAACACTTTATGCTTGGATCTGAGATAGAAGGTTCACCCAACTGTTCTTAGGGTAATCTATGAAGATGCATTTGTCCGCTTTGGGTTCGATCTCATTAGGTGAAAACATTTTTCCACACAAGAGTCGCAGCCCCAAACATTAAGAAATGACAGCTTAGGTTTCTATCAAACCATAATTCACATGGTGTCATCTCAACAGATTTAGATGGTGCCCTATTTAAAGTGAATGTAGTTGTCTCTAATGCATAACCCCAAAACTATAGTAGAAAAACGATAAGAGACATCATAGCCCGCACCATACCCAATAGAGCACGACTATGACATTCGGACACACCATCAAACTATAGTGTTCCAGGTGGCGTGAGTTGTGAAACGACTTTCACATTGTCTAAAGTTGTATGCCAAACTCGTAACTCAAATATTCACCTCCACGATCATATCACAGACATTTTTATCTTCTTGTCACGATGATCTTAAACTTCACTCTGAATTTACTTGAACTTTTCAAACGATTCAGACTTGTGTTTCATTAAGTAAACATACACTATATCTACTCAAATCATCAGTGAAGGTAAGAAAATAACGATATCCACCGCATGCTACAAGACTCATTGGATTGCATACGTCAATATGTATCATTTCCAATAAATCACTTGCCCGCTCCATCAATCCGGAAAACGGGGTCCTTAGTCATCTTGCCCAAGAGGCATGGTTCGCATGTCTCAACCGATTCGAAATCGAATGAGTCCAAAGATCCATCAACATGGAGTTTCTTCATGCGCTTTATACCAATATGACATTTAGCGGCAGTGCCACAAGTATGTGGTACTATCATTGTTAACTTTGTATCTTTCAGCATCAATGTTATGAACATGTGTATTACTATGATCAAGATTCAACAAACCATTCTCACTGGGTGCATCGCCATTGAAGGTATTATTCATGTAAACAGAATAACAATTATTCTGTAACCTAAATTGAATAACCATGTTGTAATAAACACAATCTAATCACGTGCATGCTCAACGCAAAACACCAAATAACATTTATTTAGGTTCGTCACTAATCCCGAAGGTAGAGAGAGCTTGCGATGTTGATCACATCAACCTTGGAAACATTTCCAACACACATCGTCACCTCACCGTTAGCTAGTCTCCGTTTATTCTGTAGCTTTAACTTCAAGTTACTAACATTTAGCAACCGAACCGGTATCTAATACCCAGGTGCTATTAGGAGTACTAGCAAGGTACACATCAATAACATGTATATCAAATACACTTGTGTCAACGTTGCCAGCCTTCTTATCTACGAAGTATCTAGGGTTGTTCCGCTTCAGCGACCGCTCACCTCATAATAGAAGCACTTAGTCTCGGGTTTGGGTTCAACTTTGGGTTGCTTCACTGGAGCAGTACCTGACTTGCCATCCATGAAGTTTCCCTCCTTGCCCTTTCCCTTCTCGAAACTAGTGGTTTTACTAACCATCAACACTTGATGCTCCTTCTTGATTTCTACCTTCGCGGTGTCAAACATCGTGAACAGCTCAGGGATCATTATTTCTATCCCTGGCATTTTATAGTTCATCACCAAGTTCTAGTAGCTTAGTGATAGTGACTTGGAGAACTATATCAATCACTATCTTATCTGGAAGATCAACACCCACTCGATTCAAGCGATTGTAGCACCCAAACAATCTGAGCACATGCTTAATGATTGAGCTATTCTCCTTCATCTTGCAGGCAAAGAATCTTGTTGGAGATCTCATATCTCACAACATGGGCACAAGCCTGAGATCCCAATTTCAACTCTTAGAACATCTCATATGTTCCGTGACGTTCAAAACGTTTTGGAGCCTCAATTCTAAGCCGTAATGCATGACGCACTAAACTATCAAGTAGTCATCGGAACGTGCCTGTCAGATGTTCACAACATCTATAGACGACGCTAGAGGGGGTGGCGCACCGAGCGGTGCATTAAGGACATAAGCCTTCTGTGCAGCAATGAGGACAATCCTCAGATCACGGACCCAGTTCACAATATTGCTACCATCATCTTTCAACTCTATTTCTCTAGGAACATATAGAAATTCAAGGGAGCTACAGCGTGAGCTAGTAATCTACAACATAATTTTGCAAATCGCTAAGCGGGAAGCGTTAAGAAACGCGGTTGGTGTAGTCGAACGTCTTCGCGATCCAAATCGCCGAGCATCCTGCGATCTCATCGTGATCCGTCCCGTGATTCAATCACAATCTGTCCCGCGAACTCATCATGATCCGTCCTACAATCTCATCACGATCCGTCTTGCGATCTTGATCACAGTCCTTCCGATCTAGCGCCGAACGGACGGCACCTTCGCGTTCAGCACACGTACAGCTCGATGACGATCTCTGCCTTCTTGATCCAGCAAGAGGGAGCAAAGAGGTAGATGAGTTCTCCGGCAGTGCGACAGCGTTGCGGCGATGGTGGTGGAGCTATTCCAGCAGGGCTTTGCCTAACCACCGCTGAAAACCGGTCTAGAGGAGAAACTGCGATCTAGAGGAGAGGTAGCACGTGGCAATTAGGGTTAGCTTTTTCCTCTAAATCCTCTAGTATATATAGGAGGGAGGGAGGGGAGGAGGCAGCCTCCAACCCTCAAGGTTTGGTCGAAATTGGAGGTGGAGGAGTCCTACTCCAATCCTATTAGGAGTAGGATTCCTCCTTTCTACTTGGAAACTCTTTCCACCTCTCCACCTTTGGAACTTTTTTTCCTTCTCAAACCACTCCAGCCGCAAGGGCCCTTAGAGGAGGCTTCGGCCATCCCACCAGGGGCTGGTTTACCTCCTACCACAGCCCATGTAGCCTATTGGGTCGAAATACCTCTCCCGATGGTCCCCCGGTACACTACCGGCACTCCCGATACACTACCGATGAGCCCGAAACTTTTCCGGCGACCAAAACAGGACTTCCTATATATCAATCTTTACCTCCGGACCATTCCGGAGCTCCTTGTGATGTCCAGGATCTCATCCGGGACTCCGAATAACCTTCAGTCACCACCATACATAACTCTATACTATCGAAACGTCACTGAACCTTAATTGTGCAGACCCTGCGGGTTCAAGAACTATGTAGACATGACCGAGACACCTCTACGGTCAATAACCAATAGCAGGACCTAGATGCCCATATTGGTTCCTACATATTCTACGAAGATCTTTATCGGTCAAACCTCTATGTCAAGGATTCAGTTAATCCCGTATGATGTTCCCTTTGTTCTTTGATATGTTACTTGCCCGAGATTCGATCGTCGGTATCTCCATACCTAGTTCAACCTCGTTACCAGCAAGTTTCTTTACTCGTTCCGTAATACAAGATCCCGTGACTAACACTTAGTCACATTGCTTGCAAGGCTTATTGTGATGTTGTATTACCGAGTGGGCCCTGAGATACCTCTCCGTCACACGGAGTAATAAATCCCAGTCTTGATCCATGCCAACCCAACAGACACCCTCGGAGATACCTGTAGAGCACCTTTATAGTCACCCAGTTACATTGCGACGTTTGATACACATAAGTTACTCCTCCGGTGTAAGTGAGTTGCATGATCTCATGGTCATAGGAACAAATACTTGACATGCAGAAAACAGTAGCAATAAACTGACACGATCATATGCTATGTTTGTAGTTTGGTTCTTGTCCATCACATCATTCTCCTAATGACGTGGTCCCGTTATCAAATGGCATCTCATGTCCATGACTAGGAAACCATAGCCATCTTTGATCAACGAGCTAGTCTATTAGAGGCATACTAGGGACATGGTGTTGTCTATGTATCCACACATGTATCTGAGTTTCCGATCAACACAATTATAGTATGGATAATAAACGATTATCATGAACAAGGAAATATGATAATAACCAATTTATTATTGCCTCTAGGGCATATTTACAACAAGTGGCACCAAGTGCTTGAAGCTCATTGGAGATATCAGTGAGACGATCAAAAGTTTGCTGGACATTTTCGTTGTCGAGTCTTTTGAAGCAATTGAAGAGATTGCAAATAAGATCAACCTGGGAGTCACATTGAGTTGAAACACCTTCATTGACTTTGGACAGCCTATCACAGATAAGCTTTGCAGTCTCCAAAGCACTCACTCTTCCATACTGACCTTTGCTCAGATGGCCACATATGATATTCTTCGCTTGAGAGTCGAATTGCTTGAATCTCTTCACATCAGCAGCATTGATGGTGGGAGTGACAGAGGGAACACCTTTTTCCACAACTTACCAGAGATCATTGTCAATTGCCTCAAGATGCATGCACATCTTGTTCTTCCAGTAGGAGTGGTCTGTCCCATTGAAGGTAGGACAGCCCGCGGAAACCTTGATCATACCTGCAGTCGACGTATCTAGAACTCCAGGTGGTTAAACCAAAATCACACTAAACAAGGGAGTACCTTGCTCTGATACCAATTGAAAGTGCGTTATATCGACTAGAGGGGTCGATAATCTCGGAATATATCAAACTCCTCATTGACTTATAGAACGTGTGTATACTCACAAACACATTAGTTCCTTAACCTATAAGTCTTCAATACACCAAAATCACTAAGGGGCAGTAGATGCACTAATATAAGTCGATTCCCCTGTATCAGCTTTTGAAAAAGACTGACAATTTCATCTTGAACGATGCAGCCAACAAAGCTTTCGAGGACCTCAAAAAACAGATTTCTAAAGCTCCAATCTTGGTGGCTCCACAGATAAAAGAGCCTATGCTCTTATACATTGCGGCAAATAACAAAGTTGCCAGCGTCGCAGTTGTAGTCAAACGCAAGGAAGCAGGCAAAGAATATCAAGTCCAGTGTCCAGCCTATTATGTCAGTGAGTTCCTGGCCGAGTCCAAACAGCGCTACCCACATTGGCAGAAATTGGTCTTTGGGGTGTTCATGACTAGCCGGAAGCTAAAGCATTGTTTTCAAGAGTATCCTATAAGCATGGTCAATTCTGCGCCCTTAGGGGATATCATCTAGAGCAAGGAATCTACATGCCGAGTTGCTAAATGAGCTATTGAGCTGGGACCACATCACATGAAGTATGCACCACGGACGGACATCAAATCACAAGCCTTGGTGGATTTCATCAATGACTCGACTGAATTGCAAAACCCCGAGGAGAAGCTAGATAATACATATTGAACTATTCACTTTGATGGGTCCAGATAACTGGAAGGCTCGAGGGCTGGAGTGATCTTGACTTCTCCACGAGGTGATAAATTTTGTTATGTCTTGTGATTGATGTTTCCTTGTACTAATAATGCAACTGAATATGAGGCTCTACTTCACGGTCTCCGCATGGCCAAAGAGATGAATCTCAGGTGGGCCAGGTGTTTGGGCGACTCGGATTTAGTAACTCAACTGGTGTCCAACACTTGGGATTCTAAAGACCCCCTCATGGTGGCTTACATGTGTGTCGTGAGTAACATCGCTAGCCACTTCATAGGATACGGGTTGATCATATTTATCGCCGACAAAACGAAGTTGCAGATGCTTTATCTCGTCTTGGTTCTCAGTGCAAGCTTGTTCCACCCAATGTTTTCCTTGATGTTCTGCACAACCCATCTTTTAGATTACCTACAAAAGAATACACTACAGTCCCTGACCCAGAATCATATTTCGTGGCTGCAACCACGCCATCCCAGATTGGACAGTTCCTTCCTTGGCTTATCTCACCCATGGGGAGCCCCTAGCAGAGTAAATCATCGCCCGACAAATTAGCAGGAGGTCCAAGTCCATGACTATAGTTAATGGTGAGCTGCACAGGAGAAGTATCACACGCGTTTTTCAACAATGTGTTTCTCCTGAAGAAGGCCGTGAAATTCTTAAAGATATCCACTCTGGTGATTGTGGTCATCATGTCGGCTTATGGTACTTGGTCGCTAAAGCTTTCCGACATGGTTTTTACTAGCTGAAGACTCATGCAGATGCAGAGGATATCGTTCGTAGTTGTGATGGATGTTAGAAATTTGCCCGTCAAGTTCATGTGCCGGCTCAGGAACTCCGGATGATTCCAATTACCTGGCCTTTTGCGGTCTGGGGGCTTGACATGGTTGGTCCTTTCAAACTATCCAAGGATAAAAAAAGACTCACCTCTTGTAGTGGATAAATTCACCAATTGGGTTGAAGCAAAACCAATCAGCAATTGTGATGCAGCAACGGCAGTTAAATTCCTCAAAAAGCTCATCTTTTGCTTCGGGTATCCGCACAACGTTATCACTGACAATGGCACCAAGTTCTCCAAAGGAGCTATGAAGCAGTTTTGCGAGAAAGAGCAAATTCGTCTCGACCTGGCTTTGGTTGCACATCCTCGGTCCAATGGTCAGGCTGAACGAGCTAACCAAGAACTTATGTGTGGGTTAAGCCACGACTTATGGTTCCCCTCGAGCATACCCCTATGGATGTTGGGTCGATGAGCTTCATGCGGTCCTTTGGAGCATATGGACTACTCCCAACAGGTTGACTGGCTATACGCCGTTCCTTCTCGTCTATGGCGTTGAAGTCGTATTGCCAAATGACATCTGTCCAAGAGTTGCAGCATACATCGAAGTAGACAGCAAGCAAGAAGACTCCATTGATGCTTTCAAGGAGGAGCGAGATCTTGCTGCATCACGATCAGCTATCTATCAGCAAGACCTACATCGCTACCACAGACGTACCTTTCAGGAGGGTGACTTAGTGCTCCGTCTGATACAAGATCGGACAGGCATGCATAAGCTCTCTCCTCCTTGGAAAGGACCCTTCGTCGTCACCAAGAACATAAACAACGGGTCATATTATCTCATTGATATACATGAAGCATAGAAGTCACGCACCTCCGACGGGGAAACTAACAGGCCTTGGAACATCGCACACCTTTGGTCCTATTATACTTAAAGCCACTGGCTTCAGTTCTTGTATATATTATCAATATTTAGTGATCAATACAATAAACCTACATCAGTCGTTTCATACCCAATGAGTATTGAGTTTTTATTCTTTGATCACTTGTCACTTGGGGGCTCCCAACTCATCGAGTTTACCTTCAATAACCCACTTGACCCGACACTGCCACATTTATACTTGGTTAAACCTGCATGTTAGCTTGATGCTATGCCGATAAGATGACCTGGTTGTACTCTTCATAAGCCAATAACATTGATCCTATCAGAGCCTCTCCTGCTGTTTTAAGAGTTAAAAATGATGTTGCAAATTACCGCAATAAGGTGAATGAGTATGTATAGAGTTACAAACCCCGGCCTTACGAGTTGGAACTACTCTCTATGTGGTGTTGATGTCGATGAATGAGGGGGTGATGTGGAAAAGGCTACAACGGATCTAAGTGAAGTTCTTCTCTCCTGGGTCTCTTCTCTAGTGTTCTGATGGCGATTGCAACGAATTCCTCCTCTCTGTCATTGTGACTCCCTTTATGAAAGTTGTTTGTATAGATGAGAGCGATGTATCTTGGCCCGTACCAGGCGTCGTCTTCTCTCCTAGTGTGCCAAATGGAGTTTCGCTTCCCTCGCTGCCCCATTTGTTCGGATATTGATTCATTTCCTTCCAAAAGTTTTTGGACATGCACAACAAGAAACAAGGATTATTCATCCTCGAATTGTTGTCTTTAGTAAAAAGGTGAGAACCAACAAACACTCTTCAAAAAAGATCAATATACCCAATTAAAAGGCCAAATTATGGAGCCATCAACTCTTGTCCTGATTTATAGATAAAGCAACGACCCTAGAACCTATCACATACAATTCGACACCACAACACACACATGCCTCCCGCCATGGAACGCCCCATCCACCACCAGTCGACCACCAACATTGACCCGCACAAGCATAGGATGGGAAGTCCACCGTCGTCGTTGTGCCTCCACCTCCACCAGCAAAGAGCCAGAGCAGTTGTGGACACCTGCAACCCGCACCGCCCTCGAGCCGCACCTTGTGGGTGTCCAGATTTGGTCGTGTCGGTGCCACATCAGCCACTGTTTTTGTCCTTGACCACTGTGCACACATCGCCACCGTCACACTCATCACCACCTCACCAATGCCAAACCGCATTGGCGTGCCACCATGCCGCGGCGCCTGATGCCCAGCGTCACACCTAGGACACGGACGCATTGCCTCGTGTCGAGAGCCTGCAACGTGAAGACGCGAGATCCTTGTCATTGTCGTCGTCATCGGGTCTAACCGGGCTTTGCTCGATCGTGCCTTCTGGCTGGGACGAGGAGGAATGGAGAGGCAGAGGGAGGGCAACGACGGCGACGGCAAGGGTTCCCTCCTGGTTGCATGGGGGGCAACTCAGTATTGGGGTGAAAAGAGAAAATCTTCACCAACCTATGTGGTAGCACGAATGCGCCATGTCTGGATTCCGGTCCGATCAAAGTTAATATGACAAGTGGCAATGAAAAACAAAATTACTGCTAATGTGCAAACTTTGTGTCTACTAGGTCTTTCCAATGCAACTCATCATTTCTCAGGTACTCATACAAACAAGTATCATCTACTTGATCCATCCATCCATCAAAACTAGTCATCAATCAACATGGCCAAAATCAATCGACACGTAGGGTACGGTCCACTCCACTCCATGGATCCTCCTAATGAAAGAATTGAGCTTAAGCTAAGCTATTTCTAGGCTTGTTGTCGCAAGTTTTCATCGGCGTGCTGGGGCGGGGGCAACGGCAGCGGCAGCGGCTGCGCGGCGCTGGCGGCGGCGGCCTCGGCGAGGAAGGAGAGCGTGACGGCGGCGTCGCTCATGCACGGCCTGGCGGAGGCCTGGTCCTGCAGGCACATGGCGGCGACGGCGACGGCCTGGTTGAGGTCGCGCTCGGGGAAGTCGCCCCGGAGCAGCGGGTCGGCCAGCTCGCGGTAGCGCTTGCTGTCCTTGAACATGGGCGCGGCCCATGTGACGAGCACCTGCTCCGGCGCGGGCCTTGCGGAGTCGACGGCCCGCCTCCCCGTGATGAGCTCGAGTAGGAGCACGCCGAAGCTGTAGACGTCGGACTTGACGCTGAGGCGGCCGGTGCGGATGTACTCGGGCGCGCAGTAGCCGTAGGTGCCCATGACGCGCGGGGAGCGCTCGCCGGGGCCGGAGGCGGAGGTGCTGCAGAGGCGGGCGAGGCCGAAGTCGGAGAGCTTGGGACAGAAGGCGTCGTCGAGGAGGACGTTGGAGGACTTGAGGTCGCGGTAGATGACGGCGGGGTTGGCCGTCTCGTGGAGGTACTCGAGGCCGCGGGCGGCGCCCAGCGCCACCCGCATCCGCGTCTCCCAGCTGAGCGCCCGCGCCGTGGTAGTGGGAGTGGGAGTGGTGAGGCGGTCGTCGTCGAGGAGGAGGAGGTGGTCGGCGAGGGAGCCGAGCGGCATGTACTCGTAGACGAGCAAGCGCTGGTGGCCGTGGGAGCAGTAGCCGACGAGGCTGACGAGGTTGTCGTGGTGGAGGAGGCCGAGCATGAGCACCTCCACCACGAACTCCCGGTCGCCCTGCACCCCCTCCAGGTCCAGCTGCTTCACCGCCACCAGCTGCCCGTCCTCCAGCCGCCCCCGGTACACGCGCCCGAAACCGCCCTCGCCCAGCAGGCAGTCGCCGCGGAAGTTGCCCGTCGCGGCGGCGAGCTGCTCGTAGGTGAAGGCGCGCGCGCTGCAGCTGGTGATGTTGCTGGGCCGCGTGCTCGCCAAGTTGCCGACGGACTTGGTGGAGGAGGAGCGCAGGCTCTTTCGACGGGAGCCGAGCCGCTTGACGGAGATCGGCGCCACCGCCGGTGCCTGGTCACGATCGTCGTCCGCAGGCTGCTGTGGCTTGAAGCATGAGAAGCAGCTCATCTCCGGCGGGCGTGCATCGATTGCTGTTACCGGGCCGGCGAGGAAACAAACCAGATTTAGTCTGCTTTTTGCTTGCTTGCTTAATTATGGATGGACGCACGGATTCCGGTGCTTGTGTTAGCCTCACTAATAATAACTAAAATTAGGACGGACGGACGGACGGACATATATATAGATATAGAAAAAAATAGATGTAAACTTGTCACGAATGTGCATTTTGGTGTCTGAACTTGTAAAATACATTGAATTGGTTTCATAACTTGGCGTGCATGTACGGTTCAAATCTTGTTTTTATATGTCCATAACGCTGACGACACACGTCAGGGACAAGACCTGTAGCTTTGTTTTTTGCGAAAACCCTCCTAAAAAAATTCTTACAAAAAAGGCCTCAAAGAGAAACTATTAAATTAAAAAAATATTAACATATTAATAATTAAAACTGTTTCAGGGTTCGAACCACACGCACAGGTGTGCGCGGCTAGCCAGTCGACTCGTTCAAATTTAGTATCAAGAAAGGATTCATATGCTTTATAAACATAAAGTTGAACAACATAAATTAAAAAATTATTCCAGCAATACAGTGCCATTGATTTGAAATGCAACTAGAGTGGCCGCAACACCACTCCAAGACGAGATCGAATGGTAAAATGATCAATTTATAGGTTTATAACATAACGAACCTATGTGGCTAAAACGGACCATAGCGTGGCTCAGTTTTCAACGTGTTTGTTGTTTTTCATTTTATTTTTTTAAAATAGGTAAATTATCATCGTGTTACAAACAATATACATATATTTAAAAAATTACGTTAAAAATTTCATAAAATAGCTATGCAATAATTGAACATAAATACACTTAATAAAATACGAATTAAGAATATGTTTTACAATTTGAAAAATATTCACATTTTATTAAAACATTAAAGTAATTTTAGAAATGTTCGTATATTTAAATAAATTCTCATATAAAATATTAAAATTTCTACATTTGTAAACTATTTATGTAGTATATCAATGTGTTCATGCTTTTACAAAAAACTATTTGTTTTAAAAAGTTTACATAGTATATAAGTTTGTGTGTTTTCTAGAAAAATAAATACAAGCCTAGTGTGCCATTAGAGCACGGATCCTCACTTGAATAGTACTTGAATCATATAAACATTTTAATTATTCATAAATATTTTCAATTTTATGAATATGTTTTAAAATAACACAAGAATTATTTTCAAAATGACATGAATATTTTTTGCATTCTTTTGAAATTATGTTTGTTATACAGTCATAAAGAGTACTTGTACTGTCGATACATGCATTGGCTGGAGTGACATCCGTGCCTGGTCTACAAGCTTTGGTCCGATCGTCGGGTCAGAGATCCGGTGTTATTTTTGTTGAATTATTAAATTCTCTTTATTTATCTTGATCGGCCAAATGTTTATAAATGTTATGATGATTAAATATTAGCAAATGTAAAGTTGTCGAGTGGCTAGGTGCATACACTCGACTGATACGTCCCTGGTCGGATCCAGGTTTTAGTTTTTATCTTATAGTTACACTCCTAGTTTTATTTTATAATTTGTCAAGTTTCTTCCCGAGGGACTTACTGTCAGAAAATAATTTTGGGGGTTTTCCTGCAAAAAACAAGGCCAGACACCCTTGTCACTAACATCAGGCCTCATGGCATGCTAGCATGCCTCCTTAGCTTCGCGGATGTATACAAACGCCATTTAAACCGTATATGTACGTCCATGCCAAGTTATGAAATCAGTTCAATGTATTTTACAAGTTCAGACACTAAAATACACATTCATGACAAGTTCAAGCACCACTCGTATATTTACCTCAAAAAAAAAAAGATAGGATAGGAAGGATAGCCCAACAACAATCTGGCAAGTACATATCTGCTTTTCACACGTGCAGCAATCACACTTGTGCAGGTGGGTGAATGAAGCAATAGTTGGTAACTTGCATGAATACATTTATCCACAAACTAACATAATTAACCCCGCAAAAACAAAATCAAACATAATTCATCACGTGATTATATACTCACCGCATGCTTATGGCGTGTTGCATAATCAAAAGAATAAATGATATATGATGCTATATTTTCCAGGTTATGACCTGCATTTGTCGTTCATGGAATGGAATAATAATTAACTTTCCGGAAAAGAGTAAGAGTAACAAGTATACTAGGGCACCAGGCATCTGAATTAGCAACACACAAGCCAACCCCTAATTACACTTCACTCATACACAAACCTCCACATCTCTATTTCTTTGCCTTCCATTTCGATCGGCACATATATTTTTTTATATATAGTCTGGTCAAATGTACAATATGCTGCTCACTGCCACAAAACCTATCAAAAGCCTTGTTCAGCCCCTGTTATGTCTGCACGAATGGTGGAAAAACAAACACGTCAGTCGATTATTTTTTTCAAATCAATTACACTTCATTAGGTCAACAATTTCAATCCAGTTTCAACTAAAATATCCCCATTATTACCCTAAATTGCAAATTTACATTGTTAAGAGAGCTGTTGTACTCACCGTCAGATGTCCTTGAGGCACACCCGCATTTTCACCACTTGAAACTTGTGTAGTTTGTACATCAGGTTAAGCTAGGAAAACATTCATGTTGGTTCTTCTTCACATCGGCCACAAGTGCATGCCAGCTATCCAAAGTGAAAAACAACAACTACTCAGAGTCACTGTTGGGTCGTTAGTCGAGGCCTGACAGATCGAGGCTGCCGTGGATGAGAAAATATCTTTTCAGCCCTTGTTTTCGACTTCTCTTTGCTATGCCTGCCATCATTCAAGCCGACATGCGAGCCTTCTGCAAACAACACAAGGAAAAGAAAAATAAGGGCTGTCAACACTAGACGAACAAAACACTGGCACATAGTATTGGGCCAGTTTAATCAGCTTATCAGTGGAGTTCATCGATCAGGACAAAAGCGGATAAATAACACAAAAGACAAAACTGAACTCATAAGAAAGAGACGAACCAACATCACTCGATCTCTCCCCCACTGCAATTTGAGCTTGTGGGTTCAATGTGTCTGCTGGTTCCATTCTTCTTTCTTCCACTGAAATTTGTGCTTGTGGGTTCACCATATCTGCTGGTTCCGTTCTCCTTTCTTCCACTGTAACTTGTGCTTGTGGGCTCAACGCATCTGCTGGTTCCGTCCCTTCAACTGTAATTTGTGCTTGTGGGTTCAACGTATCTGCTGGCTCCATCCTTCTCTCTTCAACTGAGATTTGTGCTTGTGGGTTCGGCGTGTCTGCCGGTTCCATCCTTCTCTCTTCCACTGTGGTTTGTGCATGCAGGTTCAGCGTTTCCACTGGTTCCATCCTTCTCTCTTCCACTGTGGTTTGTGCACGCAGGTTCAGTGTTTCCACTGGTTCCATCCTTCTCTCTTCCGCTGCGATTTGTGCTTGTGGGCTCACTGTATCTGCTGCCTCAGACTGTTCATTACTACCTCCACCCGCCGCAAGTGTAAGAGATATCCAGTCGTCGTCCTCATCGTCATCATCAGGCTGGACCGCATTTGACATGTCATCGTGCCCATTCCGTTCTTCCTGAACGGGAACACCAGATGGTTGAATAGGAAGAAAAATTCGCAAAGAAGAATCATCATTGCCGAAAGGCAACAGGTTATCGACCAAGCTTCTGGTGCGTACATGGCAAGTAGAAGGGTCTCGAACCATGGAAGTATCACTAGAGCCAGCGTGGCAGTCAAGGGTATAGCCATTTGACGCTGCAGCAGATGAGTTGTGAGAACCAAGTAAAATATCAGTTCCGAAAAAATTAAACCCTTGCTCTGGTTGGGGCTGCGCAGACCAGGAAGTTATGTCAAAAATATCGCTGTTGTCGTTGAACAAATCAAGGCCAAGGCCCCCAACTACACCACCCTCCTGGTAACTTTCAGCAACTCCTGGCGCAGAAATGGGAGCAAATCCCAAACCACCAACATCACTATAGGCAGCTGGTGGAGACACTGTCACAACATTGTCATCATCAGAGTCACTGAGAACAATGACATCTGCATCTTCAAGCTGTTGCTGTGGTCTATCATCAACTCTGTACATCTCACCAATTTGCGTGCTGCACTCGCTCACACTTAGGTAATCCCCATCCCTGTAAATTCCAGTATGGCTACTGCTCATAGGCTTTGAGGGCTTTATGTCAACAGCTTTACTGGCTTCCCACAATCCATTAAGGCCTAGATTTGCCTTGCTGCCAATTTTTGAAGTTTCAGATTTTACATCACCAGCAACAGGTTTAGTGTCTTGTTTCAGTTCACACAGGGAGCCATCAGGCAGGTGCCACAGGGACAATTTTATATCTTCAACATCACCCTTCACACGCCAAGAGCCATCAGGCTTCACATCTATCTCAGTGACATCTTCACTGCAATTCCGAACCTGAATCACAAGAACAGTCTGAGAAAAACATATAAAACTGCTAACAATGCACAGAAATAAAATGAACTATTCAAACCTACCAGAGAAGCGATCCGGTTGAAATACCGATCAATTATCAAGCTCTCAACAGAATAATTCTTCAGACATGTTGGACATTGCCACTGCAAAAACCAACAAATCTTTAAAAATAGGGCCACGCCAATCTGAAGAAAGTAGGCATTCAAATGGACCAACACATCATAATTACCCATTCCATTGCCAAATGGACCAATACAATTTTGACCAAAGTACAACGTTCATTATGTAGAGATCCTGGTTATGGACATATGGAGGAATAGAATCTTACCTTTCGTGACCGTTGATTCAGCTCTAAAAAAGTTTGCAGATCAAAAGAGCCCATGTGAGCACAAGGTTTGAACCTTCCCGCGGTCCTTATCCGGGATCCACTATTCTGTGACATATTATCAGATATATAAAATGATCAACTCTTGAAACTTGCATATCAGGATTCTGTGAAGCACTGTGGAAAACTTAGTTTGTATGTTGTGATAATATATGAATATAATAATGGCAGCCAAATACAGCTAGATAACCACTCGGCTGGAGTCAACTCGGTAATTCTAAACTTTTTTAAAACTTGCATATCAGAATTCTGTGAAGCACTGTGAAAAAACTCAGTTTATACATGGTGATAATATATGATCATCATGGCAGCCAAATACAGCTAGATACCACTTGGTTGGAGTTGGAATTTTAACTTTCTTAATGTCTGTCATTCTTAACTAGAATGAAAGTGTAGCATGTAAAAGGCCAGTGTCAAGAGACAACCAGCTCATTGATCAACGACATAAGTAGTGTTCATATATGGGATTCTTTCTAAAATTTCGAAATAAAAAAGGGATCTCATACACAGGAAAGCAGAAATATGTAGACAAATGCTCACAGGACAGCGCAGGCTGACAGGAAAGAAGTCAGCAACTACTTCCAAATCACTATCGCTGTCAGCATCATCTGTAGTATTTCCACCTCTGAGGCAGCGACAAACACGAGCAAGAGAATCCTCAAAAGACTCGCCATCAGCTTCCTTTGGCACCAAGTTTCGAACCTGAAAAGGTAATGTTGTAGTAACATGTTTATTATCACATAAAATAGTCAACTTCAGAAGTATAAGGAAACATCAAACATGTGTTAAAAAGTAATCTGGGTGTAAAACTACAAGTTGAAAAAATGATCAACATAAAGGGGGGAAATGACCATTGTGCTTACCAAAGTTACCTGATTTATTATTATTTTATTGAGGAACATTTAGGGCAGTATTAAGTGTTTCGGTTATTGTGAGCACGTCTACGATCGACTTACAAATCATTCTTTTTCAGATTGCAATCCAATCATCACAGAAAAGGCAACTCAAACATCAGCAAGCCAGACAAGTTTGCACCTTCTACAGTTCACTTCAATAGCTAGGTAAGTAACAGGCAAGAAAAAAACCTGGTCAACTGTCCTCCTCTTTGCGATTCTGATCCCAAAACAAAATGGTCGAGCATCATCACTTGATAAAACTATTTTATTCTGTCCTTCTCGGCAAAAGGTTGTTATCTGCAAAGCAGTGCAAAAACATAAAAGTCCAGAACTGTGCAGATATGTTGTTTACAAGGGAACTCACACAATTAAATTAAATTGACAAGAAAAGCAACTGGGTAACTTTAAGATGACCAAAGACAAATGATAGACATAGTTCTATTGGTTAAGATGCACTAGCAATGAAATAGCAGTGAACTCACCACTGGCCCATCATCACGTCCATTAATCCCTAGTAACTGAGTGCTAGGCCTGGGAACTACCCGCACCTGTATACCTGACGAAAACATGAAACCAATATTCATAATGATCTTCCATGTCTTGCCCATAAAAGAAATTACCAAGATAAATGTATTGCAACACCTAAACAAGGCTTACTGTACATATCTGCATACAGTGTATAAATTTATAAATGAACAAATAAAAACTTCCAAAAGTAAATTGATAAATTCACTACTTGATAGCAGTGAACCACACAACGTGACTCAAGGGCCTCTTTCAAGATACTAATACTATATATCTACTTCTACTTTGGAGTATAAAAATGACTCTTAACTCTGAGTCCGAGGACACAAAAATAGGACCCCATGAATCATATAACTAGTCGTGTCTGAGATCTGAACTGTACTAGAAAGCTGAAAAGGAAAAGCTGTACCATTCACTTGTAAATCTGCATTCTGAGGCCAGTGCATCCTGAACTGAACTTTGTCGTTGAGAAGCATACACCAAACCTGCAAAGGAGCATGCCCTCATCAGCAACATAGTGCATGACATACACAAAAAAGTGAATAACTAGTGGGATGTCTTTGCAAACAACCAACTAAGGAGTTTAACCCTAAAACGAAAATATAACACTCCAGCAGCCCAGGCCTACAGGCCCTGCACGAGATAAACATAGGCATTTTGTCCTTGTACAAACATAACATAAAAAGTGCATTTATTCATACTAAAGAGAAAAGCACCAGGTAAAAGGTTAAAAATCACAAACAAACAAAATCTGCAATTCGGTAATCTTGGAGTTTTGCCAACATGACAAGCAATCAGGAACATGCCACTCAGTAGATTTTATAGCACCCTCCCCTTTAAAACAGGTTATGACAAAGCAGCATCACACTGTTAATATGACATTAATCCCTCCATTTTTATTTACTCCAAATATTAGCTTTAACCTAAATCAAACTTTATAAAATTTGACCAAGTTTATCGAAAACAATCTACACTTCCGCAATAACAAATATATATGGTATGAAAATATATTGAATGGCGATTCTAATGGTATTGATTTGGTATTGTGGATGTTAATAATTTTTTGTATAAACTTGGCCAAGTTTATGAAGTTTGACTCGAGACAAAGCTAATATGCGAAGTAAATAAAAACGGAGGGAGGATTAAAGTGACATTGTGCTTGTGGAAAGAAAATGTAAAGGTTGACAGTAATCAGTCTCAGTGGAAAAGGGACTCAAACCTGAATATCATATTCCACTCTCTGAACAGTCTCCCTCTCAGCTCGAGAAAGTAGAAAAGTTCTATCCACACTCTGAGGAACATTCATTCTGTAGATGGTTGAGAATTCTGTAAGGATATTATTGTGGACTGTATGTAGCACATAATAGTGTGACAGATAAAGCCAACGAAGAGTATTCTATTACAAATAAGGTCTCCCCTTCCAATATAATTTGAAATACTCAGTAAGTGATGATTATGGTGGACAGGTTAAAGATAACAGTAGCAATTACCAGACTATCAATGAATATATTGCCCATAAAGTTACACTCACCCATCATTTGTAATCAATCTCACAGGTAGTAAAGGATTTCCAGTAGTAACCCAATATCTGCAGGTTCAAAATAGTCACTGTAGCAAATGTGCAGAAAATATTTCAATTACAAGCAATCCATGCAGGAATAAATACAAAGTTCTATAGAATCAATAGGAAACTTATTAGCTTAATTCTTGTTCCCTCAAAGATATTGTCATGATATAATAGAAGAATAGAACACAGTTCATGTAGTGCTATTTGCAACAATACAGTGGATATATGTAAAAGGATCATGATTAAATTTATTTTCTCGGCAACAGTATCCCAACTTTGAATGCTGGAAGCCACAAAATAGTCTGATCGCTTCCAAGTTTCAAGCAATATTAGTGCATCATATTTGTCAAGATGGCAAATTACAGAAAGAAATAGCAGATCAAGCAGATTGCATGAGGGCATACGGGTCTGCTCGGCTTAGTCGACACAACTGACAATAGAAATGCTCTGGAGCTTCAGGCCTCACACCCACTGTAGGCTTCTCTGGAATCAGCACACAGTCCATATGCTGCTGCACTTGGCAACCGTCGCACTGGAAGAAGCAAACACGGGAATAATCAGATACACGTAGAGAACATTGTCATTTTTCTCTAAGTGGGGGAGAAGGGCAGCTAGAGTGCTAGAGGAGGCCAGGCCAGATTAGTGTACCTTGACCACATTCCCGAGAACAAACGATTGGCCACAAAGGCAGCCAGAGTCCGGGCCCAAGTGGCTAGACTGGTCTTGTTCCTTTTTGGCTTTGATGATGCGGGTGAAATCCGTGACAGGCAGCTGGTGCTGAGATACCAGGTCAGGAGGTCCATGGACCTGCATCTTCCTGCTATGGCAATGAATTAATACTGTGATGATAAAACTCACCTACCAACAGCACTGAAATAGGAATCAAGTGAGGAAGGGTGGAGAGTGGGAAATGGCATGAAAGCTAGCTGGCCAACCTGTATATGTCGTCGACTATTTTGACGACCGCCTCCTTGCTCGGCGCGTTCTTCCTCCCCCGACCGAGGTGCCATTGGGCTGAGGCAGGCACATACATACCAAAGCAGGTTAGTAGGCAGCAGGTGGTTTGCTGAAAAAGAACACTATGGCTGCTTTGCAAGGATAATGAATGTAGCATCGTTTTAAGTTGATAGAGCTGCATTGCAATGACATGGAAATGGTCGGGGAAAGAAGGGGGCGGACCTTGATCGTCGGAGAGCAGAGCGAGGATCCTATCGACGAGCTCCTGCGACAACAAATAGCCGGTGAGCAGATATGGATCACAATAACCTCGTGGAGCACATGAGAAGCTGAATTAACTTTGCGTGGGGATGCAATTTACAATTTACAGGAATGAAGGGATTTACAGGATCCTGTTAGTGGTGGTGGCTAGTTATTTGGGAACATGCGTGGATCCATTGATGATAGAGCTCAAGAACGTAACGGGTGGGATTTTGTTGGGTACTGCTACTGCTAGTAATCCACAAGGATGTGATGTGATATGATATGATATGATAGGAGTGGCGGCGTGTGGTGGTGTGGGGGAGGGGAAGATGAGGATGAGGATGAGGATGAGATACCTGCTTCTTGCCGTGCTTGGGGAGGGAGAGGTGGATGAGGACGTCCTTGAGCTCCTTGATCCTGAAGTAGGCAAGCTTGTCCTGAACGAAGAAGAAGCACCAAGTGATTGGATTAGATTAGATTAGCTAGACGACCTGCAACAGCGGATGAAGTGCAAGCAGGCAAGAGAGGGGATCAGATGAGGGGCGACAGACCGACCTTGCAGGTGGAGGCCAGGTCCCCCATGGAAGCGGCGGCGGAGCGAGGTCGGCCGGCGGGGGCGGGGGGCGGGGGGCGGGGGCCGGCGGTGGCGTGTGAATCGGGGCGATCGATTAGTTTTGTGTGTTGTTGGCGAGGCGGCGCCGGAAGGGAAGAGGGGAACGGACGCGTCCGCCCCAAATCAAATCCGGTTTTCTTCCACGCCGTACGAATCCGCCTTTTCTTTTCCACTCCATTCACACCCTTCTTTTCTTTTTCAAACCAAATCCTTCTTTTCTTCCTTCCTTCCTTGTTATAAAGGGCCATTATATCCCTCTCATAATAAAATTTCTTATACCACTTTAAATGTGATTTAAAACTGATTTGATTCCCCATGCATTAATTGGTACTATCAATAATTTGTATCGGTTTGTTTTCTACGTGCAGGTCAACGGCTAGTGGCGTAGCCAGGAAATTTAGATGAGGGGAGCCCGTTGTTGTTGTTGTTCCTTGTTGGAAAAAGACGACTCATCACATCACACCAATCAACCTTTTACATGCATATCAGCCTAAGTTCTGAGATGTTAGGGGGGCCAGACCCGTGATGGCCCTCCGTGCCTCCGCCACTGTCAACGACCGTGTAACAATATCCATGCCAAATGCCAATGTAGAGTCATGAAAATTTGGGGGGGGGGGCATCTTTGCGTCATCGGACGTTGATGCATTGCCTCGCCATCATTCTTCACTGCGTTGAATATGTGCCATTGAGACCATTCAACGACATTAACCAACCGTTTCTAAGTTGTAACACATAATTTGCGCAATCATTCTGATTTTCAATAATCAACTGGTACAGTCCGTACTTGCATCGGTAGTTCATTATGAGATTTGCTCCTGGCTAAGCCCGGCCTTAGGGCTTCATCCATTAATCAAGAATAAGAGAATTATCATGCTACTTAGCTAGCTACCCCTCCTCCCCATGCGCACACACATTGTCGAGAGGAAATCATAGTCGAGATTGCCAGCAAGGGTCATCGTCATCACCTTTTTTCAAAGCAAGATACTTCAACTTCATCGCATCGAACCATCCATGAGGTTATCAAGTATGAGGTTCATGCATCCACGTTAGCCCATGCCAAAACAACATGGCATCTCGCACATGCCAGTTGGCAAGGCAACTCCATTTTGAGTGCAAGCAACAAATGAGGAAATAAGCAAAGATTGCTCCGCGAGACAACCGGCCAAAATCCGTCACCACTCGGACCCTGCCACGACAGCTTCCACTCCAAGAGAACGACACAAAGCCTGGGGACCTACGAGCATGCCGGAAAGCCAAGTGCCAAACCATGGAGTGAGTAGTTGTTGGGGAACGTTGCATGGGAAACAAAAAAAATCCTACGCACACGCAAATCTATCCATGGTGATGAGCATCTACGAGAAGGAGAGTGGATCTGCGTACCCTTGTAGATCGCTGAGCGGAAAGCGTTAAGAAACGCGGTTGGTGTAGTCGAACGTCTTCGCGATCCAAATCGCCGAGCATCCCGCGATCTCATCACGATCTGTCCCGCGATCCGATCACGATCCGTCCCGCGAACTCATCACGATCCGTCTCGCGATCTTGATCACGATCCGTCCCGGAACTCATCACGATCCGTCCCGCGAACTCATCATGATCCATCTCGCGATCTTGATCATGGTCCTTCCGATCTAGCGCCGAACGGACGGCACCTCCGCATTCAGCACACGTACAGCTTGACAACGATCTCCGCCTTCTTGATCCAGCAAGAGGGAGCGGAGAGGTAGAAGAGTTCTCCGGTAGCGTGACGGTGCTGCGGCGATGGTGGTGGAGCTATTCTGGCAGGGCTTCACCTAAGCACTGCAGAAAACCGATCTAGAGGAGAAGTTATGTACTAGAGGAACGGGTGGCACGTGGCTGAAAATCTTGTGTCAAAACCCTAAAATCCTCTAGTATATATAGGAGGAGAGGAGGAGGAGGCTTGGCTGCCAAAGAGGCAGCCCTTGGGTCGGCCAAACCAAGGAGGGAGGAGTCCTCCTCCTCCACTCCTAGTAGGATTAGGACTCCTTCCTTATTTGGCATTTTTTGCCTTTTTCCATCTTTTTCCTTTTGGGCTTTTCTTCCCAACCGCATGGGCCTTGTGTGGGACTTCCACCAGCCCACAAAGGGCTGGTATTTACTCTCCCACAACCCATATAGCCTCTTGGGTCGAAATACCCCTCCCGATGGTCCCCCGGTACACTACCGGAACTCCCAGTACACTACTGATGAGCCCGAAACTTTTTCGGCGACCAAAACAGGACTTCCTATATATCAATCATTACCTCCGGACCATTCCGAAGCTCCTCGTGACGTACGGGATCTCATCCGTGACTCCAAACAACCTTCGGTCACCACCATGCATAACTCTATACTACCGAAACGTCACCAAACCTTAAGTGTGCAGACCCTGCGGGTTCGAGAACTATGTAGACATGACCGAGACACCTCTACGGTCAATAACTAATAGCGGGACCTGGATGCCCATATTGGTTCTTACAAATTCTATGAAGATCTTTATCGGTTGAACCTCTATGTCAAGGATTCAGTTAATCCCATATGATGTTCCCTTTGTTCTTCGGTATGTTACTTTGCCCGAGCTTCGATCGTCGGTATCTTCATACCTAGTTCAACCTCGTTGCCGGCAAGTCTCTTTACTCGTTCCGTAATACAAGATCCCGTGACTAACACTTAGTCACATTGCTTTTAAGGCTTATTGTGATGTTGTATTACCGAGTGGGCCCTGAGATACCTCTCCATCACACGGAGTAACAAATTCCACTCTTGATCCATGCCAACTCAATAGACACCCTCGGAGATACCTGTAGAGCACCTTTATAGTCACCCAGTTACGTTACGACATTTGATACACACAAGGCACTCCTCCGGTATCCGTGAGTTGCATGATCTCATGGTCATAGGAACATATACTTGACATGCAGAAAACAGTAGCAATAAACTGACACGATCATATGCTACGTTTGTAGTTTGGGTCTTGTCCATCACACCATTCTCCTAATGATGTGATCCCGTTTATCAAATGACATCTCATGCCATGGCTAGGAAACCTTAACCATCTTTGATCAACGAGCTAGTCTATTAGAGGCATACTAGGGACATGGTTTTGTCTATGTATCCACACATGCATCTAAGTCTCCGATCAATACAATTATAGCATGGATAATAAACGATTATCATGAATAAGGAAATATGATAATAACTAATTTATTATTGCCTCTAGGGCATATTTCCAACAGTAGTGACTCAAACAAGACTCAAAAGTTGTTTCTATCCAACGTTCAATTGGAACCTCCAGTCAAGATGGATGCGACTTTTTTAAGAGAACTCTTCACCATTTGACGCTTTATTCAATTGGCGAAAGCGTGTATGACCAAAGTGTGGATCAGAAAGTTAGGGAATACATCAAAGTTCATTACAAGATTTCCAAATTTAAAGCTTTTTTAGCTGTGTTATGAGTTGTCTCATCTACCTAACGCCGAGCAAGAAGAAGCTTGAATCTATGGAAAGAGTATACGATCTCCTTCATCTATGAGCTCGATTGTCATGTACCCTTTTAACTTCTAGATAGTATGTCTCCAACAGAACACAATGAAGGTCCCTATTGCAAGCAAATAACAGCGTCTCCAAGCTTCCTTGTACACTTGTTTAGGAGCCTAAGTGTTGGTGTCAAAATTGGCAAACCTCATGTATGGGGTCCGATCTGTGAGATCGGATGGATGGATAACAAGAGACAAGGGAAATGATGTTTTTACCCAAGTCTGGGCCCTCTTTAAGGAGGTAAAACCCTATGTCCTGCACTTGCTTATATTATGGGTGTATCAAAGTAGAGAGTTGCTCTACCTCAAGACCATAAGTTGTGGACTAAATGTTAGGGGTAATGATGATGATGATGAATGAATGAATGAATGTACGTATCTCTATGGACTAAACCCTCTAGCTTATATAGACACTAGGGGTATCTAGGGTTACATATGGTCGGTTGTCATCTAGGGATTATATGACGAATCTAATAGACATTATTGGAGTACATGCCAAGTCCTTGATGAAGTCCGATATGCTCATGCCACATGCTAGAGGCCTTCGGAGTCCTTCTTCATTAACGGGCCGTCAGTCCATCCCACAGACTATGTTGTCTAGGCTCGGACCCCTTAGTCCAGGACATCATCGCTAAGGCCCTTCATTCCTTTTGTTACGATTCGTTCTTGGTTTTGCTGGAGTTGCCACCTCAGTCCTTCCATTTGCCATTGAGGTTGAGTTGCAAGTTTTTGCTCTACTATTTTGAGGACCATGTTGTTCTCTCGCCGAACTCTTTCTCAAGGGTGTTCTTCTACGCTCATCCAGTGCATGCATGCCCTTCATAAACGGAAGATCACCATGTTCCTCTCTAGTCCCTAACGAATGTAGTAAAGATTTGAGTGGCCCAACCGACCACGCGAGAAACAGAGGCGGGTCACGTTTTTCATACTGAATATCATACGAATCCATGCATTTCCTCGTCTTTGATTCAATTAATATCCAGCTTCGAAAGGATTTATCCACATCCATGATGACTCTCACCCTCATGTACCCTGGAGGCTGATCAAATTGCACCGATGTTGCTTGCTTATCAATCTACTTTGCAATCTCCTTACATCGCTTATCATCACAAATATTTAACGTGATATTCATCGCTCTTGCCCATATATGTAGTTTATCAAACCTTAGATCCAAAGATCTCATGTAGTATTATTAGCATAGCATGGGTACCCCTCCCATCCCTCTCATGAGCAAATTCAACCAAAAGAAATTCCCTTACCGATCGAAAGATAAGTCACTTAGGGTTTTCACATGTGGGACAAAGAGCACATGAGATCGTTTGGATGTGAAAGATATTGTGGTGAAGTACTTTCCCTGCCAGCATCCACTTCCCGGTCCCCTCCTCACGATCGTCAAAACTAGCGGCAGGACTTCCTCCTTTGAGATCTTCAATTTCCCCAACGCCTCCGCCAACTTTGCCTTAGCCACCCTTTGGCGATAGGGGACCATGCTTGTTGCTTCGATCAACAAATATTGCCACCCTCCGCTCATCCTCTCCAACTGCCCCGCCCCTTCCGATGATATAAACGTGCACCGCTGCCACCAAGTCCACTTTCAAAAAACTAGTAGTCTCTTTTGCTTCTCTGTTTTTTCGAAGGAAGAAAACAAAAGAGTGTTGAAAATATGCCCTAAAGGCAATAATAAATTGGTTATTATTATATTTCCTTATTCGTGATAATCATTTATTATCCATGCTATAATTGTATTGATTGGAAACTCAAATACATGTGTGAGTACATAGACAACACTATGTCCCTAGTATGCCTCTAGTTAACTAGTTCGTTGATCAAAGATGTTGGGGAACATCGCATGGGAAACAAAAAATTTCCTACGCACACGCAAACCTATCCATGGTGATGAGCATCTACGAGAGGGAGAGTGGATCTACGTACCCTTGTAGATCGCTAAGCGGGAAGCGTTAAGAAACGCGGTTGGTGTAGTCGAACTTCTTCGCGATCCAAATCGCCGAGCGTCCCGCGATCCAATCACGAACCGTCCCGCGAACACATCATGATCCGTCCCGCGAATTCATCACGATCCGTCTCACGATCTTGATCACGATCTGTCCTGCGAACTCATCACGATCCGTTCCGTGATCACATCACGAACTGTCTCACGGTCTCGATCACGGTCCTTCCGATCTAGCGCCGAACGGACGGCACCTCCGCGTTCAGCACACGTGCAGCTTGATGACGATCTCCACCGTCTTGAGCCAGTGAGAGGAGGTGGAGAGGAGAGAGAGTCCACCGGCGGCGTGACGGCGCTCCGGTGATGGTGGTGGAGCAATTCCGGCAGGGCTTCGCCTAAGCGCTGCAGAAAACCGATCTAGAGGAGAAACTATGCACCGGTGTAACGGGTAGCACGTGGCCGGAAATTCTGTCCAAAAACCACCCAATCCACTAGTATATATAGGAGGAGAGGAGAGGAGAGGCAGCCAAGGCCTTTGGGTCGGCCGAAATAGGAGGTGGGAAGCAATCCTACTTCACCTCCAATCCTAGTTGGAGTAGGATTGCCTCCTATTGGCTGATTTTCCACTTTTTGCTTTAGGACTTTCTCTCCTGCGCCATGGGCCTTTGTGTATGTTTTCCCAGCCCACAAAGGGCTGGTTATTATTCTCCCACAGCCCATGGACCTCTTGGGGTCGAAATACCCCTCCCGGAGGCCTCCCGGTACACTACCAGCACTCCCGGTACACTACCGATGAGCCCGAAACTTTTCCGGAAACCAAACTGGGACTTCCTATATATGAATATTTACCTCCGGACCATTCCGGAGCTCCTCGTGACGTCCGGGATCTCATCCGGGACTCCGAACAAACTTCGGTCACCACCATACATAACTCTACACTATCGAAACGTCACCGAACCTTAAGTGTGCAGACCCTGCGGGTTCGAGAACTATGTAGACATGACCGAGACACCTCTACGGTCAATAACCAATGGCGGGACCTGGACGTCCACATTGGTTCCTACATATTCTACGAAGATCTTTATCGGTCGAACCTCTATGTCAAGGATTCAGTTAATCCCGTATGACGTTCCCTTTGTTCTTCGGTATGTTACTTGCCCGAGATTCGATCGTCGGTATCTCCATACCTAGTTCAACCTCGTTACCGGCAAGTCTCTTTACTCGTTCCGTAATACAAGATCCCGCAACTAACAATTATTCACATTGCTTGCAAGGCTTATTGTGATGTTGCATTACCGAGTGGGCCCCGAGATACCTCTCCGTCATACGGAGTAACAAATCCCAGTCTCGATCCATGCCAACTCAATAGACACCATCGGAGATACCTGTAGAGCACCTTTATAGTCACCCAGTTACGTTGCGACGTTTGGTACACACAAGGCACTCCTCCGATATCTGTGAGTTGCATGATCTCATGGTCATAGGAACACATACTTGACATGCGGAAAACAGTAGCAATAAACTGACACGATCATATGATACGTTTGCAGTTTGGGTCTTGTCCATCACATCATTCTCCTAATGATGTGACCCCGTTATCAAATGACATCTCATGTCCATGGCTAGGAAACCTTAACCATCTTTTGATCAACGAGCTAGTCTATTAGAGGCATACTAGGGACATGGTTTTGTCTATGTATCCACACATGCATCTAAGTCTCCGATCAATACAATTATAGCATGGATAATAAAAGATTATCATGAACAAGGAAATATGATAATAACTAATTTATTATTGCCTCTAGGGCATATTTCCAACAGTCTCCCACTTGCACTAGAGTCAATAATCTAGTTCACATCACCATGTGATTCGCATTGTTATGAATCTAACACCCAATGAGTTCTGGGGCTCGATCATGCTTTGCATGTGAGAGAGGTCTTATAGTCAACGGGTCTGCGATATTCAGATCCGTGTGTACTTTGCAAATCTCTATGTCAAACCGTAAACACTGCTACCACACTCCACTTGGTACTATTTCCGAATGGCTGCTCCACTGTACGTATCTAGATTGCTACTACTAGTCATCCGGATAGGTGTTAAAGCTTGCATCGACGTAACTCTTTATGACGAACTCTTTATCACCTCCATAATCAAGAAACATTTCCTTAGTCCTCTGGTTACTAAGGATAATTCCGACTGCTGTCCAGTGATCCACTCCTGGACCACTCTTGTACCCCTTGACAGACTCATGGCAAGGCACACAGGTGCGGTACACAGCATGGCATAATATAGAGCCTATGGCTAAGGCATAGGGGACGACGTTCGTCCTTTCTCTTTCTTCTGCCATTGTCGAGCTTTGAGTCTCACTCAACTTCACACCTTACAAATCAGACGAGAACTATTTCTCTGGCTGATCCATTTTGAACTCTTTCAAAATCTTGTCAAGGTATGCACTCATTGAAAGTCTCATCAAAATCCTTGATCTATCTCTATAGTTTTTGATGCTCAACAATTAGGTAGCTTTATCCAGGTCTTCCTTTGAAAAACACTTTTCAAACAACCGTTTCATGCTTTCCAGAAACTCTACATTATTTCTGATCAACAATATGTCATCCACATATACTTATCAGAAATTCTATAGTGCTCCCACTCACTTTATTGCAAATACAAGTTTCTCGTAAACTTTGTATAAACATCGAAACTTTGATCACCTCATCAAAGCGTATATTCCAACTCCGAGATGCTTGCTTCAGTCCATGGAAGGACCACCGAAGCTTGCACACCTTTTAGCATCCTTAGGCCTGACAAAACCTTCTGGTTGTATCACATACAACCTTTCCTCAAGTAAACCGTTAAGGAAACGATGTTTTGACATCCATCTGCCAGATTTCATAATTGAAAACACAACAACTGCTAACATAATTCCAACAGACTTTAGCACCACTACGAGTGAGGAAGTCTCATCGTAGTCAACTCCTTGAACTTGTCACAAACATCTTCGCAACAAGTCGAGCTTTACAAATAGTGACATTCACCATCAGTGTCTGTCTTCATTTTAAAGATCCATTTGTACTCAACGACCTGCCGTCCAACGAGCAAGTCTACCAAAGTCTACACTTGGTTTTCATACATGGATCCTATCTCGGATTTCATGGCCTCCAACCATTTGTCGGAATCCGGGCCCATCATCGCTTCTCCATAGCTCGTAGGTTCATCGTTGTCCAACAACATGATCTCCAAGACAGAGTTGTCGTACCACTTAGGAGCAGTACACATCCTTGTCGACCTACGAAGTTCGATAGTAACTTGATCCTGAAGCTTCATGATCATCATCATTAACTTCCTCTTCAACTAACGTAGGCTTCACAGAAACATCTTTCTGCGATGCGCTACTCTCTGGTTGAACAAAGGTTTAACAACCTCATCAAGTTCTATCTTCCTCCCACTCAATTCTTTCGAGAGAAACATTTCCTCGAGAAAGGATCCGTTTAAGCAACAAACACTTTGCACTAGGATCTGAGATTGAAGGTTCACCCAACTGATCTTAGGGTATTCTATGAAGATGCATTTGTCTGCCTTGGGTTCGACCTCATTAGGTGAAAACATTTTCCACACAAGTGTCACAGCCCCAAATATTAAGAAATGACAGCTTAGGTTTCTATCAAACCATAATTCACATGGTGTCATCTCAACGGATTTAGATGATGCCCTATTTAAAGTGAATGTAGTTGTATCTAATGCATAACCCCAAAAATGATAGTAGTAAAACGATAAGAGACATCATAGCACGCACCATGTCCAATAGAGCATAACTATGATGTTCGGACACACCATCACTATGGTGTTCCAGGTGGCGTTTAGTTGTGAAACAACTTTCACATTGTCTTAAGTTGTATGCCAAACTCGTAACTCAAATATTCACCTCCACGATCATATCGCGGTCACTTTTATCTTCTTGTCACGATGATCTTTAAACTTCACTCTGAATTTGCTTGAACCTTTCAAACGATTCAGACTTGTGTTTCATTAAGTAAATATACACTATATCTACTCAAATCATCAGTGAAGGTAAGAAAATAACGATATCCACTGCACGCTACAAGACTCACTAGATTGCATACATCAACATGTATCATTTCCAATGAATCACTTGCCCGCTCCATCCAACGAGGTCCTTTAGTCATCTTGCCCAAGAGGCATGGTTCGCACGTCTCAACCGATTCGAAGTCGAATGAGTCCAAATATCCATCAGCATGGAGTTTCTTCATGCGCTTTATACCAATATGACATTTAGCGGCAGTGCCACAAGTATGTGGTACTATCATTATTAACTTTGTATCTTTTGACATCAATGTAATGAACATGTGTATTACTACGATCAAGATTTCAACAAACCATTCTCACTGGGTGCATGACCATTGAAGGTACTATTCTTGTAAACAGAATAACTATTATTCTCTGACTTAAATGAATAACCGTATTGCAACAAACATGATCTAATCATGTTCATGCTCAACGCAAAACACCAAATAACATTTATTTAGGTTCGTCACCAATCCTGAAGGTAGAGAGAGCGTGCGATGTTGATCACATCAACCTTGGAAACATTTCCAACACACATCATCACCTCACCCTTAGCTAGTTCTCCGTTTATTCCATAGCTTTTATTCGAGTTACTAACATTTAGCAACCGAACCGGTATCCAATACCCAGGTGCTACTAGGAGTACTAGCAAGGTACACATCAATAACTCGTATATCAAATATACTTCTGTCGATGTTGCCAGCCTTCTTATCTACCAAGTATCTAGGGTTGTTCCACTTCAGCGACCTCTCACCTCGTAATAGAAGCACTTAGTCTCGGGTTTGAGTTCAACTTTGGGTTGCTTCACTGGAGCAGCAACTGACTTGCTATCCATGAAGTTTCCCTCCTTGCTCTTACCCTTTTCGAAACTAGTGGTTTGATTAACCATCAACACTTGACGCTCCTTCTTGATTTCTACCTTCGCGGTGTCAAACATCGCGAACAGCTCAGGGATCAATACTTCTATCCCTAGTGTATTATAGTTCATCACTAAGTTCTAGTAGCTTTAGTGACAGTGACTTGGAGAACTATATCAATCACTATCTTATCTGGAAGATCAACTCCCACTTGATTCAAGCGATTGTAGTACCCAGACAATCTGAGTACATGCTCAACGATTGAGCTATTCTCCTTCATCTTACAGGCAAAGAATCTTGTTGGAGATCTCATATCTCGCAACACAGGCACGAGCCTGAGATCACAATCTCTGCTCCTAGAACATCTCATATGTTCCGTGACGTTTAAAACATTTTGGAGCCTCAATTCTAAGCCGTAATGCATGACGCACTAAACTATCAAGTAGTCATCGAAACGTGCCTGTCAGATGTTCACAACATCTATAGACGACGCTAGATGGGGTGGCGCACCGAGCGGTGCATTAAGGACATAAGCCTTCTGTGCAGCAATGAGGACAATCCTCAGATCACGGACCCATTCCGCAATCTTGCTACCAACATCTTTCAATTCTATTTCTCTAGGAACATATAAAAATACAAGGGAGCTACAGCGCGAGCTAGTAATCTACAACATAATTTGCAAAGACAATATTGACTATGTTCATGATAATGAGTTCAATTAATCATATTACTTAAGAACTCCCACTCAAATTGACATCCCTCGGGTCATTCGAGTGATACATGATCCAAATTCACCAACTCAAGTCCAATCATCACGTGAGTTAAGGTCGCTTCAATGGTGAACATCATTATGTTGATCATATCCACTATATGACTCATGCTCGACCTTTCGGTCTCTTGTGTTTCGAGGGCATGTCTGTACATGCTAGGCTCGTCAAGTTTAACCCGAGTGTTCTGCGCGTGCAAATCTGGCTTGCACCCGTTGTATGTGAACGTAGAGTCTATCACACCCGATCATCACGTGGTGTCTCAACACGACGAACTTTCGCAACGGTGCACACTCGGGGAGAACACAGTTCATCTTGAAATTCAAGTGAGGGATCACCTTATAATGCTACCGCCGTACTAAGCAAAACAAGGTGCATAAAAGGATTAACATCTCATGCAATTCATAAGTGACATGATATGGCCATGAACTTGTGTTTAAGATCTCCATCTTCGAAACACCGGCATGATCTCCATCGTCACCGGCATGACACCATGATCTCCATCATCTTGATCTCCATCAACGTGTCGCCATCGGGGTTGTCGCGCCCAACATGCTTCTACTACTATTGCTACCGTAGCGATAAAGTAAAGCATTACATAGCGTTTAATGATTGACACGCAGGTCATACAATAATTTAAAGACAACCCTATGGCTCCTGCCAGTTGCCGTACTCATCGACATGCAAGTCGTGATAATCTATACATCACATGATCATCTCATACATCACATATATCACATCATGTAATTGGCCATATCACATCACAACATACCCTGCAAAAACAAGTTAGACGTCCTCTAATTGTTGTTGCATATTTTACGTGGCTGCTACGGGTATCTAGCAAGAACGATTCTCACCTACGCATAAACCACAACGGTGATACATAGATTTCTTTTCAACCTTCTTAAGGACCGCCTTTGTCGGATCCGATCCAACTAAAGTGAGAGAAACTGTCACCCGCAAGCCATCTAAGCAACAAGTTGCGTCGAGGGAACCGGTCTCTCGTAAGCGTACGAGTAATGTTGGTCCGGGCCGCTTCATCTCACAATCCCGCTGAACCAAAATCCGACCAAGGGAGGAAGCAATCTAAGCATCAAGGCCCACAAACCTTTTGTGTTCTACTCGAGATCTCATCGAACCATCAACCTAGCTCATGATGCCACTGTTGGGGAACGTCGCATGGGAAACAAAAATTTTCCTACGCACACGCAAACCTATCCATGGTGATGAGCATCTACGAGAGGGAGAGTGGATCTACGTACCCTTGTAGATTGCTAAGCGGGAAGCGTTAAGAAACGCGGTTGGTGTAGTCGAACTTCTTTGCGATCCAAATCGCCGAGCGTCCCGCGATCCAATCACGAACCGTCCCGCGAACACATCATGATCCGTCCCGCGAACTCATCACAATCCGTCTCACGATCTTGATCACGATATGTCCCGCGAACTCATCACGATCCGTTCCGTGATCACATCACGAACCGTCTCGCGATCTCGATCACGGTCCTTCCGATCTAGCGCCGAACGGACGACACCTCCGCGTTCAGCACACGTGCAGCTTGATGACGATCTCCACAGTCTCGATCCAGCGAGAGGAGGTGGAGAGGAGAGAGAGTTCACCGGCAGCGTGACGGCGCTCCGGTGATGGTGGTGGAGCAATTCCGGCAGGGCTTCGCCTAAGCGCTGCAGAAAACCGATCTAGAGGAGAAACTATGCACCGGTGTAACGGGTAGCACGTGGCCGGAAATTCTGTGCAAAAACCACCCAATCCACTAGTATATATAGGAGGAGAGGAGAGGATAGGCAGCCAAGGCCTTTGGGTCGGCCGAAATAGGAGGTGGGAAGCAATCCTACTTCACCTCCAATCCTAGTTGGAGTAGGATTGCCTCCTATTGGCTGATTTCCCACTTTTTGCTTTAGGACTTTCTCTTCTACGCCATGGGCCTTTGTGGCTGTTTTCCCAGCCCACAAAGGGCTGGTTATTATTCTCCCACAGCCCATGGACCTCTTGGGGTCGAAATACCCCTCCCGGAGGCCTTCCGGTACACTACCGGCACTCCCGGTACACTGCCGGCACTCCCGGTACACTACCGATGAGCCCGAAACTTTTCCGGAAACCAAACTGGGACTTCCTATATATGAATCTTTACCTCCGGACCATTCCGGAGCTCCTCGTGACGTCCGGGATCTCATCCGGGACTCCGAACAAACTTCGGTCACCACCATACATAACTCTACACTATCGAAACGTCACCGAACCTTAAGTGTGCAGACCCTGCGGGTTCGAGAACTATGTAGACATGACCGAGACACCTCTACGGTCAATAACCAATGGCGGGACCTGGACGTCCACATTGGTTCCTACATATTCTACGAAGATCTTTATCGGTCGAACCTCTATGTCAAGGATTCAGTTAATCCCGTATGACGTTCCCTTTGTTCTTCGGTATGTTACTTGCCCGAGATTCGATCGTTGGTATCTCCATACCTAGTTCAACCTCGTTACCGGCAAGTCTCTTTACTCGTTCTGTAATACAAGATCCCGCAACTAACAATTATTCACATTGCTTGCAAGGCTTATTGTGATGTTGCATTACCGAGTGGGCCCCGAGATACCTCTCCGTCATACGGAGTAACAAATCCCAGTCGCAATCCATGCCAACTCAATAGACACCATCGGAGATACCTGTAGAGCACCTTTATAGTCACCCAGTTACGTTGCGACGTTTGATACACACAAGGCACTCCTCCGATATCTGTGAGTTGCATGATCTCATGGTCATGGGAACACATACTTGACATGCGGAAAACAGTAGCAATAAACTGACACGATCATATGATACGTTTGCAGTTTGGGTCTTGTCCATCACATCATTCTCCTAATGATGTGACCCCGTTATCAAATGACATCTCATGTCCATGGCTAGGAAACCTGAACCATCTTTTGATCAACGAGCTAGTCTATTAGAGGCATACTAGGGACATGGTTTTGTCTATGTATCCACACATGCATCTAAGTCTCCGATCAATACAATTATAGCATGGATAATAAACGATTATCATGAACAAGGAAATATGACAATAACTAATTTATTATTGCCTCTAGGGCATATTTCCAACAAAAGATGGTTAAGGTTTCCTAGCCATGGACATGAGATGTCATTTGATAACGGGATCATATCATTAGAAGAATTATGTGATGGACAAGACCCAAACTATAAACTTAGCATATGATCGTGTCAGTTTAATGCTACAATGTTCTGCATGTCAAGTATTTGTTCCTAGGACCATGCGATCGTTCAACTCACTGACACCGGAGGAGTACCTTGTGTGTATCAAACGTCGCAATGTAACTGGGTGACTATAAAGGTGCTCTACAGGTATCTCCGAGGGTGTCTGTTGGCTTGGCATGGATCAAGACTGAGATTTGTTACTTCGTGTGACGAAGAGGTATCTCAGGGCCCACTCGGTAATACAAAATCACAACAAGCCTTGCAAGCAAAGTGACTAATGTGTTAGCCACAATATCTTGTATTACGAAACGAGTAAAGAGACTTACCAGTAACGAGATTGAACTAGGTATAGAGAAACCAACGATCAAATCTCGGGCAAGTAACATACCAAAGAATAAAGGGAACAACATACGAGATTAACTAGATCCTTGACATAGAGGTTCAACCGATAAAGATCTTCGTAGAATATGTAGGAATCAATATGGGCATCCAGGTCCCGCTATTGGTTATTGACCGTAGAGGTGTCTCGGTCATGTCTGCATAGTTCTCGAACCCACAGGGTCTACACACACGTTCGGTGACGATATAAGTATAGTTGAGTTATTATGTTGGTGACCTAAAGTTGTTCGGAGTCCCGGATGAGATCCCAGACATGACAATGAGCTCCGGAATAATCCCGAGGTAAAGATTGATATATGTGATAATAGTGTTTGGTCTCCGGAAGGGTTCCGGAATTCACCAGAAGGGGTTTTGGATATTTCCCGAAATGTTCGGGTACAAGAACACTTTATTTGGACCAAAAGGGGTAAAGCCCACGAGGCTTTAGGAAGGTGAAAAGGGAGTTTTGCGGAGGCCGATGGCCAGATGCCAGGGACCCTATCGTCTGGGGCCAGACACCGAGGACCTTGGCGTCTAGTCCTGGAGTCCGAGAAGGACTTTTGCCTGCGTGCCAAACCGACCTCGAGGAGGATTTTTCTCCAAGTTTCGACCCCAGGGCTCAACATATAAATAAAGGGGTGTGGCTAGCACCCGAAACACGTCAAGAATTCCCCAAGCCGTGTGCCAACAACCCAACCCCTCTAGTTTATCCTCCGTCATAGTTTCCATTGTGCTTGGCGAAGCCCTACAGAGATTGTTCTTCACCACCACCGTCACCACGTCGTCGTGCTGTCGTATCTCGTCTACTACTTCGCCCCTCTTGCTGGATCAAGAAGGCGAGGACGTCATCAAGCTGCACGTGTGTTGAACGCGGATGTGTCGTCCGTTCGGTGCTAGATCGGAAGGCCCGTGATCAGGATCGCGAGACGGTTCGTGATTTGATCGCGGGACGAATCATGATGGGATCACGGTACGAATCATGATTGGATCGCGGGACGCTCGGCGATTTGAATCACGAAGACGTTCGACTACATCAACCGCGTTTCTTAACACTTCCGCTTAACGATCTACAAGGGTATGTAGATCCACTCTCTCCCTCATAGATGCTCATCACCATGGATAGATCTTGCGTGTGCGTAGAAAAAGTTTTGTTTCCCATGCAATGTTCCCCAACAAAGAGTCCTCTAGCTCGTAACTTGGAGTGGAGTCCTCTAGCAACAAAGAGTCCTCTAGCTCCCCAACAAAGTTTATGTGCAAGACGTATAACCTTTTTTTGCATGGTAATATGTGTCTCATTCATATCATAAAGATTAAATTATATGTCACGTAAAGAGCGACATGAAAAAACTGAAAAGATAGCAGAACATTGCTGAGCTTGACATCAACGTTTGTTACCTGCCTTCGGCCGCACCATAACAACCATCAAAGAAAAAAATGATGGATCACCTCCTCACCCGAGCTCGATGCGGTTCCATCACTGATGTGTAGCTTTGTGGACCTCCAAGATGAAGCCATTGCCATTGAATGAATCAGACGGGAGCAACACGCCATCAAACTACAAATCTGCATCCCACCATGACTAAGACGTTGAAGGAGGAAACCATACATGTCATCTATCAATTACGAGCCCAGCAAATGTTCTGTCTTCTAGATGTTGTCGATGAAGACCGCAATTTGCATCGACTCCTGGACTACCTACCAAGCTTCCGCCGACGCTGGAGCAGATGTCGTCGTAGCGACGAAGCCCGAGGATACAAGTCCACCACAAGGATGTTATCGTCGCCACGATATCCCCGCTTGAACAGTATGGTTCCCAAATCAATCACCGACTATAAAGATGATCGCCTCGTCAAAGAAAAATCCGAAGCTTCTTTATTCAGCATCACCGACGCCGAAAACATGACGTCGGACGATCCAAAAACCTAAACTACCAAGGTCCTAAAACCTGAAGCAAAAACGATCCGCACACGGGATCTGACGACAATGGACGAGCAAGAGGTTGGCGAGGCGAAAGAGAGCCGTTGAAAAGTTGGTTCTCTTGGCGGCGACGTATATAGGTAACCTAAGTATATGCTAGGGAGTAAATTGAAGGCCATCACGCGCGCATACGTACGTAGGTATGTAATTCACGAGATGTGAGGCGGGGTACACGTAGACGGTACACAAGATGAAGGCCATCTTCTCAGCCCTCTGGCTCTGGCTCTGGCTCTCGCTGTGAGTGAGAGTGACTGACTCAGTCCTCTTCTTCTGCCACCTCGCACCTCCTTCTCCTTGCTGCCTCCGCCCCCTCCAGCCCTCCAGGTCCAGGTCCAGGTCCGGGTCCGGTGCAACACACAAACGAACCAACAGATCGACGCAGATCCGGTGCCCCTGTCGCCTCGCCTCACCGGATCTCCATTGGACCGGACTTGAAGCAAAGCAGTCATCTTCATCTTCATCTTCATCTTGATTGATTGATTGATGGGGAAGAAGCCCAAGTGGCTGGGCGCCGTCAAGAAGGCATTCAGCCCCGAATCCAAGGACCAGGTCCCTCTCCTACTTTCCTCAATCAATTTCCAACTCACGCTCCTAATTCTAACCCAAATTGTTCGATCTAGCAGAAATTGCAGAGGAGGTTGGCCGCCGCCGCCAGCACCAGCTCCTCTAGCAGACCCTACCCGCCGGATCTGACGCCCTCCGCCTCCTACCTCGAGGCCCGTGCCACCTCGGCTCACCCGCTCCCCCGCTACCCCGACGACTTCCCGGAGGCCTCACTTCCACCTCCTGCTCTTCCTCCTCCTCTTCCTGTCACTCAAACTGAAACCCAAACTCAAGAGGAGCATGAAATTGAGCATGTCGCCGCCGCACCACCCACGGATGCACCGCTCCCTGCGCCTGCCCCTGCCCCTGCCCCTGCCCCTGCCGCCGCACCAGCACCACCACAGGCTCCTTCTTCCTCTCCCGGCCTGTCCAGGGAGCTCGCCGCCACCAAGATCCAGACCGCCTTCCGAGGTCACCTGGTAATACCCAACGCCATGCTCCCTCCCTAATCCTCACTTCAATTCAAGCTTTACCTTATCGGCAAACAAAACCACTCCAGGCCAGGCTAGGCATCATATGGAGCAATGGATTCTGTTTTCCTTCATAATATGGCATTCCTATTATATGGAGACCATCATGTACCGAATGGACAGTCACAGTCAATTGCCAAAAAAATTACTGGTTCAACAATCTCTGTGAAGCTTAAATCATTATCCAAGTTTAAATTTTTTTTAACTAATCCTGAACTTTCAAGTTTGTTTCAAAATCCCCTTCATGCCCACTTTCGAGCTTGCAAGTTTTTATAACCCACAGAAGATAGATCCATATACTCTTCATTTTGACGTAAGTATTTGCTTACTCTGACGGTCCGAGGGTCCGTCATGTATGCTAGAATTAGGGAACACTTCATACATAGCTGCAAAGACATTTTTTCAACAACCTTTTATTAGTCCTAGTGATTTGCTCTGTCATTTTACGCCTTTGTTGTGTGAGGCAGATTGTCTCCCATTGCCTAAGCTGCATTCCGAATGGAGCCTTAATTAACTGATTTTTTTAGGAGATTAACTGAATATATTTTTTGATGCGCACTAGCATTTCTTTATGCATAGTAGTTTAAATGAGCCAGGCTAAGAATGACTGATATCTATTTCCCCCATGCATGAATATACATCTATCTATCCAGGCAAGAAGGGCGCTGCGGGCATTGAAAGGCCTGGTCAGACTCAAGTCGCTGGTCCAAGGCCACTCCGTTAAGCGCCAGGCCACCAGCACGCTTCGCTGTATGCAGACTCTGTCCCGAGTCCAGTCCAAGATACGGACGAGGAGGATCAAGATGTCTGAGGAGAACCAGGCCCTTCAGCGCCAGCTCTTGTTGAACCAGGAACTAGAGACTCTCAGGGTATGCAAACATCATTAATTAATGAGACTCTTTTTCTCGACCTCTATATATACTGGTACTGAATTCCTAGGTGTAGTTCCAGTGGCATAGGTAAAATGAATCTGAAATTATTAGTGTTGTTGATCGGGAGTATGCGGAACAGAGCTGTACCGTTGATTGGACATCAACTTAGTGCACCCTGGTAAATGCTGTCAGTTCTAATGCTGATTACTACTGGGAGCTAGAATACAGAGGGATCATTTGTTATGTTGCTGGAGCCGTTTTAACAGAAAAAATAATAATCTTTAGCCTCAGTTTTAAGTCCCAACTCGGTGGTTTTAGTCAGGTATCGCCTCTCTGAAGTATTCCTGAACAATTACTGTCATAATGCAGAGTTGTCTACTTTTAATTTGATTCTCTATGCCCCTTGGCTGCTCTTTTTTACAAGATAACCTTTGTTTTAGTAGTCTTAGGAAAAAAACAGTTAGCATTTGCAGAGAATTAAAAGAACCATGTACTCTGCAGTTCAAGGTAAAATCCCTGTAAAATTCAGAACATCTGTAGCTAGTTAAGGGGTTAGAGATTTTAGCACACATTTAACTTGCTCTTTGTTTTATTCAGTTATGGCCATTTGTTAAAATTCACTTTTGTAAGCCGTCCACACTGAAACACAAGCATAACAAACGCTTTACTGCCGTCTATATTGTAATAACAGATGGGGGATCAGTGGAATACCAGCCTGCAGTCCAGGGAGCAAATCGAGGCCAGCATGGTGAGCAAGCAAGAGGCTGCAGCTAGAAGAGAGCGGGCTCTCGCGTACGCATTCTCCCACCAGGTCGGTCTGGTTGCATCACATTCACAGCAGTCCATGCTGGGTTTACATTCACAGTCTTAGATAGCATGCTGACGACATTTTGGACCTGCATTCCTGTTTTTTTTACAACAGTGGAAGAGCACCTCGAGGTCTACGAACCCGATGTTTGTGGACCCGAGCAACCCGCATTGGGGCTGGAGCTGGCTGGAGCGGTGGATGGCCTCGAGGCCGTTTGATGGTAGAAATGGCGTGTCCGAGAAGGAGGGCAGCAGCGTCGACCGCATGTCGGTGAACAGCACAAGCCTGAGCATGAACCTTGGCGAAGGGAAGATGATCACAAAGGCCGGCAACCCTGCGGACTCTTTGAACCCTGTTGATGATAAGCCCCCGCCACTTCCGACTCCGAAGCCGTCCGTTCCTGCCCCCAGGCAGTCCCCGTTGACGCCCTCACCGGTGCTGGCAAGGAAGAAGAGCACGATGCCGAAGAGTGGAGACGGTGATGGCGACGACGATGCGAGGAGCGTGGTCAGCATTGTCCGGTCCGAGCGACCCCGGAGGCACAGCATCGGTGCATCCAGCGTGCGTGATGACACGAGCCTGTCGGGCTCTTCCCCATCGGTGCCAAGCTACATGGCGGCCACCAAGTCGGCGTCAGCCAGGGTCAAGTCTCGTGTCCAGAGCCCGACGTTGACAGAGGGCGCCGCTCATGCTGAGACGTTGGAGAAAGGATGGTCTTCTGTGGGTTCAGCAAAGAAGCGTCTGTCCTTTCCGGCTGGGACGCCACCGCCAGTGCCGTCCGTGGCGGCGAGGCGGCACTCCGGCCCTCCCAAGGTGCGGCAGGCGGCCGTAGAAGGTGGCACCGAGGAACGAGACTCGTCGGTCGTGTGACGGGATAGATGGGAGGAGATTAAGGTCTGAAGGAGAGCAGAGCAGAGCGGAATTGGTTGCATTTGTGTTGAGCTAAAGGAAAGTAGAATGTGTGTTGTGTGGATCCATTTGTATTTGTATTTGTATTTGTATGATGGCAGTTTGATGATTTGATTATTCATTGAATAATAATAAGTAGCTGTAATGAAGATAAAAGGAGGGGATACGAACATTAGTTGAGTCGATGGATGTGTTGTACTAGTATTTGATTTGATTTGCAGCCTTGCATGGAGAGTTTTTTGAGATCATCATCGTGTGTGTGTGTGTGTATGTGTTTACAGATCATCATCAGTTTCAGATCATGATGATGATGCCACTTTCACTTTGCATAATAAGGAATAATACTAGTAAGCATGCACGTGCAACACACGTATTGTAATAAATTGTAATAAAAACATGAACTTTGTATTATGTTTTTACCAGAAGATTTAAATGTGTGCCATTCTTAATGATTTCAATGTGATAATTTGTTTTAGATTAAGACATAGGTCTTGTTTGACCGGTGAAAGTTGAAACGTTCTCCCCAATTTGAAAAACAAAATGAGAAAATTCATGCATGTAAAACACGATGAATACACATCTCCACATAAAATTAACGATCGCATAAATGTATTGTATTTTTTACTTATTACAAAAATACTTAAAAAATAACAACTAATCAACATTATCTAGTAGTCATTATTGGATGTTGATCCTCTCTGGAAGGTCCATCTTTTGATGCGATCTATAATGCTTCGTTCTAAGACTGGGATATGGTTTAGAACTTCATTCTCTTCATACTTCAAAATATGAACCAAAAATCGCTTCCTCGGTTCAAAATCATCCTACATATGTATTACATAACATTGTTATTAGGAAAAACATGGGTAACGTGTATAAGAATGAGCATGGTGTCATTACTTACCTTGGGTACCGGAAAATGTAACGTTCCATCATGCCATGAGTGCATTAAATTGAAAACCACATAACCAGAGAGGGGCCTGCATGCATGACATGTTACATGTGAGTTAAATGAATCAATTAAGATTGTGATGTATTGACAAGATTATTACCCTATTCGCAAAAAAGAGAGACAATATTATTATCCGTATGAGTTTGTGGGAACAACATGAACTTCGCATCCCCATGTCAAGATGTTGTCCTTGAAGGCAGGGTTTGCAACTTGGAGAGCAATGTTTAGATTGTTGACCATACTTTCAAGTATATGCTTTCCGAAAGTGGGTATTGAAAGCGGGTCCAAAACAGAGACAACTTTTTTATGTTGGTCCAAGACGAACAATAAAAATAGGCGAAGAATATCACAAGACAGTAAAATCTGCAATGATGCATACATTTAGAAACACAACAACCATTATCATTCAATAAGACCAAATAAACAATGTCTGTGAATTCAAGCCTTACCATATCACATTCTGAGATATGAGACTCATTGTCATCGGGCCAGCTATCAAACACTTGTGCCAACATAGCAATGTCCATGCCGTCATGATGACTTAGAACTCGTGCATAGTGGGACATGGACTACAATAATATAAGAAAACATTAGTAGAACGAAGCAAAATATAATATGTGATTGTAATAACTTACACAGAATCGTAGATCCATATAATGTACTGGAACGTCTCTAGCAAGTTGGACGTCGTGACACGCTAGTATCCGCACAGCCATGTTAAAACAATCAGCATCCATGTACTCATTATTCTTTAATGTGTTCTTTAATTGTCTCAAATTTAGACTAATAGGATAAGGTTGAGAGCTTTTCACCCATTCACTCCTGTGAAATGGGAATTTTGTCAATTATAATTATACAAGAGTATTAATTTATTAGAAACAAAAATGAACTGGAAATATATGTCTTACTCTAGCAAAGGGACATCATCAATCATGCTGATGAACAAGCAAAGTTCGTCTATTAAGTCATCATTTGTTGGAGTGACAGACGGCAAAAGGATATGTGATTGTGAGATGAGCTCAACTTGTGATGATGAGTTGGATGCTTTTGATTTGGTAGGTCTTTCCACAATCATACAATCGGTGGGATCCGTGTTGATTTTATCATCATCCAAGTTCCGGTTCCTTATGTCATCATCATTCAATTCCGAGTCAACTAAAATGACCGCTAATTTTGTCCTAAAATCTGTCATATGAACCTAAAGTGAAGTAATAATAATAAGACTTAGTTTTCAAATAATTATAGACCGTAAAATAAATAGTATCATGGTACGAAGCAAGATATACCTGTTCGGGAGTGTCGGACAAACTATCTCCCGTGAAGTACTCCATGTAATTTAACATCCAGAGACCACAAGATGACCTAGATGATTACGAAAATTTGATATGATTAATAACAAAAAATTCAACAAAAAATTATTAGTATAATAATATGATGAGGACTAAACCACACAGTCATACCAGACAACCTTGTTAAAAAAAAGAATTGAACAACGTCTGTCGCTAACATAAATCAAATGAACAAAATGGCTATCAATAAAAAAATTGATTTTTTCAATACATATTTTTTTATAATAAATCAAATGAACAAAAGGGCTCTCAATAAAAAAATGAATTTGTCAACGCATAAATGTTTTGAAGGGAAACGATATAATTGTTACTTACCAAATGGGCTATCGATCATCCGTAATCTATTTGGTCCATGATATGTTTAGTGTGGGTGGTGTAATTAGGACACACAAAAGAAACCGGCCGGAGGAACACTTACTAAGGAGCAGCGGTGTTTCCTAAAAAAAGGAGCATGCTTAGCTTTCCAGTGTGTGTGCGGAGGCCGTGAGAAGTGAAAGACCCGCCCGCTCTTATCCACATCACTTTGCTTCCTCTGCAGCACGCCGCCGGCCGCGTCCTTTGCAGCACGCCGTCGGCCACCTCCTCTGTCACGCTGCCGGCCGGCACCTCTCCCGCCAAGACGTTGCTCGGCGCCTCCCCCCATGGCCCACCCTCACCACGGCCTCGCCCCGCTCCTCCTATTGTCACCATGGCCTCGCCCTGCCGGCTCTTATCCACACCACGGCCTCGCCCCACCGCCTCCTCTCCTCACCGCCGTCTTGCCTCGCCACCAACCACGCAGATCTTTCGTAGATCGACTCTGCCGCCGCCGTCCTACTGCCACACAGCAGATCGAGATGCAAGTTGCTGGCATCTCGAATTGGACCGAGATTGCAGTGCATCTACGCCGTAATCATCGCCCCCCATGCTTGGCTCACACAGTCGCTCCGGGGAGGAGTTCACAGCTTGCCTAATTGCTCGGTTGCTGCAGGTATGCGTTTCGATTATGTTAATGCGTCAACTATTATCATCAGGGATCTAGTTAGGTAACATATATGAGGCAACCAGGCTGTGGTAGAGCTGATTGATTTGGGGATTTGAATTTTGGGTGGCTTAATTTGTCACTATCAGCTAGCTCTAATTGATGTAACAACTTATTCTTTTTTAGAACTTTGTCATTAGGAACAAATATTTCTGATATGTTGATCAAATGTGCTTGAGAAATGCCATGAAGTGAAAAAATAAACATAATAGCATACCAAATGTACCCTATGAAGCAAAAAATGGTTTGAGTTATATTAGGAGGCGTACCATCTGTCTAAGGTCTGTTCTTAATATGTTCTTCTCTGTTCCATGTTGTAACATTTAGATCAGTCCACTTCTCGGATTTTAATTCCATTTGCTGGGATGCATATTTGAATAAATCCTCCAGTCCTTCTAGCTGTTGCACGAACAAATGAAAAAAAACATAAGCATCACAAGCGAGAAATAATAATAAGAAAAAACTTCTTATGAAAAGATGAGGCGGTAGGACTAAGTACTAACCGTATCATCGAGGTCCTTGCGGTTCATTGATGTGCCTAGCGAGTCGAGCACTTGAACACATAGTTTGCTGGCATTTATAACACATAAGTATCAGTGAACGTCGTCCATGTTTATTGGAATGAAAATCTGAAGAAAATGATTATTTTAGTTGTACTTCTATGTGGACGAATTGGTCATTCTTGCTCTAATTCATAGAAATATGTAGTACAATAAGACTAACCATATCATTTTCCAAATACTTTCGAGCTCTCTTTAATACCCATGCTGGTGTAGCATCCGTGTCATCCGAAGGTAGATAGTTACCGAGCTTTATCATCTTAGAGATGCATGGATTCTCTAAGAACACACTTCCACCCGACCTTACTTGTAGATGCTCAGTAGCAGTCATGCAATTTATGTACGCGCCTATGACCTACAATTGAAAGTATACATAATATATTAGATGACACATACTCATAATCAAATAGCATCTTATTGTCATAATGCAATATTAATATACTTACTTCGTCGCCAACCCATTGTCCGGGAGTTAGAAGAGATAGTAAATGCCTTTTTTTCAAAAATGCATCGTGAATGCTCACTAAATGTCTTTCTTCGCTTGGTTCAGATCTGATAGTTTCTATGATAGACAAATCTGATGGGTTATGCAGCAGAAAACAAAAAATTTCCGACCTACGCACCAGCCCAGGGCCACTATGAAGACTGCATACAAGGTTTGATCTTTTCGTTACCGACTCGTAGCGCAGCGGAAGTAGAGTCGATGACGATCGGCGGTGCAGATCCCCGCAGCTAGGATTTAAAACCTCCCAACCGCGAGGATGTATATCCTCATCTGCCCCTCGAACAACCCTCCGGGAGGCGGTCAGACAGTCCCCCGGATGGTGTCATGGACAGCCCTTCGGGAGGACCTCCAAAACTTGGACTGTCACTCGGACAGCCCTTCGGGAGGACCTTCGAAACTCGGACGGTCACACGGACAGCCCTTCGGGAGGCACTCTTGAACTAAGACCGAAACTACAATCTCTCTACAGAGTTGCAATAGTGTTTTCAATAAAGTAATCCAAAAAGCACTTTCACTATTCATGACGACATTTTTCAGCGTCCGTTCAAACTGGAAATATTTATGTGGGCTTAGAACATTTCTAGCACCCACTAAAATAATTTTCAATGCGATCCGGAACAATTCCGGATTAGTGATTTTCATCTGTGAAAAGCAACTGATGTGGTTCCGGCAGCTCCAGAACATTTCCGGTTTTTCTTCCGGAAAATTCTAGAAAGTTTCCAGAACGATTCTAGTACCCTCCAAGAATTATCAGGCATGTGCCGAAACCAATTTGACTTTATGGTATGCCCTGAAACAACTTTTCAGTTTCACCGGAACTATTCCAGTGTTCTCTCTGCGGAACTTTTCCGTTGTCCGAAACTTTTCCGGTGATTTTCTCTCAGACTTCCTGTCTATTATTCAGCAGATAGATGAACCTTAAGTGTGTGACCCTATAGGTTCGGTGAAGCATAGACATGACCCGGAACCCCTTCCGATCAATGATCAACATCGGAGCCGTGGACACCCATATTGACCCCTATACCCACACGAATGAATATTCGAGTGAACCTCCAGTTGTCGTGTGCTATTCCTGTTGCTTTCATGGTTATCATTACTCTTTATAGCATACAGGTTATCACAATAATCATCATAGATAGGAGGCATGTCATAATCATAATAGTTTTGCTCATCAAAACTTGGGGGACTAAAAATATCATCTTCATCAAACATAGCATCCCCAAGCTTGTGGCATTGCATATCATTAGCATCATGAATATTCAGAGAATTCATACTAACAATATCACTATCATGCTCATCACTCAAAGATTTAGTGCCAAACATTTTAATAACTTCTTCTTCAAACACTTGAGCACAATTTCCTTTCCATCATTTTCAAGAAAGATATTATAAAGATGACCAATAATATGATGCAACCTCAATTCCATTTTTTGTAGTTTTCTTTAATAAACCAAACTAGTGGTAAAACAAGAGACTAAATGATTCGATTGCAAGATCTAAATATACACCTTCATGCACTCACCTCCCCGACAACGACGCCAAAAAAGAGCTTGATGTCTACTACGCAACTTTATTCTTGTAGACACGTGTTGGGCCTCCAAGCGCAGAGTTTTGTAGGATAGTAGCAATTTTCCCTCAAGTGGATGACCTAAGGTTTATCAATCCGTGAGAGGTGTAGGATGAAGATGGTCTCTCTCAAACGACCCTGCAACCAAATACAAGAAATCTCTTGTGTCCCCAACACACCCAATACAATGGCAAATTGTATAGGTGCACTAGTTCGGAGAAGAGATGGTGATAAAAGTATAATATGGATGGTAGAAACATATTTTTATAATCTGAATAAATAAAACAGCAAGGTAGCAAATAGTAAACGGGCACAAAAACGGTATTGCAATGCTTGAAAACAAGGCCTAGGGTCCGTACTTTCGTTAGTGCAATCTCTCAACAATGCTAACATAGTTGGATCATATGATTAACCCTCAAAGTGCAATAAAGAATCACTCCCGTGTTCCTATTAGCGGAGAACAAAAGATAGAAATTGTTTGTAGGGTACGAAACCACCTCAAAGCTATTCTCTCCATTCGATCTATCCTAGAGTTCGACTAGAATAACGCAAGCTATTCTTTCCGATCGATCTACTCAAGAGTTCATACTAGAATAACACCAAAGCAAATTCATATTCATAATACTCAATCCACACAAAGAACTACAAGGGATCCCCAAAGGTTCTATCGAAGAAAAGATAATAAAAATATGCACCAACCCCTGTGCATAGATTACCCCAATATCACCGTGGGAATCCGCAAGTTGAGTGCCATAACGTATATCAAGTGAACCAATAAGATACCCCAATGTCACCTCAAGTATTCATACCGCAAGACATACATCATGTGTTCCCAAATCTGAACATTCAATCTGACATAACAAAACTTCAAAGGGTAAAGATTCAATTCATCACAATAATAGTATAGAGGGGAGAAACATCATATGATCCATCTATATTAACAAAGCCCATGATATAGATCACGAGAGAGAGAGATTAAACACATAGTTACCGGTACAAACCCTCAACCCCGAGCGTGGACTACTCCTCCTCATCGTGGTGGCCGCCGGGATGATGAAGATGGCCACCGTAGATGATTCCCCCCTTTGGCAAGGTGCCACAACGGGATCTAGATTGGTTTTCGGTGGCTATAGAGCCTTGTGGCGGCGGAACTTCTGATCTAGGTCTACCCCGAAGGGTTTCGGAATATTTGGGAATTTATAGTGCAAAGAGGGGATGCGGGAGGCCACCGAGGTGGGCACAAACCACCTGGGCACGCTAGGGGGCCTGGTGCGCCCTGGTGGGTTGTGCCCCCCTCGGGGCACCCCAGGTGCAGCTCTGGCCCATTGGGTTCCTTCTGATCCAAAAAAAACTCCAAAAAGTTTCGTGGTGTTTGGACTCCATTTGATATTGATTTCCTGCGATGTAAAAAACAAGCAAAAAAATAGCAACTGGCACTGGGCACTGGGTCAATAGGTTAGTCCCAAAAAATGGTATAAAGTTGCTATAAAATGATTGTAAAACATCCAAGAATGATAAAATAACAGCATGAATACTTCATAAATTATAGATACGTTGGAGATGTATCATCCAGCAAGAGGGAGCGGAGCGGTAGATGAGTTCTCTGGTAGCGCTACGAGTTGCGGCGATGGTGGTGGAGCAATTCCAGCAGGGCTTCGCCTAAGCACCGCTGAAAACCGACCTAGAGGAGAAAACGATCTAGAGGAAGAAGAGGGCAACACGTGGCAATTAGGGTTAGGGTTGCCCTAAAAATCCTCTAGTATATATAGGAGGGAGGGGAGAGGAGGCAGCCTTGCCCCTCCAACAAGAAGGGCTTCGGCTGAAGCAAGAGGGGAGGAGTCCACCTCCCACTCCTAGTAGGACTCCTTTCCCTACTTGGCCCCTACTCTTCCTCCTTTCCCTATGCGCATAGGGACTTTTGGGCTTGCTGCCCAGCCCACCAGGGGCTGGTGCGCCAGCTCTAAGGCCCATGTGGCCCCTTGGGGTATGTGGGCCCCACTTGGTGGCCCTCGGAACCCATTCGTCACTCCCGGTACATTGCTGGAAATGCCCGAAACTTTTCCGGAGTTCAAACACCACTTTCCTATATATCAATCTTTACCTCCGGATCATTTTGGAGCTCCTCGTGACATCCGGGACTCCGAACAACCTTCGGTCACTACCATACATAACTCTATACTATCGAAACGTCATCGAACCTTAAGTGTGCAAACCCTGCGGGTTCGAGAACTATGTAGACATGACCGAGACACCTATAAGGTCAATAACCAATAGCGGGACCTAGATGCCCATATTGATTCCTACATATTATACGAAGATCTTTATCGATCGAACCTCTATGTCAAGGATTCAGTTAATCTCGTATGATGTTCCCTTTGTTCCTCGGTATGTTACTTGCTCGAGATTCGATCGTCGGTATCTCCATACCTAGTTCAACCTCGTTACCAACAAGTCTCTTTACTCGTTCCGTAATACAAGATCCCGTGTCTAACACTTAGTCACATTGCTTGCAAGGCTTATTGTGATCTTGTATTACCGAGTGGGCCCTGAGATACCTCTCCGTCACATGGAGTAACAAATCCCAGTGTTGATCCATGCCAACCTAGCAGACACCCTCGGAGATACCTGTAGAGCACCTTTATAGTCACCCAATTATATTGCAACGTTTGATACACACAAGGCACTCCTACGGTGTCAGTGGGTTGCATGATCTCATGGTCATAGGAACATATACTTGACATGCCGAAAACTGTAGCAATAAGCTGACACGATCATATGCTACGTTTATAGTTTGGGTCTTGTCCATCCCATCATTCTCCTAATGATGTGATCCTGTTATAAATGACATCTCATATCAATGGCTAGGAAACCTTGACCATCTTTGATCAACGAGCTAGTCTACTAGAGGCACACTAGGGACAAAGTGTTGTCTATATATCCACACACGCAATGTGTTTCCAATCAATACAATTATAGCATGGATAATAAAAAATTATCATGAACAAGGAAATATAATAATAAACACTTTATTTATTGCCTCTAGGGCATATTTCCAACAGTCTCCCACATGCACTAGAGTCAATAATCTAGTTCACATCACTATGTGATTTACATTGTAATGAATCAAACACCCATGCAGTTCTGGTGTTGATCATGTTTAGCCCTTGGAAGACGTTTAGTCAATGGGTCTACAACATTCAGATCCGTGTGCACTTTGAAAATATTTATGTCCTCTCCTTGATGTAATCGCGGATGGAATTGAAGTGTCGATTTATGTGTCTGGTCCTCTTGCGAAACCTTGGTTCCTTGGCCAGACCAATGGCACCAGTGTTATCACAGGACAGAGTGTGACACCCTAGAATTATGCTATAGTGGTCATTGTAATTAAGCTACAGTAATGGCCATGTTTAAGCTAACCCCTTTTCTAAGCAGTGCATGACCACAATGGAGTCATATCTCCAGACTAATTCCACCTCACAATGCCTTGAATTTTATTGTGATAAAATAAAGCTGCAAACAGCAAAAGAAAATTGTTGCACATTTTTTATAAATCACAAAACAAATGTTGTTAAGGAACACAACATCACCTTGATATTGGAGTGGGCCCCCACCATCAATAATAGAGCTTTAAAGCATTTAAATTGGCCCTTAAATTGCATGGAAAATACAAACAGTTTCAAATGAACCCAATTATTTTTGAGGCAGTGCTGGTAATTGCCACTTAATTATTGGACTAGGTCTCACATTTTTCAGAGGTGAATGTATCCTGTAAATAAAAGGAACAAAAACAAATAAAACAAATAGAAAGAAAAAAAGAAATGGAAAAAGAAAAAGAGCTATTGAGCACTTAGGCCCAGCGGCTACAGGTTGCCCGACCCAACTAGGTCGGCCTTTCTCCCACCTTTCGACAGAGGCACGGGAGGCCATGGCGCCAGAGTCGTCCGCGCGCGGATGCCCTCGTTGGCGTGCATCTAGTGGCTCCCCTCGGGGATAAGATCAACCCCGCGAACCCCTCTCTCCCTCCCGCAAACCCTAGGACCCATTAGCCCCCTCTCTGTCCCTCTCCTCGCTCGCGTTCGAGCTCGGCCGATCGGATCAATGGTTGCGCTGTGGTAGAAGACGCGGCCACCGCTCTCCTCTTCCCTCTCCGACCATCCTGGAGCTCCGCCTCATCCTCCTCGACCTCGTGGAGCATTGGATCGAGGCCAGTGAGTTCGCACGCCGTCGCCTGTCTCCTTCTTCCTCCTCGGACCCACAAAATGTCGTCGGTCGATTCGTCGCCTCCGCTGCTTCGAGCTCTGCGTTGGGCCTGCCCCTCAATGCCAGTGAGCAACTCCTCGTGCTCTCTTGCTCCTTGAGGCTGCGTAGGTCACCGTAGGCGTAGTTCCACGTGAGCCCGATTCCGCCGCCACGGATGCTCAATGCCAGTGACCAGTCGGTGGTCGTTTGTAGCCGCAGCCAAGTCCATTCGCTTGCGGTGCGTGCGTAGATCCCATCCCGTGCAAAATATGCTCAATCTAGTCGTTGGTTTGCTCGCGCCCGTGATGGCCGAATGCCGCCGCCGCCATTGTTGAAGCTGTGCTCGACTTCGGCCTCCTCCACCCCTACTACTCCCACCAATCGACGCAGCTCGTCTCCAGTAGAGTGTAGGACCAAACGGCGATCGATTTCACCCCCAGAGCTGCATTTCCGAGCCCGGCCGTGCTCTCTCGTGTTTACCGGCGCATCTCCGGTGACCCAGCGTCGCCGCTGCCTACGTGGCCAGGTTGGGGCCACTGCCAGGGTCACTGGGAGCTGGGCCCCGCAGTCATCGTTGACCCGTTGACCAGGTCAACCGTGATGACTGGGCACTGCCAGTCTATGACAGGTGGGGCACCAACCCCCTGTGTGCATGATAGGTGGGCCACCCCTATCAGCTGCTTAATTAGTAATTAGGTTAATAAACAATTGATTAGTTAAATTAATGTCTCACTAACAGGTAGGCCTCACTGGTTAATTAATCTGTTTAGTTTTAATTAAAATGAATTAACCCTGAGTCTATGACATGTGGCCCCCACATGTCAGGTTTGACTCTAGTCAGCCAGAATTGACTGTTGATGCAATGATGATGTCATGCTGACATCATCATTCATTGTTTTGGATACTGTTGGGTTAAATAAATAGAATTAATTCCAGAAATGGTTTAAAGATTTGAAAAAACATAGAAAATAATCTGTACCTCAGATGAAAAAACTTTATACATGAAAGTTTATCACAAAAATCCCACGAATCTGATTATGTCATTCATTCATCTGTCACATGCTCCTAGCATGATGAACATGGAACTTTCCCCTCCGATTCGACTGTCCGATAAATCCACAGACCTGGGAAATATCGCCAGGTATTCTCCTGCTCCGTCTGATGTGTATAGTACTGTGTTAGTGCATACCCAACTCTGCATATTGCCATGTCATGCATCATGGTGCACCTGTTTGCTTTATATTTATTATTTCTTCCCCCCTCTTCTCTCCGGTAGACCCCGAGACTGACGCTGTTGCCGAGTACGACTATGCCCCTGACGACCATCCTTTTGCAGCAGAGCAGCAAGGCAAGCAAAACCCCCTTGAGCATTCTGATATCACCCACCTCTCTCTCTTGTATTCTTGCATTAGAATTTTTCTACTGTTTTAGTTAGCTCCTATTCTGATGCATAGCCTGTTTTTGATGAACTGCTACTATTCCTGCAATCATACCAACTGCTTAGTATAGGTTGGTTAGTGAATCCCAGTGACCCCTTAGTCCCAGTTGCCCCTGCATCCTCATCGATGACCCGACAATTCGACGACTCAAAGGCTCGAAGACTCGGTCAACCGACCAACAAGCCAGGCCCCTCACATCACCACAATCCCCTTAATTGTATGACTCTGTAGTGCTACTATCGAGTACCGAGGGTGACACCTCATGAAGTACTCATGATGCTAGCCCTATAGTGCAACTAGTCGGTCTTGGTTATCGAGGGTGATTCCTCCTTCACCATTCTTGATGATGTCTTTGTCGTGCAACCCCTCAAGTGTGGGACCCTCGAGGGTGATTCCTCTAAAGTCCACCTTGACGGTTACATCGATCGGGGACCGTTGAGGGTGATTCCTCAGTCCCCGCCTTGATGTTGTATACACACAGTTACTATGACCTGGTTACAGAAACATGTTGGTGACGGGTCGGCCCCAAGGGTACCCGTGTGAGAAAGATTTGGTGGGATGCGCCACAAGGAATCCGAAGACTTGGTGGGGTGCGCCGGTAAGGCACCCGAGAGTTATTGGCGGGGCGACAGACTGCATTATGGTTTGCGCTTGCCCCGCATTAATAAATTGCTAATGGGTTGGGTATTTGATCTGAGTTGGTCGTTGACCTTTTACGCACTAAACCTTCACATGGGAGAAGTTATGGGTGCTCAGCGTCGTTGTATCAGCCGAAGATCTTCGGACGTCAGCAATGGAGCGGCACGCGCCGGATTGGGCTAGAAGGTACAGCTCTCGGTCTGAGTGTACTAGGTCTGCTTGCGGCCGCGTTCGCATCGTGCAGGAGTGCAAGGGCAAGTGGGCCCACAAATTTGCGCTTAGTAGTTAGACTGGCGGGTTGGCCTCTTTGTTGAGCCTAGGTGGGGCGACGACATTTTGGATCCCGAGGCCGGGCATTACCCCGAAAAGTGTGTCCAGCCGGAGGTGATCAAGCGTGCTGGAAATGCGGTGCACCCCTGCAGGGAAGAATTTATCTATTCGAATAGCCGTGTTCATAGTAACAGGACGATTTGGAGTTGTACCTTGACCTTATACAACTATAATTGTGATTTACTTTAAATGAAATGTGGCTCTGGGATTGCTTCCTCACAGGGAGTCAAGGAAGAATCTCTGGGCGTGGTTACTTAATAAAATTGCTACAATAATATGACTATATGTGAGTTATCTGTCTTCTCTATTCTAATACTGCAAGGTGCTGAAGATGCTAGTCTTCGATAGGACTAGGCCTTCCCCTTATTCTTGCTTTCTGAAGTCAGTCCAGATATAACCCCACCCCTTGATAATGATGCATACTTAGCATAGTTCTGATATCAGTCTTGCGAGTACTTTGGATGAGTACTCACCACTGCTTCGCTTTCTCTTTCCCCCTCGATACATTTCTATGTTCAGACGATGGAGCCTAGGAGATGGAGTACGCTGGAGAAGACTACTACACCACCACAGGAGCCTACTACTACGTGGAGGCGGACCCCGACCAGTAGTAGGATAGGAGGTTCCCAGGCAGGAGGCCTCGCCTCTTTCGATCCGTTGCTATGTTTGTGCTAGCCTTCTTAAGGCAAAACTTGTTTAACTTATGTCTGTACTCAGATATTATTTGCGTCCACTGACTCGTGCTTGTTGGGCTTTGTATTCGAGCCCTCGAGGGCCCTAGCTTGTAATATGTAGCTGCATAACTTTAATTTGTGTCTAGAGTTGTGTTGTGATATGGATCAGTGAGTCCCTAATCTTGGTCGTACGCATTGCGTGTATGTTTAGTGTACGGTCGAAATTGGGGGCGTCACACAGAGTCATTGGATTCAGTGCACTAGGCACTACTCCAAGATCTGTCATGAACTGCTTCATCCAGACACCTTCCTTCGTAGCCTCCGAGGCTGCGATGTACTCCGCTTCGCATGTAGAATAGGCTACCACGCTTTGCTTGGAACTACTCTAGCTTACCGCTGCCCCGTTGAGAATAAATACCTATCTGGTTTGTGACTTAGAGTCATCCGGATGAGTGTCAAAGCTTGCATCGACGTAACCCTTTACGACGAGCTCTTGATCACCTTCATAAACGAGAAACATTTCCTTAGTCCTTTTCAGGTACTTAAGGATATTCTTGACCGCCGTCCAGTGCTCCACTCCAGGATCACTTTGAAACCTTTCGGCCATACTTACGGCAAGGCTGACATTGGGTCTTGTGCATAGAATTGCATACATGATAGAGCCTTGTTGGAAATATGCCCTAGAGGCAATAATAAAATGGTTATTATTGTATTTCCTTGTTCATGATAATTATCTATTGTTCATGCTATAATTGTGTTAACCAGAAACCGTAATGCATGTGTGAATACATAGACCACAATATGTCCCTAGTGAGCCTCTAGTTGGCAAGCTCATTGATCAATAGATGGTCACGGTTTCATGACCATGGACATTGGATATCATTGATAACGGGATCACATCATTAGGAGAATGATGTGATGGACTAGACCCAAGCCTAAGCATAGCACAAGATCGTGTAGTTCGTCTGCTAAAGCTTTTCCAATGTCAAGTATCGTTTCCTTAGACCATGAGATTGTGCAACTCCCGGATACCGTAGGAATGCTTTGGGTGTGCCAAACGTCACAACGTAACTGGGTGGCTATAAAGGTGCACTACGGGTATCTCCGAAAGTGTCTATTGGGTTGGCATGAATCGAGACTGGGATTTGTCACTCCGTATAACGGAGAGGTATCTCTGGGCCCACTCGGTAAGACATCATTATAATGAGCTCAATGTGACTAAGGAGTTAGCCACGGGATGATGTGTTATAGAATGAGTAAAGAGACTTGCCAGTAATGAGATTGAACAAGGTATAGGGATATCGACGATCGAATCTCGGGCAAGTATCATACCGGTAGACAAAGGGAATTGAATACGTGATTGATTGAATCCCCGACATCGTGGTTCATCCGATGAGATCATCATGGAGCATGTGAGAGCCAACATGGGTATCCATATCCCGTTGTTGGTTATTGACCGAAGAGGTGTCTCAGTCATGTCTATGTGTCTCCCGAACCCGTAGGGTCTACACACTTAAGGTTCGATGACGCTAGGGTTATAGGGAAATAGTGTACGTGGTTACCGAAGGTTGTTCGGAGTCCCGGATGAGATCCCGAACGTCACGAGGAGTTCTGGAATGGTCTGGAGACAAAGATTGATATATAGGAAGTGAGGATTTGGCCACCGGAACCGTTTCGGGAATTACCGGTAACGTATCGGGACCACCGGAAGGGTTCCGAGGGTCCACCAAGTGGGGCCACCAGCCCCAGAGGGCTGCGTGGGCCGAGAGTGGAAGGGACCAGCCCCAGAGTGGCCTGGTGCACCCTCCACCCTGGCCCAAGGAGCAGGAAAGGTGGGAGGGAGGGGAAACCCTAGACCCAGATGGGCCTAAGGCCCACTAGGGCTACGCCCTCCCCACTCCCCTCTCTGGCCACCGGCCAAAACCCATCTAGGACTGTTGCAGCACCCTAGCGTGGGAACCCTAGGGGTGGCCACCCTCCTCCCTCTCCTCCTATATATAGTGGTGGTTTTTGGGCTGCCAAGAACACAAGTTTCTTCCTCTCTCAGCGCAGCCCTACTCCTCCCTCTCCTCGTTCTCCGTAGTGCTTGGTGAAGCCCTGCCGGAGACCATGCAGCTCCACTGTCACCATGCCGTCATGCTGCTGGAGCTCTCCCTCAACCTCTCCTTCCTCCTTGCTGGATCAAGGCGTAGGAGATGTCACCGGGCTGCACGTGTGTTGAACGCGGAGGCGCGGTTGTTCGGCGCTAAGATCGGAGTCCACCGCGATCTGAATCGCTACGAGTATGACTCCACCAACCGCGTTCTTGTAACGCTTCCGCTTAGCGATCTTCAAAGGTATGAAGATGAAATCTCTCCCCACTCGTTGCTGGTTTCTCCATAGATAGATCTTGGTGATCGTAGGAAAATTTTGATTTACTACTAGGTCTCCCAACAATGGCATCATGAGCTAGGTCTATGCGTAGAATCTATGCACGAATAGAACACAAAGTTGTTGTGGGCATCGATCTTGTTAATTTTCTTACCACTACTAGTCTCATCTTGATTCGGCGGTATTATGGGATGAAGCGGCCGGACCAACTTTACACGTACACTTACGTGAGACTGGTTCCACCGCCTGGCATGCACTTGTTGCATAAGGTGGCTAGCGGGTGTCTGTCTCTCCCACCTTATTCGGATTGGATTCGATGGAAAGGGTCCTTATGAAGGGTAAATAGCAATTGGCATATCACGTTGTGGTTTTGGCATAGTTAAGAAACGTTCTTGCTAGAAACCTATAACAGCCACGTAAGAACTTGCAACTACAAATTAGAGGACGTCTAACTTGTTTTTGCAGCACATGCCTTGTGATGTGATACGGCCAAAGGATGTGATGTGATGCATTGTGATGTATGAGATTGATCATGATCTTGTAATAGGATTCACGACTTGCATGTCGATGAGTATGACAACCGGCAGGAGCCATAGGAGTTGTCTTATTTTATTGTATGACCTGCGTGTCAATCATAAACGCCATGTAATTACTTTACTTTATTGCTAAACGTTAGCCATAGTAGTAGAAGTAATATTTGGCGAGACAACTTCATGAAGACACGATGATGGATATCATGGTGTCATGCCGGTGACAGTGATGATCATGGTGCCCCGAAGATGGAGATCAAAGGAGCAAGATGATATTGGACATATCATGTCACTATATTGATTGCATGTGATGTTTGTCATGTTTACATCTTATTTGCTTAGAACGACGGTAGTGAATAAGATGATCTCTCAATAAAATTTCAAGAAAGGTGTTCACCCTAACTGTGCACTGTTGCTAAGGATCGTTGTTCCGAAGCACCACGTGATGATCGGGTGTGATAGGTTCTAATGTTCTCATACAATGGGTGTAAGCCAGATTTACACACGCGAAACACTTAGGTTGACTTGACGAGCCTAGCATGTATAGACATGGCCTCGGAACATGGAAGACCGGAAGGTCGAACAAGAGTCTTATAGAAAATGCGATCAACATGGATATGTTCACCATGGATGACTATTATGGGATGAAGCTTCCAAAAGATTGTATGTCCTTGATGCACCGCTAGGTGACCCACCCATTTTCCCAGCGGATCAAGATGTTACGAACGCTTGGCAGTGACGCTGCAATGATTACTCCCTTGTTCAATGCGGCATGCTTTACAGTTTAGAACCGGGTCTTCAAAAGCGTTTTGAGCAACACGGAGCATATGAGATGTTCCAAGAGCTTAAATTGGTTTTCTAAGCTCATGCCCGGGTCGAGAGATATGAAGTCTTCGACAAGTTCTTCAGCTGTAAGATGGAGGAGAATAGTTCTGTCAATGAGCACATACTCAAAATGTCTGGGTTGCACAACCGCTTGACTCAGCTGGGAGTTAATCTCCCGGATGACTCGGTCATTGACAGAATCCTCCAGTCGCTTCCACCTAGCTACAAGAGCTTTGTGATGAACTACAACATGCAGGGGATGGAGAAGTCCATTCTTGTACTCGATGCTGAAATCAGCGGAGGTCGAGATCAAAAGGAGCATCAAGTGTTGATGGTGAATAAGACCACTAGTTTCAAGAAAGGAAAGGGTAAGAAGAACTTCAAGAAGGACGACAAAGCTGTTGCCGCGCCCGGTAAGCAAGTTGCCGGGAAGAAGAACAAGAATGGACCCAAGCCTGAGACCGAGTGCTTTTATTGCAAGGGTACTCGTCACTGGAAGCGGAACTGCCCCAAGTACTTAGCAGATAAGAAGGCCGACAACGTTAAAAAAGTATATGTGATATACTTGTTATTGATGTGTACCTAACCAGCGCTCGTAGTAGCTCCTGGGTATTTGATACCGGTGCAGTTTCTCACATTTGTAACTCCAAGCAGGAGCTGCAGAATAAGCGGAGGTTGGCAAAGGATGATGTGACGATGCACGTCGGGAATGGTTCCAAGGTCGATGTGATCACCGTCGGCACGCTACCTCTACATCTACATTCAGGATTAGTTTTAAACCTCAATAATTGTTATTTAGAACCAGCTTTGAGCATGAACATTGTATCTGGATCTCTCTTGATGCGAGATGGCTACTCATTTAAATCTGAGAATAATGGTTGTTCTATTTATATGAGAGAAATGTTTTATGGTCATGCTCGACTGGTCAATGGTTTGTTTTTGATGAATCTCGAACGTGATGTTACACATGTCCATAGTGTGAGTACCAAAAAGTGTAAGGTTGATAACGATAGTCCCACTTACATGTGGCATTGCCGCCTTGGTCATATTGGTGTCAAACGCGTGAAGAAGCACCATGCTGATGGACTTTTGGAGTCTCTTGATTTTGAATCATTTGACACGTGCGAACCATGCCTCATGGGCAAGATGACTAAGACTCCGTTCTCTAGAACAATGGAGCGAGCAACTGACTTGTTGGAGATAATACATACCGATGTATGCGGTCCAATGAGCGTTGAGGCTTGCGGTGGCTGCCGTTATGTTCTCACCCTCACTGATGACTTGAGCAGATATGGGTATGTCTACTTAATGAAACACAAGTCTGAAACCTTTGAAAGGTTCAAGGAATTTCAGAGTGAGGTAGAGAATCAACGTGACAGGAAAATAAAGTGCCTACGATCTGATCGTGGCGGAGAATATTTAAGTCATGAGTTTGGCACGCACCTAAGGAAATGTGGAATTGTTTCACAACTCACGCCGCCTGGCACACCACAGCGAAATGGTGTGTCTGAACGTTGTAATCGCACTCTATTGGATATGGTGCGATCTATGATGTCTCTTACCGACTTACCGCTATCATTTTGGGGATATGCATTAGAGACTGACGCATTCACTTTAAATAGGGCACCGTCAAAGTCCGTTGAGACGACACCGTATGAATTATGGTTTGGAAAGAAACCTAAGCTGTCGTTTCTAAAATTTTGGGGATGCGATGCTTATGTGAAGAAACTTCGACCTGAGAAGCTCGAACCCAAAGCGGAAAAGTGCGTCTTCATAGGATATCCCAAAGAGACTATTGGGTATACCTTCTACCTTAGATCCGAAGGCAAAGTCTTTGTTGCCAAGAATGGATCCTTTCTCGAGAAAGAGTTTCTCTCGAAAGAAGTAAGTGGGAGGAAAATAGAACTTGATGAGATAATTGTACCTCCACTCGAACCGGAGACTAGCACAGCTCAGGAAGTTGTTTCTGTGGAGCCTACACCGGCTGGAGAGGAAGTTAATGATGATGATCATGAAACTTCAGATCAAGTTACTATTGAACGTCGAAGGTCCACTAGGACACGTTCCGCACCAAAGTGGCACGGCAACCCTGTCCTGGAGATCATGTTGTTGGACAACGGTGAACCTTCGAACTATGAAGAAGCGATGGCGGGCCTGGATTCCAACAAATGGCTTGAATCCATGAAATTCGAGATAGGATCCATGTATGAGAACAAAGTGTGGACCTTGGTGGACTTGCGTGATGATAAGCGAGCCATTGAAAATAAATGGATCTTTAAGAAGAAGACTGACACGGATGGTAATGTGACCGTCTATAAGGCTCGGCTTGTCGCTAAGGGTTATCGACAAGTTCAAGGAGTTGACTATGATGAGACTTTCTCACCCGTAGCGATGCTGAAGTCTGTCCGAATCATGTTAGTAATTGCCGCATTTTATGATTATGAGATCTGGCAAATGGACATCAAAACGGCATTCCTTAATGGCTTCCTTAAGGAAGAACTGTATATGATGCAGCCGGAAGGTTTTGTCGAGCCTAAAGAAGCTAACAAAGTATGCAAGCTCCAGCGCTCCATCTATGGGCTCGTGCAAGCATCTCGGAGTTGGAACATTCGCTTTAATGAGTTGATGAAAGCGTTTGGGTTTGTACAGGTTTATGGAGAACCCGGTATTTACAAGAAAGTGAGTGGGAGCTTTGTAGCATTTCTCATATTATATGTGGATGACATACTGATAATGGGAAATGATATAGAACTTTTGGAAAGTGTAAAGGCCTACTTGAATAAATGTTTTTCAATGAAGGACCTTGGAGAAGCTGCTTACATATTAGGTATTAAGATCTATAGAGATAGATCGAAATGCCTCATAGGTCTTTCACAAAGCACATACCTTGAAAAGATATTGAAGAAGTTCAATATGGATCAGTCCAAGAAGGGGTTCTTGCCTGTGTTACAGGGTGTGAGATTGAGTACGACTCAATGCCCGACCACGGGAAAGGATAGAGAAGAGATGAGTGTTATCCCCTATGCTTCAACCATAGGTTCTATTATGTATGCCATGCTGTGTACCAGACCTGATGTGAACCTTGCCATAAGTTTGGTAGGGAGGTACCAAAGTGATCCCGGAGCGGAACACTGGATAGCGGTCAAGAATATCCTGAAGTACCTGAAAATGACAAATGACATGTTTCTCGTATATGGAGGTGCCGATGAGCTCGTCGTAAAGGGTTACGTCGATGCTAGGTTCGACACAGATCCGGACGACTCCAAGTTGCAAACCGGATACGTGTATATTTTGAACAGAGGGGTAGTCAGCTGGTGCAGCAGCAAGCAAAGCATCGTGGCGGCATCTACATATGAAGTGGGGTACATAGCTGGTTCAGAAGCAGCAAAGGAAGGAGTCTGGATGAAGGAGTTCATCACCGACCTAGGAGTGATTCCCAATGCGTCGGACCCGATGACTCTATTTTGTGACAACACTGGAGCTATTGCCCTTGCGAAAGAGCCCAAGTTTCACAAGAAGACAAGATACATCAAGCGCCGCTTCAACTCCATCCGTGATTACATTCAGGAGGGAGATATAGATATTTGTAAAGTACATACGGATCTGAATGTCGCAGATCCGTTGACTAAACCTCTCTCACGAGCAAAACATGATCAACACCAGATTGCTATGGGTGTTCGATTCATCACAATGTAACTAGATTATTGACAATAGTGCAAGTGGGAGACTATTGGAAATATGCCCTAGAGGCAATAATAAAATGGTTATTATTGTATTTCCTTGTTCATGATAATTGTCTATTGTTCATGCTATAATTGTGTTAACCGAAAACCGTAATGCATGTGTGAATACATAGACCACAACATATCCCTAGTGAGCCTCTAGTTGGCTAGCTTGTTGATCAATAGATGGTCACAGTTTCATGACCGTGGGCATTGGATATCATTGATAACTGATCACATCATTAGGAGAATGATGTGATGGACAAGACCCAATCCTAAGCATAGCACAAGATCGTGTAGTTCCTCTGCTAAAGCTTTTCCAATGTCAAGTATCGTTTCCTTAGACCATGAGATTGTGCAACTCCCGGATACCGTAGGAATGCTTTGGGTGTGACAAACGTCACAACGTAACTGGGTGGCTATAAAGGTGCACTACGGGTATCTCCGAAAGTGTCTATTGGGTTGGCACGAATCGAGACTCGGATTTGTCACTCCGTATGACGGAGAGGTATCTCTGGGCCCACTCGATAAGACACCTTAATAATGAGTTCAATGTGACTAAGGAGTTAGCCACGGGATGATGTGTTATGGAACGAGTAAAGAGACTTGCCGGTAACGAGATTGGACAAGGTATAGGGCTACCGACGATCGAATCTCGGGCAAGTATCATACCGATAGACAAAGGGAATTGAATACAGGATTGATTGAATCCCCGACATCGTGGTTCATCCGATGAGATCATCGTGGAGCATGTGGGAGACAACATGGGTATCCAGATCCCGCTGTTGGTTATTGACTGGAGAGGTGTCTCGGTCATGTCTACGTGTCTCCCGAACCCGTAGGGTCAACACACTTAAGGTTCGATGACGCTAGGGTTATAGGGAAATAGTGTACGTGGTTACCGAAGGTTGTTCGGAGTCCCGGATGAGATCCCGGATGTCATGAAGAGTTCCAGAATGGTCTGGAGACAAAGATTGATATATAGGAAGTGAGGATTTGGCCACCGGAAGTGTTTCAGGAATTACCCGTAACGTACCGGGACCACCGGAAGGGTTCCGGGGGTCCACCAAGTGGGGACACCATCCCCAGAGGGCTGCATGGGCCGAGAGTGGAAGGGACCAGCCTTAGAGTGGGCTGGTGCGCCCTCCACCCTGGCCCAAGGCAGAGGAAAGGTGGGAGGGAGGGGAAACCCTAGACCCAGATGGGCCTAAGGCCCACTAGGGCTGCGCCCTCCCCCTCTCCCCTCTCTGGCCGCTGGCCAGAACCCATCTAGGGCTGCCGCACCACCCTAGGGTGGGAACCCTAGGGGTGGGCACCCTCCTCCATATCCTCCTATATATAGTGGTGGTTTTTGGGCTGCCAAGAACACAAGTTTCTTGCTTTCTCAGCGCAGCCCTACGCCTCCCTCTCCTTGTTCTCCGTAGTGCTTGGCGAAGCCCTGCCGGAGACAACGCAGCTCCATTGTCACCACGCCGTCGTGCTACCTGAGCTCTCCCTCAACCTCTCCTTCCTCCTTGCTGGATCAAGGCGTAGGACACGTCATCGGGCTGCACGTGTGTTGAACGCGGAGGCGTCGTTGTTCGGTGCTAAGATCGGAGCCCACCGCGATCTGAATCGCTACGAGTACGAATCCACCAACCGCGTTCTTGTAACGCTTCCGCTTAGTGATCTTCAAAGGTATGAAGATGCAATCTCTCCCCACTCATTGCGGGTTTCTCCATAGATAGATCTTGGTGATCGTAGGAAAATTTTGATTTACTACTACATCTTCCAACAAGCCTATGGCTGAAGCATAGGGGATGACAATCATCTTCTTTCTATCTTCTGCAGTCATTGGGCATTGAGTCTTACTCAATTTCACACCTTGTAACACAGGCAAGAACCCCTTCTTGGACTGATCCATTTTGAACTTCTTCAAAACTTTATCAAGGTACGTGCTTTGTGAAAGTGCTATCAAATGTCTCGATCTATCTCTATAGATCTTAATGCCTAATATGAAAGCAGCTTCTCCCAGGTCCTTCATTGAAAAACTCTTGTTCAAATATTCGTTCATGCTTTCCAGCATTTCTATATTTTTTCTAATCAGCAATATGTCATCCAAATATAATATTAGAAACGCTATAGAGCTCCCACTCACTTTCTTGTAAATACAAGCTTCTCCATAAACTTGTATAAACCCAAACGCTTTGATCACCTCATCAAAGTGCTTATTCCAACTCCGAGAGGCTTGGACCAGTCCATAAATGGATCACTGGAGTTTGCAAACTTTGTCAGCATTCTCTGGATCGACAAAACCTTCTGGTTGTATCATATACAACTCTTCCTCAAGGAAACCGTTGAGGAACGCTGTTTTGACATCCATCTGGCAAATTTCATAGTCGAAATATGCAGCTATTGCTAACATGATTCCGACGGACTTAAGCATCGCTACGGGTGAGAAGGTCTCATCGTAGTCAACTCCTTGAACTTGTGAAAAACCCTTTGCCACAAGTCGAGCTTTATAGATGGTGATATTACCATCCGCGTCCGTCTTCTTCTTAAAGATCCATTTGTTCTGAATGGCCTTTTGCCCTTCAGGTAATACTTCCAAAGTCCATACTTTGTTTTCATACATGGATCCCATCTCGGGATTTCATGGCCTCTAACCATTTCTCGGAATCCGGGCCCATCATCGCTCCTTCATAGCTCGTAGGTTCATTGTTGTCCAACAACATGACCTCCAAGATAGGGTTGTCGTACCACTCAGGAGCAGTACACGCCCTTGTCGACCTACGAGGATCAATAGTAACTTGATCTGAAGCTTCATGATCATCATCATTAACTTCCTCTTCAACTGTTGTAGGCTCCATAGAAACATCTTTCTACGCTGCGCTACTCTTTGGTTGAAGTAAAGGTTCAATAACCTCATCAAGCTCTATTTTCCTCCCACTCAATTCTTTCGAGAGAAACTCTTTATCAAGAAATGTTCCGTTCTTAGCGACAAACACTTTGCATTCGGATCTGAGATAGAAGGCATACCAACTGTCTCTTTTGGGTATCCTATGAAGACGCATTTCTCCGCTTTGGGTTCCAACTTTTCAGGCTGAAGCTTTTTGACATAAGCATCACATCCCCAAACTTTAAGAAACGACAACTTTGGCTTCTTGCCAAACCATAGTTCATATGGCGTCGTCTGAACAGATTCTGATGGTGCCCTATTTAAAGTGAATGTAGCTGTCTCTAATGCATAACCCCAAAACGATAGTGGCAAATCAGCGGAAGGGGCATCCCTAACTCTGCCAGACGAGTCGAATACCCAGACATTCTGAGTATATGTTCACTGATAGACCCATTCTCCTCCATTTTGCAAGCATAGAACTTATCAGAGGTCTCATACCTCTCAATCCGGGCATTCTTCTTAAAGATAAACTCCAACTCCTGGAACATCTCATATGCTCCATGAAGTTCAAAACGTTTTTGAAGTCCCGGTTCTAAGCCATACAATATTGCACACTGAACTATTGATTAATCTCCAGAACGTGCCGCCCAAGCATTCTTAACGTCTTCGGATTACATGTCTGCGGGTTGGTTACCAAGCGGTGCATTAAGGACATATGACTTCTGGGAAGCCGTGAGGATAATCCTGATTACAGGCCCAGTCCACAAAGTTACTTCCATCATCTTTCAACTTAGCTTTCTCTAGGAATGTACTAAAATTCAGGGGTGCTACTGCGCGAGCCATTGATCTACAACATAAATATGCAAAGGTTACTAAGACTATTGTTCAAGATAATGAGTTTAGTTAATCAAATTACTAAAGCTCCCACTCAAATTGACATCCCTCAGGTCATCCGAGTGATACATGATCCAAATTCACCAACTCAAGTCCGATCATCACGTGAGTTGAGGTGGTTTCAATGGTGAACATCATCATGTTGATCATATCTACTATATGACTCATGTTCGACCTTTTGGTCTCTTGTGTTTCGAGGCCATGTCTGTACATGCCAGGCTCGTCAAGTTTAACCTGAGTGTTCCGCACATGAAACACTGGCTTGCACCCGTTGTATATGAACATAGAGTCTATCACACCCAATCATCACGTGGTGTCTCGACACGACGAACTTTCACAACGGTGCACACTCGGGGAGAACACAATTCATCTTGAAATTTAAGTGAGGGATCACCTTATAATTCTACTGTCGTCCTAAGCAAAACTAGGTGCAAAAAGGATTAACATCACATGCAAATCATAAGTGACATGATATGGCCATGAACTCGTGCTTTTGATCTCCATCTTGAAAGCACCGGCATGATCTCCATCATCACCGGCATAACACGATGATCTCCATCATTGTGTCGCCATCGGGATTGTCACGCCCACCATGCTCATACTACTATTGCTACCATTTAGCAATAAAGTAAAGCATTACATAGCGCTTAATGATTGACACACAGGTCATACAATAATTAAAGACAATCCTATGGCTCCTGCCGGTTTCCGTACTCATCGACGTGCAAGTCGTGATATTCTATACATCACGTGATCATCGCATACATCACATATATCTCATCATGTAATTGGCCATATCACATCACAACATACCCTGCAAAAACAAGTTAGACGTCCTCTAATTGTTGTTGCAAGTTGTACGTGGCTGCTACGAGTATCTAGCAAGAACAATTCTCACCTACGCAAAACCACAATGGTGATACATAAGTTGCTTTTCAACCTTCTCAAGGACTGCCTTTGTCGAATCCGATCCAACTAAAGTAGGAGAAACAGACACCTGCCAGCCATCTTTGTGCAACGAAGTTACACATCAGTCGATGGAACCGGTTTCTCATAAGCGTACGAGTAAGGTTGGTCCGGGCCGCTTCATCCCACAATACCGCTGAAGCAAAACACGACCAAGGGAGGAAGCAATCTAAGCATCAATGCCCACAAACTCTTTGTGTTCTACTCGAGATCTCATCTACACATAGACCTAGCTCATGATGCCGCTGTTGGGGAACGTTGCATGGGAAACAAAAAAATCCTACGCTTCACCAAGATCAATCTAGGAGATGAGCATCTACGAGAGGGGAGAGTGGATCTACATACCCTCGTAGATCGCTAAGCGGGAAGCGTTAAGAAACGCGGTTGATGTAGTCGAACATCTTCACGATCCAAATCGCCGAGCGTCCCACGATCCAATCATGATCCATCCCGATCTAGCGCCGAACGGACGACACCTCAGCGCTCAGTACACGTACGGCTTGATGACAACCTCCACCTTCTTGATCCAGCAAGAGGGAGGGGCGAGGTAGACGAGTTCTCCGGCAGTGCTACGGCATTGCGGCGATGGTGGTGGAGCAATTCCAGCAGGGCTTCGCCTAAGCACCGCTGGAAACCGATCTAGAGGAGAAAACGATCTAGAGGAAGAAGAGGGAAGCACGTGGCAATTAGGGTTAGGGCTGCCCTCAAAATCCTCTAGTATATATAGGAGGGAGGGGGAGAGGGGGCAGTCTTTCCCCTCCAACAAGGAGGGCTTCGCCTGAAGCAAGAGGGGAGGAGAACACCTCCCACAAGGGAGGTGGACTCCTAGTAGGACTCCTTTCCCTACTTGGCCCCTACTCTTCCTCCTTTCCCTATGCGCATAGGGCCTTTTAGGCTTGCTTCCCAGCCCACCAAGGGCTGGTGCGCCAGCTCTAAGGCCCATGTGGCCCCTTTGGGTATGTGGGCCCCACTTGGTGGTCCCTGGAACCCATTCGTCACTCCCGGTACATTGTCGAAAATGCCTGAAACTTTTTCGGAGTTCAAACACCACTTTCCTATATATCAATCTTTACCTTCGGACCATTCCGGAGCTCCTCATGACGTCCGGGATCTCATCCGGTATTCCGAACAACCTTCGGTCACCACCATACATAGCTCTATACAACCGAAACATCATCGAACCTTAAGTGTGCAGACCCTGCGGGTTCGAGAACTATGTAGACATGACCGAGACACCTCTACGGTCAATAACCAATAGCGGGACCTAGATGCCCATATTGATTCCTACATATTCTATGAAGATCTTTATCGGTCGAACCTCTATGTCAAGGATTCAGTTAATCCCGTATGATGTTCCCTTTGTTCTTCGGTATGTTACTTGCCCGAGATTCGATCGTCAATATCTCCATACCTAGTTCAACCTCGTTACCGGCAAGTCTCTTTACTCGTTCCATAATACAAGATCCCATGGCTAACACTTAGTCACATTTCTTGCAAGGCTTATTGCGATGTTGTATTACCGAGTGGGCCCTGAGATACCTCTCCGTCACACGGAGTAACAAATCCCAGTGTTGATCCATGCCAACTGAGCAGACACCCTCAGAGATACCTATAGAGCACCTTTATAATCACCCTGTTACATTGCGACGTTTGATACACACAAGGCACTCCTCCAGTGTCAGTGAGTTGCATGATCTCATGGTCATAGGAACATATACTTGACATGCAGAAAACTATAGCAATAAACTGACACGATCATATGCTACGTTTATAGTTTGGGTCTTGTCCATCCCATCATTATCCTAATGATGTGATCCCATTATCAAATGACATCTCATGATAATGGGTAGGAAACCTTGACCATCTTTGATCAACGAGCTAGTCTACTAGAGGCACACTAGGGACAAAGTGTTGTCTATATATCCATACATGCAATGTGTTTCCAATCAATACAATTATGTCATGGATAATAAACAATTATCGTGAACAAGGAAATATAATAATAAACACTTTATTTATTGTCTCTAGGGCATATTTCCAACATGAGCTTGACTGGATCTCTCTCACCGTGAATTACAATCTTTACTCAGTCCTTGTTCTCCAGAGGTGCTCTGCATTTATGTTTTGCGGTCTCAGAAAGGGCTAGCAAGATACCATTATGTCATATTGTATCATGATTGTTTTGATAAATTGTTGTCATCTGAGACTTGTGATTATTGCTCGCTAGTTGGTTATGCCATTGACATGAGTAAATGTGGGACCTAAATGTTATTGTGAATGTGGTTAGTTTATAATATTTGCTGAAAATCTAAACACTAGTTAGACATATTTACAACAGCAAGATCAAACAGAGTTTGTAAAAGTTTTTCTTTATCACTTTCAGTTTATCAACTGAATTGCTTGAGGATAAGCAAATGTTTAAGCTTGGGAGTTGATACGTCTCCAACGTATCTACTTTTCCAAACTCTTTTGCCCTTGTTTTGGACTCTAATGTGCATGATTTGAATGTAACTACCCGGACTGACGATGTTTTCAGCAGAATTGCCTTGGTGTTATTTCTATGCAGAAATAAAAGTTCTCGGATCGTCCTGAAAATTTATGGAGAATATTTTTGGAATTAATAAAAAATACTGGCGCAAGAATTAACCAGAGGTGGGCCACCAGTAGGCCACAGGCCTGCTAGCCGCGGTCACCCCCTGGCCGCGTCGGGCAGGCTTGTGGGGCCCCCGTGGCTCCTCCGACCTCCTCTCTAGCTCCATATAATCCTATTTGTCGAGGGAAAAAATCAGAGAGAAGAGTTCATCGCGTTTCACGATACGGAGTTGCTGCCATCGCCAGTTCTTCCTCGGGAGACCAGATCTGGAGTCAGTTTTGGGTTCCGGAGAGGGGAAATTGACGCCATCGTCATCACCAACCATCCTTCATCACCAATTCCATGATGCTCCCCACTGTTCATGAGTAATCTCATCGTAGGCTTGTTGGACGGTGATGGGTTGGATGAGATTTATCATGTAATTGAGTTAGTTTGGTTAGGGTTTGATCCCTAGTATCCACTATGTTCTGAGATTGATGTTGCTATGACTTTGACATGCTTAATGCTTGTCAATAGGGCTCGACTGCCATGATTTCAGATCTGAACCTATTATGTTTTCATGAATATATGTGTGTTCTTGATCCTATCTTGCAAGTTGTAGACACCTATTACAAGTTATGATCCGCATCCCCTAGGGTGACAACAACTGGGATTCTTTCCGGTGATTACCGTAGTTTGAGGAGTTGATGTATTCACTAAGTGCTAATAGTTTGGTACGGTTCTCTATTAAAAGGAGGCCTTAATATCCCTTAGTTTCCAATAGGACCCCGCTGCCACAGGAGGGTAGGACAAAAGATGTCATGCAAGTTCTTTTCCATAAGCACGTATGACTATATATGGAATATATGCCTACATTACATTGATGAATTGGAGCTAGTTCTGTGTCACCCTATGTTATAACTGTTGCATGATGAAAATGCCATCCAACATAATTATCCATCACTGATCCATTGTCTACAAGCTTTCAATATACTGATCTTCGCTCAGTTACTTTTCCGTTGCTACTGTTACAATCACTACAAAACTGCTACTATCACTTTTCCACCATTACCGTCACTACCATATTACTTTGCCACTGAATACTTTGCTACAGATATTAAGTCTTTCAGGTGTGGTTAAATTGACAACTCATCTGCTAATACTCGAGAATATTCTTTGGGTCCCCTTGTGTCGAATCAATAAATTTGGGTTGAATACTCTACCCTCGAAAACTGTTGCGATCCCCTATACTTGTGGGTTATCACGCGGACACAAGAATCACCTAAGAGGTACTACCACTCCATAGCAGCGGTACTACCGCCTGAGTACTAAAAAACTGTCCTGAGAAAGAAACTGCCATAACTTTCGCATATTGAGCTCCAAATTGAGCAAACTCAAGCTTGTTGGATAGAGGACGGCAAGAGCTATAGAGATGTATAAAAATGCCAACGATATATAGATGTGAAACCTCTATGAATGAAGAAACGACAAAAACTCCAAGATCAAAAACATCATAGAAGATGCATATGGACTCCATTTTCAATGAACTCGAGCTTGTCATGAAGATGACCATAAGCTCTAAAACTCACAAAGAGAAACACAAAACAAGAACCAATAAAGATGATGCAAGGATGCAAAAGGTTTGAGCTCTCAACGAATGATACGATCAACTATTCACTCGAGAGCCCCCATTGATAGTACGACAATCGATCTTATAACCCTGTCTCCCAACTACCACCATGAGACCGGTAAAATAGAAAACCTATCAAAGGCAAACCTATACCTGGCACATAGTCCACTTGCGCTAGATGATGACGAACTTGACTTCCACAAGATGGACCTTTCTTGATTGTGTTGGCTCGATGAAGACTAGTACATTGCTGCCTCATCCTCCACTATGAGTGAGCCACTCTTTGACACATCTTCACAAGTCCATTGCCACCATAATGGACAACAAGCTTCAAGCATAATCTCTTCGTGATGCTCAACTTGCACACCGCAATATTGATGACGATCACCACTTGATGCCATCCTTCATGGGTTGTATGATATCTTCCTCTTGATGCAGGCCCATGGAAAGATACCTAACCCCACATGTAAACCTCACAAAGACCATGGGTCAGTCCACAAAGCATAATGGACAATACTTACCATACCATGGGATCACTTCATCCCACTTGGCACATCTTCTACGCTTTGCGTGTTGATCAACTAGAATCACTCTTTGTATTTAGTCTTGATCAACATTGTATCTTATCTTCTCTCTTCATAAAGATGATGTATTGAAGGTAAACATCAATATTCCCATAATAGTCTTCTTCAATACATGCTTGCAATAAGCTCAACTCTCATATGACCAATCTTTGGATAAATCCTTGATTACCACCTTGGTAATCACATAAACTCCTTGAAACCAACAAATGGACTTCAAGAAATGCCTATGGACAAATCCTTCGAATATAAATCATGGTAACCATTAGTCCATAGGGATATCATCAATTACCAAAACCACACATCGAGAAATGTGCTCTTATAGCAGGATTGACATGATTTGAGTAAAATGCACAAAACCACCATTTTATAGGCATAACTCTCGGAAAACTACCTCTTTACAAAATATGACACTTTGCCCCGAACCGGAAATTTGACAATGGCAAAAAACACTGAACAAAAAAATGAGCACATTTTGACATGTCAAAGCGTCAACATAGATAGTGGTGGACGACGTAGGGGATAACGACCGTTAACGATCCCGACCGACTGAGCCGGTCGACGAATGACCAAAAAGGCAACAATGGTCCACTCCTCTCCCTCACTCTCACTCACTCACTCACTCTCCCTCCCTCCCGCTCCCTTCGTGTCGCCTTCGCCGCTGCCACTATCGGTGCTCAACCTTGCCCCCGCCGCCGGCGCAATGCCTTCTTGGGAAAACTCGACGAAGAGCACTGATGACGGCATGGTCCACTTCAATGGTGAGGTAATGCCCTTCCGCTACAACGTGGATTTTATATTGGGGATTTTAGATTAGTTATGAATTGGATCGGATCCAGGGTATTTGACCACTCCTCCCAATTCTTTTTGAATGCAATCCAGCCCCTCCTAACCATAGACGACTTGGACTTTGATGGCGATGTGGAGACAATAGAGAAAGGCCCTGTTGAGTGCTACAACCGGAAAATATCCAAGAAATTCGTAGCATTCCAAGGTGGCATAACTGGAATGAGGTTTTATGGATGTGATGAGGATGTAAGTTGCCATCCCCGTCCTGCTTTTTATTTCAAATCCCATGTAAACTAGTGTTTCGGTGTAATTGTTAGTAATTCAGTTTCTGTTGTAGCATTGTAATTGTTAATGGTCACATTGGTTTGAAAAAAGATCTTATACAGAGATATTTATTCGATAATTTATTTCCATAAACATAAATTAAGTCAAACATAGTTAGGCTCTGCTATTTGTGTGAATATTTGCACTTTCAAACAAAGTTACTCTCCTCTGTTTGTCTAGATTTACTTCCACACACATAGTTAAATTGCTAGTAATGCAATTAACCTGCTCTGTTTGTCTGAATCTTTGTACTTTCTTGTTTCTCTAAAGATTAACTATTGTGTTAACTACTTTGTTCTGTGAATCTTTGCACTTTCTTGTTAACTTCATAGTTAACTAACTTCATAGCAGCTTCATAGTTAACTAGTGAATCTCTTTAGGAACAGGATAATGTTACCCTGGTGCAAAATTTCACCATTTGTGGCTACTTATGGTTAACTAACTTATATGTTTTGTAGATTGACAATTGTGGCTATGTTGAGTGGGTTGATATGGAGTATCCTGAAGCTGCTAAAAAAACTCTTCAGCAGCTTTGGGCAAGATATAAAGATTGTTGTGCTTCTAGAACCAAGGAAGGAGCTGATCATGCAAAGTTGGTGATTAAACTTCAAGAGGAGGTTAAGACTGCTACAATTTAGTAAAATAACCTTGTTGCTGATGTTAACAAACTGGTCAAGCAACAAGTGCAAATGACTATCAAGAAAATTACAAGAAAATAAATACAGAGGACAATGAAGTCTTGCAGAAGATGTTGAACCAGAAGTAGTATGTCATAGAGGATATGAAAGCCATTCGGAAAGCCCAACGAGAAGTGATCAGGAACCTGAGGTCTGAGCTGCATGAACTGAAGAAGGATAGGGATATCAATGGTCTCAAGAGATGTATGTGCTGAAGACTGAACTTCGATACCACAAGAAGGATAAGAAACATCTTATGAAGGACAAGATTGAGGTCATACAGGAGAGGGGTGGGCTGAAGATGGAGAACAAGAAGCTGGAGATAGCCAATTCTGAGCTTACTAAAGTTGGAGAAATTCACAAGGGCAAGTTGTAGAAGATCAAGGGGATTTTTGATGAAGATTCTGTCATTGAGCTTAGTGGCTGAGACTTAGTCTAATCTAATATAGTGTTGTTGTATTCACTATGATATCTATCTACTACTTTTATTTCTATTGTTGTAAGCACGATGATACCTATCTATTTGTGAGAATTGTTGTAAGCACTATGATACCCATCTATCTGGTATTGCAATGGGTATTGCAATGGTTTGAACTATGTAGCAGGTTTATTTTGGGTCCTATCTAGATTTGTACTTCACTCTGTCATCATGATGCCAAATAGAACTAGCACATCACTGCACTTATCTAGCATGATCTAGCAAATTGAACTAGCACAACACTCCACTTATCTGTCATGATGTTGCCGGATAGAACTTGCACAACACTCCACTTATCTCTAATATACATAGTTGACCTAAAATTCTTAAGTTGTAATGCAATGTACTTCAAAAGATCATACCCGTGTGCCCGACACCGAAAGTTGCAACAGGTTATTCTTGGGCAATGCAACTAAAATTAAGCTAGTAGTCTGCATAGAAGTGAAAAACAATACAAAGAAGATAAAGCAGATAAGTGGAACATAATGATGTTGGAAAAGAACTAAAATTCAACCCGATGTATTTATCCAACATAGGATAACATCAACACCACAAATGAGAACGAACTAGACGAACATTATCAAGTTCTGCAACCCACTCAATTCGACCTAACATGCACCGTCGCCTACTTCATGATTGTTCTTTTCTTTGAGTACGAACTCGATGTCATCATCATCTGCCTCGTCCCTACCTTTAAACACTTTATATAGTAGTTGTTCTTATAACCATGCACATCGCCGCCTAGAAGAACGAACGACGTCAACAGCAAGAAGAGCATTGCCTAGAAGATGAAGAGTACAATGCACACTGTCGAGAAGAAGCTCGTCACATCGATGAAGCAACCTAGGCGCAACGAAAGATCCATACATGCACACATCAAATTGGACGAACAATAACGTCAAGCATGATAAGCACGACAAGGGGAAGAAGCCCATGCGGAACAACGTCATGACATGAGGCGCATGGCCAAAACATCCCACGTGGATCATCAAGCAAACAATGAAGAGCATAAAGAAAACCCGCCTCATCAACGCTAAGTGCAATTTCAACCTTGCAACCTCCAAGATGGCGCCAACAATGAACAACACTGACCACACGACCTTCATGATGGCAAGGAATGCTTTGGGAAGCTCAAGTTCACAATGCCTAAGTTTTCTGGCGACATCTACCCCAACAACTGCATCTCTTGGGCACTCAAGGTGGAAAATATCTTCCAAGTGTACAGCTTTGACGAGCCGAATAACATTTCCATGGCATCGTTTGAATATGAGGACTACACACTCATATGGTGGAAACAAACACAAGAACTTCTTGAGACACCCCATTGCTACTTGGGATGAATCATGAGAGCGAGAATTATGCCCAAGCACTATGCTCGTGACATCTTCAAGAAGCTTCAATTGTTAAATCAAGGGACGAAGACCTTTGAAGGGTACCACAAGGAGATGGAAATCACAATGATCCAAGGTAATGTCAAAGAGCCTGATGAGCAAGCACTAGCCAACCAGTAATATATATTTGTGATGAACCAATTTTAGCCATCCAATATTGATACCCACCGTCTTTTTTGATCCATACCCCTCCCCGTTAGTTTCTCGACGAAAATGTCAAACATGTTCTTACAACGGACGGTAAAGGAAGAAAAGCGAACCAGCAAAACACACTGCTAGTAAACCGTCACCATATACGCCTGCAATGGTGCATACAATGCGCGTCGATGAAACTTGGTAATACTAGAATTGATACACACCGTCCTTTTATCCGTATAAGACAAAAATGTTGTTGCATATGATAAAACTCGGATCGATACACACCGTCTGTTCATTCGTATCACACAAATTATGTTGCATATCTGTTTCCAGCTGGAATCAATAAATGCTATACATATGCGTGTATCCGTAATTATATTGCTCCGCGCACACAAATAATTCATTTTGGGAGAATTCATTTAGTACATATCTTTCTTCACTTTATATGAAAGAAAAAGAAAGAAATTGCATCATAGGCAGACTTAGAGAGGCATCATGTTTTTGGTGTGATTGACGACGCCTATTCGAAAATACAGGAGAAAGAAGGGGGCTAAATTGCAAAAATCAACCAGGGGCAGCAGACTAGCAGTAGCAGAGGGTGTTGCCATTTTACCTGTGCCCCCTTGTCCTAACAAGAAATCCCAAAATCCTCCCACTCTATAGTCTCTCTCTTCCCATCCATTCTCCCCCGATTCCCCATTCCAGCCAGCCAGCCACCCCTCCCATCCCCGCCCCCGCCTCCGGCGAGATCCCCGGCGGCCGAGATCTCCCCTACGGTAAGCCCCTTGCCTCTCCCCCTTCCCTCCCCGGAACGAAAGCGCGGCGAAAAATCGCGCCTTTTTCTTTTGCAGCGAACAAGCCCCGACGCCGTGCCCTAACCCCTGTCCTTCTTGCTTCCTTTTGCCCAGCGGCGCCGTCGCCATGGCCGCGGGCGCTCCCGCGGGCAAGGGGCCGGCCCCCGCCCGCCCATCGCGCCTCCGCATCATGCGCCCGGAGGTGGAGGAGGTCCTCAAGAGCCCCCGCCGCGGCCGGCCCAGGCCCAAGGAGGGCGGCGCCGAGGGTGCGGGGGAGGAGGACGCCGCCGGCCCGCGGCCGCGGTACGATTGCGCGTTCCAGGACGAGGAGAGGAAGGAGGGGGAGCAGGGGTTCGCGCCGCCCGACATGGTGTGGTGCAAGGTGCGGAGCCACCCCTGGTGGCCGGCGCAGGTCTTCGACGCCGCCGACGCCTCCGAGCTCGCGCTCCGGCATGCCAGGCCCGGCGCGCCCCTCGTCGCCTACTTCTGGGACCGGACCTTCGCCTGGATGGACCCCTCCGCGCTGCGCCCCTTCCGCGCCCACTTCCCCCGCCTCGCCGCCCAGAGCACCGTCTCCAGCTACGTCGCCTCCGTCGACGCCGCGCTGCAGGAGGTCGCCCGCCGCATTGAGGCTGGCCTCTCCTGCGCCTGCTCCCCGCCCACCGTCGTCAGGAAGCAGCAGATTCACAACTCCGGGATCAGGGAAGGGGCCTACGGCGCCGTGGTGGACGAGGTGTACATGAGGGACACGTTCCGCGCCAAGCCCTTCCTCGACTACATTTCGGCGCTGGGGAGGAGCCCGCTGGCCGGCGCCGATCGTCTCGACCTTGCCACCGCCATGGCACAGCTCAGGTCCTTCAACCGGTTGAGGTGTCCAATGGAGCTCCCTGAGTTTGTTATCTACCAGGGGATTGAGGACGTTGCTGCAGTTGCTGCTGAGGCTGAGGTGGTGGCAGCAACATCGCCGCACACAAAGAGGAAGAGGACGGAGAAGGGCGGCGGGGATGGCGATGCTCCGGCCAAGGAGAAGAGATCGAGGCATGGTGAGGACTCATCGCACAAGAGAGATGCTGCTGCTGCTGCAGAGGAACAAGAAGAGGCCATTGATGATGCTCCGACCATGGAGGAGAAGAGTTCATCCAGGGACATGATCATAGACACCTCCAAAGATGCAGCGGATAAGGGAGAAGCCCCTGCAGAGAAAGATGCCGCCATGGTTGAGGACAGCCCTATGCCCAGCAGCAAGCAAAGGAAGTCAAAGAGAGCTAGCAAGAGTTCAGCTGAGAAAAAGAAGAACGACACCTCCAAAGACACAGCAGATAAGGGCGAGTCTCTACCAGAGGCAGAGCCTGCCAAAGAATATGATGTGGACGGGGACAGCTCTATGCCGAGTGTAGAGGCGACGGATGATACATTGAGCAAGCAAAGGAAGTCAAAGAGAGTTAGCAAGAGTGCAACAGAGAACAAGAAGAAAGACACCTCCAAAGACGCAGCAGATAAGGGTGAGCCTCTGCCAGATGCAGAGCCTGCAAAAGAAGATGATGTGGATGAGGATAGCTCTATGCCCAGCAGCGGGGCGGCAGATGATACATTGAGGAAGGGGAGGGAGTCAAAGAGAGCTACTAGGAGTTCAGGAAAGACGAAGAAGAACGACACCTCCAAGGACGGAGATAACACAGAGTCTCTAACAGACCCTGCAAAGGAAGTGACCGAGAACGAGGACAGCTCTATGCCCAGTGCAGAGGCGACAGATGGTGCAGTGAGCAAGAAAAAAAAGTCAAAGAACAGTAAGAGTTCGGCAAAGATGAAGAAGAAAGATGCAGATAAGAAAGAGTCTCTAACAGAGCCTGCAAAGGAAGGTGCCGAGAATGAGGACAGCTCTATGCCCAGCGGAGGGGTGACCGATGGTGCATTGAGCAAGGAAAGGAATTTCAGGGTCAGTACGAGGTCGGCAAAGATGAAGAAGAAAGATGCAGATAAGAAAGTGTCTCTGCCAGAGCCTGCACAGGAAGGTGCTGAGAACGAGGACAGCTCTATGCCCAGTGGAGGGGCGACAGATGGTGCATTGAGCAAGGAAATGAATTCCAAGATCAGTATGAGGTCGGCAAAGAAGAAGAAGAAAGACGCAGATAAGGAAGAGTCTCTGCCAAAGCCTGCAAAGGAAAAGGCCACTGGTGATGGCAGTTCGACACCGAGCAGAGGGGCGGCAGATGATACACCGAGCAAGGAAAGGAAGTCCAGTATGAGTTCATTCAGGAACAGGATCATAGACACCTCCATAGATGCTGTGAATGGCATGTTGAGTGAGAGAAAATCAGGGCGTAGGCTAAGGTCCAGCCACAAGATGGTAGAGGCTTTCGAGGGTCTGAAATGGCCGAGGAAGAAGGATGCTGGTGAAACCACAAAGCTAAAAGATAAAGATGCTGCTTTGCCCAAGGAGAACAATCTAGGGCGTAGAGCGGGCTCTGCACGCCACAAGGATAAAATCACAATCACAGAGGATGGGGATGGACTTGCAGATGGCAGTGTCAAGGATTCTGTTTCTCCTGTCAAGAAAAGGTTGCATCTTGATGTACACTCAGCAACTGAGAATGCACCCTTCGCAGTCTCAGAGCTTGGCAGGAAGAGGAAGACGCTTGTTGAACTCATGGCAGAGACAGCTACCCCTAACCGTTCAGCAGGTGGTAAGAGCAAGGCTCGACCGAAGCGTCCCTTGCCTTCTTCAACTCTGAAACCTGAGGCTGCACCAAGGACTAGAGGGAAGAGTTCTTTGCCTGCTTCTACTGAGAAACCTGAGGATCCAGGCCGTGATAAGGATACAGTGAAGACCAGAGAGAAGCGTTCTTTGCCTGCATCAACCGAGAAACCTCAGCGTGATACGAGAAGTACAATGAAGACTAGGGGGAAAAGTTCTTTGCCTTCTTCAGCTGAGGGACCTGAGGACCCAGACCGCAGTACAAAGGGTACAGCGAAGACTAGGGGTAAACGCTCTCTGCCTGAATCAACTGAGGATCCTGACCGTGTTACAAAGGGTTCATCGAAGACTAAGGGGAAAGGTTCTCTGCCTGAATCAACTGAGGAAGCAGAGGGTCCTGATGACCGTGATATGAAGGATTCAATGCACACAAGGAAACGAAAGAAGCTCGACACATTGGGGGATTTGTCTTCCCAGCCACAGCCTGTTTCTCCCAAGGGTTCCACGAAAGCTCAAGAAGTGAAGCGCAAAGCTGCTGGGCAGAAGTCACAGGCATCTCCTGTTGTCAAAGCCAATGGTGGCACATCAGGAGATACGTCCTCCCAGCCAGAGCCTGTCTCTCCCAAGAGGTCCGCAAGGCGCAAAGCTGCTGAACCGAAGCCACAGGAAAACCCTGTTGTCAAAGCTAACAGTGAAGCTTCTCAGACGAGATCACGTAGGGCCAAAAACAGTGAAGTGACTGTTCCAGACAAGCCTCCACGCTCTGTTAAGCTGGATAAGGGCAAGAAAGGTGCCGGGGCAGAAGACTCTGTTAAGCTGGATAAGGGCAAGAAAGGTGCCTTGGCAGAAGACTCTCCGTCTTGTGGTGAAATGCTGTCACAGCTTTGTGTCGGAGCAAGTGATGTTGAGAAGATGGGGAAGATCACCCCTACGAGCGCTAGCTTCTTGTCTGATTTTCTTAATAAAGCTCGTGCTTGTACTTCTGATGTGGAGGAGGCAGCCAACACAGACTGTGATGCTTCTAGTCCCAATGCTGACAAGGAGATACCTGAGAAGGCAGCAGCAGACAAAGTTTCTAGTCCCAATGCCGCTGAAGAGATACCTGAGAAAGCAGCAGCAGACAAAATTTCTAGTCCTCATGCTGTCAAGGAGATACCTGAGAAGTCAACAGACAATGTTTCTGGTCCTCATGCTGACATGGAGGTGGCTGAGGAGGCAGCAGAGAAAGTTTCTAGTCCCAATGCTGATGCGGCGATGCCTGAGAAGGCAGCAGAGAAAGTTTCTGGTCCCAATGCTGATGCGGCGATGCCTGAGAAGGCAGCAGATGAAGTTTCTGGTCCCAATGCTGATGAGGTGATACCTGAGGAGGCAGCAGACAAAGTTTCTAGTCCCAATGCTGATGAGGTGATACCTGAGGCAGCAGAGAAAATTTCTAGTCCCAATGCTGATGAGGTGATACCCGAGAAGACAGCAGAAAAAGTTTCTAGTCCCCGTGCTGATGAGGCGATACCTGAGAAGATAGCAGATGAAGTTTCTGGCCCCAATGCTGATAAGGTGATACCTGAGAAGGCAGCAGATGAAGTTTCACTTGCCCCTGCTGACGAAGAGACACTTTTGAAGGTAAAAGAGGAAGTTTCTAGTCCCCTTGCTGATGAGGCGATACCTGAGAAGGTAGCAGAGAAAGTTCCTAGCCCCCATGCTGATGAGGAGATCCCTGAGGAGGCAGCAGAGGGAGTTTCTAGCCCCCATGCTGATGAGGCGATACCTGCGAAGGCAACAGAGAAAGTTTCTAGTGCCCTTGCCGATGAGGAGACACACGAGAAGGCAGCAACAGAGAAAGTTTCTAGTGCCCCTGCCGACGAGGAGACACTTGTGGAAGTAAAAGAGGAAGTTTCTAGTCCCCATGCTGATGTGGTGATACCTGAGAAGGCAGCAGATGAAGTTTCTAGTCCCCCTGCCGACGTGGAGACACCTGAGAAGGCAACAGAGAAAGTTTCTTGCCCCCCTGCCGCCGAGGAGATAGCTGAGAAGGCAGCAAACAGAGTGTCCAGTCCTCGTGCTGATGAGGAGATGGCTGAGAAGGCAGCAGACAAAGCACCTGGTCCTCATGCTGATGAGGAGATGGCTGATAAGCCAACAAAGAGCTCCCCTGCTCCCTCAGAGCCGCCCGTGGCGTCAGATCATATGAAAGACGATTACTGGGCTGACATTCTCATAAACGTGGAGGAACCGCTGTCTAGTCTGGTAAAGAAGAAGGACAAGGGAAAGATGAGATCAAGTAAGAAGCAGCGGCGTGACGACGAGGTGAAGCAAGATGAGATGCCACAGGTCAGTGTGGAGGAAGCAAAGGCCAAAAGCCAGCAAGACAAGCCAGAGGCAGAGAACGGGAAGGCGAATGGCCAGGCAAGCGTGCCCGAGGAGGACGCGTCGCTGACGGGTCTGGTGCTGCACTTCGGCAAACCTGGCGCGGTGCCCTCGCGTGGCGACCTCATCAATATCTTCAGCCAGTACGGGCCCGTGAGCGAGGCGAGGACGGAGACGGACGAGCACTCCAGCTCCGCCCAGGTGGTCTTCAGGCGGCGCATGGATGCGGAGGCGGCGTTTGGGGGTGCGGGCAAGATCACCGCCCTCGGGCCTGACCTCGCCAGCTTCCGCCTCACCGACTTCCCATGCGCCGAGGCCGCCGCCGCTGCGTTCCGGGGTGATGGCGGGCCTCGGGAGGAGTGAATATGGCGGCTGTAGATCCTGGAGGCGAGGTAATTGGATCTTATTTTTTTCCTTGCTGCTGCCATGTGATGTTGATGCTTCCCTGTTTTGTTGCAATGAACTGCATGTACTGATGCTTTGTTGTTGCTTGTTGGTTTCAGGTGAATGAGGAGGTGTTTTTATTTAGGTGGTGGTAGGTTTCTGGTTGTGTTAAAAGGAGGAGAGGAGTAAGAAAGCAAGCATATTCTGGCTCTTTTTGGAGGTGGTGGCATGGCATGCTCCCTGGATGCTGATGCTGAGGGTTGTTTGTTGTTAATTAAGTAAGATGTAAAAAAAAGCTACCTAGACATGGTTGCATTTGAAAGGATGCATGTTGGTGTAAAACCTGGTGACTTTGTTGGTGCCTGAAAGTCTGTGTGGTCTAATTCTGCCTGGTGAATGACAGAGACTGCTCTTGTTGCTGCTGTTGGTGGTCTGGTCAGTAGTGTTAACCACAATACAATATTACTAGTTTATTGCTGTGGTTGGTCTCTATATGAGTCTTAAGTTTGTAGCAGTAAGTAGTAAGGGCAGAGTAGAGGAGCATGCATGCAATTGTTGGTTGGTTAGTTTTTGTATGATGAGTATTATCTTATTTGGCATGTCTAGTAATTAACTGATAATGTGATACCCACCAGGCAAGCATGCATGCTTGGTAGATTTTTCAAAGCAGGCTTGTGCTGCAGCCTGCAGGTGGGCACTAGTAGAGATGGGCATGAGCATGGGCTGGTAAAGAAAGGGAATGGGCACTAGTAGATGCCAACTTTTGATATGCATGTGATGTGTGGCGATGAAATGAAATCAGGAGGCTGTTGTGTTTACATTCTTTCTAAACTAAACATGCTCATATCTGCTTTTACTATCTATGTATTTTTATTTCCTTTGGAAGGGAAAGGAGCTTAATTTGAGTGACAAATCACCTGGCTTGGCTGGCTGGCACCTCTGCTGCAGCTGGAGCTCAAGCTCATCTCTCATCTGATGGAGATGGAGATGGAGATGGAGATGGATGGATGCTCCAGCTCAAGCATCAAGATGCATCTTTTCCTTATGGATGCAGCTGGAGCCTATAATCTCAACTCATGTCATGTATGGATGCTCCAGCTGCAAGTATGGAAAGATTAGACTTTTCTTGCTCCATCTGAATCTGATATGAGGATGCAATGGTGAACTGGATGTATGCTTAGTGGCCAAGAGAATAAAGAAAGAAATATACGAGTGTTTATAGATAACTAAAAATAGTAAGTGGATGCAAGTAACTTATGTTCTAAACACGAAAAGGCAAGTAGCAGTAGCAGCAGATGCCAACTTTGCATGCATTGTTTATATTCTAAACATGTTCCTTCATTCTCTCTGCTTTACTTTACTGGTGTAGTACCCCCTCTGTTCACTTTTTATAAGACATTTTAGACATTCAAACACTGCCTAAATCAGTGCAAAGCAAGCTGTCTGAAACGTCTTATAAAAACGAACCAAGGGAATATTAACTTATATGCATGGTTGAATGGAAAAGAAAGGTAAAAGGAGGAGGAAAAAGAAAGGTAAAAGATAGATAGATGCTCCAGTCCGGCCCAGCCCAGCTTAATTTGACTGACAATCTCACCTGGCTTGGCTGGCATGATGCTTGATCATGGGTCCCTCAGCTGTATGGACGCTGCCAGTTGTCGCATGAAAAGCTTGGGGTTCATCTGATGTGATGTGATGCATCTCCATCTCTTGTAGCAGATCCCCTAAAACCTATATTTGAGGGGGAAAAGAAAATGAGTTTTAGGGAGAGAAAAACTAGCTAGCAGATTACCTAAAACCAACTTTACTTAAATTTTTTTTTGCCCCATCCCCTGCAAACCACCCCAGGTGGCTACTTTTATCTTTTTTTTTAGAAGAGCCCGATTGAGATGACTATATTTAATCCAACGCCAACGCTAGAATAAAAGTAGGGAGATGGCTGTGCGGCCTACGCAACACACTGTCATCAGAACTCGCGCCGCCCCGATCACCGGAGAAATGGAACCCCCACCACCCTCGCTACCCTGGTGACCATCGTCGACGATGAAGAATTTCACGAATCGCGAGCCGAGCCATGGCCGGAAACGGAGAAGCCGATTCATGTGGGTGTGGTGTGCCAGTCATGGCGTTGTGGTGGGCGCCGGTTGGGTCCGCGTGCGTTTGAATGTTGTGTCGTCATGGTGCGAGTGCTCTTCTGTTGGTAAGGGCATAGGGAGGTTCGCGCTCTTTCGCTTCTTCTTTGCATTGGCTTGGGCGGGGAGCGGCCTCGAACAATGCCTCTCCCTCGATGTCCACTTCATCATCCTCTTCGTCCAAGCCATAGTTTTCTGGGAACTCGTGATCTAGTGGAAAAGAGCCGTCCAAGCTGACTTGGTCCTCCATGAGGGGGTTGGCCATGCCTTCATTGTCATCACCAAACGTGTACCCAATGCCATCGTGGCCGGCTATGAAGGGGTTACGCCCATCTTGGCTCTGCGTCTCATCGGGATCGAACGTAGCGCCACCGCCACCACCTTCTAAGATGAGGCCCTCCATGAAGATGCAGTTGGCCTCCTCTTCTGCAGCTGGCATTTCGTCGAACAAGTTGCGAGCGTTCGCCATGGTGTCGGCTTGGAGCTCACGAGGCCACTTGTGCGCACCCCCGGAGGAAGATCCACCGCCCACAGGTACTGCGTACCGCATTGAGGTCGATGTCCGCGGGCGCTGGAGTGCCAGACGCGACCAAGCCCACCTCTGGTGAACCGGGGCCCGTAGAGTAGGACAGACGAGATGTTTGCGGGTGGTGCCTCTAGAAGCCGTGCACCGCCAGCGTGGAGGACATGTGCGGCGAGTTCGAAAGCTGGTGACGAAGGGGCGATGAGCCGGTGTTGGCCGCGGCCGCAGCGACAACGACGAGCCCGTGCTGCCTAGGGTTTAACCCTAGTATCAACATGGTCTGCCTCGTGGCCTCGCGGACGAGCTGACTGTTCTTCGCGATGTTGGCCTCTTGCTCCAAGGCGGCCGCGAGGACGGACGCGCCCGCAGCCTCGTTCCTGGCTTCTTGCTGATGCCAACGGTTCTTCCTCCTCAACGATTGTTCGGCACGCTCCGCGGGCGTCAACACCTTCTTCTTCTTGGCCGGCGCCGGCCCTTTTCGTCCACCTCGGCTACCTGTGGCGGCGGTGGCCATGGCGCGCGCCAGGAGGGGTGTGCGGGAGGATTTTGGGAAATATGGGTGGAAATGGTGGTTGTGTGTTATTGACGGGCGGGCCAGGGGGAGGAGAAGGGCATGCGTATCTTGGGTGTCGCGCGCAGACACAAATCCGGCCCAAATTTGAGGCTGGAATGGGTTACGGACGGACAAAAAGTAGAAGCGCGTCCGTTTGGGTCGACACGTTGGACTGTGTTTTGTGTCTGCTGCGACGGAAACGGACACGGACGGACGAAATGGGTTGTCCGGCCCTAGATCGCTCTTAGCATTTGCTACTTGGTTGAGAGGCAGCATGGTAGTGTGAAAAGGAAGTTGAGACGAATGAAGAGTGGGCTCCCTCCCTCTCTCCAACAAATTAAACAAAAGATGGAGGGAAAAAAAGGCAGCAAGCGACGATTCCATGACAACTTTACAGTGTGTTGCACCCCTCATAGCTTAGATTAGCTTCTATCACTCAGTGAGTGAGTGAGTGGGTGAGTGCGCTTTGCTTTGCTTTGCTTTGCTTAACACTTGCAGTGGAGTGTAGTGGTGCTGCTCCTCCCTCTTCTTCACACTGCTTCTTCACTTTCCCCATCTCCTCTCCTCTCCTCTCTTCTGTCTGTTTGTTTGTTTTATTACTCAATCGATGGAATAGCATAATCAATCAATCAATCAATCAATCAATCTCCCACATACATTCATACTCCTAGATGAGATGAGATGAGATGAGATAGGATCCCATCATTCCCGTCACCGTTCGGGGCAGGACAGGGCAGGCTACTGATGGAGGATCCACCATAGATGAGATGAGGTATATGCTTGCTTACTTAGCAACCAAGTAACTAGTGTACGTACTAGTAAGAAACACCGACGGCGACCACTGGACTGGACTGCTCCGGCGCCGGCAGTCAGGCAATCTCGATCTCCTCCTTGGAGCAGAGCAGAGCAGAGCAGAATGGCGGCGGCCACTCCTCCAACGCAGCACCGCTCCTCATCTTGCTACGTGCACCGGCGGCGGCTTCATCTTGCTCTGCTGCTGCTTTACATCTTCTGCTTCTTCTTCTTCCCCGCCGTCTCACGAGCTCAGATGCCTACTGGTATGTTACCACCACCTCCTCTTCTTCTTATCCTTCTTCTTGTTCCTTCTTCTTCTTCTTCTTCTTCTTCTTCTTCTTCACGTCGTTTGTATGTGTCTCTGTGTGCGCGTGCATGTTCTTGTTCCTTCGTTTGGGTATAATTAGATGCTGCTATTATTTACAAACTCTCAGGCAGCACACCACACACCTCTAGTGTTGTCTAGTACAAGAGCACACACACACACAGCTAATGAGATTTAATCACACTGATTGCATCCATTCCATATGACTGACTGACTGAAGCTGCCGCCCACTGTCTGACTGACTGAAGCTGCTACTACTTAACTGAAGCTGACTGACTGAATCTGCTGCCCACTGTCTGCTATTGCTTCTAACTGCAGGCTTCCTCAGCATCGACTGCGGCGGAACTAGCGGCAACTACACCGACGCCCGGGGCCTGCGCTGGACCTCCGACGCCGGCCTCATCGCCACCGGCACACCAATCTCCACCCCCACCTCTTCCCAGACCCAGTACACGCAGGACACGCAGTACACCACGCTGCGCGCCTTCCCGGCGGACGGCGCCAAGCACTGCTACGCGCTCCCCGTCGCCACCCGCGCGCGCTACCTCGTGCGGGCCACCTTCCTCTACGCCGGCTTCGACGGCGACGACGCCTTCCCGGAGTTCGACCTCTACCTCGGCGCCACCCGCTGGTCCCCCATCGTCGTCTACGACGGCGCAAGACTCGTCACAAGGGAAGCCGTCCTGCTCGCCCAGTCCTCCACCGTCTCCGTCTGCCTCTCCAACGCCACCACAGGCAGGCCCTTCATCTCCACGCTCGAGCTCAGGCCGCTCAACGGCTCGCTCTACCGCACCGACGCCGAGGCCCGCGCATTCCTCGCCCTCGCCGCCCGCATCAACTTCGGCGCACCCTCGCCAGATCCGGTCAGGTATGCACCTTCTTCTTCTTCTTCTTCTTCTTCTTCTTCTTCTTCTTCTTCAGTTGTTACTCTTTCTAAAATTCACTGGATTCCTACAGTATGCCTACATACATTCCAAATGGTGAACTTTTTCTTACCCAAATTTTTGTCACCCCCAGCAAAGTAATACACTAGTATATTTTTTTGGGTCTAGGAGCCGGTCAAGCTAAGATTAATATCCTCCTTCAGATTTGGGAATTGGGATGCCTAGGCCGCCAGAATCCTTTTTCTCCCTTCTGGAATTACTTGTCATCCTGTTATGACCAAAAAAATTGTGGTGATTAGCTTAGGGAATTTCATTACGGAGAACAAGTAAAGGATTGAAGAAGAAATAATTTTCCTCCACAAGATAGATAGCATTTCTCATCTCTTGTCTGCACACAGGGTTTACTTGGTGGGCTTTCAAGAAAAATAATAAAAAGGAGAACATTTCTCCCGGTTTCTTTACAAGCCATTTTTTAGCAGAGCCGACTATGATTGATTGGCTCAAGGTTCTGCCGGTGTAACCTTGGTTGGGTTTAATAAGTAAAATTTTGAAATGCCGTCAGTTTCTCGATGTAAATTCCGTCTTGTCAAGGTGGTTAAAACCAATGATGAGTTAGTCTGGTTTATTGGTTATGAACCTAAGACCTCTCACATTCCAAAAAGAGATATCATTCAGGGATTTGATTTCTTTGTAACAAGTCACAATATTTCCTTTTTCTAATTATAGTTACCCAATTAACATCAGGCACTCAGCTGGGGTTCATCCATAAAAGAAACATCAATATTGTCAGGCAGGGAAATGCCAGGGTGTCATTAGCAAAAGCAACTCCGTGAGCTAATTCACGCGCAACAAAATATCTTTTCTTTTCATTTTCTGTTTCTAAGAATAGAATTTTCCTTCTTCATCTGTTGTTTTGACCAAAATCAATTACAGTTCTTCTTCATATATAACTACTGAGTTGATGATCATGGTTAATTCGATGAATGCAGGTACCCTGATGATCCATACGACAGAATATGGGAGTCGGACATGGTGCGGCGGGCCAACTACCTGGTCGACGCCGCGCCCGGTACCGTCAATGTGTCCACCGACAAGCCGGTGTTCGTTGCCACGAGTGAGAGGCCGCCGGAGAAGGTGATGCAGACCGCCGTCGTAGGCACCCTCGGCGAGCTGACCTACCGGCTCAACCTCAACGGCTTCCCGGGCGATGGTTGGGCCTTCTCCTATTTTGCTGAGATCGAGGAGTCCATAGTCCCCAAGACACGCAAGTTCAAGCTATTCATCCCAGGCCAACCCGACGTTAGCAAGGCCACCGTCGACGTCGGTGAGAATGCTCCTGGCAAGTTACGGCTCTACCAGCCAGGTTACTATAACGTGTCGCTGCCCTTCGTGTTGTCATTCGCGTTCAAAAAGACCAACGACTCGTCCAGGGGACCAATTCTCAACGCTTTCGAGATCTACAAGTATGTCGATATCGAGCCCGGGTCCCCGGACGCGCTGGCCATGGCGAGCCTCGCGTCGCGATACAAGTCCTTCGGTGATTGGGCCAATGAGGGCGGTGATCCCTGCTGGCCCTCGCCGTGGTCCTGGGTCAGATGCTCCTCAGAACCACAACTAAGAGTGGTTTCAATGTATGTAATCTTTTCACTTAACTCTCCATGCTGTTGTTTCCTGATCATGTGCTGAATGTTTAGTGTATATCTGCACCTTAACAACCTTTAGTTGTGAACAGAAATCTTTCAGGGAAGAACTTGACAGGGAGCGTACCGCCGGAACTAGTGGCTTTGTCATTCTTAGCAGAAATGTAACAATTTTCACCACTGCCTTTCTTCTGACAGAATGTTCTTCTGATTAAACCATGAATTAATAGCTCTATTCTTTCTACACATGTCCTGATAGATCATGAATTTCTCTGCAGCCGACTTGATGATAACATGCTGACGGGTCCGATTCCAGACCTTGCCGCTTCTTCGAACCTCTCAATCATGTGAGTGACCTGCCTCACTTCAGATTTTTGACATCCCATACCGCTGATTGTTGGGTCTTTCTCATGAATGGATACTTGATTAATTTTCTCGCTGAATAAAAATGCAGTCACTTTGAGAACAACCAGCTTACTGGCAGTGTGCCTTCATATTTGAGCAGCTTGCCCAAGCTCACCGAGCTGTGAGTGTTTCATCAAACCCTTGCTTGCTGTGTCCAATTAATTGCAGTTGTAGTACAAATTTTTTGGTCATAACAGGCCCTTGTGTACTGACTGTCGAATATTATTTCTACATATAATGCAGCTATCTTCAGAATAACAAGCTGTCTGGGTATATCCCCAAGGCTCTGAAAAGCAGAGGCATTATTTTGAAGTTGGTATTCTTTCCTTCATACACTACATTAATTAGCATATTATTCCAGGAACAGTTATTTAACCATCAGCTACCAATCTTTAAGCTTCCCTCACTGTAAATTTGTTTCAGCTATGCTGGCAACATGGGCCTGAAGGCAGGGAATGAAGAGAAGCACCACCTAATAATCATCATATCTGCGCTGCTCGGAGTATCCTTGTTGCTTGCAGTTTCCCTCTGTTGCTACGTGCTGACACGCAAAACCAACAAGAAGTTACCACCAGAAGGTCGCCTCCTCACATCTTGTTATATTTTTCCTGTAGCGTTTGCTTCCTTGTGAACTTACAAAGGTCGACTCTTGTATAACCTTCATTCATTCTGGTCCAGATGACCTTACAAAGGCAGCCCCACCCGCGCACAAGCTGCAGAAATCAGACGCGCCGTCGTGCGAAATCGCCACAGAGACTTGCCATCCCTTCAGATTATGCGACCTCGAAGAGGCGACCAAGAACTTTGACAGGAGGATCGGCTCGGGGGGCTTCGGGATAGTGTACTACGGGAAGCTGCCGGACGGAAGGGAGATCGCGGTGAAGGTGCCGACGAACGACTCGTACCAGGGGAAGAAGCAGTTCACGAACGAGGTAGATTGTTACTAATTTGTTTGCCTGTAAAATGCTAGTATAGCCTTGGATATGGCGTGCGTGTTCAGTGAGTGACAGTGATTCATGACATCTGATGCTGTTAATTTGTTCATCAGGTATCCTTGCTGTCAAGGATACACCACAGGAACCTGGTGGCGTTTCTGGGATACTGCCATGAAGACGGGAGGAACATCCTGGTGTACGAGTTCATGATGAATGGGACTCTGAAAGAGCATCTTCACGGTAATTTTTCATTCCCGTGTGAGCATCACATAAACAAGAGACAGAGATTGCATTTTCTTTAAACCATGTACATTTGCAGGGCGTGACAAGCACATTAGCTGGATCCAGCGTCTTGAGATTGCAGAGGACTCGGCAAAGGGTTTGTAACTGTTGAGTAAATTCAGACATAAGCACAAGCACATTTACTGAAGCTGTAGCAACTGAATTTGCTCGCAGGGATTGAGTACCTGCACAGCGGATGCACGCCGTCGATCATTCACCGGGACATCAAGACAAGCAACATCCTGCTTGACAAGCAGATGCGAGCCAAGGTGTCGGACTTTGGTCTGTCGAAGCTGGTCGCGGAGGAGTCGCACGCGTCGACCAACGTCCGCGGCACGCTGGGCTACCTGGATCCACAGTCAGTACTATCTATCCATCATCAGCTTTCGACTCTGAACTCAACTGAACTCTACCAATTGGAGTTTCACTTTCCTGAAGGCCTTCTTACTCCCAGGCCAACTGAAGACAAAATCACAGACTGCAGTTTCGGCTTGCAAATGCCAAAGGTTTCAGAGAATAACATATGCATGTGTGGAAAAATGCAGGTACTACATCTCTCAGCAGCTGACGGAGAAGAGCGACGTGTACAGCTTCGGGATCATCCTGCTGGAGCTCATCTCGGGGCGGCCGCCCATCTCCGCCATGACCTTCGGCGACCACTTCCGCAACATCGGACCATGGGTCAGTCATATGCACTCAGTTATATATGTTGCTACTGACACTGAAAACAACAACAACAACAACAAAATGCTGCAGGCCAAGTTCTACTACGAGAGCGGCGACATCGAGGCGGTGGTTGACCCTGCCATCTCCGGCGAGTACCGGGACGTGCACTCTGTGTGGAAGGTGGCGGAGACGGCGGTGCGGTGCATCGACGCGGACGGCAGGAGGCGGCCGTGCATGGCGGAGGTGGTGAAGGAGGTGCAGGAGGCCATCGCGCTGGAGCGGCCCCCGAGCGAGGCGTTTGACCGTCGGGCGTCGTTCCCGTTCTCGCCGGCGGGGGCGCGGTCGGGGACGGTGCGGTCACACGACATGATCATGGACAACCTGATGCGGGAGGAGGAGGAGTCGAGCTCCTTCCCCAACACCCTCCGCCACCCCGAGCTGCGCTGATCCATTCGTTTTTTCGGCTCAAATTCATGTGTTGCCGGGATGGAGTTTTGTTCATCGGTTTCCCAATTTTGTTGATGATGATGATGATGGTTTGGAATTGTATAAACTAACTGGTTGATATAGGAGTAGCACTTTATATTATTTATTTTATTAGAACAAAAAAAATGTGTTTTCGTTCTTAGGGTAGAACGAACGAAAGTTGTGTTGAATTTGTATTGGCACGGGGATCATGGACAAAAGATTTGTTTTTTTTTTTGTTTGTTTCTGGATGGATCTAAAAAAGCTGGTTTTTTCTGGTGGGCTGAATCCGTGAAGCAACAGAAATCTTACGTGGGCTGCTTAGCTGGGCTTTGCGTGGGCCGAGCGGGGGCAGGATGGTAAATTGACAGCGAGAGGGCAGCAGGGGGTGGCGATTAGGGTTTCCACGCACCGCCGCCGCCGCTGCAAATAAAGCTTTTTTTCTCAGCGGCTGCGGCTAAGCTAAACCCTCACTCGCTCCCTCAGAGGCTGAGAGGAGGCTGAGAGCAGAGTAGATAAACCCGTCCCAAACCCCTCCCCGCATTCGAACCCAAACCCGAGCCGCCGCCCGCGGAATCGAATCTTTTCCCTCCATCCCGCCTTCTTCTTCTTCTTCTTCTTCTTCTTCTTCCTTCCCTTCCCCGCGCGATCGATCGCTTCATCAATCCAGCGATCGGAGCCGATCGGGGAGCAGCGATCGATCCATCGATACAAGATGTCGCCGGCGGGGATGGAGTCCGATAAGGTTGTTGAGATGGCGGCGGCGGCGGCGGATCGTCCTGAAGAGTGCACGGCCTCCTGTGGCGACCCCAAGGCCTGCGCCGACTGCAACACCACCAAGACGCCGCTCTGGCGCGGCGGACCCAACGGACCAAAGGTACTGCCTTTATTTGCTTCCTTGTTTTCCCCTTGTTCGATCTGTCCTGTTCCCGTCGATTCGTCTTGCGTTCCTTGCTGCGATCGAATGCCTGATCCGATCCGATCGATTGATTTGAATTGATGTGTATAAATTTGATTGCAGACGCTGTGCAACGCGTGCGGGATCCGGTACCGGAAGAGGCGGCGGGTGGCCATGGGGCTCGACCCGGAGGCCAAGAGGAAGCCCAAGAGGGACGACGCCATCAAGGCAGCCGCAGCCGCAGCCGATGCTTCTACCAAGGAGGAGGAGGAGGAGGAGGAGGACAAGGCCGGCGATGAGAAGGCGACCAACAAGACCAAGACGACGACGCATACCGTTGAGCTCCACATGGTGGGGTTCGCCAAGGACGCGGTGCTCAAGCAGCGGCGCCGGATGCGGCGGAGGAAGCCGTCATGCCTGGGCGAGGAGGAGCGGGCAGCCATCCTCCTCATGTCCCTCTCCTCAGGCGTAATATACGCCTGATCCATCTTTGATCGGTCCCAGATGGATGGATGAATATGAAGTCAAGTGTTGTTGGCATCAAATCAAATCAAATCAATAATCATCTATGCTATAAGATGATGATGGTGATGATGTAGTCCTACTCCGTAGATTAGCACCCTGCCTGTGTTGGTTGGTTGCTTCTTACCCTTCTTTGGTTCCTTGGCAGTTAGCTGTGCTAGTGAGTACCTGATCGTGTTACTGTTAATGTTTGTTTGTCCTAAGTATGTACCGTCACCCTGACTTACTTAATTTGCAATGCAATGTGACAAGAACCCCTGTCGTCTTAATCCTCTGTTGCTGTCATTTTTTACTTTCCTGATGTGACAAGAACCCCTGTCTTCTTAATCCTCTGTTGCTGTCTTTTTTTACTTTCCTGATGAAGCAGAGTAGGAGTCAAGTGGTAGAGGATGATGAGATGATGATCATCTTCCATTACATTCGATTCCAATCCTCTAGTACAACTCCATCATGTTGCAATGATCTTCTTTTCTTTTCATCATGTTGCAATGTTGGATGGACGCAAAGGAGAGGAGATTACTGGCTGCTTTGCTTGAGGTAAACTAGGCTAGGCCCTTTGAAACTTTGAATGAATGATGGGCAGCATAAGTAGGTACAAAGTTATTTCCCAACTTGGAAAGAAAGAGGGAGCAGTAAAGTCATTCTCAGTCATCATCCATATGGATGGATGCTACTACTGTTTAGTCCTAGTAGCAGCAAGCAAGCAAGCAAGCAAGGACCGGGACCAGCAGCTACAAGTAGAAAATATAAATGGATGGATGGTTAATTTGCTGGACAGTTAGAAAGAAGGACACACAGACAGCAAAAGTGGACAAGAATGTTCCTTCTTGTGGATGGATGGACTCATGTGTGTGCATACCATCCACCAAGGCTTTTGCTTTTGTCCATCATCTTCACTTTCTTTTTTACCTACAACAAAGTATGCTGTATTGTTTCTACACACAAAAGTCTGTGGACTCATTAGGCTAAACTGTCTCCGCCCAACTTGTTGTGCATATATAATAAATAAGAAAAAGGGTCGGACAACTAGCATACATGTCTCTGGATTTCCGGCGTGTCCACCTAATACTGGACATTGACCAGCTGACATCGGTGTCTGACTGCTAATTTTGATTTGAGTCACGGATTTTGAGTAAGTTAAGCAAGCTACTCGTATATGCCCACTAATCCTCCTCCTTTTTTTTTGATTGATTCACTACTGCTCCTCCTGAATGTGACTAGTCTGCTCGTATACTGACTGAGTAGTATTTTCCCAAGCTTCAGTTTCACCATCCACCTGTGATCAAGCGTACGTACGTGGCTATCTATGTATGGTTTGGACTTGACCGGCCAGCCTTTTTACTGTTCCGTTCCATTGGACCGACCATGTCCATGTGGATAGAGAGAGACATATAAATACCTAGTCCTAGATTTTCCATGGGAAAAAGAAGTTGACTGGGTCAATTGGGTCCAATGGGACCCAGTAGTCAGTGACAATGGGTAATAAGACCAGGTTTAATTAGTTTAGCCGAGTTTAATTAGCCAATGCGGCCTAGTGTTAGTGGCATTAGGTTAATTAGATTTACTTTAATTCAACCCTAAACTATACGGATGGCCGGCACATGGCCATCCGCGGCCACGGACGCGCCTCAGCCGGCCACAGCACGGGGTGAACATGGGTAGGGGGTGGCTCGGCTGTTGGGCTGGGCCGGCCACTAGGCTGGCAGGCCTAAATGCACAGTGCACTTAGGCCTTTTACATTTCTTTTTTTTCCTTTTCCTTTCCTGTTTTAGATTATTAGTTCTGTTTTGCTAGGACTTTTAAAGTAAAAGACTTTTGTAAAAATATGGAGTTGTGCCACATAGTTACCCTGCAATACTTGGCACTTCCACAAAAAGTTTTGGGGGCATTGGAAATAGTTTGGTATTTTCCATAAAGAAAAAGGCATTAAATAATTGTTTTGGCCTCTGTTATATTTGTTTTAGGGTTCTGAAATAGTTCAATTAATCTTGGTTTCAATTTTTCAACACTTAAAGAATATTTGAAACCGAACCATGATTTTAGTTTTCAAGTTTGATAAATTATTTAATCCACATATTATTTGGATTTGAATTTCAAAAGGAAGAAATGAGATATGAATCAAATGTGACCAAGCACTGTTTAGCAAAATGGATTAACTTAATCTCAGACGGAGGCTGGCAAAGGACGAAGTGACGAGCGCGTGGGAAATGGTTCTAAGGTTGATGTGATCGCTGTCGGCACGCTCGCTCTTCGATTACCATCGGGATTAGTGATGAACCTGAAAAATTGTTATTTAGTGTCTGCGTTGAGCATGAACATTATATTTGGATCTTGTTTAATGCGAGACGGTTACTCATTTAAATCAGAGAATAATGATTGTTCTATTTATATGAGTAATATTTTTTATGGTCATGCACCCAATGTGAGGGGTTTATTCTTATTGAATCTTGATAGTGATGATACACATGTTCATAACATTGATGCCAAAAGATATAGAGTTAATAACGATAGTATCACTTTCTTGTGGCACTGCCGTTTAGGTCATATTGATGTAAATACGCGTACTATATGCAAAGGAACAGAAAAGCTGACAACAAGCATGCAATAGGTAAAGCCGTGAGCTTGGATGCCACAATTGTAGTATGTTAAAAAACAACAGCTTGCCGACCTATAACATACAAATGGGAGTATTTCTTGTTAAACAATATACAAACGTGGTATGCGTATTTCGACCGTTAAATACAGTATGATGTTGAAACCAAGGCTGATACAATAAAAACAACAGCTTGAGTATCTAGTTATTTTATCTGACAGATGGATGGATGGAAGTGCTATGTAAGATGCTTCTTAGAAGCAGAATCTATATGTATATAAATAATTTTGCAGTGTCGAGAAAAAACCAAATGGAAAATAAACAAGCGCAATGCAGTGCAGCGGAGCCGGCTCCTCCGACTTGCGGCAGCCTGCCGTTCGGCCACTGACATGTTGGCCAGGTTGCCGCGCGGGCCCACGTGCCAGTGGCCGAACGACAGGGGATCCTCATCCCAATGCAGCCCAACAGAGAGGGGGGAGGGGATAAAGACCAAACAAAGGCACCACCACATGTCTGTCCCACTCTGTTGTCTCATATTTCCTCCGTCCCAAAATAAATGTCTCAAGTTTGTACTAAGCTTGAGACACTTATTTTGGGACGAAGGAAATATTTCTTTTCTGTGGGCTAGACAGGGAAGGGCAGCTAAAAAAGCCAGCTTTCACCCTTTTCTATTCACAAACTCACTTCAGAAATCTACACAGATACACACACAGATGTTCTAAATCTAAACTAGAAGAAGAGAAGCTCAGGAAGAGGAGTCGTCAAAGCATCTCTAGCAGATGCTCTGTTCTAAAAGTCCAAAACTCATCCCTTATACTAATGTCTTCTTTTTAGCGGATTAAACTTTTGCTCAACTAGCAGATCCCTAAAATCCAATCCCTTAGAAATACTGTTTTGATAATTCATCCAACCATTTCCAAACTTATCAAGACATATTATTTTAATACATAAGAATTCAAGTCCACACAATTCAAATACATAGCAAATATAATGTTCTCAAATATAACCGTGCAAATTCAAACACAATAGACGGTCCAAATGAATTTAGAATCCAAATAAACATGATAAATCACATGGTATCCGAGCTTTCTCGCCGCTTGATTCACCGATTTACGAGCTTCCGCCTCTGTGCATCCCTTGGTCTCCTCCCATGCCGGGTCTCTTTAATTTCTTCTCCACCACCCCCCGCACCATCGGATTGACCGAGCTGATCAAGGGTCGTGTCGCGTCCAAGGGGATTGCTCTAGGTTTTTCATGTGGCCGAGCCGGAGCCGAAGCCGGAGCCGGAGCTGCCAGCTTCGTCCTGTTCCTGCATGCTTATTCTAATGTACTACCACCCTCTGACTTAATCCACAATGCAAATATAACAAGAGCAGTCCCCCTGTGCTGTGCTGTGATGTTATGTTACCATGATCGTAATCTTAATCCTATTTTTTGTCATTTTTTACTTTCCTGCAGCAGAGAGCAGAGTAGGGGGGTCACTGAATGTTTCATCTCACATGTGTGATGGTCTAGTACTACCCACTCATGTTGCAATGCAATGGTTTCTTTCACCCTGACCGAATAAATAAATGGATGCAAGGAGAGAAGCTTCTGCTTGCTTCAGGTGTGTGTGCGTGTGTTGGCACCAAGCATAAAAAAAGTCCTTGTGAAGGTCGTCAGCATCCATTCCATGGTACTACTACTACTTCAAAAAGTAGTATTATCCAACTTGGAAAGAAAGGGGAAAAGGCAGTAGTAAAGTAAAGTCTCGCAATTCTTGTCCAAATAAACAGTAAATTCAAATAGCTGCCTCCGTGGCAGCTGATGTTACCAGGAAGAACCAGCCGGATGTACGTAGCTTTTTTTTGATCGATTGCAAGTTTTTGTTGGTAGCTTACCAAGCTAGCCGCTTGGTCGGATGTATGTAGCCTTGGTAGCATTGCGATGTTAGAAATGGGTGGGGTGTCACGAGGAAATTGCACAGACCACCCACTCCTTGGGTTGATTTTGCACATAACGCTTACTTTTCAGGTTTGTTGCACAAAACACCATGTATCGGTGTAACCCATTGTGGTTAGCTCTAATCCATCGTTTGACTATGTTGACATGATAAATGATGAGTTTTGTAAATGCACACGTGGCAAAAAATAAAATAAAAGGTCACGTCAGTTGGCTAATAAAAACTGCCAATATTCACCGCTTTAGTCGCTAGCTCATTGCAATATTTGGTTTAAAACTTAACATTCAAAAATTCCATAAAGTCAGTGCCGATTTGAGAACTTTTGAGCTCATCTGCAGCACCGTTTTTTTTTTGGAGATATTGACAACTTGTTGGCTCAATGAATTTTCTTTTGGTTTGAATATTCGACATTTTAAAATTATACAGAAATGTAAACCATAAATGTATCGACTATTGATCCGGAAAAATTCCCCTCATTTTTACCATAGTTTAGGAGATACTAGAAGTTTTAGTTAGGCCAAGCCGACTGATGTCACACGGAGTTGGCTAGACAGATGCTTGCAAAAGTCGACAAGAATGTTTCTTCTTAGGGATTGTGCCTACAATTTGGAGGGGTCTTTATTGTGATCCATCCATACATCAAGGCTTTTGTCGCAGCAACACCAACAATCCTCTTTATATTTGCACTGTTGCATCCATCATCTTTTATTAAGAAAAAAAGGAGAAAGTGAGAGCTGCTCCGTCGTCATCATCTTGATCTTGTTATCCATGCCATGCACATGCAGTGGTCTTGATCATGCTGCAGTACAGTCCTAGGTACTGATCTGGTTGATGTTACAGAAATGAAATGAAGTACACTAGACTAGTATGACGCTGCAGATCACGCCAAACACCCAATGGGAGTAGCGATTCAGGCAGTATTGATTTCCATAGACAAAAATAAGTCTGTCCGTGCAGTTATTAAGCTAAGCTTAAACCAATCCTGGCTGCCCACTTGATTTCCCGCCTAAAACTGGACACTGACAACCTGACGGCTAATTTTGATTCAGTTAAGCATGCATGCAAGCTACGAGTACCTAATCCCCCACAGCTTGGTTCACTTGTTTCAAATGCACTGTTCCATCATATTGTTACCCATGCAACCGTCTTGCTCTGTGATTTGTAATACTACTATCTACTGCAGTACTACTTCCTTTTTGATCTGATTGAAACTATGAGAATACAATCTTGAACAAATAGATTAATCATCCTTTTCAGTAAACTATGAGAATACAATACTACTATCTACTTTTCAGTAAACCATGCATGCTAATCGTCCTTAACTAATTAAACTGCCGTTCATCTCGCATGCATGATGAGTTGATGGGATTTTTCTCCAAACAATCTCAAAAGATGGGACCGGGTTCCACTATCGTAAGAGATAAGGGAACAACGAAAGAATAGCATCCATGTGCAGAAAAATAAGTGTTGATGGGATTAACTGGTCATCCTTTTAACGTTGCCCTTGTCCCACATGCAAAAGTTAAGTACATACACAAATATTAGTATAGGAAGGGCGCATCAACTTATCACGCGCGATTTGTTCGTGACAGGGATATGTCCTAGCTAGACGCTAGCCATCAACAGTTGACCCCAACCCATTGACATTGGTTGGTTAACTGATACTCCTTTTACTTTGCTATGGGTAACTAATCCTCTTAGCTAGTTTTATCACCCAGTAAAAATAAAATTCACCCTTTTCTAAATTATGCCTCTACTTACAATAGGAGCCTTGAAATCAGCTTCAGCCGAATATCTAGAAGACAGCAACATGTCCAATCGGGAGGACCCAAGACGTTCCTCACCAGGTTGTACAGTTATTAGTGGTAACTCGACCGATCATGTATATAATGAATGACAATGACCGTCCATTCTTAACAAAAAATTATCGGATGTTTAACGTATTCGCCTGTGCAAACAAACAACGCAACTAGGCACAATTGCAACCGTTAAATGTCATGTCGAAACCAAGGTTGAGATAAAGATCCAAGTAAGGACATGCCATGCCATTCTTAAATTAAAACCATGCATCTCCGGTATTTTATTTATTTTGCAGAAGTAAGATACTTCTTAGGAGGAGAATACATACAATACATAATATCATCATAAGGGAGAAAGTCATCTTGACATTTGTATTGGTTTGGGTAATTATCTGTAACATTGTATTAGTCTCCTTTAATGATGTTTCCTTAATAATGTTGAGCAATATATAAGATATCAATTATTCCTATTTTACACAGAAACTGTACTATTCACATCGTGTTTTCCACACGGTCGAAATTACCCCACCTCATTCCCAATCACCGATCCCCTTCTCCCTATTTTTCTGGCACACCGCCACTCCGCTGCTTTGCCCTCCCCTATGCTGCGGTGTGATATAAACGATCATCTTTTACAAACCTCTCCCATCATGCTACGTCCTACCATCTCCTTATAACCCTCGAGTCGATCGATCCCACCACCCCGCTCTCTTCTCTGCCATGGTGCCGCCTTAACAAGCATATGTCGCTGCAGGATAGGTGGTAAAATTAGCCAAGTGTGGTTGGAGATGCTCCTACCCTGTTATCGTCTATCCATCCAGGCTTCTGTCCCTACAACACTCTTTGTGCACTATTCCGCCATCTTGTTATTGTCCATGTGATCCATTGGTCTTGTTTGTCTATTTGCAGTTCTTATTAATCGATATGGCCCATGATAATACATGTTCGTAGAAATACATGCATTAGTCCATTCACCTACAAAACTCGAGTATGTATGTACGGGAAAGATGGACAACATATGCACTTGTAATACAACAAGATTAGACTAGTTCATGATCACATTAAGATCGAGGCCCATGCATCCTTTTCATTCTCTTGTAGCTGAATTGAATCAGCATGTATGAGATGTATTTTCTAACGACGTTAAAGTCATGTCATTTGTAAAGCATATATACCAACTTCAAACTAACAAGAACATAATGAAAAGATGGTCTTGTGCAAGAATCCCAGGAAGAAATCTTGAGCAGCGACAATTTAGGCTTTATTCCCAGACACAAAAGGTGTCCAGACTAACTAAACTAATCTAACTATCCCGACACACAAAATAGAAAAGAAAAGAAAAGAAAAGAAGACATGGCTGATGCGTGTTAAAATAGAACTAGGTGCTACACCATGCCTCTTGATTTTCCACCTAGGTAAAACATGACTTATGCATGTAAACAAAAACTCCTCGACTTAGATGCCATCCATTCATCTCGCATGATTGAAGTGGCTATCATTTCGACTGGCCATCCTTTCCCCATGTGGATGGAGGTGCAAGTTTTCCATGAAAAAATGAGGACAAAAAGGAGCGACGACTTATCATGTGCGATTCGTTCATGGTATGATAGAGATGTGTAGTTAGACGCTATTCACGAGGTTAGTTACAATAACAAAAGTTTAGTTAGACACTAAGTTCCTTTTTTATGAATCAGTTGCATACATAGCCCTTGGCCATGAACTAAGTTTACACATAAAAAATGTCACGCCCAAGATGCGCGCCTATCCTTTTTAAGGCACGGGGCCCCGCAAGGGATAGAGACACATCTTATCGTTAGCAAGTATAGTATCATCACATCATACAATACTGAAAAGATGAGTATACAAGATTGGCTTACACTCGCCACATGCTAAATTACAATTCACTCAGAGTTCAAATCATCAAGATGAAGACAGGGTCTGCCTACGGACGAAATCAAACGATAAAAAGACAGATGCAAATGATACTATCTCGCTATCCCAAAGATCACGACCATGGTCCTCTACTCATCCGGGTAAGTCACATATATCCTGCCTCTTTTCTCATCATATTCCCACTGAAGCTGGGTAAGATCATCCTGCACGTACTCGTCTATACCTGTACCTGGAGGGTTGTAGTAATCTGTGAGTCATAAGGACTCATCAATCAAGTGCCCGGGTATCGAGATTATTCAATCTTAAAGGTTGGGATGGGGAAAATGTTTAGTTTGCAGCAACACTAAGCATCTATGGTGGCTAACTTACGTAACAAGAATGTAAATGTGAGTGGCCTACGATGAACGATCGAATCTAGTATGATCTCTATGAGATCCTGATCACTTACTTACGTCAATCATAACACACCGTGTTCTCTCTCGGATCGTGTTCACGAGCAGTGACGATCACGGTTACTCACACAGTTGGTGTATTTTATTTAGAGTTTACTTCAAGTTTACTAGAACCGGGTGTTAAACAAATATCCAAGTTGCCACATAACCGCGGGCACGGCTTTCAGAAAGATTTTTACCCTGCAGGGGTGCTCCAACTAATCCATCACAAATTAACCACACTCCACGAGAATAGCCTCGATCGCGGATCTCGTGATCATCATAGGTAATTCTAAAGTTATTCCAACACCTCAAGTAAACCCGAAGAAAATCAGAGTCCACACGCAAGACATTCGATATAGGTAAAACAAATCCAGCAAGACCTCCCGATGTGTCGACGAACCCGATAAGAGCCGCATATCTCGTTCTCAGGACACGACGGATAAGCAAAGCGTACGGTAGCCTAATAGAAATCTCCCGAGTTGCCCCGGGTTGGCCCCGCACGGTGCTCTAGTTTGGACCAACACTCATGAGGAGCACTGGCCCGGGTTGTTGATTAATTATCCACGGGGTTGCAAAGCCCTATGTAAGTTTTATTAGTTATTAGCAAATATAGTACCAAAGTTGGGTCTTGCCAGACAAGTTTTAATCTCAACCGAATAAACAAGGGGGTCCCATAACAACCCCGAGCATGTTAGGAGCGCAAAATATGGAAAACGTAACACCGGCAACAAGGAACTAATGGCGGTAATAGCGGAACAAATCACTTAGCAAAAGGCCAAGCCTTCCACCAATACCAAGACATATATGTGCATTAAATTAAACGACAGATAATATGGTGATATCCAAATCCATGTTGTCACATGGAACAACCTGCACCTACAACTAAGAATGTTATAAGAGGGGCTGAGCAGCGGTAACTTAGCTAATCAAAGGTTTGCTAGGATGTGGAGGTTAGAGGCTGTCATGGCAAATAGGAGGCTGATATCAGGTGGTAGGTAGCGCAATTGTAACGATAAGAGCGTGAAACTAGCAAGCAAAAATATTATCAGGATCCGGGTACGATCATCTTGCCTGTTGGTTCTTCGGCGGAACAAGTAGCGGGATCCTCGTAGTGGTACTCTCCTAGGTCCTCGTACTCAGTATCAACACTCGTGTCTACCCAAGAGAAAGAACAACAATAAACATCCAACAAAGGTGCAATGCACAACCAAGATGATGCATGATTTATTTATGAAGAATTTAACATGGCAATCCAAAACTAGTCATGTTTCACATGCAAAGTTTGTTTATTAATGAATCTGGACAGAATCTCATGTTAAGTTATTTAGACATGCATGAACATGGAAAATATGGATGCATCATGCAAAATCGATAGAAATGCATATAAAGAACGTAAGAAACGGAGTTGCGGTCCTCACGATACGCTCACGACAAGGTACAGAGGCAAATACACAAGACTACCAAGCCATGGGCTAATTCTTGGCATTCCAAGGTAGCCACTGGATAGGTTATTAAAAACCAACCACAATAGACTCAAAAATCAATCAATTACATGGATCATAGCTCCCACAAGTCACAAAACAATAAAACTCACTATCTGCCACAAACATCAACATAGCAACTTACACAGCCCACAACTTGAGCTACAAGAACCCTACAGCCACAAACAAGATATTGACAGAATCTACTCAACACACACATCAACTTATCCAACTACAAAATCAGAAAAGGAGGCACACATCAATAAGCATGAAGCTATCAAGTTGACATGATGAAACAGTTTTCTGGGACTTGGTGAAAATTCCAGTTTTCTGGAATCTGAGATTATAAAGTAGCAAGTTGACAGCAGTAGTTAAATATTCTAGAGATCTCCTATTGGCATAAAAATTAACAGGATGGTAGTAGACAATATCTACTTCAAATAGCTAGCATTGAGCATGAGCAAATTCCAAACACATCACTAGATGCCACCCACTCTCCATGGCATAAAAATGACAGCAGATTCTCAGACTTAGCAGTTTTTTAGCATGCTGAAACAGAAACTTCAAATATGCAACTAGCAGCTTGTTTCCCCACTTATATGGGTGATTCTCATGCTAAACAAAACACCAAGGCAATATTAATGAACCCTACTAACAAGCATACTAACAAAAGGGGTGAGTCAAGTGGAATGCCCACTAGTCCCCTACACACACATACACTCAACTCACACCACTACTAGCATACACACACTTGCTCAAAATATACCCAAAGAATATGAGCACAAATGCCCCCAAGATCCTACCACCCATGAAGGGGTGATCATCTACCACACACACACCACCACACATGCATCATGTGCATAGCATATAGACACACACACTCACTCTCACACATCACAAGGATACATAAGAACACATGCATATGTTCTCACACACATATGCACTACACACTCTATCTACACATGCACACACACCACATGGTGCATCTGCCACACACACACAAGCACATACATGTGCTCCTCTCATGCACACTCACACACTACATGGCATCCTGCCTACAAACACACATAAGCACATACACATGCTCTCCTATACACAATACATACACATGCACATATGCTCTCATGCATACACACATACAAGTGCACCACAAACCCACATATATGTATGCCCACATGCACATCTACACACACACATGGCATACATACACACAAACACATGTAGATGCACACACACACACACACTCTCACATAACAGGGTGAAAACAAAATAAAACAAACCCTGGAATGCAGCCACACACACATACATGTATAGCAAGAATGAAACAAAAAGAAAACAAAGAAAAAAAACAAAACAACAAAAAGGGGGGAGCCTGGGCTCGAACCCGAGACACCAGGATCAACTTCCCCAGCCCAACCACTCTGCTACGCTTGTTACTCTTAACAGGAGGGGGGAGGGCGGCCGCACTAATACACTCGCCACACCGTTTCTCTGATGAAACTGAAGCTCACACGCACACATACAAAGCACGGTGGCAGCTGCCAGGCGAGCGCAGGGGAGGACTCCGGCGAGGGAGAACCTCGGCGGGGACGCGGGATCTATAGCGGATCTCATCCTTGCGGCTAGCGCGACGATTCGTGGGGCTACACCACAGGTTCGCAGCGGCGGCAACGCAATAGACAACAGCCGCGGCGGCTACGCACACAACGGCGAAGGCGCGGCTACGGGCGCGGGCTGCATGCGGGAAGGAAGCAGCACACGCAGGCAACGACAGCGGCAACCGACTTCCACCAGCACCAACACCTACGCTCACAACTACCGCAACTAAGGACTGGGCTTGAAGAGCACCGGGAGCATGACGGCGATGACTACAACGGCCTAGGGGAGGAGGAGAGGACAGGGATCGAACGCGGGAGGATACCTCTCCTACCTAGACACGACGACGGGGATGAAGGCGCAGCAGAACGATGGCGGCACGAGGGGGAAACTCCGGCGGTCTTCTGGCCGGAAAGCAGAGGAGGGAGACGGAGACGCCGGGCCTTGGAGAGCTCCTAGACGACGAGGGAGAAGCGGCCGATGATGGGGACACCCTTCTCGTGCACCAGAGGGACGGCGACACGGCGAGGAGTCACCTCCAGGCACGAGCTGATGCTCGGCCGGAGCACGGTGGACGGGGCAATGGCATGCGGCTAGACTACCTTACCTAGCGGCGGCGCGGCAAGGAAGAGGGAGGAATGGGGAGAAGGAAGAAGCTAGGGCACCGGGGACGCGCTTAAAAGGAGCAGGAGGGCTCGCTTCGGCCGTCAAATCATTGGCAAGCCGACGTGGCTCCCCTGGATGGGGTGCCGTACAGGAGGAGGAAGAAGCTAACGCTGGGAGGGCTGGCTGGGCTGCGGAACTTGCTGGGCTGCGCTGGGGAGGCAAGCCCGCTCAGCTCTCTCTCTCTCTCAAATGAAAAGAAACAGGAAAGGTTTTCCCATTTATAAAGCATAGCCACACCAAGCAAAATCCCCAGAGTAAAAGAAAATGTTTTATAGCAAAACAAAAATACTTTTGTGGAGGAAATAATATGCACTAATTAATAAAAATATTAATTTGATTTGTTGGACAAGTTATTTTATTACTTTTGAAAATAACAGCCCCTGTTTTTATTAAAACACAACTCATACAAACCCCAATCTCAAAAGAGCCACACTCTAAATTATTAACATGAATAGGGCTACCTCTTGAATATTTTTTTAACAATTTAAAAAGCAACTTAATTCTGATATAAAATAACATGGAAGTGAAAGGCATTATGTTGGGGTTTTAGTTGCAAGACAAAAGAGAGGGGAAGAGAAGGAGTTTGCTCACAAGAACTCACCCACATGCAAAACACACAACACAAGCCCACACCACAAGCAAACACACCAATCAAAGACACATGAAAGCAAGCATGGCAAGATGAATGCTATGATGGATGATATGATGCATGAATGCAAAGACAACACATGGGACAAGGTGCAATACATAACAAGGCTCATGACACAAGGTTCATACATGGGGTTACATGCCATAAAAGGAAGGGACAACACTAGGGCTGTCACAAAAAATGTGGAAAATATTAGTCATTTCTTCGTCATGTCGTGTAGGACTACTCCTGCTAACTCAGATTTCCACCTAAAACCTCCTCGAATTGACTGTCATTCATCTTGCATCACTAGTAGAAAACGAACCTTTCATCTGCCTCATTAGTCGCGGTTGGCTTTTGAACTGGCACTAATGTGATCATTGGTGCCGGTTCGTGACGGGGATCATTAGTGCCGGTTCGTTACGGACCTTTAGTCCCGGTTCATGCCACGAACCGGCACTAAAGGTATGGTTGTTGAAAATATGCCCTAGAGGCAATAATAAATTAGTTATTATCATATTTCCTTGTTCATGATAATCGTTTATTATCCATGCTATAATTGTATTGATCGGAGACTTAGATGCATGTGTGGATACATAGACAAAACCATGTCCCTAGTATGCCTCTAATAGACTAGCTCGTTGATCAAAGATGGTTAAGGTTTCCTAGCCATGGACATGAGATATCATTTGATAACGGGATCACATCATTAGGAGAATGGTGTGATGGACAAGACCCAAACTACAAACGTAGCATATGACTATGTCAGTTTATTGCTACTGTTTTCTGCATGTCAAGTATATGTTCCTTTGACCATGAGACCATGCAACTCACGGACACCGGAGGAGTGCCTTGTGTGTATCAAACGTCGCAACGTAACTGGGTGACTATAAAGGTGCATTACAGGTATCTCCGAAGGTGTCTGTTGAGTTGGCATGGATCAAGACTGGGATTTGTTACTCCGTGTGACGGAGAGGTATCTCAGGGCCCACTCGGTAATACAACATCACAATAAGCCTTGCAAGCAATGTGACTAAGTGTTAGTTGCGGGATCTTGTATTACAGAACGAGTAAAGATACTTGCCGGTAACGAGGTTGAACTAGGTATGGAGATACCGACGATCGAATCTCAGGCAAGTAACATACCAAAGAACAAAGGGAACATCGTACGGGATTAACTGAATCCTTGACATAGAGGTTCGACCGATAAAGATCTTCGTAGAATATGTAGGAAACAATATGGGCATGCAGGTCCCGCTATTGGTTATTGACCATAGAGGTGTCTCGATCATGTCTACATAGTTCTCGAACCCGCAGGGTCTGCACACTTAAGGTTTGGTGACGTTTCGGTATTATAGAGTTATGCATGGTGGTGACCTAAGGTTGTTACGAGTCCCGGATGAGATCCCGGAGGTCATGAGGAGCTCCGGAATGGTCCAAAGGTAAATATTCATATATAGGAAGTCCTATTTTGGTTGCCGGAAAAGTTTCGGGCTCATCGGTAGTGTACCGGGAGTGTCGGTAGTGTACCGGGAGACCCTCGGGAGGGGTATTTCGACCCAAGAGGCTTCATGGGCTGTGGGAGAGTGAATATCAGCCCTTAGTGGGCTGGTGGAAACTCCCACATAAGGCCCATGTGGCTGGAGAAGAAAACCCAAAGAGAAAAAGGTGGAAAAAGGCAAAAAGGCAAAAATAGGAAGGAGTCCTAATCCTACTAGGAGTGGAGGAGGAGGACTCCTCTCCTCCTAGTTTGGCCGACTCCTATAGGAGTCTTGGCCCTTGCGCCAGCCTCTCCTACTCTCCTCCTATATATACCGGTGTATTTTAGGGTTTTGTACTAGATTTTACGACCACGTGCTACCCGTTCCATCGGTGCTCCTCTAGATCGGATTTCCGCAGTGCTTAGGCGAAGCCCTGTCGGAATTGCTCCACCACCATCGCTGGAGCATCGTCACGCTGCCGGTGAACTCTTCTTCCTCTCCACTTCCTCTTGTTGGATCAAGACGGTGGAGATCATCATCAAGCTGCACGTGTGCTGAACACGGAGGTGTCGTCCGTTCGGCGCTAGATCGGAAGGAACGTGATGAAGATCGCGAGACGGTTCATGATGAGTTTGCAGGACGGATCGTGATGAGTTCACGGGATAGATCGTGATGAGATCGCGGGACGGATCGTGATGAGATCGCGGGACGAATCGTGATGAGTTAACGGGACGGATCGTGATTGGATCGCGGGACGGATCGTGATGTGATCGCGGGACGCTCGGCGATTTGGATCGCGAAGATGTTCGACTACACCAACCGCGTTTCATAACGCTTCCTGCTTAGCGAACTACAAGGGTATGTAGATCCACTCTCCCTCTCGTAGATGCTCATCATCATGGATAGATCTTGCGTGTGCGTAGGAATTTTTTTGTTTCCCATGCAACGTTCCTCAACAGTGGTGGCAGGCTGGCGTCAGCCTGGCCCCCCACGGGAACCTTTAGTCCCGGTTGGTGGCTCCAACGGCAACTATAGGATAACCTTTAGTCGCGGTTAGAGCCACCAACTGGGACTAAAGGTCCCCTATATTGAAACCCTTCGGCGCCAGCCCGAGCACAGTCCTCTGTTCTTCTCCTTTCCTCTCCTCTCTGTTCTTCCTCTCTTCCTCGAGCTCATCCCATCCTTCCAAGTGTTCACAAAGGTTAGCAACTTTGTCCTTTCATCTCTCATTGCTAGATTAGCTCTTGCAATGCTCTATAAGTATAGTAATTTGTGGGTTTTAGTTTGTATGTAGTAGTTTATTTGATTTATGCAAATTGAGCTCAGATTAACTTCTTAGGGCGCATTTGTAGGTGTGGTTTACTTAGTGCCTTCCCGTCCCCGTCCTAACCATCGTCGACCGCCCACACCGTCCCGTTGCCGGCACCACCTTGGTGAGCTTCTTGTTCTTATCCTTTTTATAGAAAAACCATGTTTGTAAGATTTAGTTAGTTACTTGTATAGTTTTCTTACCTATATGGTTGTTTGTTATACATAGTGGCATGGTTTTGAAATCCGTCCCCGTCGACCCTCGTCTGGTTTATGATGCGGATGTGGTATATACTCTCTTTATAACTCTTTGTTGCATTTCGTGTTTATGACAATTATGCCAATTAAGTTGACATATATATTTTTATCTAGGAGGTATGTGAACCGGAGATTCCAACCGACATAGATATTCTTGTCAAGAAGTTAAATTTAGTTGAAAACGAAAATGAGTATTTGAAAGAAAAATTGAAAAGAGTTGAAGAAGAGAAGATGAAACTGGAGTTGTATGTTGTCGATGTCGTCGACGATCACAAGATCAATATGGGTGCAATGCACTTGAAGATTAGAAAGTTTAAAAGATATGCCATTGATAGTGAGGCTTGGTATCACTATGATGTTGGATCAATTGTTACCTTAGTTGCGATGTTGATTGCATTTGTTGTTGCATTTAAATGCTTTAGCTAGAGAGTTTGTATGTTGTTTTATGAGAACAAGTGTGTATGAACTTTATGTATGAACTTGTATTAATTTGGTCTTTTTGGTATTGTGTAATGAAGATGAGCCGGCAATGGATGTACAAGGACTGATGCTCTCCCCAGTTCCTTAATGGCGTGCATACTTTTCTGGTTGCGGCTGAGGCAAACAAGCAATCGGATGGTTTCATGTATTGTCCATGTGCTGGCTGTAAGAATGATTGAAATTACTCTAACTCAAGAACCATTCACGTCCACCTATTTGAGTCTGGTTTCATGTCCGGCTATAACTGTTGGACCAAGCACGGAGAAAGAGGGGTCCCAATGGAAGATAATGAAGAATAAGAGGATGACAACAGCTATCCTGGCCATGGGTTCCATGAATACGATGGTACAACAATGGGGGAAGAAGCTAAGCCGACAATGCGGGAAGGAGCTGAAGAAGAGGCATCAGATGAGCCCACTGATGATCTTGGTCGGGCCATTGCCGATGCAAAGAGAAACTGCACAAGTGAAAAGGAGAGGCTAAACTTGCAGCGCATTGCAAAGATGACAATAAAAAGCTGGGTACCACACTGGAATTGCTGCAATGGAAGGCAGAGAATGGTGTATCTGACAAGGCATTTCAAAAGTTGTTGATAATGTTAAAGAAGAAGCTACTAAAGGACAACGAATTGCCAGAGAGTACGTACGAAGCAAAGAAGGTTGTCTGCCCTCTAGGATTAGAGGTCGAGAAGATACATGCATGCCCTAATGACTACATCCTCTACCGCGGTGAGTACGAGGATTTGAATGCATGCCCGGTATGATGTGCATTGCGCTATAAGATCGGCCACGATGACCCTGGTGATGTTGAGGGCGAGCACCCTAGGAAGAAGATTCCTGCCAAGGTGATTTGGTATGCTCCTATAATACCACGGTTGAAACATTTGTTCCAAAACAAAGAGCATGCCAAGTTGATGCGGTGGCACAACGAAGACCGTAAGAAAGACGGGAAGTTGAGAGTGCTAGACGGGTCACAGTGGAGAAAAATCGAGAGAAAGTGGAAGGACTTTGCAAAGGATACAAGGAACATATGGTTTGGTTTAAGTGCAGATGGCATTAATCCTTTTGGGGAGAAGAACAACAATCATAGCACATGGCCTGTGACTCTATGTATCTATAACCTTCTTCCTTGGTTGTGCATGAAGCGGAAGTTCATTATGATGCCAGTGCTCATACAAGGCCCCAAGCCACCCGACAATGACATTGATGTGTACCTAAGGCCATTGGTTGAAGAACTTTTATAGCTGTGGAATGGAAAAGGTGTACCTACGTGGGATGCGAAAGATCAGGAGGAATTTGACCTACATGCGTTGCTGTTTGTAACCATCAATGATTGGCCTGCTCTCAGTAACCTTTCAGGACAGACAAACAAGGGATACCACGCATGCACGCACTGTTTAGATGATATCGACAATATATATTTGGATAAATGTAAGAAGAATGTGTATCTAGGGCATCGTCGATTTCTTCAGAGCAGGCATCCCGTAAGAAAGAAAGGCAAGCATTTCAAAGGTGAGGCAGATCACCGGAACAAGTCTCGCTACCATACGGGTGATGAAATACTTAATATGGTCAAGGATTTAAAAGTAATCTTTGGCAAGGGTCCTGGTGCACAATCTGTTCCGAATGATGCTGACAAACGCGCACCCATGTGGAAGAAGAAATCTATATTTTGGGACCTACCGTATTGGAAAGACCTTGAGGTCCGCTCTGCAATTGATGTGATGCATGTGATGAAGAATCTTTGCGTGAACCTGCTAGGCTTCTTGGGCGTGTATGGGAAGACAAAAGATACGCCGGAGGCACGGGAGGACCAGCAACGTATGCACGGAAAAGACGACATGGATCCAAAGCAGTTTCAGGGTCATGCCAGCTATGCTCTTACCAAAGAAGAGAAGGAAATCTTCTTCGAATGCCTGCTCAATATGAAGGTCCCGTCTGGCTTCTAGTCGAATATAAAGGGAATAATAAATATGGCAGAGAAAAAGTTCCAGAACCTAAAGTCTCATGACTGCCACGTGATTATGACGCAACTACTTCCGGTTGCATTGAGGGGGCTTCTACCGGAAAACGTTCGATTAGCCATTGTGAAGCTATGTGCATTCCTGAATGCAATCTCTCAAAAGGTAATCGATCCAGAAATCCTACCAAGGTTAGAGAATGATTTGGTGAAATGTCTTGTCAGTTTCGAGTTGGTGTTCCCACCATCCTTCTTCAATATCATGACGCATGTCCTAGTTCACCTAGTCGAGGAGATTGCCATTCTGGGTCCTGTATTTCTACACAATATGTTCCCCTTTGAGAGGTTCATGGGTGTCTTAAAGAAATACCTTCATAATCGTGTTAGGCCAGAAGGAAGCATATCCAAGGGCCATGAAACAGAGGAGGTCATTGAGTTTTGTGTTGACTTTATTCCTGACATTAAGCCGATAGGTGTTCCTGAATCGCGGCATGAGGGCAGGCTGGGTGGAAAAGGCACGCTAGGAAAGAATTCACTAATATGCCGGGACGGGCATTCTTTGGCGCAAGCACACTACACAGTTCTACAAAGTTCCGCCTTGGTGGCTTCATATATCGAGCAACACAAGAATATTCTACGCTCCAAACACCCGGAGAAGTCTGACGACTGGATTACACATGAACAAACGGTGACTTTCGCCGGTTTGTTGCAGACACGTCTCATGCATGACGACACTGTGGAACATGACTTGTACTTGCTGTCCAAGTTACCATCTTTGACTATATTGACTTTAAAAGGGTACGAGATAAATGGGAATATATTTTACACGATCATCCAAGATAAAAAGAGCGCCAACCAAAACAATGGTGTCCGCTTTGATGCAGCAAACAACAATGGGCCAAAGGACACATACTATGGTTACATAGAGGAGATATGGGAACTTGACTATGGACTTGATTTGAAGGTCCCTTTGTTTAGGTGCAAATGGGTCAATTTGACAGGAGGCAGGGTAAAGGAAGACTCGCAGTACGGAATGACAACCAGTGGATCTCAACAATCTTGGGTACGTAGATGAACCATTGTCCTAGCCAATGATGTGGCACAGTTTTTTTATGTGAAGGACATGTCTACCAAGCCGAGAAAAAGAAAAGATAAGGAAGCAAATACATCATGCGATGAGCCAAAGCGCCACATAGTTCTTTCAGGGGAAAAAACATCGTGGGAGTGGAGGACAAGACAGACATGTCAGAAGATTATGAAAAGTTTCATGAAATTGCTCCCTTCACAGTGAATGTTGACCCGAGCATCAAGTTAAACGATGACGATTGCCCATGGTTACGACGCAAAGGAACACACGCGAAGAAAAAGTTTTACACCCAAAGATCACACTCTGGGATGTGACCGGCTTCTCTAGTTAGTTTCCGGACTTATATATCTAGAAAGTCCCACTTCGGACAAACCGAAGGGAATCTTTGTAATAGTACTTTGTAATAGTATTATACTTATGTATTTTGTGCGTTCAATATGCACCATTAGAAGGGAGACCATCAATTTTCAACCCTTTCCGACTTCATTTGCTATTTTTCATGCATTTACTGATTTTTTTGGAGCTAAATGACCCCAAAATTGATAAGCACTACAAATGAACTCTGAAAAGGTAGAAAGTTGGCATGGTATCATCATTTCACCCACATAGCATGTGCTAAAAAATTGAGAGGGTTACGGCAAAAACTGGATGCACTTCGTGTACAAAATGGACAATCTCTTTCGAAGTATCAGACTTTCAGACGAAAACTCGTCTGTTACAAAGACATTTCATTTTTTTAACTTATTTCAACTCCAGACTTTTTTTGCATTCAGTATGCACCATTCGAAGGGAGGCCATCAATTTTCAACCCTTTCCGACTTCATTTGCTATTTTTCATTCATTTACTGATATTTTTGAGCTAAATGACCCTGAAATTGATAAGCACTACAAATGAACTCTGAAAAGGTTGAAAGTTGGCATGGTATCATCATTTCACCCACATAGCATGTGCTAAAAAGTTGAGAGGGTTACGGCAAAAACTGGATGGACTTTGTGTACAAAATAGACAATCTCTTTCGAAGTATCACGGTTTCAGACGAAAACTCGCCTCTTACAAAGACATTTCATTTTTTTAACTTATTTCAACTCCAGACTTTTTGTGCGTTCAGTACACACCATTTGAAGGGAGGCCATCAACTTTCAACCTTTTCGACTTCATTTGCTATTTTCCATGTATTTACTGATTTTTTGAGCTAAATGACCCTGAAATTGATAAGCACTTCACATGAACTCTGAAAACGTTGAAAGTTGGCATGGTATCATCATTTCACCCACATAGCATGTGCTAAAAAGTTGATAGGGTTATGGCAAAAACTGGATGCACTTCGTGTACAAAATGGACAATCTCTTTCGAAGTATCAGGGTTTCAGACAAAAACTCGCCTGTTACAAAGGCATTTCATTTTTTTAACTTATTTCAACTCCAGACTTTTTGTGCGTTCAGTATGCACCATTCGAAGAGAGACCATCAATTTTCATCCCTTTCCAACTTCATTTGCTATTTTTCATGCATTTAGTGATTTTTTTGAGTTAAATGACCCTAAAATTGATAAGCACTACAAATGAACTCTAAAAAGGTTGAAAGTTGGCATGGTATCATCATTTCACCCACATAGCATGTGCTAAAAAGTTGAGAGGGTTACGACAAAAACTAGATACACTTCGTGTACAAAATGGACATTCTCTTTCGAAGTATCAGGGTTTCAAAGGAAAACTCGTCTGTTACAAAGACATTTCATTTTTTTAACTTATTTCAACTCCAGACTTTTTGTGCGTTCAGTATGCACCATTCGAAGGGAGGCCATCAATTTTCAACCCTTTCCGATTTCATTTGCTATTTTTCATGCATTTACTGATTTTTTTGAGCTAAATGAGTCTGAAATTGATAAGCACTTCAAATAAACTCTGAAAAGGTTGAAAGTTGGCATTGTATCATCATTTCACCCACATAGCATGTGTTAAAAAGTTAAGAGGGTTACGACAAAAACTAGATACACTTCGTGTACAAAATGCACAATCTCTTTCGAAGTATCAAGGTTTCATACGAAAACTCGCCAATTACAAAGGCATTTCATTTTTTAACTTATTTCAACTTCAAACTTTTTGTGCGTTCAGTATGCATCATGTCATGGCAATACAAAGAATATAAAAACAACAAACAATATATACATGCCTATAGACAACCTAGCAACGACTACAAGCACCGGAGTGAGCAGAAGGCGCGCAGTCGTCATCGCGCCCTCTCACTGAAGCCGGGCCAAACTTGTTGTAGTAGCCAGTCGGGAAGTCGTTGTCCTAAGACTCCATGAGACCTGTGCACCAGAACAACAACCGTCGTCGGTGAAGAGAAATATAGATCGAAAGTATCCAACATGTACATACATGCATGAACAAAAGACGTATGGATCCAAACAGATCCATTGAAGACCATCACCGACTGAATCCTGCAAGATCTCTGACGTCGCTAGACACATCATCGGGATGAGGACTAGGTGAGGAGAACCTTATTCCATCTTTAAGGAGCCGCCACCACCCCATCTTACTGAGTAGGACATAAATCCTAAAATAACTCAAACACCTAAAAATGAAGCAAGATCCCTCTCGCTTGCAAGGGTTTGGGTCCATCGCGCCTCCATGCATGGCCCCAAGGCCAGTGAAGATGAGGCGGACATGTGGCAACACAAGTTAAGTTGATAATGATTATGTGTACCACAATGTCAGGGCATGACCAATGCGGATCAATGAAGGCACATCACCAGCTGTCCGTGGACACGGTCTGACAAGGCAAAGGCCATCCAACCGTGTCACCAGACATCCCACCCGTTTAAAATGGATCAAGCATAAACACAGATGAAGTTTAAGCTAAATGGAGAAAATCTAACATAGTTTAATATATTTGCAATCAAATAGACGAAATTTAACAAGTTCAAACTAAACTTAATTAAAAGCTAACTAAATTAGGCTAGGTATCAGTCGGTGACCTCGTCGGCGTGGCCTCCGATCGAGGCCACCGACACATCCGCCATTGGCCGTCTTGTCGTCCGATCCGCCACCCAACCGCCAACCGAGCTATCGTGGTTGCTCCATTGATGAAAGGTCCACCGGGCTTTGTACGGAGGCGGCGAGTCGGCTTTAAAGCTGTAGTAAACTTCTTGGTTGCCATGCCGACGTGAATGCAAGTAGGCGGGTGACTGGCCAGCCGGTGTGATGCGGGAGGTTATAGAGCAGGAAGGTGGTGGATGGTTTTTAGGGTGGGTTGTAGGTGTAGGAGCCCGGTGTGGCGGACGTCCGGACTCCCCTAGAGGTCCCCTTGATTTGGAGCCGAGCTATGAGATTTCGGACGTCCAGACCAGTCTGATTCAGTTTGGTGTGACCAGCGTCGAAGGTTGAAAAATTATCCAAACCATTCAGTCCTCCGCTCTCCTTATGAGAATTGAATCGGGTTGATGCCACCACCCTAGTCTTCCTCTTCGTCGTCGGTGTCTACTTAAGAAAATCACCGCAAGCTCTTTCATAGTAAAAAAAACACCGACCCCCTGTCCCCAGGTTACAACACCTTGGCTTCACATCGGACTATATTTCAGCCAATTAATCTTCCCCGTGCATCACAGGCACATCACATCTGAGCTGCCTCTGGTTTACCGGATATAAATAAGATGGGAGAAGAATAATCAATTTTACTTAAAAAGTTCAATCCCGAGAAAAATGAAAATAAGTAGTGAAGTCATCCAGTAATCGATGGTAGTATAAGTAGCATTACTCTGGTACACATGATTGATGGTGTGTGATGCTAGATGCACGATGCCAGCAAAAGTTGAAAAGAATGTTTCTTGTTCTGGATTGTGTGATCAACCTTCTATTTCATCAAGGCTTTTGTGGATGCTACTTTTCTTGTGCACTGTTCCATCATATTGTTATCCATGCTTGTTCGTTGATCCACATGACTATTATAAGTATTAATATACCACTTTGAACTAAAATAATAATGAAAATATGGTACTGATCTCAACCCATTGCCATTGGTTGCTTGGTTGATAACCATTGCTATGCTATGCATTGTGTAATTAATTAATCCTAGCTAGTTACTAGTTCTATAGCCCAGCAGTAAACCATTTTCACCCTTGTAAACTACAGTACTCATCAACAACAAAAGAGGGAGCCTTCGAAATCTGCTTCATGTGAATTGATCTAAAGTTTGATGAATTTCTTTGACTTCTAGTGTTCTTCGTCTATCATGATGTTTGATGAATAGATCGAAAGTTTTCCCCGAAAAAAAGAGTTATCTCTACTATGCCACTAAGACATGTACATGCAATGCTAGACGCTTTGACAAAATAATAACATTTTGAAAGCATATAACAAAATAATAACATTTTGAAAGCATATAACGCTGTGTTTGGATGTTTGCATTGGGAGCCTGGCATTGCATTGGGTTGAATACCAATATCAGAGTATATTGGTATTCAGATTGAATGTCAATATTTTTTGTTTTGATGTTCACGTATTCAGAACGCATACCTGATATTGATGTGGAATGCCAAATGTTGTTTGGATGGTCAAAGTTAGGAATTGAGTGGAGACATGCTGGCCGCCGGAGATCGGGATGGAGGCAGGGCAGGAGGGTGGCTCGACCGATGGAGCTTAGGGTGACGAAGGTGGGCGAGATGGGCTACCTGCGCCTGGCCGCTGAAGCTTGGGGCATGGATGCATGCTGGCTGCCAGATCTCGGTGTGGAGGGTGGCGCCGACTGTTGGAGCTTGTCGTGGAGGCACCGGCCACCGGAGCTCGTCATGGACGCACCGGCCACCGGAGATCAGGTGGAGGTGGGGCGGGCGGTGGCACCGGCCGCTGGAGCTTGTGGTGGAGGCGCCGGCTGCCGGAGCTTAGGTGGAGGTGGGGCAGGTGGGTGGCACCGGCCGCTGGAGCTTGGGGTGGAGGCATGCCAGCAATCGAAGCTTGGGTGGAGGTGGGCTAGATGGGGTGCGTGCGCCACCGCCGTTCCTGGGCATTCACGGGCGAGACGAGTGGGGATGGGAGGAACGATACTGGTTTCAAATACCTAGCGATGTCGAGCACATACCCACTGAATTAGGCCGTGAGTTTTTTGCATTAGCGACAACTTGCTCAATATCGAGCCCGAATGCCAAGACGAACCAAACGGTGGCATTCAGGATATTCGGCCCAAACGAATGCCAATACCCAATACCAGACCTGAATGCTAACATCCAAACGCAGCGTAAGTGTTCTCTCTTTCAATGCTAGGGGCTTACATGTGCTAAATGAAACAAAGGACAGCAAAGCACTCCATGTTAGTTTCTTCTGTGCATTATCTCTCGCCGATGCCACACCCCACCTGAGCGTTGAGTGCACAACTGCCAATCGAGATGCCTTAAGTACCCTTTAACACTGTTGTTAATGGCACCAGGTGATAAAATATGTATCAATTATGCCTATTTACATAGAAACTATATATTTGGTATATATTGCTACCTTTTCCCATATACACTTTCCATGATATAACCTCATATATGATGGTTGGCATTGCTCATTGCATTCCCATAAGCCTGCCCTCCTCCCCCTCTCTCTTCCGTCTCCACAACCTCTCTGCCGCTTTGCCCTCACCTACCCTGGTGTGACATCGATGAGGGTCGCCGATACACCAGTCCCCTACATGCTACCTCCTCTTTTGGCCCCACCACCTTTCTGTCGCTTTGCCCTCACCTACCCCGGTGTGACATCAACGAGGGTCGCCAACACACCACTCCTCCACATGCTCCTCTTTCGGCCCCACCACGCCCCTGCCGCTTTGCGCTCACCTACCATAGTGTGATGACGAGAGTTCCCGACAAAAAATGACCCTGCATGATACATCATGCCCTCTTCTTATCACCATCGCATAGCTTAATGCCGCCACCTTGCTCTTGTTTTTTTTGCCTCGGTGTCGACACCTCATATTCACATTGGGGCTCGAGTTGTCTCTGTGTCTTGCCTTCGTTGCCACCAGCGCAACGTATACGTTTCCGCACATCTTTGCCAGCACTACCGTGCACATGTTAGCCATCTTTTGTCAGCACTACCACTGAGGTGTCGGCACCGCCTATGGCTCGTCGGACACGAATAAGATGGTAGAGGAAGAATCGTTTTTTCTTTAGAAATTGGAACACGAGATTTAAAAAAATGAAGTGCCTATTAACCCTGCCATATAAATAGACATGATACTCACAGTTCCACCTTAATTAAATGTTTGCAATGCAACTTCTTTCACCCTGAGTGAATGTAAGAAGACTCTGTTTCAGGAGATGTGTGTGTTCTGTTGGCAAGTAAATAAGTAGTTGAGATGGTCAGCAGCATCCATGGTACGCAACAAGTCATTTCCTTACCAGGAGAAGAGAAGAACTAGTAGAGTCATTCGGTCATCAATGGTATCATGATTAGCTAGCTAGCATTGCTCTGCTAGAAATGGAAGGTGTGCCATTGTTGATAGATGCTTGAGAAAGTCGACAAGTGTTTCTTCTTCTAAATTATGGCAACTTGGGAATTTTATCATCCATCCATTGAGAATTTTGCCATAACAACAATCTTTATATATGTAGCGTTCCATATGTTATCTGTGCAGTGGTCTTGTCCATCGATTTGGAGTACTAGTAGCGTACTGCACTCCTATTGATATGACTGAGAAATGGAATATGATAATACATACTATATGTTGAAAACTTCTTTTTTCCGAAAAGCGGTTGATCCCCTACTCTGCAGATGCCCATAACCACATTTTTATAGAACTGAATAAGCCAACCAGTTCAACCAACAACTCTGTCTGATGAGAAAGATGGACAATGCTCTATATATGCCTCTTAATTTCCACCTAAAACATGACTTAGGCATTCATCTCGCATGATCGATGTGTCTGTCGTTTTGATTGGATACATTAACTGGTCAGCTCTTTAGCATGTGGGTGGTGGTGCAAAATTTTCATGGAACCAAAAAAAGAAGAAGAAGGTAGAATTAAAGGAGAGTCAACTTATCATGCTCGATTCGTTCTTGACAGAGATGCATCCTTCTCACCATAAAAGAGTTGACTGGAACCCATTTGCCATTGGCTGGTTGATACTTTACTCCTTTGCCATGCTATGGGTGATTTGATGAACTCTAGTTAGCAAATTCATTGGAGTGCTAGCAACAAAAGAGGGACCCTTGAAATCAGCTTCACCTGTTTTACTTTCTATCTTTCTAGAAGAGAAGAGATTAGAGCAACACATGATAAATCGAGTTGAGACAAGACGTTACTCACCAAGTTTTAGAATTAATTAGTGATAACCAGAACAATTGTTTTTCTAGTAGTATATTACAGTATAACGTATGTGAACTCCAGTACTAGATCCAGAGGAAAAGGTAAGCTGACAAGGACTATGCAATACGTAGAGGTGATTAAGGCGCGAGCTACGGTGTTCGCACTATTGTATGCATTCCTTTAAAAATATATTCGCTTCGTTCGGAATTACTTGTTATAAAAATGTATAAAAATGAATGTATCTAGAATTAAAATACGTTTAGATACATTCATTTCTCTAACAAGTATTTCCGAACGGAGGGAATAGTAACAGCTTGGGTATCTAGTCTAACATACAGATGTGAGCATCTTCTTGTTTTTAAGAAAAACAATACAAAACATCGTACGCGTATGTATTTGGGCCGTTATATATAAATATGATGTTGAAACCAAGGCTAAGATACAGATCCAAAGGACAGCCCAGGCCGTCCTTATATTCAATATAAAAACAACAACGAAACAGCTTCAAGAGTGTCTATTTATATTTTATCTAACAAGAAGATGGATGCAAGATGCTTCTCGGAAGGAAGCACGAAGCAGAGTGTGTGTAGCTCTAAGAGTAATAACTGTAGCTCCATAATTACTTAGAATGGCCATAACGTGGCCTCCGATTTTCTTCCCTTGATTTCTTATCATTTTAGTTTCTATGTGTATTCTATAGATCACATTATAGGCGATGAGACTACAACTGATAAGCTTGATTAGGAATATACTGCATTCGAAATAGTTATAATAGAGGCCATTTACCTATATTTTTGTGACATTGAAATGTCGTTAAGCGACATTTTTAAAATATGCAATATAGTCACTTGTAAGACATTGCTAGCTACTGAGAAGACCTAGGGTGTCAAGTCCTCCTCAACAATGTTGTCAAGGTAGTCGTCCCTATTAAGCAGCCCGAGCCTCTAGGGATGAGGAGGGGAGAGGACACAACGAGGGTGTTGTCGTCCTCATTCGTTGGGGTTGTGCCATGTGCGTGGCGCGTTCATGGACAAACACTGTTGACGGGGATGATGGTGCCCGAGGTGCCATATCCACCACACTCCCGCCATGAGAGACGCTAGTGCCATGCGTGTCGCGGTATGAGGATGATGCTCCGACGGTCACGATAAGTGCAGGGCAGGAAGAGAAGGCACCTCCGATGCACAATCTGCTCCAAAATATTCTTATTCGCGAGACAGTTGTGATAACGTGTTACGTTCATGTGGGACGACATTGTGTGACTATTAGAGGCTATAAGGATGATGCATTGGCAGGGTTTGAGGAGGACGCTACGTCGAGGTTTTGGTGCCATCTGACGGATTGTCACGGGTATCCGTGGGAGCTGCCATGCCATCAACGGGTCGGACGGCTAGTGGTCACGTCGGCCCCTCATAAGTGATTACATGTGCATATGATGCGTGTATGTGTGACATCAACCTTCAAAACAAGATGGTGACATGAGCAGGAAAAAGATAAACCTTTTATCTCACGCCTTCACAGTTGGAGGCTACACGCTTGTTTTTGAAATAAGCGAACAAGCTTAGTAATATATAACGATCACGATGCATATGATGACTATGCTAGAGTGTTTTTTTACGCGTTAGTCCGACGACTATTATATTGATCGGCCGTATATGATAGAGTTAAAGTGTGATAATAATATATGATAATATTAATATGGAGTGAGAAACAAAATAGGGTGTGTATAAATGAAGGGGGAGGGGAGGGGGACAAAGACCAAACAAAGGCACCACCCTCTGTCTCACTTCCTTCCTTCCTTCCTTTGCTTTCCTGTGGGCAAAGGCTAAAAAACCCAGCTTTGTCCCTCACTCACATTTTCTATCCACAAACTCACTGCAGAACACACATAGAGAGAGAGATTCCAAACCCAAATCTAATTAGAAGGAGAAGGAGAAGCTCCTCACGAAGAAGAAGAAAAGAAGAAGCAGAGGAGAAAGGTCGTCCCTTTTCCTCTTCTTCTCCTCCCCTCACCCGCGAATCATCCTCCGACTCCTTTGTTGCTCCTCTTGCTTGGTTCAACAACAACAACAACCACAACAAGAAGAAGATCCGACGACGCGGTTTGTTTGATCCCCAACCAAACTCTTGCTGCCCGGCCGGCCCATCGATTCGCCGATTCCCGAGCTTCCTTCCGATTCTCCGCCTGGCCTGCTCTCTTTAATTTCTTCTCCGCCGCCCCGATCCAATTCCTAGCTACCTGCTTCCTCCATTCGCCTCCCGTCCACCGGGATTTTTCCATGCGCCGTGGAGGATTCCCATAGCCTAGCTACCTCCGACCCTGCGTTCACCAACAACCAAGCTCGGATTTTTATATTCATTCTATTCCCCTTCCCCTTCCCCTTCCCCGTCCCTCTGGTAAGTAGGTTGCTTTGCTTCTCGCTCGGGTCAACCCATCCCTTCTCGCTGGATCTCGCCGACCATCTACCATCCCACCTCCGATCCCCGCCGTCGTCCTCCTCCGATCCCCGGGCATAGCATGGTGGGCCAGACCATGATGCGCATCGTGCGACCCTGCTTCAAGCCCTCGCTGCCCGACGGCGCGCAGGTCGTCGCCGCCGGGGGCGGCACCAGGGAGGGCCTGCTCTGGTACAGGGACGCCGGCAGGCACGCCTGCGGCGACTTCTCCATGGCCGTCGTCCAGGCCAACCAGCTGCTCGAGGACGCCAGCCAGCTCGAGGCCGGCCCCCTCGTCGCCGCCGACGGTCCGTGCGGCACCTTCGTCGGTGTCTACGACGGCCACGGAGGGCCCGAGACCGCCCGCTTCGTCGCCGACAACCTCTTCCACCACCTAAAGAGTAAGTAGTATATATGCTTAGCTATGCTGATGGGGATTAACAGAATGATCTTATGGATTGTTAGCTAGTTGTTGCATGATGAAACCGCCTAAGCTTTTTAGAATGTCATGCTAGTTCATCCTATATGTTGCCAATTAATTAATTAGTTAGTTTGTTACTCACATCTGATTGATGATTGCTTGGATGCAGAGTTTGCGACGGAACGACAGACCGTCTCGGCCGACGTGATACGCAGATCCTATGCTGCCACGGAGGAGGGGTTTCTGAACCTTGTCAGGAAGCAGTGGCTCATCAAGCCGCAGATCGCCTCGGTTGGTACTTGCTGTTTGGTTGGCATCATCAACGAAGGGGTCCTCTACATAGCAAACGCCGGCGATTCTCGTGCTGTCCTCGGGAGAGTCGAGCACGGCGTCAAAGATATTAAGGCCGTTCAGCTCTCGTCTGAGCATAACGCGAGCTTTCAGGAGGTAAGGGATGAGCTAAAACAGATGCACCCAGACGACCCACGGATTGTGGTCCTCAAGCACAACGTTTGGCGCGTGAAAGGCATTATTCAGGTATTTCATTTTGCTGCTCTGTTTAATGCACCACTTATATAAATACTCCTCTGTAAACTTTGGCCAGGAGTTTATTTGATGAGGATTTCCATTTGCGCCACATTTCATGAATTAATGCCGCCAAGAGCACGCCGCCTTAGATTAATGCCCGTTAACATAACATATCTTGCATAATGATTATTCATGCTCTGGCTTTCTGCTTTGTGTTCAGGTTTCCAGAACGATCGGTGACGCCTACCTAAAAAGTTCGGAATTTAACCGTGAGCCTCTTCTAGCACGGTTCCGCATTCCAGGACCCTTCCATAAACCAATTCTTTGTCCGGAACCATCCATTGAAGAACACAGACTGTGTGCGGAAGACCAGTTTGTTATATTTGCGTCAGATGGACTATGGGAGCACTTGAGCAATCAGGAAGCTGTGGATATAGTTCATTGTTCACCTCGGAATGTGAGTTGATTTGCCATACTTTCTCTTATATTACTCTTCTGCAATGTACTGAAATATGCTTCCTGTTTTAGGCTTGCCTTCTGTTGTTGATATGTAACCAAAAATAGGTTAAAACGAGCGTTATATCGAAACATGTATGTACTTCCTCTGTTCCTAAATATAAGTCTTTTTAGACATTCCACTACGGACTACATACGGATGTATATAGACATATTTTAGAGTGTAGGTCCACTCATTTTGCTATGTATGTAGTCCATAGTGAAATCTCTAAGACGACTTATATTTAGGAACAGAGGGAGTAGCATTTACTTGTAAGAGAGCAACTCTCCTTTTTTCCACAGCCTTTAAATTTTTCTCGTTTGTAGCGAGTGTCATAGTTGTGATGGGTTGAGCATATGGCTTCCCATTGAATGTCTTCTCATTATCTTGCACAGGACTTGGTTTTATGAAATTGCCTGAATGGCTAACCAGTGCAAGGGACCGACTTGGGTGCACTCGCTCCTTTAGTCTTTTATTATTAGTTGAAATCGGTGAAATAAGCTCACACCGATGTCTAAAAAGTTACAAAAATTATGAATTAATCTACAACATCGACACAAGACACATATATGCTGGAAGTATATAATAAAATTTCATACCGAATTCAGTTTACACCAGAAAACAGAAAAGGACAAATTTGATCTTGAATTTGTCTGTTCAACTACTATTGGCAGCTAATTTTGTCTCTCTGTTTTCTTCCAAACGTGTGAATTGAATTTAAAAAACAATTGTTCTGTGAGATAGCAGCACTATAGCAGACGTGTGCTATTTGGACTTTGATTCGGTATGCTTTTGCCGATTCCACCTAAAGAGGTGGGTGAATACAAGTCATCCCCCCAGTGGAAGCACTCTGTTTGAGAACCACTCAGTATTATTTAATCGGAACTTTAGCAAAGTGAACTTGCATTTTAGAAGTACCAAATTGTAAGCTGTGTGCTCTGAAAATTCAGCTGTCAACTACTGGTTGCTAACTACTACGGAAAATCTTTGCAGGGCATTGCGAGACGACTAATAAAAGCAGCTCTGCGGGAGGCGGCAAAGAAGAGAGAAATGAGGTACTCAGACTTGAAGAAGATCGACCGCGGGGTCAGGAGGCATTTCCATGATGATATTACTGTTGTAGTACTATTCATGGACCCTGGGCTTATCAGCAGAAGGCTCTACGGTGGGCCGTTGCTTTCGCTAAGGGGCGGGGGCAGTACGCCAACGTTTGCACAGAAATGCTGACCATCCATCACTGATGCTTTCTGGAAATATCCTATATATGGTTCATATCCTGGGCTGGTGCTCTCCACAGGACATGCAGACACCGCATAGAGCGGTGCGTGGAGGAGCCATATTGTTTTGACTTCTGATATGTACAGCTAGAGAGAGAGGCATTGTCCGGTCGCCGCGTCATCAGTGTGATGACATGATCCTCTGTTGGCTCGGTCCGAGAAACCTGGCAGCTGCATAATTTGCAGGTATCAGTGCTTCTCTTTCCGCGGGTGGATGAACATGAGCCTTATTTTAAGAAACATGGGATCGAGACATTGCGGGTCTCGCTGCATGGTGTTATTGCATCTCATGACATCTCCTTCATTTTGCAGCTTGTCCGGCTTTCTGTTTCAGGTCCCCATTGTATAACTGTGTAAGCTTTATAAGCTGGATGCATCTCTGTGAAGTGTGGATGTTGGGGCAGAGTTGGATTAGCATTAGCTATGGACTTTGTAAAGAGTATATGTCCATTTTGCCAAGACAGGACTAAAAATATAATCTATTTTAACTTGTTGAATCATCAGTATTTATTTCCAGTCTGTAGAAATAGAAATCCGCACACATGGTTATACACATTAGAAAGGATCATGTCATGTGCAAAAAGGAATCATGATTTTGAGAGGAAACTCCGTGACTCAAGTACCGTGTTTAGTTGATTGTTTTCTTTTTAAACTTGCATTGTATGCATTGCATTGGATTTGCAGTCCAAATGAGTGATTGATAATTAAAGTATCATATGAAGATTTTGTCACTCACTTTGGGATCATCTAATCTTTCATTACTGTTTGATGAAAGTTTGTTTTGGCAGTTTCTTGCGTGTCGTTGCGCTCAAGGGCTTGATATTACTAGTTTCTTAGCTACATAGTCGTTAGTTAATTGGATTCCTCGTATGAGCAGAATCAAGGAATTTTGAGGAGCATTTGTATCAACGAAAGGAAACAATAGTGAATTGATGTGATGAGGCGTATCATGCTCTAAAAATAACGACGTGGCTGGAATATGTGACTTGTAACCACAGTCGGTTTCAAAATGTAAACAAAGTGTATGAGGCTCAGCTACACCCGCAAAATGAATAGAAAATTCAAACAAAATAGTAGAAAAATAAAAAAAACATCCATTTTTTGCATGGAAGATAATCTAGTGCGTGATGTGCGCTCCAAATTTCAGATCATTTGAACATCTGAGTAGCTCTCGATAAAAAAGACAAATTTAGGGTCTGTGAAAAAGTTTACTGTTCATATATTGTTCTGACTCAATTTTTTTTCCGAGTGCTATCCAGATCTAGAGTCCGTTTTGGGCTCCGGAGAGGGGAAATCGACGCCTTCGTCATCAACAACCATCCTTCATCACCAATTACATGATGATCTCCACCGTTCGTGAGTAATCTCATAGTAGGTTTGCTGGACGGTGATGGGTTGGATGAGATTTATCATGTAATCGAGTTAGTTTTGTTAGGGTTTGATCTCTAGTATCCACTATGTTCTGAGATTGATGTTGCTATGACTTTGCTATGCTTAATGCTTGTCACTAGGGCCCGAGTGCCATGATTTCAGATCTGAACCTATTATGTTTTCATGAATATATATGTGTTCTTGATCCTATCTTGCAAGTTGTGGACACCTATTACGAGTTGTGATCCGCATCCCCAGTGTGACAATAATTGGGATTCTTTCCGGTGATTGAGGAGTTCATATATTCACTAAGTGCTAATGCTTTGGTCTGGTTCTCTATTGAAAAGAGACCTTAATATTCCTTAGTTTCCAATAGGACCCCGCTGCCACGGGAGGGTAGGACAAAAGATGTCATGCAAGTTCTTTTCCATAAACACGTATGACTATATATGGAATACATGTCTACATTACATTAATGAATTGGAGCTAGTTCTGTGTCACCCTATGTTATAACCGTTGTAAAACCGTTGCATGATGAATGCCATCCGACATAATTATCCATCGCTGATCCATTGCCTACGAGCTTTTCATATATTGATCTTTCCTAAGTTGCTTTTCCGTTGCTATTGTTACAAACACTGCAAAACTGCTACTATCACTTTTGCCACTGTTACCGTTACTTTCATATCACTTTGCTGTTAAATACTTTGCTGCAGATATTAAGTCTTTCAGGTATGGTTGAATTGACAACTCAGCTGCTAATACTCGAGAATATTCTTTGGCTCTCCTTGTGTCGAATCAATAAATTTGGGTTGAATACTCTATCCTCGAAAACTGTTGCGATCCCCTATACTTGTGGGTTATCAGGGGCTACTCGGGGGGGAGTTCGGGAAAGGGTGTCCCTCTAGACGTACGAGATGACATTTGTAAGGCACTCGCTCTGTTACAAATGTGCATTGTTTTGGACATAGTAAGCACATGTCATTAGATGTACCTCTGAACGTCTGTTTCCATCACAATATTATGCTTATCAAACAGTCTCTCCATAAAGTCCTTTGATACCTCTAATGGTGCAGCCTGTGATGAGGGACCAAAGGTTGTTATCACACAACTTGGACCAGGTCACTAGCGAGGGCCGCAACGACATAGTCCAAGTCCAATATACTCTTTCGACTGAGCGTTCTGTTAACAGTTTAACAAAGGTCCTTTCCTCCATGGCCAATGACAAGTACGGCTATTCTTCCTAACAGTAACAGGGGCTGCTTCTGAAAAACAAGAAGAGAACAGAACTAACAAGTGAACAATGCACTAAATATTAACAAGACTAGAAAAAAAGTTTTGGTTGGCAATAAAAATGAATGGAGGTTTTAAGACCCAACATACAGATCCAAAGGTAAAGCATTTTTTTTTTACTTTCTTCAATAAAGAATATGTTTTATTACCTCAAAATGTAGCATAATGCGAATCACAATGAGCGACATCTAACAACTGCATAGGTAGACACACAGTGTTTTCTCAAAAAAGAAAAGGTAGACACACAGTGACATATAGAACCTTCTGCCAAAGTGTATAAAAACGATAAGTTGATAACAGTTAAACCATATGAGACCGGTACAAAGATTATGATGCCATCCATATTGGATGGCAACCTCTCTGGCCACCCGTTTCAACCGCATACACACCCCTAGAAATACTCCTTTGGTGCAACGTAGACCACATATAAAATTAGTGCGTACAACGGTAGATAACCTGCATAAGAGAATATATTTTGCCATTAAAAACACAACCATTTCTATATAGCCAAAACGACCATAATAAGGTAGAGGCTCGCATCCAAATTAGTGTACTAATCATATTTGGTATTCCGCCATGTCAGTCACCATATATATTGACAATACTTATTGGCAAATTGGACGCTATCTGAATGACAGTTGCATCTAGCGTGATTGTCTTTAGTTAGCACAACTCCTCTCCAAACATACCACATGAAAAATCTTAAATTTAATAATAGACTCGCGTTGCTTGAGCTTTTCTTCGGGTTCTTTTTTCTTTTCGTTTCTCAATTTATTTTTCTTTTTTCAAATTTCTAAATATTTTCAAAATTATGAGCAACTTTTGAATTCATGGCGTATTTCAAAATCACATTTTTTTTGAAGAATTTTCAAATTTCAGGACAATATTTTAAATCCATGAATGTCTATTTCAAAATCGTTTTTTTCAAAATCATGAATTTTTTTTCGAACCGACACACAATTTTTGAACTCATGAACATTATTTTAAAATTCGTGATTTATTTTCAAAATTGAAAGCATTTGTTGAACTAAGTGAACATTTTTGGGACTTCACGGCCATTTCCTGAAATTAAATAAATTATTTCGAAATTCATGGACATTTTTGGAATCTATGTACAATTTTCTTGACTTTGCAAATATATTTTTACATTGGTGAGCATTTGTTCAAAATCACAAGAAATTTTTTAATTCAGAAATATTTTATGAAATTTGAGTTTTGTCTGAGATACTGCACATGAGTCAGCCCAAAGCGGTTGTGGGATGCGCTGTGTGCTGCGCACAATAGCAAATTTTCCAGCGACTCCCGCGCTAACTAGGAGGGCCCATTAGACGGGAAAATCCTATTCGCCGCTCGTAGAGGCAAATTGTCGGGCATTCGCGCAGGGTAAGTATGCTAACAATGAGGGATGGCCTGGCCCAGTTCCAACAAGCCGGTTTTTATATATTTTTCTGTTTTTTAAGTTTTTTTCTTTTCTATCCTTTTATCGTTTCCCTTTTTTTCTTTTTTATTTTCTTTGTTTTTTGCTTCATTTTTATTTCATTTCTACTTTTATTTTTGCTTCATTTTTATTTCATTTCTACTTTTATTTTTGAACAAATCATCAGAAAATTTAAAAAATGTTGACATCTTGACAATTTTGTTCGTTTTTCATAAATGTTCCTGTTTGTAAATTATGTTCACTAATTCAAAATAAACTGGAATTTTAACATTTTTATGATGTGCAAGAAATGTTCGAAAAATAAAAAATTTAGAATTTTCAATTCAAAAAATATTTGCAATTAAATTTTGGTTCAAAAATTCAGAAAATGTTTGTCAATTTCAAAAGGTACCCACTTTCACAATTTGTTCACGACTTCAGAAAATGTACATGTATTCAAAATTTGTTCGAAAATGTTCTGGGGATCTCAACAATTGTTATCCTTTGAATTTTTGCTCACAAATTTAAAAAATGTTCCGGATTTTCACTATCCAGATATGTTTTAGAATAAATAAAGGCATGTTTCCAAATGTTGTCACCAATTCAAATGAATTGCAGGAATTTTCAAAAAAACAATGTTCGCATTTTGTTAAATTTGTTCATGATTTGAAAAATAAGATAGATTATTATTTTTGTTCTTGTTTAATAAAAAATTGCATTTCAAAAATTTCTTCATGTTTTTAAAATTTGTTCAATAACAAAAAAATCTGGGTATCTCAACAAATATTTGCCTTTGGATTTTTTTTCTCCAATTCATAATAGTTTCAGGAATTTTCAAAAAATCTATCGCATTTTGATAAATTTGTTCTTGACTGGTTTTTTCAAAAAGAGAGATTATTAATTTTTGTTCTTGTTTTATCATTTTTTTGCATTGTAAAATTTTTGTTCTTAATCTTAAAAAATGCTCTACCCTTGAAATTTGTATTTTCTCTCGAAAATGTTTGAGTTTTGACAAAATGTTCTACTTCTTATAAATTTCTTCAGAAATTAGAAAGATCGGTGTTTAAAAAATATTTACTTTTTTTGAAAATAAAATCAGGTTTGCGGTTTAGAGTTGTTATATACACGGGGCTGCCATTTTAGACACCAAATCAAAGATGATGGTGGCTAGCGATGCTGTTGAATAGAAAGTTGTTTTTAGGAATTTGTGCTGCCGGGTGTTTAAATTGGCCATCGTTGTTTACTTGTTTAAGCCTGGCACTAGCTATCTGACAATGGAATTCGCGTTGCACTGTAGCTAGCTCGGTGGGAAACCATTTGGAGGTCGCGCCCCCGCGTTTGTTTTCTTGTGTTTTTGCACGTCACAAATGCATGCCACCCCATGCACTGCAAATGGGTCGGCCCAGGGTGAGTCGCCCTGTGCGAAACAAGCAGTATATAGGAGCTCCCCATTAGACGTACAATGCGTCCAACAGGTGCGCCTGACTCTACGTGCCCATTTTACTAACTCAACTGGGTGACGTAGGAATTCCTCGGTGGGTGAACATTCCAAAGTCTGAACATTTCTGAATCTACACGCACCTTGTTCCAAATTGATTTGCTCCGCCGTGATGCTGTTTTCGAATCCTTATTATGACGACCACAAGAACACCACATCCCAAAATTTGCACGCACATACAGAGGAAAGCAGAGGGAAATCAAGACTGAGACGTACTGGTAGTTGCAGAGGAGGATGCACTTGACCATGTCCTCGAACAGGGTGGGGGAGCGGAAGATGCGTCCGAAGCCCACCTCCCTCGCGGCGGCGTGCATCGCCTGGAACTCTGCCACCACCCTGTCGTCCTCCTCCCACAGCCGCAACATCCGTCACACTTGCAGGCGAGGCGGAGCTGGCGAAGGAGCGCGCGGGAGGCCGGGTCACATTTGGTTTTTTATAATTTCGGTTTTGTAGAAATGACCCCGAAATAATCATACCGAATCGTATTAACCAAAATATATCGATTCTGTTTATTCGGTTAACCGGAAAACCGAAATACATGAATCCATCAAAGCCGGAACGTATAACAAATAGTGAACAAAGTCTCACGTAGGAACGTATAATAAATAGTCACGTAGGTACATCCGGCTGCTGCTGGCCATTCTTCTCAGCATTCTCCTTCCTCCCTGTCACCGCCACTATGCTCTGAGATTCTTGATTAGCAATGTCTTTATTTGGTTCTAACATCTACAAATTGGACAAGAATAAGACCGGTCAGTGTTCAGTTTAGTCAAGGTTACTGTGTACATAGTAAAAGATAAGATCAACTTTCATTTTGTACTAGGGAATTTGATACGTATTATATATGTTCGATTCATCCCGAGAGCTATAGACGTACAGGTGCAAAGCTAGACTAAAGAAGCTAGCACACACACGGTTTGATTGATTTTCCAGCCGTCGTGTCTAGCCGGTACGAACTCACATCTACGTACATGAGCTTGTAGGGCTAGCCATCGATTGAATGTTTAGCGGCGGCCTATGTCTAAAAGTAAGGATTAGAATATGTACATGCACTAAACCATAGACTAATTAATAATTTGTTCCATACTTCCATTAGGCACGCACACTCCACATATACACAAGAAGATCCATGCACAGAAATAATATACTATATACTTCTGTAGTGATACACTAGCCCATGACAATCGTTTAATGCAAATTAATACTAGAATATTCATAGTAGATCAAACTAATCACTAGCATGGAGTTAGGTTACGTACTAGTGTACCAGCTACTTGTATTCAGATTTGAGAGATTAGAACTTGAAGAAGTCAGCGTAGTCTTGTGCGCGGATGGCTTACGTCCGTGCTGACTGTCAGGCGCCGACTCGCCGGAGCCAGCTCGCCGAGAGTTGATCGCGCGCCTAGGTTGGAAAGAGACGGCGCTGCCTGATGAAAGGATGGAGGGATGGGAGATGGCTAGGTATTACGGACATGTGAACGTTAGCAAATTCTATATATATTTGCATTAGGTAAATCAAAGGAGGTGTTGGGCCCAACGACAAATGGGCTGCAGATTGTCAGTCACCTAATCACATACAGTACGGTCTGGCCGGAGGAAACCGATGCTGCACCGAAACACCGAATAGTAATGGAAGTAGCCACCGAACCAAAATACCATAGACCGAATAAAGATGCAAATCGATTAAACCGGTTCGGTTCGGTTTGGTTTTTTGGTTTTTGGTCTCACAGTGCCCACCCCTAAGTATTTGACATATATGGAATACTTTTAAGACGCACGATAAACGACTTGCATATATTTATGACCCGTGTGAACAATTTTGAACTTTAGGTCCTACTTGAAACACTTGAAATACTTTTAGGATATCCAATGTATTTTACTCTTTTCAAATTTTTGAAACTCACTAAAACGGTTTGTTTTATAGGGCGACCAATTCTTGAAAATTCTGAACATTTTTCACAACACGAGCAATTTCCGAAGTTTCCGAACATTTTTAAAAAAGGAATCTGTTTGAAAAATGGAAAAGGGAGAAGAAATAACCCTGAAGGAACAGGTAAGAAACAACAGGAAACAATATACTTGAACCGGTCAAGAATCTTCCCAAAACCGGTAGGAACCTTCAACAAGCTTTCCAAAATCAGGATGTGTAGAATGTACAAATCTTATCTTTACTAGTAGAACGTCCATGTGTTGTCACATACTACGTCCGTCCCGTAGACCTTTTTTGATACTATATTAGTGTTAAAAAACGTCTTACATTATGAGACGAAGAGAGTACTTTTTAACGTTTATACCAGTTGCATATATAAATATACATAATGCATATCAAATTTCACATGTAAAGAAAATATAGGCATTATCAGATAAAAATAATTGCAATGCAATCCACTTGCAATGTATTTTCCATAAAGAATGCACAGATCACGTTGTCATAATCACCCGGCAGCTTGATCACAATTAACCAGAAGCTAGTTTACTTAGACTCAAACTCACGATAGCATGCAAGACAATCAGTACGCCCTGGCTTACCAAATCATACTAGTACATGTTTGGATTATTCCAACAATGAGGCAAGGAGAAACTCTTCCTTGTTGTGGGTGGGTCGGTCGGTCCTGGAGTCCGGGAAGAGTTGTAGCACAGCCTAGTAGGTATACAACTCTTGTGATATACTAATAACAGTATTTATTTATTGGTCCACAGCTAGCGAATCGATCCGCCGGCAGGTCGATTCTATACGTTCCACGCAAAAAAAGAAAAAGAAAAAAAAAGGTCGATTCTATACGACGTCTACATCCAAGGCAAAAAACGCTCACCAAGGTCGCGTCTTCGACTACTGCAAGAAGCACGCCTACTCCGACGGCTGCGACCTCAGCGCTTGGGAGTTGGGACGCCAACTTCCTCCGCGACCTACACCTCCACACTATACGATCTCATCTTGGTGAGCTGCTTCACTAATTTTCTTGTTAATTCTGTAACACAAAATCGAATTATCTACTCCCTCCGATCTCAGCGACCCTTATTTTGGGTACGGACTACGGAGGGACTATATTTTATATATCTGAGAAATTCTATCTCGCTCTCGATCTATGCGCCTCACAAATTGACAGAGCTTTGGCTACAGTAGTTTATTTGTTCACTCAAAAAACAGTATTTGTTAAAATTTTAACAAAATCGCACAAAGAGGCGCTAGGCCTATATTGTTTTCGCTTAAAATGCCGGTGGAGCTATTTTTTGGGTACAAACATTCTTACACATAAATCTATTTCTAATTAATCAGTAAACCAAAAGAACTAACTTTACATGTTATTAGATTTATTACGAGTGTTGCGTTTTCATACGTATGAGTGAGTTTGTTATGAGTGTTGCGCAAAGAGCGTCAAGGAAGCAGAACTAAGAGCAACCCTCTCTGGCCTGTACATTGTGTTAGGTAACGCAACAGAAAATAAAAAATTTCCGACCTACGCACCAGCCCAGGACCACTATGAAGACTGCATACAAGGTTTGATCTTTTTCGTTACCGACTCGTAGCGCGGCGGAAGTAGAGTCGATGACGATCGACAGTGCAGATCCCCGTAGCTAGGATTTACAACCTCCCAACCGCAAGGATGTATACCCTCATCCGCCCCTCGGACAGCCCTCCGGGAGGCGGTCGGACAGTCCCCTGGACGGTGTCGTAGACAGCCCTTCGAGAGGACCTTCGAAACTCGAACGGTCACTCGGACAGCCCTTCGGCAGGACCTTCGAAACTCGGACGGTCACACGGACAACCCTTCAGGAGGCACTCACGAACTAACACCGAAACTACGATCTCTCTGCAGAGTTGCACACATACGATGTCATCTATCCGGCAGAGCTTTGCCATCCAGAACTAGTTCCTACCGGAACCCAGACAACCTTTCGGCACTGCGAAACAATTTCATGGGTGGAAGAGAGAATGGCAGATCATGAATGCCCTGTGTGAGAGAGTTGGAGTGTGTATGTAGAGCTCCTCTCCACCTCCTTTTATAGGGGAAGGAGGGGGTGGTGGTGGCTGAAAATGTCAACCACATGACAAGCACCTACAAAACAAGGGGAAAGCATGTTCCCTTGTCCATGGCATCCCAACATGGCGCCCCACCTCCTCCCAACCATGGGGGGGGGGGGGGGCAACACTTTGACCAGCCACAAGGGGGCGCCCCCCAAAACAGCCCCCACGTATCATGGGATCTTGTCCCCTCACGTTGGGACAAAATGTTTTCCGCGACTATTACTTATGAAAAATTCCGAAAGGTCCTAGAACATTTCCGGCACCCTCTAAAATTATCTGGATGCGCTCCGGAACATTTTCGGTATGGTGGTTTAATTTAAAACCATCTTCGTTTACCCGGTAAATAATTCCGGTAGCTCCGAAAAGTTTTTCCGGTTTTTCCTCCGGAAAAAAATCCAAAAAATACCAGACCAATCTGGCAACCTCCAAAACATTCCCGGTGCTTGTCGAAACCTTTTAGGATCAATGGTTTTATTTTGAGATCGATTTAAAGATCAAGTGTGATGGCTGTCCAGACAAAGACTTCACCAAAGGCATATCTACAGCCCTGTGGAAGCTACAATTGAAATAAATGTTTTAAGGGGACGTGCAATATCTCAAGAGTAGCTGCTTCGACTCCTAGAAACTTCAAGGATCATACCATTCTATACGAAAAAGCGGGTGGCCCGTCTGTAATCGGTGATATTGGCTCTGTTCCATTGAATCGTCGTGTGGTCGCTGTCCCACGAGAGCAGAAGCTGGCGTTATTTCTTGTGGGTGGCGACTTACTTGAATACCTTGCCCTAACTATAGGTCATTCCCATCAAGTGGTCAGTCGGCAGATGGGATGTGCCGAAGTGGAGGTGAAAGTTACCTGAACATCTGTCCCGGTAAGGAAGAGACCTAATATGTTTAAGGTGGTGGCAAACCAGCTGTTATTCAAGTGATTAGAGTTAATAGTTTGTTATATGTATAGTTGAGTAGTCCTCCTTTGTATCCACCGTTAAGAACTTTGTTGCATTCGTCAGTAAGACTGACAAGGCTGACGACCAACTTGTTATCCACTAGGTTTTTTGTATGTATTCTGTGCCTTTGGTTTTCTTTTGCATTTTCTTTTGTCGTTTCTTCTTCTTTTTCTGTTTCTCCTTTTCTTTTTTTCTTTCTTTTTTCCAGTTCCTTTCCAAAATATATTCATACAACCAAAATTTGTTCAGCATTGTTAAAAAATGTTCCGGTTTTCGCATTTGATCAGATATGTAGAAAACGTTCAAAAAAAATCTAATTCTTTAAGAAATAGGAACATTTTTTAAACTCCCAAACAATAATCAAAACACGAACTTTGTGAATTTATTTGAAAACAAGAAACATTTTCTGGAATTCATGACCATTTCTTTGAAACACAAACATTTTGCTGAAATTCTGAACAAATTTTTGAAATGTGAACATATTTCGAAATTCCTGTACATTTCTTGAAACATGAACATTTTATGCAAGACATGCTCAACAGATTTTGAAAAGGAGAATATTTTTGAAATTCCTGAACAATTTTGAAAAACATGAAAATAAATGTTTTTTAAAAAGAAGAACAGTTTTTTGAAATTACTGAAGGTTTTTGGAAATTTTAAACAAAATTTTAAAAAAAATATTTTTCCAATTACTCAAAGACGTTTTCAAAAACAAACTTTTTATTATTTGATAATAAGAACATTTTTTTAAATTCCTGAATATGTTTAAAATTGGGAGCAAAATTTGAAAACAAGAACATGTTTATAAAATAACAAATAAATATTTATAATTTTCAAGAAAATAGAAACATGAAAAATAAAAAAATAAAGAGCATTCAAAATAAAATAAAATAGAAAGAAACAAAACGGAGAATCATAAAAAAAGGGTAAAAAGGAGAAATGGAATGGGGCGGGCAGGTCAGCAGCCGGCTATGCGAAACTTTAGCTGTTTGACGCAATGAGCGTCACATGGGAGCTCTATTTTTTTTGAGAGAATGGGCGCGAGTTTCCTATGCTGGCGCCCACGCACCATCACCCGTGGGCCGGCCCATTTAGGAGAGCGCTCGTTGGATCGTTCCATCGATCCCTTTACCGGTCGCTACACCTGGAAAAACCAGTCAACCGTTGATTCATCTTAAAAATCCGAAAAGTTCGCGAAAAAACTGAAAACAATTATGAATTAAAAAATGTGCACGGAAGTTGAACAAACGTTAACGATTTTTCAGAAACTTCACCGAATTTGAAAAGGTGGTCATCAAATTTTAAAAAAGTTCATCGATTTCGAAAAAAGTTCATCGAATTCGAAAAAATTTCATCGATTTTGAAAAAAGTTCATCAAATTTAAAATTAAGTTCATCAAATTGGAAAAAAAGTTCATTGAATTGGAAATAAGTGATCACCGTTTCTGAAAAATTGTTCACCGATTTTGGAAAACAATTTGTCGAATTTGAAAAGAGTTCTTCAAATTTGGAAAAAAATGCACCTATTTTGGAAAAAAGTTCAACAAATTTGAAAAGTTCAACGAATTTAAAAATCGCGTTTGAACAAAGGTTGGAAAATTTGAAAACAGTTCATCATTAAAAAACATAAATGAAAACATTCAATGATCTCTTTTCAAATCGTTGAACCAGGTCAAAGAAAATAAAGAAAAAGAAAAAAAGGATAATGAAAGAATAAAATATAGAAAAGGTTCCAATGGATAAGAAGCTGGTTCGTGGTTGAGTGGGATGTGTCTATAATGGAGGTCCAAGGATAGGGGCGAACACGTTTATTTTTTGCGAATAAAAACATAGGCGAAAACCCTACTTGGGCCGGCCCAGCGCGGGGACGCTGCAGGCGCCTGTTTGCAAAATTACATTGTAACGGGCGCCTGTGGCGCGAAATAAGTTTTGCCGCGTCACATAGAAGCTCCCCTGTTCGTCTGCCGCTGCGAGTCCAGGGCCAATCCACGCGCGCGGCAAGCCACATGCTTATTTTTTTTCTTTTTTTGCTGTTCTCTATTATTGTTTTTGTTTTACTTTTGTATTTTTGTTTACACTGTTAAATATTCTAAATATATATATTACAGAAAACACAATGTAAAAACATTGAAAAAATGTTGGACAAACTATATGAAAATTTTGAAATAATTATTTACAAAAAAATTGAACAAGTATTTGCAAAATGTTAATCAAACATTCAGAAAAATGTTGAACATAAACGAAAAAATTGTTGATCATGTATTAAAATAATGACGAATTTCTTCGATCTTGTATGTAAAAATATTAATGAAGCATTTTGAAAAACAACATTGAACAAGGATTTGAAAAATGTTAATCAAGCCCAATATTTTGTCCAATATTAATCAGGCATTTTGAAAAACAACATTGAACAAGGATTTCTTCGATCTTGTAACGTTAAATGTGTATAGATAAAATGTTTTGTCCAATATTTTCTTGTCTAGTCCGAAATTTAGGTTGTCCAATATTTTGTCCAAAAGACCTGATAATCTGAACATAGTGTGGACTGTTCTTGCTAGATTATAAACTCTGTCGAAATCTGCCATCATAGAAGTTCGAATTTGGTAGCTTTCCGTGTTTTATGAGCTAGAAAACCTGTGTAAATTAGATGTGTCAGTTCTGAATGTCATGGTGCATGTGTATTTGCACTGCATTTGATGACTGTTCGATCCGATAGGCACGGTTTTGTTTCTGTTTGAATGCTGTTCGCATAGCTGATTGCATTTCTGGTTGTCCGGTCCTTTGGACAGATATGCCATGTTGCCGAGCTTGGCGTCGTGAAGTCTGCTAATTTGATACTTGCTCTGAAGCTGCCTGTGGATGGGCAAGAAAGTATTTCTGATCAACCGCTCTTGTCTTCCAATCTGCCGCTGTTTACCAAACAGAAATCTTGGTTTTTGCACGACCTGCTGAAAGTTACTTCCAGGTAAATTGTGAAATACAGTACGTAAATAGTTTTTGTTTGAAATCTTCCATCATGTAAATATGCATCTGATAAGGTTACTGTGGTAACATCGAGAATGCCATAGATGTAGCATCATTGCATGAATTCTGATATGTGATCTTATTTTGTTGGTACCGGATGTAATATAAATTAAGCAATTAAATGTGGATTTGTTGTGTGCCACACTAGCTAGGGAAGTGTTTCCCGGAAACCGTCATGGACTTTGTAAACAGTATATGTCCATTTTACCAAGACATGAAGGACTAAAAATAATCTACTTTAACTTGTTGAATCATAAGTATTTATTTTCAATCTTTAGAAATAGAAATCCACACACATTAGAAAGGATCATTGTGCCATTTGTAGAAGAGAATCCTGGTTTTGAGAAGAAACCCTGTGCGACTCAAGCATCGTGTTTAGTTGATTGATTTTATTTCATCCTTGCATTGTATGCATTAAATTGGATTTGCAGGCCAAATGAGTGATTATGATTAAAGTATCATAGGAGTAGGATTTTGTCACTCACTTTGGAATCATCTAATCAATAGTATATGATTAGTATTTGATGAAGATTGTTTTGGCAGTTTCTTGTGTGTTGCCGTTGCACCCAAGGGCAAAAGATCGCTAGTTTCTTAGCTATGAACCCAAGGGCGTGTACAGGTGTACTAACGTCATGAAAATAATTTCAATGATGATTAGGGACCGCGGTGCAACTAACTCATCCGCCGGTGTTAATGTAGAAAGTTTAGGTGTGGATGTGTAACTAGACAGAAGTTTTCCACGATAATTCTAGGAAGTTTAATTTTTTAGATTGTGGTTTATCGTGAACGTGAGAATCAATCAGCTGGCCGGCCCGTTAGTTTTTTGGATTGTGGTTTGTCGTGAACGTAAGAATCAATCAGCTGGCCGGCCCGTTATTGTTGAATAAAGTGCGACGACGAAGTTCTCTAGAAGAATGTTCTTGTCCAGTTGTCATTTTGTATCGACTTCATGTACTGAAGTAGTACTAGTACATTTCAACTTGTACCTCTCGGACAAAAAGCTGGCCGGCAGACATTGTTGTTGAGTACAGTGCGGCGACCAAGTTGTCTAGAAAAATGCTGGCCGGCGGACAGCTTTGTCTTCTCGCCCAGTTGTCCTTTTGTATCCTCAAATAACCTGCACCAACTTGTACTATAGTACATTTCAACTTGTACCTTTCGGACAAAAAGCTGGCCGGCGGATCTTACAAAACTTGCCTATTGCACCGCATGAAGCTGATGCTTCTCAGCTTAGTCCAAGAGTTTGTCATGTTTTAATGTTAGCTTGCTCTATCTTTCATAGTTCTGGGAGCGTGTACGTCTGCTTAGTCGCTGCAGTTCTTTGGCTCTCTCAAGTGTGGGTGTGAAGAGACCCACTTGTATCATGTACGCCATCTATCAAAGCCATTTCATATCATGGTCTGAGGGATCGTTTTTGTGCATGTCATGGGTCTGATGCCAATAATTGCATCGAGTCTTACAGAGTTGTTCCTTGTCTTAGCAAAGGTCCTGCCCGCTATGAACATTTCCTGTTCCAAGTTGCCTTCTTGGTCATGGGTTTAGCTGGTTCCAAATGATTGTGGAAAACTTTAACATTCTCTGTTGGAAAATATAAGAGGCCTCAACTGTCCCAACAGGCGGGCCACTGTCCACGAGACCATCTCTGCTTCGCAATGCCATATCGCGTGTCTCCAGGAATCCAAACTAAGCAACACAGACCTTTTCACCGCTTCTTTTCTCGGAGGCTACAGATTGCAAAATTTTGCCCAATGGCCGGCGTTGGGCACAAGAGGAGGCATCCTGTTGCTTTGGGACGGCAACATGGTTGATTTCTCCAACCTGGTCGTCGGTGATTACTGCCTCTCTGCCAAGGTGACTATCAGAACGACTAATGAATGCTTCTTGCTAACCACGGTTTATGGCTCTACGCCCAATAATAAAAAAGAAGCCTTCTACAACAAACCCCTGGCATTAAAACCACAACCCGGGGAGGTTGGTTGCACTAGTAGAATGTCGATCAGTAGTCCCGGTTGGGATGTGCCTTTAGTGCCGGTTCCCCAACCGGTACTAAAGGGTCAGGACTAAAGGTCGAGACCTTTAGTACCTCTTAGACCATGGACCGGTACTAAAGGCCCACCACGTGGCTGCCTGCGTGGACTGGTGGTGGAGGACCTTTAGTACCGGTTGGTGATACCAACCGGTACTAAGTGTTCTGTTTTTTTTTCCGCTTTTAATTAGGTTTTAGTTTTCCTCTCTATTTATTGTGTTTACAGTATGTAGCACCGTAAAATAAATTTGAAATGAATCGAAAACACAATAAATAGAGAGGAAAACTAAAACCTATATATATATGTAATATAATATACAATATCTCATACACAGTATATATACAAATGGAATTACGCATCCATATGGACTTATAACTTAAGGCCCAAAACTCGGTCGGGACTAGCTAGCTAGTGCTCCAAATGAAATCTCAGTTTTCTACTACTGATTTGCTGGCATTATTGAGGCGACAGTAAGTAATAGTGCTCTCCGTTTACATCAATGACATGTTGAAGAAGAAATACCACAAATTCCTCTCGAAGTGCTACGAAGTGTTTCTCGGATGAGAGCTTCGACAACATCTGCCAAAGCTGGAGTTGTCTTTCACGTGCTCCTCTGCGACGTATACGGCCTTCGGTCTGGATGCGAATGTTCTCGCAGAGGAGGTATCCACATAAATTTGTCCCCTGTGGCTGCTTCGCGCACTTTGTAAAAGAATAGAATTCAATAAGATAATTAATAATCAAGCATGATAATGGTATTGCAAATAGAATTAAAGAGATGCGCGGACCTAGTAGTACTACTTAGTTACCTGCAACTTTTTCCACTTTAGCTTCGTGGTCCATTGACGACCGTGATGGATTTTTTCTATCATCTTATTCTAAACACTACTCGGCAAAAAAACCCGAAAGAGTTATTATAATTACTTTTGATATCAGGAAATAATGAAAGAAAGCGAGCTCGATAAAGATTGAAATTACCGTTCTATCATAAAATACAATTCCACGTATGATTGTTCTTGTGTATTTAGCGAGTCGTACACTTGAAACAAGTACATTCACGAGGATAATATATAAGAGGGTATAGTGGTCTCTGTGCAAAAGTTTATATAATTAATCAGGCATGCATATAACTCATCAACTACACTTGACAGCGAGTTAGTAAGCAAATATAGAATTTGTAGTATACAAGAGAGTAAACACTCATCCCATGTTGTAAGGAAATATTATAGTAGATTTGGTATTCATTAGTGCCTCTAGAAAATTTTCCAAGAGATCTTCTGTGTCCTTGGCATAATGTTTTACCACATGACCATTAACGGTACTTGGGTCGATGAACCCAATGTCATCGATTCTCTCTTGTTTCAATTCCCACATCTTCAATCTGCATATATAATAGCATAGAAAAGAACATATATAGTGAGGATAAGCCAATGAACGATATCTTAGCTAGAGACTTAAATTATTAAAAATATAAATCACTTACAGACAATAGCAACTGATGAGAGTTTTGTCGATATAGTCCATGTGGTATAAATGGAAAAGTTCTGAGAATTCAAGACATATGTCACATGCATTGACGTAATGCTCTTTCCTTACTTTGACCATGACCGCGGCCTCCCCTCGCTTTGCTTCTCGCAGGTACCAATCATGCAACCGTCGCATCGCAGTTGGTAGTTCCTTGTACTGCTCGGGTGTGACAAGTGGTTTTCCGACGGCATATTTCATTGCGTACTCAGTTGCATCGTACCCGCGGATTTCCTCGGTGCCAAGGATTTGGTCAAGAGTGAGACCTGCATCCTCTACTTCTTCGAGGTCGATTGGGTTGCCTTGCACGTCGACTGGTTGGATCGATTGCTTGCTTGGATTGGTACTCACCTTGAGCGGAGAGATCGATTGCTTGGATTGTTCTCCGAGTTGGGGAATTGTTTTCCCGCTAGTTGATGTCGTACTTCCCGACTTCTTCCTTGGGCTGGGCCGACTTCTCTGCTCACTTGCCTTCTGAATCTGTCGCTCATAGTCTATCGGCATACGCTCAACATATGCCGGGGGTCGATCAATAAAGTGTTCCATAAAGTGCTCTTGGACTTCCTTGGGTATTACCTCCTTTGGCGGCACGACCTTCTTTGCAAAAAAGGCTTTCACTTGGAGATCGCATTCAATTTTTTTTCCTCTGGTGTCATGTCGTAAGGCAGCTTCCTTTTGGCCGGAGGCTCGGGTTTGTTCTTTGCTTTCTTCCGAAGAGGACTGCTGGTGGCCTTCCTCTTTTGGGAGCCCTACTGGCGGGACCGCTGCCGGGGTGGAGTCGGCTCACGCGACGGAGATCGATATCGATGATATGGACTCGCGTCGTGCTCCATCCCGAGGTTGGGAGGACTGCTCATGGCAAGGTGGGGAGGATTGCTGGCGAGGTGGGACGCCTCTCGAGGTGGGGAGGACCGTGGGGGAGCTCGAGGTGGGAAGGACTGTTGGCGAGGTGGGGAGGACTGTTGGCGAGGTGGGGAGGACTGCTGGTTCTGCGATGCCTCTGGCTGGGATTCCTCGCACTGGACATCGATACTCGGAGGAGCCGGTGTCCTTAGCGCCGAGTGTGGAAAGATGATGCAGTCCTTACTCCATAGAATGAGACCACGGCCGGCTTCTACCAGTGTGGACTCCCCCTCACCTCCAGGGATGTCAAGCAATAGTTCATCATATCCTGGCTCTATTGCGTCCACCGTGACACAAGCATACCCAGCTGGAACCGGATTGCAATGCCAGAGAACATCAGGTGTATTTGGTAAAGCATAGCCCGTCGCGACCCGCATGGGTATGTTCTTCATTTTCTGGATTAGCTCACAAGATGTCTTCTTGGTGATATCATCCACGGGAGTGTGACCCAGCGGTGCCCCCATGGAACCCACGCTGCTTTTCGGTAGTGTAGATGGGACGGGTTCCCCTGCCTCCTGCTGCGAAGTTTCCCTTTGCTGGGTCAGTATCTGTATCTGCAGCTGCTGTTGCTCATACTTCTGTTCCAACTTTGAAAGTCGGTCTCCTTCCACCTTCTTTTTTCTCGAACGGATTTTATAACTGTCCTTCCATCCCGCAAACTCCTCGTACCACGGAACAACGCCCACGCCTCGTGTTCGTCCTCCGTGTTCGGCATTCCCGAGGGCGCGTGTAAGCTCGTCGTTCTCTCTATCGGGGTAAAACCGTCCTTCTTGGGCATCTTTTATTGCTTCAATACTCATCTGATGCATGCTTCAGACTGGCCAGTACAATAATCTTCCCTGTTGGTCCAACTTTCCCCCATGCGCAAAAACCAATTCCTGCACCTATTGGGCCAGTTGAAGGTTACTGGAGTGATCCCTTCAGCAAGCATCTTATTTTCTAATGCATCCCAGTTAGGAATGACTGACTTGTATCCACCTGTCCTTAGTTTATGGTGATACTTTTTTTCTCAACATTTATCTTATTCTTTGCTGACTTCTCCATAGCATCTATCGATGTCTTGTACTCGATAAATGCGTCCCAGTGATTCCTTACCTTCTCGTATATTCCTTTGAATTCGGGCGCCTTCTTGCCTCTAGCGTTGTACTCGGTCCATAATCTTTTCTTCAAAGTCTGGAACGCGCCGACCATCTTATGGAGAGCAAACTCCTTGACTTTGTTCCTTTGACGCTCCGAGAGAGAATCTGGTAGGGTGAAATGCTCCATGATCTCTCGCCAAAGGGCATCTTTAATTCTTATATTGACATAATTCACTCCTGGTTTTGGTTCGTTTGGCTGAATGCATTCATGCATTGTGATCGGGACTCCTTCCCTAACAACCACTCTGCATTGACGCACAAATGTCCTGGCATTGGCTTCAGGGTGAGTCGGTTCGCCATTATGTTTGAAAGCATCAAGATTGAGCTTTACGTTGCCGTCCAATATTTTGGCACCGCCTCGTACATTTCTACTAGATTGGCTCGATCCGGAGGGCTGATAATTAAAATAAGAAAGATTTGTTAATATATATATATATATATATATATATATATATATATATATATATACAAATCAATTAATACACATGTAATGATCACCAGAGGCTAATATGTGTATATACCTCGCCGAACATTGTTCGTTGTTCCAGATTTTGGAACATAAGTTGTTCTTCCTCGGCCTCACATCCATCACCATAATCGTTCAGATATTGTGAGCCATCATCATCATGTGATTCACCTTGAAGGTCCGCTGGGTTTTCGGAGGAGCGTATCATGTCGAAGATGTCCTCTTCATGAGCTCTACCGGTATTGTCCATAGCTTAATAATTAATCCATAATAATATAGATAAAACAAATTAGTATTCAAATTAGCATGCATTCAGGAAGCAAAATAACTGATAGTTAATTAATAATGCATCATCGAATACATATATAGTAGTTCTTAGAAAAGATCTCATCTCATAATCTTGGATAATTTTCAATACATCGGCTAATCCATCGATCTAGCTAATACATCATAATAATACATATATAGTAGCTAATATATCGATCTAGCTAGAACCTTAGCGCCCGACGAATATCGGGGCAGGCGGTGGATAGCCAAAGAGAAGGAACCATCATAGGAACATAGCTCCAGTGAGATCCCTGAAGAATCTGCCAGGTATTGTTGGACCTGGCCTCCAAAGCTTCCATGTAGCGACGGACGTGCTCGTTCTCCTTGCTGACATGGTACTGTACCACCTCCGCGGGGGACTCAAGCCTCTGAATCGTCCGTGGCCCATGCGGCCGCCACCACAGAACCTCCGGGTCGACGACGGGCTGGCTCCTCACCAAGCTGCCCCGCCCGGAAGGCAGAACCTCCAGTACCAGCCCGGCGGAGCCCAGTCCCTAACAGGTCCCCTCGGCTCAAGCAAGTGACCTCCTCCGGCGACTCGACGACGAGGATGCGAGATCGGCATCGTCGACGTCGAGAAGAAACACTTAATTATGAAAACAATTAAATAAAACTTAGCAAAATTAACACTTAGCATCTAGCAAAATCAAGAATTATGGCACACTTTGGATCCTAATGCGTGTGTGACTATCGGTCTGTCGATGCTTTCCTTAAATAACTCTCATATCTCATGGTGTGTTGGTGCGCTCTCTCTCACACTGATATGGTGGTGTATATATGTTGGTGGACACTCTCTCACAGTAATAGTTCGACTGCCGGTGATGGACGCCTCTCCTCTTCTCTTCTTACACAATATATCGACGAGTATATTGTAGAGAAGAGAAAAAAGAAGAGGCGCCCCCACGACAACAGTCGGGATTCTTCCATCAAGAACACACATGAAAGTCACACAAGGAGCAACGACAGACCGAAATTCACACATGAATTAGGATCCAAACTAAATTAAACCTAAACCTAAACTAAACCTAAACTAAATTAAACCTAAACTAAACCTAAACTAACACATACCCTAATAACCTAAGAACCTAACTAACTAACTTAACTAACTAAACTAACCTGATAACCTAACTAACTAACTAACTAACTAAATAGGGGTGCTGTGCCGTGGTCGGGGTAAGGGTGTCGGGGGTGTCGTGTCGGGCTGTCGGGGTTCGACGTCGAGGGACCCTAGAAACACTAGATTCACTTTGGTGGGTTTTTTCACGTCGAGGGACCCTAGATACCCTAGAATCACTTGGGGGGGGGGGTGTTTCGACGTCGAGGGGCCGTAGAAATAACTAACTAATTAACTCTTGGGGAACGTCGCATGGGAAACAAAATTTTTCCTACGCACACGCAAACCTATCCATGGTGATGAGAATCTACGAGAGGGAGAGTGGATCTACATACCCTTGTAGATCGCTAAGCGGGAAGCGTTAAGAAACGCGGTTGGCGTAGTCGAACATCTTCGCGATCCAAATCGCCGAGCGTCCCGCGATCTCATCACGATCCATCCCGCGATCCAATCACGATCCGTCCCGCGATCTCATCACGATCCATCTCACGATCTTGATCACGATCTATCCCGCGAACTCATCACGATCCGTTCCGTGATCACATCACGAACCGTCTCGCGATCTCGATCACGGTCCTTCCGATCTAGCGCCGAACGGACGACACCTCCGCGTTCAGCACACGTGCAGCTTGATGACGATCTTCACCGTCTTGATCCAGCAAGAGGAGGTGGAGAGGATAGAGATTTCACCGGCAGCGTGACGGCGCTCCGGTGATGGTGGTGGAGCAATTCCGGCAGGGCTTCGCCTAAGCGCTGTAGAAAACCGATCTAGAGGAGAAACTATGCACCGGTGGAACGGGTAGCACGTGGCCGGAAATTCTGTCCAAAAACCACCCAATCCACTAGTATATATAGGAGGAGAGGAGAGGAGAGGCAGCCAAGGCCTTTGGGTCGGCCGAAATAGGAGGTGGGAGCAATCCTACTTCACCTCCAATCCTAGTTGGAGTAGGATTGCCTCCTATTGGCTGATTTTCCACTTTTTGCTTTAGGACTTTCTCTCCTGCACCATGGGCCTTTGTGGCTGTTTTCCCAGCCCACTAAGGGCTGGTTATTATTCTCCCACAGCCCATGGACCTCTTGGGGTCGAAATACCCCTCCCGGAGGTCCCCCGGTACACTACCGGCACTCCCGGTACACTACCGATACTCCCGGTACACTACCGATGAGCCCGAAACTTTTCCGGAAACCAAACTGGGACTTCCTATATATGAATCTTTACCTCCGGACCATTCCGGAGCTCCTCGTGACGTCCGGGATCTCATCCGGGACTCCGAACAACCTTCGGTCACCACCATACATAACTCTACACTACCGAAATGTCACCGAACCTTAAGTGTGCAGACCCTGCGGGTTCGAGAACTATGTAGACATGACCGAGACACCTCTACAGTCAATAACCAATGGCGGGACCTGGACGTCCACATTGGTTCCCACATATTCTACGAAGATCTTTATCGGTCGAACCTCTATGTCAAGGATTCAGTTAATCCCGTATAACGTTCCCTTTGTTCTTCGGTATGTTACTTGCCCGAGATTCGATCGTCGGTATCTCCATACCTAGTTCAACCTCGTTACCGGCAAGTCTCTTTACTCGTTCCATAATACAAGATCCCGCAACTAACAATTAGTCACATTGCTTGCAAGGCTCATTGTGATGTTGTATTACCAAGTGGGCCCTGAGATACCTCTCCGTCACACGGAGTAACAAATCCCAGTCTCGATCCATGCCAACTCAACAGACACCATCGGAGATACCTGTAGAGCACCTTTATAGTCACCCAGTTACGTTGCGACGTTTGATACACACAAGGCACTCCTTCGATATCCGTGAGTTGCATGATCTCATGGTCATAGGAACATATACTTGACATGCAGAAAACAGTAGCAATAAACTGACACGATCATATGCTATGTTTCTAGTTTGGGTCTTATCCATCACATCATTCTCCTAATGATGTGATCCCGTTATCAAATGACATCTCATGTCCATGGCTAGGAAACCTTAACCATCCTTTGATCAACGAGCTAGTCCATTAGAGGCATACTAGGGACATGGTTTTGTCTATGTATCCACACATGCATTTAAGTCTCCGATCAATACAATTATAGCATGGATAATAAACGATTATCATGAACAAGGAAATATGATAATAACTAATTTATTATTGCCTCTAGGGCATATTTCCAACAGTCTCCCACTTGCACTAGAGTCAATAATCTAGTTCACATCACCATGTGATTCGCATTGTTATGAATCTAACACCCAATGAGTTTTGGGGCTCGATCATGCTTTGCATGTGAGAGAGGTCTTATAGTCAACGGGTCTGCGATATTCAGATCCGTGTGTACTTTGCAAATCTCTATGTCAAACCGTAAATACTGCTACCACGCACCACTTGGTACTATTTCCAAATGGCTGCTCCACTATACGTATCCAGATTGCTACTACTAGTCATCCGGATAGGTGTTAAAGCTTGCATCGACGTAACTCTTTACGACGAACTATTTATCACCTCCACAATCAAGAAACATTTCCTTAGTCCTCTGGTTACTAAGGATAATTCCGACCGCTGTCCAGTGATCCAATCCTGGACCACTCTTGTACCCCTTGACAGACTCATGGCAAGGCACACATAGGTGCGGTACACAGCATGGCATAATATAGAGCCTATGGCTAAGGCATAGGGGACGACGTTCGTCCTTTCTCTTTCTTCTGCCGTTGTCGAGATTTGAGTCTCACTCAACTTCACACCTTACAAATCAGACGAGAACTATTTCTCTGGCTGATCCATTTTGAACTCTTTCAAAATCTTGTCAAGGTATACACTCATTGAAAGTCTCATCAAGCATCTTGATCTATCTCTATAGATTTTGATGCTCAACAATTAGGTAGCTTTATCCAGGTCTTCCTTTGAAAATCACTTTCCAAATGACCGTTTTATGCTTTCCAGAAACTCTACATTATTTCTGATCAACAATATGTCATCCACATATACTTATCAGAAATTCTATAGTGCTCCCACTCACTTTATTGCAAATACAAGTTTCTCGTAAACTTTGTATAAACATCAAAACTTTGATCACCTCATCAAAGCGTATATTCCAACTCTGAGATGCTTGCTTCAGTCCATGGAAGGATCACCGAAGCTTGCACACCTTTTAGCATCCTTAGGCCTGACAAAACCTTCTGGTTGTATCACATACAACCTTTCCTCAAGTAAACCGTTAAGGAAACGATGTTTTGACATCCATCTGCCAGATTTCATAATTGAAAACACAGCAACTGCTAACATAATTCCAACAGACTTTAGCACCACTACGAGTGAGAAAGTCTCATCGTAGTCAACTCCTTGAACTTGTCACAAACATCTTTGCAACAAGTCGAGCTTTACAAATAGTGACATTCACCATCAGTGTCTGTCTTCATTTTAAAGATCCATTTGTACTCAACGACCTGCCGTCCAACGAGCAAGTCTACCAAAGTCTACACTTGGTTTTCATACATGGATCCTATCTCGGATTTCATGGCCTCTAACCATTTGTCGGAATCCGGGCCCATCATCGCTTCTCCATAGCTCGTAGGTTCATCGTTGTCCAACAACATGATCTCCAAGACAGAGTTGTCGTACCACTTAGGAGCAGTACACATCCTTGTCGACCTACGAAGTTCGATAGTAACTTGATCCTGAAGCTTCATGATCATCATCATTAACTTCCTCTTCAACTAACGTAGGCTTCATATAAACATCTTTCTGCGCTGCGCTACTCTCTGGTTGAACAAAGGTTCAACAACCTCATCAAGTTCTATCTTCCTCCCACTCAATTCTTTCGAGAGAAACATTTCCTCGAGAAAGGATCCGTTTAAGCAACAAACATTTTGCACTAGGATCTGAGATTGAAGGTTCACCCAACTGATCTTAGGGTATTCTATGAAGATGCAATTTGTCCGCCTTGGGTTCGACCTCATTAGGTGAAAACATTTTCCACACAAGTGTCACATCCCAAAATATTAAGAAATGACAGCTTAGGTTTCTATCAAACCATAATTCACATGGTGTCATCTCAACGGATTTAGATGGTGCCCTATTTAAAGTGAATGTAGTTGTCTCTAATGCATAACCCCAAAATTATAGTAGTAAAACGACAAGAGACATCATATTACGCACCATGTCCAATAGAGCATAACTATGATGTTCGGACACACCATCACACTATGGTGTTCCAGGTGGCGTTTAGTTGTGAAACAACTTTCACATTGTCTTAAGTTGTATGCCAAACTCGTGACTCATATATTCACCTCCACGATCATATCGCAGTCATTTTTATCTTCTTGTCACGATGATCTTTAAACTTCACTCTGAATTTGCTTGAACCTTTCAAACGATTCAGACTTGTGTTTCATTAAGTAAATATACACTATATCTACTCAAATCATCAGTGAAGGTAAGAAAATAACGATATCCACTGCACGCTACAAGACTCACTAGATTGCATACATCAACATGTATCATTTCCAATGAATCACTTGCCCGCTCCATCCAACGGGGTCCTTTAGTCATCTTGCCCAAGAGGCATGGTTCGCATGTCTCAACCGATTCGAAATTGAATGAGTCCAAATATCCATCAGCATGGAGTTTCTACATGCGCTTTATACCAATATGACATTTAGCGGCAGTGCCACAAGTATGTGGTACTATCATTATTAACTTTGTGTCTTTTGACATCAATGTTATGAACATGTGTAATACTACGATCAAGATTTCAACAAACCATTCTCACTGGGTGCATGACCATTGAAGATATTATTCATGTAAACAGAATAACCATTATTCTCTAACTTAAATGAATAACCGTATTGCAATAAACATGATCTAATCATGTTCATGCTCAACGCAAAACACCAAATAACATTTATTTAGGTTCGTCACTAATCCTGAAGGTAGAGAGAGCGTGCGATATTGATCACATCAACCTTGGAAACACTTCCAACACATATCGTCACCTCACCCTTAGCTAGTTCTCCGTTTATTCCGTAGCTTTTATTTCGAGTTACTAACATTTAGCAACCGAACCGGTATCCAATACCCAGGTGCTACTAAGAGTACTAGCAAGGTACACATCAATAACTCGTATATCAAATATACTTCTGTCGATGTTGCCAGCCTTCTTATCTAGCAAGTATCTAGGGTTGTTCCGCTTCAGCGACCTCTCACCTCATAATAGAAGCACTTAGTCTCCAGGTTTGAGTTCAACTTTGGGTTGCTTCACTGGAGCAGCAACTGACTTGCTATCCATGAAGTTTCCCTCCTTGCTCTTGCCCTTTTCGAAACTAGTGGTTTGATTAACCATCAACACTTGACGCTCCTTCTTGATTTCTACCTTCGCGGTGTCAAACATCGCGAACAGCTCAGGGATCAATACTTCTATCCCTGGTGTATTATAGTTCATCACTAAGTTCTAGTAGCTTTAGTGACAGTGACTTGGAGAACTATATCAATCACTATCTTATCTGGAAGATCAACTCCCACTTGATTCAAGCGATTGTAGTACCCAGACAATCTGAGTACATGCTCAACGATTGAGCTATTCTCCTTCATCTTACAGCCAAAGAATCTTGTTGGAGATCTCATATCTCGCAAGACAGGCACGAGCCTGAGATCACAATCTCTGCTCCTAGAACATCTCATATGTTCCGTGACGTTCAAAACGTTTCCGAGCCTCAATTCTAAGCCGTAATGCATGACGCACTAAACTATCAAGTAGTCATCGAAATGTGCCTGTCAGATGTTCACAACATCTATAGACGACGCTAGAGGGGGTGGCGCACCGAGCGGTGCATTAAGGACATAAGCCTTCTGTGCAGCAATGAGAACAATCCTCAGATCACGGACCCAGTCCGCAATATTGCTACCAACATCTTTCAAATCTATTTCTCTAGGAACATATAAAAATACAAGGGAGCTACAGCGCGAGCTAGTAATCTACAACATAATTTGCAAAGACACTTTGACTATGTTCATGATAATGTGTTCAATTAATCATATTACTTAAGAATTCCCACTCAAATTGACATCCCTCGGGTCATTCGAGTGATACATGATCCAAATTCACCAACTCAAGTCCGATCATCACGTGAGTTAAGGTGGATTCAATGGTGAACATCATTATGTTGATCATATCCACTATATGACTCATGCTCGACCTTTCGGTCTCTTGTGTTCCGAGGCCATGTCTGTACATGCTAGGCTCGTCAAGTTTAACCCGAGTGTTCTGCGCGTGCAAATCTGGCTTGCACCCGTTGTATGTGAACGTAGAGTCTATCACACCCGATCATCACGTGGTGTCTCAACACGACGAACTTTCGCAACGGTGCACACTCGGGGAGAACACAATTTATCTTGAAATTAAGTGAGGGATCACCTTATAATGCTACCGTCGTCCTAAGCAAAACAAGGTGCATAAAAAGGATTAACATCACATGCAAATCATAAGTGACATGATATGGCCATGAACTTGTGCTTTTGATCTCCATCTAGAAAGCACCGGCATGATCTCCATCGTCACCGGCACGACACCATGATCTCCATCATCTTGATCTCCATCAACGTGTCGCCATCGGGGTTGTCACGCCCTACATGCTTCTACTACTATTGCTACCGTAGCGATAAAGTAAAGCATTACATAGCGCTTAATGATTGACACGCAGGTCATACAATAATTAAAGACAACCCTATGGCTCTTGCCGGTTGCCGTATTCAACGACATGCAAGTCGTGAAATTCTATACATCACATGATCATCTCATACATCACATATATCTCATCATGTAATTGGCCATATCACATCACAACATACCCTGCAAAAACAAGTTAGACGTCCTCTAATTGTTGTTGCATGTTTTACGTGGCTGCTACGGGTATCTAGCAAGAACGATTCTCACCTACGCATAAACCACAACGGTGATACAATAGTTTGCTTTTCAACCTTCTCAAGGACCGCCTTTGTCGAATCCGATCCAACTAAAGTGAGAGAAACTGTCACCCGCAAGCCATCTAGGCAACAAGTTGCGTCGAGGGAACCGGTCTCTCGTAAGCGTACGAGTAATGTTGGTCCGGGCCGCTTCATCTCACAATCCCGCTGAACCAAAATACGACCAAGGGAGGAAGCAATCTAAGCATCAACGCCCACAAACCTTTTGTGTTCTACTCGAGATCTCATCGAACCATCAACCTAGCTCATGATGCCACTGTTGGGGAACGTCGCATGGGAAACAAAAATTTTCCTACGCACACGCAAACCTATCCATGGTGATGAGCATCTACGAGAGGGAGATTGGATCTACATACCCTTGTAGATCGCTAAGTGGGAAGCGTTAAGAAACGCGGTTGGTGTAGTCGAACATCTTCGCGATCCAAATCGCCGAGCGTCCCGCGATCTCATCACGATCCGTCCCGCGATCCAATCACGATCCGTCCCGTGAACTCATCACGATCCGTCCCGCGATCTCATCACGATCCATCTCACGATCTTGATCACGATCTATCCCGCGAACTCATCACGATCCGTTCCGTGATCACATCACGAACCGTCTCGCGATCTCGATCACGGTCCTTCCGATCTAGCGCCGAACGGACGGCACCTCCGCGTTCAGCACACGTGCAGCTTGATGACGATCTCCACCGTATTGATACAGCAAGAGAAGGTGGAGAGGATAGAGAGTTCACCGGCAGCGTGACGGCGCTCCGATGATGGTGGTGGAGCAATTCCGGCAGGGCTTCGCCTAAGCGCTGCAGAAAACCGATCTAGAGGAGAAACTATGCACCGGTGGAACGGGTAGCACGTGGCCGGAAATTCTGTCCAAAAACCACCCAATCCACTAGTATATATAGGAGGAGAGGAGAGGAGAGGCAGCCAAGGCCTTTGGGTCGGCCGAAATAGGAGGTGGGAGCAGTCCTACTTCACCTCCAATCCTAGTTGGAGTAGGATTGCCTCCTATTGGCTGATTTTCCACTTTTTGCTTTAGGACTTTCTCTCCTGCACCATGGGCCTTTGTGGCTGTTTTCCCAGCCCACTAAGGGCTGGTTATTATTCTCCCACAGCCCATGGACCTCTTAGGGTCGAAATACCCCTCCCGGAGGTCCCCCGGTACACTACCGGCACTCCCGGTACACTACCGATACTCCCGGTACACTACCGATGAGCCCGAAACTTTTCCGGAAACCAAACTGGGACTTCCTATATATGAATCTTTACCTCCGGACCATTCCGGAGCTCCTCGTGACGTCCGGGATCTCATCCGGGACTCCGAACAACCTTCGGTCACCACCATACATAACTCTACACTACCGAAATGTCACCGAACCTTAAGTGTGCAGACCCTGCGGGTTCGAGAACTATGTAGACATGACCGAGACACCTCTACAGTCAATAACCAATAGCGGGACCTGGAAGTCCACATTGGTTCCCACATATTCTACGAAGATCTTTATCGGTCGAACCTCTATGTCAAGGATTCAGTTAATCCCGTATAACGTTCCCTTTGTTCTTCGGTATGTTACTTGCCCGAGATTCGATCGTCGGTATCTCCATACCTAGTTCAACCTCGTTACCGGCAAGTCTCTTTACTCGTTCCATAATACAAGATCCCGCAACTAACAATTAGTCACATTGCTTGCAAGGCTCATTGTGATGTTGTATTACCGAGTGGGCCCTGAGATACCTCTCCGTCACACGGAGTAACAAATCCCAGTCTCGATCCATGCCAACTCAACAGACACCATCGGAGATACCTGTAGAGCACCTTTATAGTCACCCAGTTACGTTGCGACGTTTGATACACACAAGGCACTCCTCCGATATCCGTGAGTTGCATGATCTCATGGTCATAGGAACATATACTTGACATGCAGAAAACAGTAGCAATAAACTGACACGATCATATGCTATGTTTCTAGTTTGGGTCTTATCCATCACATCATTCTCCTAATGATGTGATCCCGATATCAAATGACATCTCATGTCCATGGCTAGGAAACCTTAACCATCCTTTGATCAACGAGCTAGTCCATTAGAGGCATACTAGGGACATGGTTTTGTCTATGTATCCACACATGCATTTAAGTCTCCGATCAATACAATTATAGCATGGATAATAAACGATTATCATGAACAAGGAAATATGATAATAACTAATTTATTATTGCCTCTAGGGCATATTTCCAACAGTCTCCCACTTGCACTAGAGTCAATAATCTAGTTCACATCACCATGTGATTCGCATTGTTATGAATCTAACACCCAATGAGTTTTGGGGCTCGATCATGCTTTGCATGTGAGAGAGGTCTTATAGTCAACGGGTCTGCGATATTCAGATCCGTGTGTACTTTGCAAATCTCTATGTCAAACCGTAAATACTGCTACCACGCACCACTTGGTACTATTTCCAAATGGCTGCTCCACTATACGTATCCAGATTGCTACTACTAGTCATCCGGATAGGTGTTAAAGCTTGCATCGACGTAACTCTTTACGACGAACTATTTATCACCTCCACAATCAAGAAACATTTCCTTAGTCCTCTGGTTACTAAGGATAATTCCGATCGCTGTCCAGTGATCCACTCCTGGACCACTCTTGTACCCCTTGACAGACTCATGGCAAGGCACACATAGGTGCGGTACACAGCATGGCATAATATAGAGCCTATGGCTAAGGCATAGGGGACGACGTTCGTCCTTTCTCTTTCTTCTGCCGTTGTCGAGATTTGAGTCTCACTCAACTTCACACCTTACAAATCAGACGAGAACTATTTCTCTGGCTGATCCATTTTGAACTCTTTCAAAATCTTGTCAAGGTATACACTCATTGAAAGTCTCATCAAGCATCTTGATCTATCTCTATAGATTTTGATGCTCAACAATTAGGTAGCTTTATCCAGGTCTTCCTTTGAAAATCACTTTCCAAATGACCGTTTTATGCTTTCCAGAAACTCTACATTATTTCTGATCAACAATATGTCATCCACATATACTTATCAGAAATTCTATAGTGCTCCCACTCACTTTATTGCAAATACAAGTTTCTCGTAAACTTTGTATAAACATCAAAACTTTGATCACCTCATCAAAGCGTATATTCTAACTCTGAGATGCTTGCTTCAGTCCATGGAAGGATCACCGAAGCTTGCACACCTTTTAGCATCCTTAGGCCTGACAAAACCTTCTGGTTGTATCACATACAACCTTTCCTCAAGTAAACCGTTAAGGAAACGATGTTTTGACATCCATCTGCCAGATTTCATAATTGAAAACACAGCAACTGCTAACATAATTCCAACAGACTTTAGCACCACTACGAGTGAGAAAGTCTCATCGTAGTCAACTCCTTGAACTTGTCACAAACATCTTTGCAACAAGTCGAGCTTTACAAATAGTGACATTCACCATCAGTGTCTGTCTTCATTTTAAAGATCCATTTGTACTCAACGACCTGCCGTCCAACGAGCAAGTCTACCAAAGTCTACACTTGGTTTTCATACATGGATCCTATCTCGGATTTCATGGCCTCTAACCATTTGTCGGAATCCGGGCCCATCATCGCTTCTCCATAGCTCGTAGGTTCATCGTTGTCCAACAACATGATCTCCAAGACAGAGTTGTCGTACCACTTAGGAGCAGTACACATCCTTGTCGACCTACGAAGTTCGATAGTAACTTGATCCTGAAGCTTCATGATCATCATCATTAACTTCCTCTTCAACTAACGTAGGCTTCATAGAAACATCTTTCTGCGCTGCGCTACTCTCTGGTTGAACAAAGGTTCAACAACCTCATCAAGTTCTATCTTCCTCCCACTCAATTCTTTCGAGAGAAACATTTCCTCGAGAAAGGATCCGTTTAAGCAACAAACATTTTGCACTAGGATCTGAGATTGAAGGTTCACCCAACTGATCTTAGGGTATTCTATGAAGATGCAATTTGTCCGCCTTGGGTTCGACCTCATTAGGTGAAAACATTTTCCACACAAGTGTCACATCCCAAAATATTAAGAAATGACAGCTTAGGTTTCTATCAAACCATAATTCACATGGTGTCATCTCAACGGATTTAGATGGTGCCCTATTTAAAGTGAATGTAGTTGTCTCTAATGCATAACCCCAAAATTATAGTAGTAAAACGACAAGAGACATCATATTACGCACCATGTCCAATAGAGCATAACTATGATGTTCGGACACACCATCACACTATGGTGTTCCAGGTGGCGTTTAGTTGTGAAACAACTTTCACATTGTCTTAAGTTGTATGCCAAACTCGTGACTCATATATTCACCTCCACGATCATATCGCAGTCATTTTTATCTTCTTGTCACGATGATCTTTAAACTTCACTCTGAATTTGCTTGAACCTTTCAAACGATTCAGACTTGTGTTTCATTAAGTAAATATACACTATATCTACTCAAATCATCAGTGAAGGTAAGAAAATAACGATATCCACTGCACGCTACAAGACTCACTAGATTGCATACATCAACATGTATCATTTCCAATGAATCACTTGCCCGCTCCATCCAACGGGGTCCTTTAGTCATCTTGCCCAAGAGGCATGGTTCGCATGTCTCAACCGATTCGAAATTGAATGAGTCCAAATATCCATCAGCATGGAGTTTCTACATGCGCTTTATACCAATATGACATTTAGCGGCAGTGCCACAAGTATGTGGTACTATCATTATTAACTTTGTGTCTTTTGACATCAATGTTATGAACATGTGTAATACTACGATCAAGATTTCAACAAACCATTCTCACTGGGTGCATGACCATTGAAGGTATTATTCATGTAAACAGAATAACCATTATTCTCTAACTTAAATGAATAACCGTATTGCAATAAACATGATCTAATCATGTTCATGCTCAACGCAAAACACCAAATAACATTTATTTAGGTTCGTCACTAATCCTGAAGGTAGAGAGAGCGTGCGATATTGATCACATCAACCTTGGAAACACTTCCAACACATATCGTCACCTCACCCTTAGCTAGTTCTCCGTTTATTCCGTAGCTTTTATTTCGAGTTACTAACATTTAGCAACCGAACCGGTATCCAATACCCAGGTGCTACTAAGAGTACTAGCAAGGTACACATCAATAACTCGTATATCAAATATACTTCTGTCGATGTTGCCAGCCTTCTTATCTACCAAGTATCTAGGGTTGTTCCGCTTCAGCGACCTCTCACCTCATAATAGAAGCACTTAGTCTCCAGGTTTGAGTTCAACTTTGGGTTGCTTCACTGGAGCAGCAACTGACTTGCTATCCATGAAGTTTCCCTCCTTGCTCTTGCCCTTTTCGAAACTAGTGGTTTGATTAACCATCAACACTTGACGCTCCTTCTTGATTTCTACCTTCGCGGTGTCAAACATCGCGAACAGCTCAGGGATCAATACTTCTATCCCTGGTGTATTATAGTTCATCACTAAGTTCTAGTAGCTTTAGTGACAGTGACTTGGAGAACTATATCAATCACTATCTTATCTGGAAGATCAACTTCCACTTGATTCAAGCGATTGTAGTACCCAGACAATCTGAGTACATGCTCAACGATTGAGCTATTCTCCTTCATCTTACAGCCAAAGAATCTTGTTGGAGATCTCATATCTCGCAAGACAGGCACGAGCCTGAGATCACAATCTCTGCTCCTAGAACATCTCATATGTTCCGTGACGTTCAAAACGTTTCCGAGCCTCAATTCTAAGCCGTAATGCATGACACACTAAACTATCAAGTAGTCATCGAAATGTGCCTGTCAGATGTTCACAACATCTATAGACGACGCTAGAGGGGGTGGCGCACCGAGCGGTGCATTAAGGACATAAGCCTTCTGTGCAGCAATGAGAACAATCCTCAGATCACGGACCCAGTCCGCAATATTGCTACCAACATCTTTCAAATCTATTTCTCTAGGAACATATAAAAATACAAGGGAGCTACAGCGCAAGCTAGTAATCTACAACATAATTTGCAAAGACACTTTGACTATGTTCATGATAATGTGTTCAATTAATCATATTACTTAAGAATTCCCACTCAAATTGACATCCCTCGGGTCATTCGAGTGATACATGATCCAAATTCACCAACTCAAGTCCGATCATCACGTGAGTTAAGGTGGATTCAATGGTGAACATCATTATGTTGATCATATCCACTATATGACTCATGCTCGACCTTTCGGTCTCTTGTGTTCCGAGGCCATGTCTGTACATGCTAGGCTCGTCAAGTTTAACCCGAGTGTTCTGCGCGTGCAAATCTGGCTTGCACCCGTTGTATGTGAACGTAGAGTCTATCACACCCGATCATCACGTGGTGTCTCAACACGACGAACTTTCGCAACGGTGCACACTCGGGGAGAACACAATTTATCTTGAAATTAAGTGAGGGATCACCTTATAATGCTACCGTCGTCCTAAGCAAAACAAGGTGCATAAAAAGGATTAACATCACATGCAAATCATAAGTGACATGATATGGCCATGAACTTGTGCTTTTGATCTCCATCTAGAAAGCACCGGCATGATCTCCATCGTCACCGGCACGACACCATGATCTCCATCATCTTGATCTCCATCAACGTGTCGCCATCGGGGTTGTCACGCCCTACATGCTTCTACTACTATTGCTACCGTAGCTATAAAGTAAAGCATTACATAGCGCTTAATGATTGACACGCAGGTCATACAATAATTAAAGACAACCCTATGGCTCCTGCCGGTTGCCGTATTCAACGACATGCAAGTCGTGAAATTCTATACATCACATGATCATCTCATACATCACATATATCTCATCATGTAATTGGCCATATCACATCACAACATACCCTGCAAAAACAAGTTAGACGTCCTCTAATTGTTGTTGCATGTTTTATGTTGCTGCTAGGGGTATCTAGCAAGAACAATTCTCACCTATGCATAAACCACAACGGTGATACATAAGTTGCTTTTCAACCTTCTCAAGGGCCGCCTTTGTCGAATCCGATCCAACTAAAATAGGAGAAACCGACACGCCCCAGCCATCTATGCAACAAGTTGCAGTTGAGGGAACCGGTCTCTCGTAAGCGTACGAGTAATGTTGGTCCGGGCCGCTTCATCCTACAATAGAGCTGAACCAAAACACTACCAAGGGAGTAAGAAATCTAAGCATCAACGCCCACAAACACTTTGTGTTCTACTCGAGATCTCATCTACACATAGACCTAGCTCATGATGTCATTGTTGGGGAACGTTGCATGGGAAACAAAAATATTCCTATGCACACGCAAGATCTATCCATGGTGATGAGCATCTACGAGAGGGAGAGTTGATCTACATACCCTTGTAGATCTCTAATCGGGAAGCATTAAGAAACGCGGTTGGTGTAGTCGAACGTCTTCTCGATCCAAATCGCCGAGCATCCCACGATCCAATCACAATCCGTCTCGATCAAGCACCGAACGGACGACACCTCCGCGTTCAGCACACATTCAGCTTGATGACGATCTCCGCCTTCTTGATCCAGCAAGAGGGAGAAGAGAGGTAGATGAGTTCTCCGGCAGCGTGACGGTGCCGCGGTGATGGTGGTGGAGCAATTCCGGCAGGGCTTCGCCTAAGCACTGCAGAAAACCAATCTAGAGGAGAAACTTTGCACTAGAAGAACGGGTAGCACGTGGCTGAAAATCAAGTGCCAAAAATCCTAAAACCTCTAGTATATATAAGAGGAAGAGAGGAGGAGGCTTGGACCTCAAGGGGACAGCCCTTGCTTCGGCCGAACCAAGGAGGAGAGGAGGATTCCTCCTCTAATCCTAGTAGGACTAGGACTCCCGATGGTCTCCCGATACACTACCGGCACTCCCGGTACACTACCGATGAGCCCGAAACTTTTCCAGCGACCAAAATAGGACTTCCTATATATCAATCTTTAGCTACGGACCATTCCGGAGCTCCTCGTGATGTCCAAGATCTCATCCTGGACTCCGAACAACCTTCGGTCACCACCATACATAAATCTATACTACCGAAACGTCACTGAACTTTAAGTGTGCAGACCCTGCGGGTTCAAGAACTATGTAGACATGACCGAGACACTGATACGTCTCTGACATATCTATAATTTTTGATTGTTCCATGCTATTATATTATCAACTTTGGATGTACTATATGCATGAATATGCTATTTTATATGATATTTGGGACTAACTTATTAACTAAGTGCCCAGTGCAAGTTCCTGCTTTTTCCGTGTTTTTGACCTTTTTCAGATAGGAATATCAAACGGAGTCCAAATGGTATAAAACTTCCGCCGTGATTTTTTATGAAAAATATAAAAAATACCTGAAGGAAGAAATACCAGAGAAGTGGGCCGCGGGAGCCACGAGCCTGGGAGGCGCCCCCCTAGGCCGCGGCTAGGGGGCTCGTGGCCTCCTCGAGGCCCACCTCCACTCGTTTCCACCGCCATACGGTCTTATAAATACTCAAACTCGCAGAAATAGACCTAGATCGCACGTTCCGCCGCCGCAAGTCTCCAGAACCACCAAAAACCAATCGGGAGACCGTTCCGGCATCCTGCCGGAGGGGAATTAATCCATCTCCGGTGGCCATCTTCATCAACATCCTTTCCTCTCCGATGATTCATGAGTAGTTCACATCAGACCTACGGGTCCATAGCTAGTAGCTAGATGGCTTCTTCTCTCTCTACGATCTTCAATATAAAGTTCTCCATGATCTTCATGGTGATCTATCCGATGTAATCTTCTTTTGCGGTGTGTTTGTTGAGATCCGATGAATTGTGGATTTAGGATCAGATTATCTATGAATATTATTTGAGTCAATTCTAAATTCTTATATGCATGATTTCATATCCTTGTAAGTCTCTTCGAGTTATGGGTTTTGTTTGGCCAACTTGATCTATAGTTCTTGCAATGGGAGAAGTGCTTGGTTTTGGGTTCATACCGTGCGGTGTCCTCACCTAGTGACAAAAGGGGTAGCAAGGCACGCATTGTGTTGTTGCCATCAAGGGTAAAAAGATGGGGGTTTATATCATATTGCATGAATTTATCCTTCTACATCATGTCATCTTGTTTAAAGCATTACTCCGTTTGTTATGAACTTAATACACTAGATGCATGCTGGACAATGGTCGATGTGTGGAGTAATAGTAGTAGATGCAGAAAGTATTGGTCTACTTGTCTCGGACGTGATGCCTATATGTATGATCATTGCCTTAGATATCGTAATACTTGCTATCATGAAAGAAGCCTCTAGTGAACACTATGGCCCCTGGGTCTATTTTACATATTATATATTCAGATATAAACATAAAAACACCAAAAATACCTTGCTGCAATTTTATTTACTTCCTTATATTTACTCATTATCACTATCATATCTCACCTTGCAAGTAATCGTGAAGGGATTGACAATCCCCTTATCGCGTTGGGTGCAAGTTTGTTTGTGTTTGTGCAGGTTTCTTGGTGCCTCATCTTGATACTCCTACTGGATTGATACCTTGGTTCTCAAACTGAGGGAAATACTTATCTCTACTTTGCTACATCACCCATTCCTTTTCAAGGGAAAAACCAACGCAAGACAAGATCAACTTGCCAATTTCCGGCGACGTTGTAGAGAAGTAGCAGGAAGAATTTCTAGCGCCGTTGCCGGGGAGTATTCAAGTGAAGCATATCAATCAAGTACCCATCACAAACTCATCTATTGCATTTACATTATTTGCCATTTGCCTTTCGTTTTCCTCTCCCCCACTTCTAAAACAAAAATTTACAAAAATATTTGCCTTTTTCGTTCGCCCTTTTCTTTCGCTTGCTTTCTGTTCGTTTGTGTGCTTGTGTGCTTGCTAAAAAACCATGTCTGAAAACACTAAATTGTGTGATTTCTCTAATACTAATAACAATGATTTTATTAGTACTCCAATTGCTCCCGCCACTAGTGCGGAATCATATGAAATTAATGCTGCCTTGTTGAATCTTGTTATGAAAGAGCAATTTTCCGGCCTTCCAAGTGAAGATGCCGCATCCCATCTTAATACCTTTATTGAGTTATATGATATGCAAAAGAAGAGAGATGTGGATAATGATATAATTAAATTGAAGCTATTTCTGTTCTCACTACGAGATAGAGCAAAAACTTGGTTTTCATCTTTACCCAAAAATAGTATTGATTCATGGAACAAGTGTAAAGATGCTTTTATTTCCAAGTAATTTACAGCTGCTAAGATTATCTGTCTCGATAATGATATTATGAATTTTAAGAAACTAGATCATGAACATGTTGCACAATCTTGGGAGAGAATGAAATTGATGATTAGAAATTATCCCGCTCATGGCCTAAGTCTTTGGGTGATTATACAAATTTTCTATGTTGGTTTCAATTTTGCTTCTAGGAATATCTTGGATTCCGCTTCTGGTGGAACTTTTATGGAAATCACACTAGGAGAAGCTACAAACTCTTAGATAATATCATGACAAATTATTCTCAATGGCACACCGAAAGGCCACCCACTAGTAAAAAAGTGCATGCTAAGATGGATGAGTTAATGAAGATGTTTGCTAGTAAAAGTGTTCCTCTAGGTCCAAATGATATGCCTTTATCTTCCCTGATTGAGAATAGCCATGAAAACCTTGATGTTAATTTCGTTGGTAGGAATAATTTTGGTAACAACAATGCTTATAGAGGTAACTTTAATCCTAGGCCTTTTCCTACTAATCCCTCTAATAATTTTGGTAATTCCTATAACAATGCTCATGGAAATTATAATAAAATACCCTCTGATCTTGAGAGTACTATTAAGGAGTTTATTAATTCGCAAAAGATTTTCAATGCTTCCATAGAAGAAAAACTGCTTAAAATTGATGACTTGGCTAGGACTGTTGATAGAATGTCTCTTGATATTGATGCTTTGAAATTAAGATGTGTTCCTCCCAAGATTAATATGGATGAAACTTTGAAATCTATGCGTATTTCTAGGAATGAGAGTAAAGAAAGAAACGCCCAAATTCGTGTTAGACATGAATGGCTCAAAAAGGCGTGTTCTCGTGATGAGAATCACGAAGATCTTAAAGTTCTTGATGTGACTCCTATTGAATCCTTGTTTTCTAATGTCAATCCCAATGATGATGGGGCTGGATGTGAATCCACTTTGGTTGAGAAACACCCCAATGATTCGGAGTCTATTTATCTTGATGCTAAAAATACTAAAAGTGGACTAGAAGATATCAAAACTTTGAATAGTGATGAAACTATTACTTTTGATTTCAAGGAATTTAATTATGATAGATGCTCTTTGATTGAATTTATTTCCTTGATGCAATCCATGTTAAACTCTCCACATGCTTATAGCCAAAATAAGGCTTTTACTAAACATATCGTTGATGCTATGATGAAATCTCTTGAAGAGAAACTTGAGTTGGAAATATCTATTCCTAGAGAACTTCATGATGAATGGGAACCTACTATAAAAATCAAGATTAAAAATTATGAATGCCATGCTTTGTGTGATTTTGGTGCTAGTGTTTCCACGATTCCAAAATCTTTATGTGATGTTCTAGGTTTCAATGAGATTGATGAGTGCTCTCTTAATTTGCATCTTGCGGATTCTACTATCAAGAAACCTATGGGAAGTATTAATGATGTTCTTATTATTGCAAATAGGAACTATGTGCCTGTATATTTCATTGTGCTTGATATTGATTGCAATCATACATGCCCCATTATTCTTGGTAGACCTTTTCTTAGGACTATTGGTGCTATTATTCATATGAAGGAAGGGAGTATTGAATTTCAATTTCCATTAAAGAAGGGCATGGAAAATTTTCGTAGAAAAATAATAAGATTTCCTTAGTAATCTATTATTACAGCTACTTATGGTTTGAGCACTAAAGATGATAATACTTGATTCCATTGCCTTATGCCTAGCTAAGGGCGTTAAACGATAGCGCTTGTTCGGAGGCAAACCAATGAATAGATTTATTCTTTCTTTTTACTTTCTGGTTTGTTGAGTCAACACCATCATTATTATTTTATTATTGTGTTTTTTATGTTTTAATTAGTGTTTGTGCCAAGTACGACCTTTATGATTAGTTTTGGTGATAGTTGTTTAATCATGCTGGAAAAAGACAGAAACTTTCTGCTCACGAAATTATTTTTTATTCCCAGACAGAAAGAGATTTTGAGTTGATTATTTTTGATTATGATTTATATGAAAATTTCCCTAATTTTCATAATTGTTTCAGAATTTTTGAGTTAGCAGAGGTGTTCGAAATATACAGATTGCTACAGACTGTTCTGTTTTTGACAGATTCTGTTTTTGTTGTGTTGATTGCTTATTTTGATGAAACTATGGTTAGTATCGGGGGGGGGGGGGGTATGATCCATGGGAAAGTGAGAATACAGTAATATAACATCAATATAAATGGAAATTAAGTTTACTACAGTACCTATAAAGTTGGTGGTTTGTTTTCTTATGCTAATGCTATCATGAGTTTCTGTTTAAGTTTTGTGTTGTGAAGTTTTCAAGTTTTGGGTGATGTTCTTATGGACAATGTAATAAAGAGTATAAAGAGCCTAAGCTTGGGGATTCCCAAGTCATCCCAATCCAAATTCAATAACACCAAAAAGCCTAAGCTTGGGGATGCCTCGGGAAGGCATCCCCTCTTTCGTCTTCAATCCATCGGTAACGTTACTTGGAGTTATATTTTTATTCACCACATAATATGTGTTTTGCTTGGAGCATCATGTGTTATAGTAGTCTTTGCATTTTGTTTTATCACAATCATCCTTGATGCAAACCTTTTTATAGGGACATGCACTCATCGTGAATTTGTTATAATACTCAATGAGCGTCACTTATATCTTTTGAGTTAGGCAATATTAGCTCACATGTGATTCACTTATACCTTTTTAGCTTGATGATTTTTTTCACATGTGCTTCACTTATATCTTTTGAGATTGTTAATAATAGCAAACATGTGATTCACTTATATCTTTTGAGCTTGATGATTTTTCTCCCATGTGCTTCACTTATATCCTTCGAGCGTAGTAATTTTGCTGCCATGTGCTTCACTTATATCTTTTGAGATAGATAAATTTTGCTCTAATGCTTCACTTAAATATTTGTAGAGCACGGCGGTGTCATATTTTGTATAAATCAAAAGTCTCTAATCTTCACTTATATCATTTTGAGAGTGCTCTCTCTTGCTGAGAAACTTGGTAATTAGCGTGTGTTATGAAATTCCTAAATATGATAGGCATCCAAAGAGAATATAATAAAAACTTTCATATTCAAGGGCATTGATTAGTAAGAGAAGTTTGATTCCTCTAGTTTTGAGATGTGGATATGGTAATATGAGAGTTATGCTAGTAGGGTGTTGTGAATCTACAAATACTTGTGTTGAGGTTAGTGATTCCCGTAGCATGCACGTATGGTGAACCGCTATGTTAGGAAGTTGGAGCATAATGCATTTATTGATTGTCATCCTTTGTGTAGAGGTCGGGATCGCGCGATGGTTAACTCCTACCAACCCTTCCCCTAGGGGTATGCATTTAGCACTTTGTTTCGATTACTAATAAAACTTTCGCAACAAGTATGTGAGTTCTTCATGACTAATGTGAGTCCATGGTATAGATGCACTTTCACCTTCCACCATTTCTAGCCTCTCTAGTGCCGCGCAACTTTCGCCGGTGCACAAACCCACCATATATCTTCCTCAAAACAGCCACCATACCTACCTATTATGTCATTTTCATAGCCATTTCGAGATATATTGCCATGCAACTTTCACCGTTTTGTCTCATGACATGTGCCATCACTTATGATTCATACAGAGTCATTATTGTTCTAAGTATCAAGTTGTAAGTAAATAAAAGTGTGACGATCATCATTATTAGAGCATTGTCCCATGTGAGGAAATAAAAGAGTCCAAAGATGCCCACCATATAAAAAAGAGGTCAAAGAGCCCAAACAAAAAAATGAGAGAAATAGAGAGAAGGGACAATGCTACTATCTTTTTCCACACTTGTGCTTCAAAATAGCACCATGTTCTTCAAGATGGAGAGTCTCTTGTTTCGTCACTTTCATATGCTAGTGGAAATTTTCATTATGTAACTTGACTTGTATATTCCAATGATGGGCTTCCTCAAAATTTCCCTAGGTCTTCATGAGCAAGCAAGTTGGATGCACACCCACTAGTTTTCATTTTTGAGCTTTCATACACTTATAGATCTAGTGCATCCGTTTCATGGAAATCCCTACTCATTCACATTGATATCTATTGATGGGCATCTTCATAGCCTATTGATACGCCGAGTCGATGTGACCATCTCCTTCTTTTTGCCCACAACCTTCACCACACTCTATTCCACCTATAGTGCTATATCCATGGCTCACGCTCACATATTGCGTGAGAGTTGAAAAAATGTTTGAGAAAGTAAGAGTGTGAAAACAATTACTTGGCGAATACCAAGGTTGTGCATGATTTAAATTCGTTGTGTGGGGATGATGGAGCATAGCCAGACTATATGATTTTGTAGGGATAACTTTCTTTGGCCTTGTTATTTCAAAAGTTTATCATCACTTTGCTATTATGCTTGAAGTATTATTGTTTTCATGTCAATATTGAACTATTGTTTTGAATCTTATGGATCTGAACATTCATGCCATAATAAAGAGATTACATAAAACAAATATGTTGGGTAGCATTCCACATCAAAAATTCGTTCTTTATCACTTCCCTACTCGAGGACGAGTATGAGTTAAGCTTGGGGATGCTTGATACGTCTTCGACATATCTATAATTTTTGATGGTTCCATGCTATTATATTATCAACTTTGGATGTTTTATATGCATGAATATGCTATTTTATATGATTTTTGGGACTAACTTATTAACTCAGTGCCCAGTGCCAGTTCCTGTTTTTTCCGTGTTTTTGACCTTTTTCAGATAGGAATATCAAACGGAGTCCAAATGGAATAAAACTTTCGCCGTGGTTTTTTATGAAAAATATCAAAAATACCTGAAGTAAGAAATACGAGAGAAGTGGGCCAAGGGAGTCACGAGCCTGGGAGGCGCCCCCCTAGGTCGCGGCTAGGGGGCTCGTGACCTCCTCGAGGCCCACCTCCACTCGTTTCCACCGCCATACGGTCTTATAAATACCCAAACTCGCAGAAATAGACCTAGATCGCAAGTTCCGCCGCCACAAGCCTCCAGAACCACCAAAATCCAATCGGGAGACCGTACCAGCATCCTGCCGGAGGGGAATCCATCTCCGGTGGCCATCTTCATCAACATCCTTGCCTCTCCGATGATGCATGTGTAGTTCACATCAGACCTACGGGTCCATAGCTAGTAGCCAGATGGCTTCTTCTCTCTCTCCGATCTTCAGTACAAAGTTCTCCATGATCTTCATGGTGATCTATCCGATGTAATCTTGTTTTGCGGTGTGTTTGTTGAGATCCGATGAATTGTGGATTTATGATCAGATTATCTATGAATATTATTTGAGTCAATTCTGAATTCTTATATGCATGATTTCATATCCTTGTAAGTCTCTTTGAGTTATCAGTTTTGTTTGGCCAACTTGATCTATAGTTCTCGCAATGGGAGAAGTGCTTGGTTTTGGGATTGTTGGTAGACGTAGTAGTAAATCAAAATTTTCCTACGTGTCACCAAGATCTATCTATGGAGAAACCAGCAAACGAGTGGGGAGAGATTGGATCTTCATACCTTTGAAGATCGCTAAGCGGAAGCGTTACAAGAACGCGGTTGATGGAGTCGTACTCGCAGCGATTCAGATCGCGGTAGATCCGATCAAGTGCCGAACGGACGGCACCTCCGCGTTCAACACACGTGCAGCCCGGTGACGTCTCCTACGCCTTGATACAGCAAGGAGGAAGGAGAGGTTGGGGAAGAGCTCCAGCAGCAGCACGACGGCGTGGTGGTGGTGGAGTAGCAAGGTATCCCGGCAGGGCTTCGCCTAAGCACTGCGGAGGAGGAAGAAGCAGAATAGGGCTGCAGCGAGAGAGAAAGAGTTCGTCGTCTCAAACCTGCCCAAACCCTTGCATATATATAGGAGGAAGGAGAGGGAGGGCTGGCTTGGCCCCTCCTCCAAGGAGGAGGGATTCGGCCGAAGTGGGGGGAGAGTCCTCCTCCCACACGGGAGGTGGATCTCCCCCTTTTAAATCCCTTTTGCCTCTATCTCCAGATCCCTGGCGCATGGGCCCTTTCTAGAAGGTATTGGCTGGCCCAATATGGGCTGGCACACCTCCTCTAAGGGCCCATGAGGTCCTTTGGTCGTCACCCCCTCCCGGGGGTCCTCCGGCACCCTCCCGGCACTCCCGGTACAATACCGATGAGCCCGAAAACTTTCCGGTGACCAAAACTGGACTTCCTATATATCAATCTTTACCTCCGGACCATTCCGGAGCTCCTCGTGACGTCCGGGATCTCATCCGGGACTCCGAACAACCTTCGGTAATCACGTATACCTTTTCCCTATAACCCTAGCATCATCGAACCTTAAGTGTGTAGACCCTACGGGTTCGGGAGACACGTAGACATGACCGAGACACCTCTCCGGCCAATAACCAACAGCGGGATCTGGATACCCATGTTGGCTCCCACGTACTCCACGATGATCTCATCGGATGAACCACGATGTCAGGGATTCAATCAATCCCGTATACAATTCCCTTTGTCTATCGGTATGGTACTTGCCCGGGATTCGATCGTCGGTATCCGCATACCTTGTTCAATCTCGTTACTGGCAAGTCTCTTTACTCGTTCCATAATACATCATCCCGTGACTAACTCCTTAGTCACATTGAGCTCATAATGATGATGTCTTACCGAGTGGGCCCAGAGATACCTCTCCGTCACACGGAGTGACAAATCCCAGTCTCGATTCGTGTCAACCCAACAGACACTTTCGGAGATACCCGTAGCGTACCTTTATAGCCACCCAGTTACGTTGTGACGTTTGGCACACCCAAAGCATTCCTACGGTATCCGGGAGTTACACAATCTCATGGTCTAAGGAAATGATACTTGACATTGAAAAGCTTTAGCAAACGAACTACACGATCTTGTGCTATGCTTAGGATTGAGTCTTGTCCATCACATCATTCTCCTAATGATGTGATCCCGTTATCAGCGACATCCAATGTCCATGGTCATGAAACCGAGACCATCTATTGATCAACGAGCTAGCCAACTAGAGGCTCACTAGGGACACGTTGTGGTCTATGTATTCACACATGTATTACGGTTTCCGGTTAACACAATTATAGCATGAACAATAGACAATTATCATGAACTAGGAAATACAATAATAACCAATTTATTATTGCCTCTAGGGCATATTTCCAACAGTCTCCCACTTGCACTAGAGTCAATAATCTAGTTACATTGTGATGAATCGAACACCCATAGCATTCTGGTGTTGATCATGTTTTGCTCGTGAGAGATGTTTAGTCAACGGATCTGCGACATTCAGATCCGTATGCACTTTACAAATATCTATGTCTCCCTCCTGAATGTAATCACGGATGGAGTTGAAGCGGCGCTTGATGTGTCTTGTCTTCTTGTGAAACCTGGGCTCCTTCGCAAGGGCAATAGCTCCAGTGTTGTCACAGAGTAGAGTCATCGGGCCCGACGCATTCGGAATCACTCCTAGGTCGGTGATGAACTCCTTCATCCAGACTCCCTCCTTTGCTGCTTCCGAAGCAGCTATGTACTCCGCTTCACATGTAGATGCTGCCACGACGCTTTGCTTGCTGCTGCTCCAGCTCACTGCCCCTCCATTCAAAATATACACGTATCCGGTTTGCGACTTGGAGTCGTCCGGATCTGTGTGGAAGCTAGCATCGACGTAACCCTTTACGACGAGCTCTTCGGCACCTCCATAAACGAGAAACATGTCCTTTGTCCTTTTCAGGTACTTCAGGATATTCTTGACCGCTGTCCAGTGTTCCGCTCCGGGATCACTTTGGTACCTCCCTACCAAACTTATGGCAAGGTTCACATCAGGTCTGGTACACAGCATGGCATACATGATAGAGCCTATGGCTGAAGCATAGGGGATGGCACTCATCTCTTCTCTATCCTTTGCCGTGGTCAGGCATTGAGTCGTACTCAATCTCACACCTTGCAACACGGGCAAGAACCCCTTCTTGGACTGATCCATATTGAACTTCTTCAATATCTTTTCAAGGTATGTGCTTTGTGAAAGACCAATGAGGCGTTTTGATCTATCTCTATAGATCTTAATACCTAATATGTAAGCGGCTTCTCCAAGGTCCTTCATTGAAAAACACTTATTCAAGTAGGCCTTGATACTTTCCAAGAGTTCTATATTATTTCCCATTATCAGCATGTCATCCACATACAGTATAAGAAATGCTATAGAGCTCCCACTCACTTTCTTGTAAATACAGGGTTCTCCATAAACCTGTACAAACCCAAACGCTTTAATCACCTCATTAAAGCGAATGTTCCAACTCCGAGATGCTTGCACCAGCTCATAGATGGAGCGCTGGAGCTTGCATACCTTGTTAGCATCTTTAGGATCGACAAAACCTTCCGGCTGCATCATATACAGTTCTTCCTTGAGGAAGCCATTAAGGAATGCCGTTTTGACGTCCATTTGCCAGATCTCATAATCATAAAATGCGGCAACTGCTAACATGATTCGGACATACTTTAGCATCGCTACGGGTGAGAATGTCTCATCGTAGTCAACTCCTTGAACTTGTCGATAACCCTTAGCGACAAGCCGAGCTTTATAGGCGGTCACATTACCGTCTGCGTCAGTCTTCTTCTTAAAGATCCATTTATTTTCAATGGCTCGCTTATCATCAGGCAAGTCCACCAAAGTCCATACTTTGTTCTCATACATGGATCCTATCTCGGATTTCATGGCCTCAAGCCATTTGTCGGAATTCGGGCCCGCCATCGCTTCTTCATAGTTCGAAGGTTCACCGTTGTCCAACAACATGACCTCTAGGACAGGATTACCGTACCACTCTGGTGCGGAACGTGTCCTAGTGGACCTTCGAGTAGAAACTTGATCTGATGTTTCATGATCATCATCATTAACTTCCTCTCTAGCCGGTGTAGGCTCCACAGAAACAACTTCCTGTGCTGCGCTACTCTCCGGTTCGAGTGAAGGTACAATTACCTCATCAAGTTCCATTTTCCTCCCACTTACTTCTTTCGAGAGAAACTCTTTCTCGAGAAAGGATCCATTCTTGGCAACAAAGACTTTGCCTTCGGATCGTAGGTAGAAGGTATACCCAATAGTCTCTTTGGGATATCCTATGAAGACGCACTTTTCCGCTTTGGGTTCGAGCTTCTCAGGTTGAAGTTTCTTCACATAAGCATCGCAACCCCAAACTTTTAGAAACGACAGCTTAGGTTTCTTTCCAAACCATAATTCATACGGTGTCGTCTCAACGGATTTAGATGGTGCCCTATTTAAAGTGAACGCGGCAGTCTCTAATGCATATCCCCAAAATGATAGCGGTAAGTCGGTAAGAGATATCATAGATCGCACCATATCCAATAGAGTGCGATTACGACGTTCAGACACACCATTTCGCTGAGGTGTGCCTGGCGGCGTGAGCTGTGAAACAATTCCACATTTCCTAAGGTGCGTGTCAAACTCGTGACTTAAATATTCTCCGCCACGATCAGATCGTAGGCATTTTATTTTCCTGTCACGTTGATTCTCGACCTCACTCTGAAATTCCTTGAACCTTTCAAAGGTTTCAGACTTGTGTTTCATTAAGTAGACATACCCATATCTGCTCAAGTCATCAGTGAGGGTGAGAACATAACGGTAGCCACCGCGAGCCTCGACACTCATTGGACCGCATACATCGGTATGTATTATCTCCAACAAGTCAGTTGCTCGCTCCATTGTTCCGGAGAACGGAGTTTTGGTCATCTTGCCCATGAGGCATGGTTCGCATGTGTCAAATGATTCGAAATCAAGTGACTCCAAAAGTCCATCAGCATGGAGCTTCTTCATTCGTTTGACACCAATATGGCCAAGACGGCAGTGCCACATGTAAGTGGGACTATCGTTATCAACTTTACACTTTTTGGTACTCACACTATGCACATGTGTAACATCACGTTCGAGATTCATCAAAAATAAACCATTGACCAGCGGGGCATGAGCATAGAACATTTCTCTCATATAAATAGAACAACCATTATTCTCGGATTTAAAAGAGTAGCCATCTCGTATCAAGCGAGATCCAGATACAATGTTCATGCTCAAAGCTGGTACTAAATAACAATTATTAAGGTTTAAAACTAATCCCGAAGGTAGATGTAGAGGCAGCGTGCCGACGGCGATCACATCGACCTTGGAACCATTCCCGACGCGCATCGTCACCTCGTCCTTTGCCAACCTTCGCTTATTCCGCAGCTCCTGCTTGGAGTTACAAATGTGAGCAACTGCACCGGTATCAAATACCCAGGAGCTACTACGAGCGCTGGTTAGGTACACATCAATAACAAGTATATCACATATACCTTTAACGTTGCCGACCTTCTTATCCGCTAAGTACTTGGGGAAGTTCCGCTTCCAGTGACCGGTACCCTTACAATAGAAACACTCAGTCTCAGGCTTGGGTCCATTCTTGTTCTTCTTCTTCCCGGCAACTTGCTTACCGGGCACGGCAACAGCTTTGCCGTCCTTCTTGAAGTTCTTCTTACCCTTGCCTTTCTTGAAACTAGTGGTCTTGTTTACCATCAACACTTGATGCTCCTTTCTGATCTCGACCTCTGCTGATTTGAGCATCGAGTACAACTCAGGAATGGACTTCTCCATCCCCTGCATGTTGTAGTTCATCACAAAGCTTTTGTAGCTAGGTGGAAGCGACTGGAGGATTCTGTCAATGACTGAGTCATCCGGGAGATTAACTCCCAGCTGAGTCAAGCGGTTGTGAAGCCCAGACATCTTGAGGATGTGCTCACTAACAGAACTGTTCTCCTCCATCTTACAGCTGAAGAACTTGTCAGAGATGTCATATCTCTCGACTCGGGCATGAGCTTGGAAAACCAGTTTCAGCTCTTGGAACATCTCATATGCTCCGTGTTGCTCAAAACGCTTTTGGAGCCCCGATTCTAAACTGTAAAGCATGCCGCACTGAACAAGGGAGTAATCATCGCAGCGTGACTGCCAAGCGTTCGTAACGTCTTGGTCCGCTGGGAGAATGGGTGGGTCACCTAGCGGTGCATCAAGGACATACAATCTCTTGGAAGCTATGAGGATGATCCTCAAGCCACGGACCCAGTCCGTATAGTTGCTTCCATCATCTTTCAGCTTGGTTTTCTCTAGGAACGCGTTGAAATTGAGGTTGACATTTGCGTTGGCCATTGGATCTACAATATAGATATTAAAGGCAATTTTAGACTAAGTTCATGATAATCGAGTTCACATAATCAAATTATTCAATGAACTCCCACTCAGATAGACATCTCTCTAGTCATCTAAGTGACACATGATCCATGTCAACTAGCCCGTGTCCGATCATCACGTGAGACGGACTAGTCATCCATGGTGAACATCTCCATGTTGATCGTATCTTCTATACGACTCATGTTCGACCTTTTGGTCTTCCGTGTTCCGAGGCCATGTCTGTACATGCTAGGCTCGTCAAGTCAACCTAAGTGTTTCGCGTGTGTAAATATGGCTTACACCCGTTGTATGCGAACGTTAGAACCTATCACACCCGATCATCACGTGGTGCTTCGGAACAACGATCCTTAGCAACGGTGCACAGTTAGGGTGAACACTTCTCTTGAAATTTTATTGAGAGATCATCTTATTTACTACCGTCGTTTTAAGCAAATAAGATGTAAACATGATAAACATCACATGCAATCAATATAGTGACATGATATGGCCAATATCATCTTGCTCCTATGATCTCCATCTTCGGGGCACCATGATCATCATTGTCACCGGCATGACACCATGATCTCCATCATCATGATCTCCATCATTGTGTCTTCATGAGGTTGTCTCGCCAACTATTACTTCTACTGCTATGGCTAACGCTTAGCAATAAGTAAAGTAATTACATGGCGTTTGTGATTGACTCGCAGGTCATACAATAAATAAGACAACTCCTATGGCTCCTGCCGGTTGTCATAGTCATCGACATGCAAGTCGTGAACCCTATTACAAGAACATGATCAATCTCATACATCACAATGCATCACATCACATCCTTCTGGCCAGATCACATCACAAGGCATATGCTGCAAAAACAAGTTAGACGTTCTCTAATTTGTAGTTGCAAGTTTTTACGTGGTTGCTGTAGGTTTCTAGCAAGAACGTTTCTTACCTACGCCAAAAACACAACGTGATATGCCAATTGCTATTTACCCTTCATAAGGACCCTTTTCATCGAATCCAATCCGACTAAGGTGGGAGAGACAGACACCCGCTAGCCACCTTATGCAACTGGTGCATGTCAGGCGGTGGAACCGGTCTCACGTAAGCGTACGTGTAAGGTTGGTCCGGGCCGCTTCATCCCACAATACCGTCGAATCAAGATAAGACTAGTAACGGCAAGCATATTAACAAAATCGACGCCCACAACTGCTTTGTGTTCTACTCGTGCATAGATTCTACGCATAGACCTAGCTCATGATGCCACTGTTGGTAGACGTAGTAGTAAATCAAAATTTTCCTATGTGTCACCAAGATCTATCTATGGAGAAACCAGCAAACGAGTGGGGAGAGATTGGATCTTCATACCTTTGAAGATCGCTAAGCGGAAGCGTTACAAGAACGCGGTTGATGGAGTCGTACTCGCAGCGATTCAGATCGCGGTAGATCCGATCAAGTGCCGAACGGACGGCACCTCCGCGTTCAACACACGTGCAGCCCGGTGACGTCTCCTACGCCTTGATCCAGCAAGGAGGAAGGAGAGGTTGGGGAAGAGCTCCAGCAGCAGCACGACGGCGTGGTGGTGGTGGAGTAGCAAGGTATCCCGGCAGGGCTTCGCCTAAGCACTGCGGAGGAGGAAGAAGCAGAATAGGGCTGCAGCGAGAGAGAAAGAGTTCGTCGTCTCAAACCTGCCCAAACCCTTGCATATATATAGGAGGAAGGAGAGGGAGGGCTGGCTTGGCCCCTCCTCCAAGGAGGAGGGATTCGGCCGAAGTGGGGGGAGAGTCCTCCTCCCACACGGGAGGTGGATCTCCCCCTTTTAAATCCCTTTTGCCTCTATCTCCAGATCCCTGGCGCATGGGCCCTTTATAGAAGGTATTGGCTGGCCCAATATGGGCTGGCACACCTCCTCTAAGGGCCCATGAGGTCCTTTGGTCGTCACCCCCTCCCGGGGGTCCTCCGGCACCCTCCCGGCACTCCCGGTACAATACCGATGAGCCCGAAAACTTTCCGGTGACCAAAACTGGACTTCCTATATATCAATCTTTACCTCCGGACCATTCCGGAGCTCCTCGTGACGTCCGGGATCTCATCCGGGACTCCGAACAACCTTCGGTAATCACGTATACCTTTTCCCTATAACCCTAGCGTCATCGAACCTTAAGTGTGTAGACCCTACGGGTTCGGGAGACACGTAGACATGACCGAGACACCTCTCCGGCCAATAACCAACAGTGGGATCTGGATACCCATGTTGGCTCCCACGTACTCCACGATGATCTCATCGGATGAACCACGATGTCAGGGATTCAATCAATCCCGTATACAATTCCCTTTGTCTATCGGTATGGTACTTGCCCGAGATTCGATCGTCGGTATCCGCATACCTTGTTCAATCTCGTTACTGGCAAGTCTCTTTACTCGTTCCGTAATACATCATCCCGTGACTAACTCCTTAGTCACATTGAGCTCATAATGATGATGTCTTACCGAGTGGGCCCAGAGATACCTCTCCGTCACACGGAGTGACAAATCCCAGTCTCGATTCGTGTCAACCCAACAGACACTTTCGGAGATACCCGTAGCGTACCTTTATAGCCACCCAGTTACGTTGTGACGTTTGGCACACCCAAAGCATTCCTACGGTATCCGGGAGTTACACAATCTCATGGTCTAAGGAAATGATACTTGACATTGAAAAGCTTTAGCAAACGAACTACACGATCTTGTGCTATGCTTAGGATTGAGTCTTGTCCATCACATCATTCTCCTAATGATGTGATCCCGTTATCAACGACATCTAATGTCCATGGTCATGAAACCGAGACCATCTATTGATCAACGAGCTAGCCAACTAGAGGCTCACTAGGGACACGTTGTGGTCTATGTATTCACACATGTATTACGGTTTCCGGTTAACACAATTATAGCATGAACAATAGACAATTATCATGAACTAGGAAATACAATAATAACCAATTTATTATTGCCTCTAGGGCATATTTCCAACAGGGATCATACTGTGCGGTGTCCTCACCTAGTGACTAGCAAGGCATGCATCGTGTTGTTGCCATCAAGGGTAAAAAGATGGGGTTTATATCATATTGCATGAATTTATCCTTCTACATCATGTCATCTTGCTTAAAGCATTACTCCGTTTGTTATGAACTTAATACACTAGATGCATGCTGGATAGCGGTCGATGTGCGGAGTAATAGTAGTAGATGCAGAAAGTATCGGTCTACTTGTCTCGGATGTGATGCCTATATGTATGATCATTGCCTTAGATATCGTCATGACTTAGCGCTATTCCATCACTTGCTCAACAGTAATTTCTTCACCCACCGTAATACTTGCTATCATGAGAGAAGCCTCTAGTGAACACTATGGCCCCCGGGTCTATTTTACATATTATATATTCAGATCTAAACATAAAAATACCAAAAATACCTTGCTGCAATTTTATTTACTTATTTATATTTACTCATTATCACTATCAGATCTCACCTTGCAAGTAATCGTGAAGGGACTAACAACCCCTTTATCGCGTTGGGTGCAAGTTTGTTTGTGTTTGTGCAGGTTTCTTGGTGCCTCATCTTGATACTGCTACTGGAATGATACCTTGGTTCTCAAACCGAGGGAAATACTTATCTCTACTTTGCTGCATCACCCTTTCCTCTTCAAGGAAAAAACCAACGCAAGACAAGATCAACTTGCCAATTTCTGGCGACGTTGCAGAGAAGTAGCAGACACCTCTATGGTCAATAACCAATAGTGGGATCTGGATGCCCATATTGCTTCCTACATATTCTACGAAGATCTTTATCGGTCAAACCTCTATGTCAAGGATTCAGTTAATCCCGTATGATGTTCCCTTTGTTCTTCGGTATGTTACTTGCCCGAGATTCGGTCGTCGGTATCTCCATACCTAGTTCAACCTCGTTACCGGCAAGTCTCTTTACTCGTTCTGTAATACAAGATCTCATGACTAACACTTAGCCACATTGCTTGCAAGGCTTATTGTGATGTTGTATTACCGAGTGGGCCCTGAGATACCTCTCCTTCACACGGAGTAACAAATCCTAGTCTTGACCCATGCCAACGCAATAGACACCCTCAGATATACCTGTAGAGCACCTTTATAGTCACCCAGTTACGTTACGACATTTGATACACACAAGGCACTCCTCCGGTGTCCGTGAGGTGCATGATCTCATGGTCATAGGAACATATACTTGACATGCAGAAAACAGTAGCAATAAACTGACACGATCATATGCTATGTTTGTAGTTTGGGTCTTGTCCATCACATCATTCTCCTAATTATGTGATCCCGTTATCAAATGACATCACATGTCAATGGCTAGGAAACCTTGACCATCTTTGACCAACGAGCTAGTTCACTAGAGGCAAACTAGGGACAAAGTGTTGTCTATTTATCCACACATGTAATGTGTTTCCAATCAATACAATTATAGCATGGACAATAAACAATTATCATGAACAAGGAAATATAATAATAAACACTTTATTTATTGCCTCTAGGGCATATTTCCAACACATAAAAGGATTCACATCACATGCAAATCATACGTGACATGATATGGCGATGAACTTGTGCTTTTGATCTCCATCTTGAAAGCACCGACATGATCTCCATTGTCACCGGCACGATACCATGATCTCCATCATATTGATCTCCATCAATGTGTCGCCATCGGGGTTGTCGCTCCCACCATGCTTCTATTACTATTGCTACCATTTAGCGATAAAGTAAAGCATTACATAGCGCTTAAAGATTGACACACAGGTCATACAATAATTAAAGACAACCCTATGGCTCCTGCCGGTTGCCGTACTCATCGACATGCAAGTCGTGATATTCTATACAACACATGATCATATCATACATCACATATATCTCATCATGTAATTGGCCATATCACATCACAACATACCCTGCAAAAACAAGTTAGACGTCCTCTAATTGTTGTTGCATGTTTTACGTGGATGCTACGGGTATCTAGCAAGAACAATTCTCACCTACGCATAAACCATAACGGTGATACATAAGTTGCTTTTCAACCTTCTCAAGGACGACCTTTGTTGAATCAGATCCAACTAAAGTAGGAGAAACAGACACCCTCCAGCCATCTTTGTGCAATGAAGTTACACGTCCGTCGATGGAGCCGGTCTCTCGTAAGCGTACGAGTAATGTTGGTCTGGGCCACTTCATCCAACAATACCGCTGAACCAAAACACAACCAAGGGAGGAAGCAATCTAAGAATCAACGCCCACAAAGTCTTTGTGTTCTACTCGAGATCTCATCTACACATAGACCTAGCTCATGATGCCACTGTTGGGGAACATTGCATGGGAAACAAAAAAATTCCAATGCACACGCAAGATCTATCCATGGTGATGAGCATCTACGAGAGGGAGAGTGGATCTATGTACCCTTGTAGATTGCCAAGCGGGAAGCGTTAAGAAACGCGGTTGATGTATTCAAACGTCTTCGTGACCCAAATCGCCGAGCGTCCCGCGATCCAATCATGATCCGTCCCGATCTAGCACCGAATGGACGGCACCTCCGCGTTCAGCACACGTACGTCTTGATGACGATATCCGCCTTCTTGATCTAGCAAAAGGGACCGGAGAGGTAGACGAGTTCTCCGGCAGCGCGACGGCGTTGTGGCAATGGTGGTGGAGCTATTCCAGCAGGGTTTCGCCTAATCACCGCTGAAACCAATCTAGAGGAGAAACTATGCACTAGAGGAGAGGGTAGCACGTGGCTGAAAATCTAGTGCAAAAACCCTAAAACCTCTAGTATATATAAGAGGAAGAGAGGAGGAGGCTTGTCCCAAGGGCCAGCCCTAGGAGGTTTCGGCCAAAGTGGATAGGAGAGGAGGAATGCTCCTCCAATCCTAGTAGGACTAGGACTCCTTCCTTTTTTTTGCCTTTTTTGCCTTTTCCCACCTTTTTCTCTTTGGGCTTTTCTTCCTAGCCGCATGGGCCTTGTGTGGGACTTCGACCAGCCCACTAAGGGCTGGTATTCATCCTCCCACAGCCCATGTAGCCTCTTGGGTCGAAATACCCCTCCCGATGCTCCCCCAGTACACTACGCGCACTCCCGGTACACTACCGATGAGCCGGAAACTTTTCTGGCGACCAAAACAGGACTTCCTATATATCAATATTTACCTCCGGACCATTCCGAAGCTCCTCGTTACGTCCGGTCTCTCATCCGGGACTCCAAACAATCTTCGGTCACCATCATACGTAACTCTATACTATCGAAATGTCACCGAACCTTAAGTGTGCAGACCCTGCGGGCTCGAGAACTATGTAGACATGACCGAGACACCTCTACAGTCAATAACCAATAGCGGGACCTAGATGCCCATATTGGGTCCTACATATTCTTCGAAGATCTTTATCGGTCGAACCTCTATGTCAAGGATTGAGTTAATCCCGTATGATGTTCCCTTTGTTCTTCGGTATGTTACTTGCCCGAGATTCGATCGTCTGTATCTGTATACCTAGTTCAACCTCGTTACCGGCAAGTCTCTTTACTTGTTCCGTAATACAAGATCCCGTGGCTTATTGTGATGTTGTATTACCGAGTGGGCCCTGAGATACCTCTCCATCACGTGGAGTAACAAATCCCAGTCTTGATCCATGCCAACCCAACAGACACCCTCGGAGATACCTGTAATGCACCTTTATGGTCACCCAGTTACGTTGCGACATTTGATACACACAAGGCACTCCTCCGGTGTCCGTGAGTTGCATGATCTCATGGCCATAGGAACATATACTTGACATGCAGAAAATTGTAGCAATAAACTGAGACGATCCTATGCTACGTTTATAGTTTGGGTCTTGTCCATCACATCATTCTCCTAATGATGTGATCCCGTTATCAAATGACATCTCATGTCAATGGCTAGGAACCCTTGACCATCTTTGATCAATGAGCTTGTCTACTAGAGGCATACTAGGGACAAAGTGTTGTCTACTTATCCACACATGTAATGTGTTTCCAATCAATACAATTATAGCATTGATAATAAACAATTATCATGAACAAGTAAATATAATAATAAACACTTTTTTTATTGCCTCTAGGGCACATTTCCAACAGTTACACCATAAAGCGCCTCAGCCTCGTGCCTTACGTAGGAGCTTCTCCTTGCAAATGACAATGTCTTCCCAACACATGTTGTAGAGGTGCTCGACGCATGATTGATGTTCTCAGAAGGCAAGATAATTTGGTGCCTCCATATATTGCAACAACAAAGGAGGGTCAAAACTGTGCCCCTCCTCGTTGGGTTGCCTAGTGGTGGTGATTAGGATGGCAGCAACCTAACATTAGGTTGAGGGGGAAAATGTAGGCCAACCCGATCCTTAATGCAGACTTCTAGAAGACTGCTTTTTGGGACTTATAGCCGGGCTTCCATAGACAACCATCCCAAGGACTTGATGGGCGGGGGGAATGATATCGCCAAACAAAGTGAAAGTATGGTGCGATAACCCCTTAAAAGGAGCAGAGACGTTAGAGGTTGTGAACTTCCAACCCATCTTTGTCATGCGGCAGTACGCAAACTCCCGAAGATCGTTCACCTTGGTCAACATGATTGATGCAAGCTTAAGCCCAAGACAAACCAGCTCGCACTTAGCAACCCTTGACAGGCGTGACGTCATGGTTTCCGAAACTTAAGGCGGGCTCACACAAGCAACCATCCCAAGGACTTGATGGGGGGCATGATATAACCAAACAAAGTAGACCTATGGTGCGATCACCCCTCAATAGGAGGAGAGACGTTAGAGGTTCTGAACCGCTAACCCATCTTTGGCATGCGGTAGTGCACAAACTCTCGGAGATCGTTCATCTTGGTCAACAACATTGATGCAAGCTTAGGCCCAAGACAAACCAGCTCGTGCTTAGCGACCCTTAACAGGCAAGACGTCAACGTCTCATGCAACCCTTCCTCATGGACGACACACGTAGATACCTCCTCGATCTTCGAGCGCTGGGAGAAGTTGGCAAAGCAACACCTCACTGGTCGAGCAGTCTAGACAAAAGGACGTGTGGCACCTGACCACAAGAACAACCGTGGAGGCATCCCGATAGAGGGGCATCAGAGAAGCCAATCAGTATATAGTTATAACACAACAGATTAACTGTTGAACCAAATCAGGTGATGCAACATAGGTTCTCTTGTAATCACATATAAGGCAACACAAGGAAAGCAGGGTTTCAATGTCCAAACAGGTTACCGAAAAATGACGTTGGGAGACAACATGGAAGAGAACTCTATACAACAATATAGTGATAGATCAAATACCATCAATGCCGAGACAAACCGCATGAAGAGTTACAAGTTGCAAACATCATTGAGTTCTAACATACCAATCTCGGGCCATCCAACACTCACCGGAAGGGTGGTTATTGTCTGTTGTGAGGTGAGAATTATGATGAGGGAAGAGTCTGGCCCATCAAGCATGCACGGTAAGGGTGCCAATTTTCCACTGAAGGGTTGTAACGACCCAAGGGAGGTGGGGACACGAGCGAGGGAGGAGTGGCATGCGTTCAGAGAGTTCTACTAAATAAAATATCACCGTTAGGGGTGTTAAAAGGGTAACGAGATCCTCTAACTTAAGTCAGAGGGACTTAGTGGCTGACATATAGGCCCCCCAAGAAGCAGGCCCACGTGTCAGCCACCCCAAGTCAGAGGGCAGTAAGTCAGAGGATCCGGTTCCGTTAAAAGGAAGAACATTGCACACCACTAGATGGAAATCGTGCGTAACCGGGTGGTGGCAATAGGGACACAACATAGGAGGATCACATTGCTTGAAGAGAAGTTCACGGGAGAGGGTAATAGAGTATCGCCACTGAGGAGCATGGAGAGGTTCAACATAGGTTCTAACTACAAAGTAGCACATCTTCCAAGGGAGTGGGATAGTTAGATACCCTGAAGCAGCGCCTAAGAAGGAATACAACACACGAAGGTGTTGACTGCCAAGATTTCTCCTGGGCCATTCGACCAAACAGACATCGCATACCAGGAGTACATAGAATCTAGACGCCGCCACCAAGTTGGAGCACGATACTGGAGCGTCACCACTGGCATGAGCCGACTAAGGATTTCTCCAAACCTCAGAGTGTCAGCGACCCGATGGACAGGAGGAGCAACCCTGGCGAGCTGGATGGTGAACAGGGCACGGTGGCTCTCGACAAGCACGGGACATCTACAACGAATCAAGAGAGCCCAAGTCAACTCGGCCCAAGAGGCTTCCCCAGTGGCTTGCAAGCCCAAACTGGGCCCACTGAGCGGGTGTACGATAGTACAAATAGCTGTTGACGCTTCCCTCTGTGTTTTTGGCTAGGATTTGGACGGCTGAGGCCATAGCTTGTAATCGACATGACTGGATAGAGGTGCGGGTGGTTGGGCGGAATTCCTCTATCCTAATTCAAATCCATAGTTCATCTCACCATGAAATCCCTAGATCGAGAGACATACTAGAGAGATCCTCACAATTGGTATTCAGAGCTTTCGTCCTAGAGCTTCCGCCGCAGCACCACCGCACTAGGTTCAGCGACCGTCGGCATCGGCAAGCCATGTAAGGTCTCAGCACTGATGGTCACGCCGTCTACAATCTCCTACGCCACGAGCTTGCCAACGACATGGATCAGAGGCTTAAGAAGCACGGTGAGTCGTTGCTCTCGTCCATGAGCAAGCTCATCAAGGAGAACAACACCACGCTCGAAAACCTCATGTCTTCGCGGACTGATGGCATCCGAGAGGAGCTGGCACTAGATCTGGAGCAGCTCAAGACGGATCTGAGCAAGGAGTCTCCAGAACCAAGTCCTAAGGGAAGTGGGAATTCGTCGTCACATCAGGGTCAAGGTGGCACCACCAATGACGTCGCGAGCTTCGACAACGAGCACCGGGGGAAATCGCATAACATCTATGTTCCTCCCCCGGCCACAGGTGCGCGCGAGTCCAATCCCTGCCCCGGAAATTTTTTCACCCGAGATTCCTCTGTTCTGGATACTGTTGAACATTCATCTAACTCATACCAAATTTTGATGGGACAAATCCAAGGCTATGGAAGAATCGCTGTGAAGATCAATTTTTGTTGTGGAATACTCCAAATCACCGCTGGGTTTCTATGGCATCGGCACACTTTGAGGGAGCAGCGGCTCGGTGGCTCTAATCAGTGCAGAGGTGGATGCCCAATTCTCCATGGTCTAAATTCTCTGCTACGTTACAGAGCAGGTTTGGTCGAAACCAACATCAAACCTTGCTCCGCAAATTATTCTGTATTGCACAAGTCACTACTGTGGAAGATTATGTTGACAGATTTTCTGAACTATATGATCAACTTACTGCTTATGAGGACACACCCAACTCTCTGCATTACACTACTCGTTTCCTTGATGGGTTGAACCCGGGTGTTAGAATTGCAGTGGCCTTGCAAAAGCCGAAGGACCTCGATGCAACCTATGAGTTAGCTCTCCTGCATGACGAACTGGGTGAGGGAATTATTCCTATGAACAGTTTTTCCCAAAGGAAGTTATCAGTTCCATCAGTCAACAGAACTCGAGCTACTGATGAGCAGAGTTCTTCCACTGCAATCTCTACAACCAGTACTGATGACAAATGGGCAGCACTGTGAAATAACAGGAAATCTAAGGGCCTTTGTTTTGTCTGTGGTGAAAAGTGGGCTAAGGATCATGTGTGCAAGTCCACTGTGCAGCTTCATTTTGTACAAGAACTGACTGAACAGCTACAGTCACAGTCGTTTGAGGATTCTAAAAGTTCTGACACTGAATCTCCTTCCTCAGTGCACTCCATGAGGTTGTCTCCTGCTGCAGTAGGCAAAGAACCTGAATCACCAGTTCTCCAGCTGGAAATCTCCTTGCAAGCCCATGTGATGCATTTCCTAGTGGACTCTGGTAGTACACATTCCTTCCTATATCATCAATACAGTGAGCTATCAGGGGTGACAGCCACTACACCTATGTCAGTCTTAGTGGCCGGTGGAACTACTATACAATGTAAGAGCAAACTGCTGAACTGTCAGTGGCACTGTAATGGGCATGCATTTCAGTCTCATTTCAGAATTCTTCAGCTTCAGAACTATGATGCCATTTTAGGTCTGGATTGGCTAGCTCACCATAGTCCTATGTATGTTGATTGGGCTCAAAAATGGTTGTCATTCCATCATAAGAGTGCTTTAGTGACTCTGCATAGCACAGTGCCTGAAGATTTTGAATACACTTGTGTGTCTATATCTACTGTACAGTTGGAAGAACAGCCGCCTATTCCCCCTGAGATACAACCGTTCATAGAGGAATTTGCTACAGTGTTTGAAAAACCAACAGGCCTTCCTCCTAGAAGAGCTTGTGATCATACAATTCCGTTGATACCAGGAGCTAGACCAGTTTCTGTCAGACCTTACAGAATTGTACCTCACCTGAAGTTTGAATTGGAAAAGCAGATAGATGAGATGCTCAAAGCTGGCTTGATCAGACCCAGTACAAGCCCATTTTCCTCACCAGTCCTGCTAGTTAAAAAGAAAGGGGGTGAATGGAGATTGGGAATTCACTATAGGATGTTGAATGCTATTACAATCAAAGGGAAATATCCTATACCTGTGATTGATGAATTGCTTGATGAATTAGCTGGAGCCGCATGGTTTACTAAATTGGATCTCCGAGCTAGTTACCATCAAATCAGACTTGCCCTTGGAGAAGAATTTAAAACAGCCTTCCAAACACATCATGGTCACTTTGAGTTTACAGTGCTTGCCATAGGTCTCACAGGTGGACCAATACATTCCAAGGGGCAATGAACACTTCCTTATTTCCAGTAAACAGAAGGAACACTCTAGTATTCTTTGATGATATACTGGTATTCAGTAAGACTTATAAAGAACACATACTCCATGTCAGGTAGGTCCTTTCCATTCTGCAGGCTGGCAAATGGCATGTTAAGTTGTCCAAGTGTGCTTTTGCACAAGAGCAGGTTGCTTATTTGGGACATGTTATTAGTGCTGCTGGTGTAGCTACTGATCCCAGTAAGATTCAGACAGTCCAACAGTGGCCAGTTCCTACAAATGTTAAGGAAGTCAGAGGGTTTCTAGGACTTAGTGGTTATTACAGAAAGTTTATTAAGCACTATGGCATCATTAGTAGACCTCTGATAGAGCTGCTTAAGAAGGGAGTTCCTTTTGTGTGGACTACAGTTACAGAACAAGATTTTGCCATTCTAAAAAAGGCCCTTGTGGAAGCACCAGTTTTGGCTCTCCCTAACTTTGAGAAACCCTTTGCCATTGAGACAGATGCATGTGATATGGGGATTGGAGCTATGCTCATGCAGGAAGGACATCCCCTGGCATATGTCAGCAAGGCCCTTGGACCAAAAAACAGGGCTCTCTCTATATATGAAAAGGAGTATATGGCCATTCTCCTTGCAGTGGAATAGTGGAAACCTTATATGCATGTGCAACAGTTTACCATTAGAAGTGATCAAAAGAGCTTGGTCCATTTGCAGAACCAGAAACTTCACACAGTTTGGCAGCAGAAAGCTCTTACAAAATTAATGGGGCTTAATTATCAGATTGTGTACAAGAAAGGGGTTGAAAACTCAGCTGTTGATGCCTTGTCTAGAAGGCCACCCAATTCACAAGTACTTAGTATATCCAGAGCTCAGCCTGTTTGCATGGAGGAGATCCTTGCTAGTTATGAAAATGATGATAAAGCAATTGAGCTTTTGCAACAACTCTCTGTTGACCCAAATGCCAAACCTAAATATCAATTGATCCAAGGGATAATCAGGTATAAAGGGTGTGTATGGATTGGTAATCATCCTAAATTACATGCCAAAATTTTCTCTGCATTCCATGATAGTCCAGTAGGAGGGCATTCAGGGTTTCCTGTCACTTAGAGAAGAATACATTCCTTGTTTCGCTGGGTTGGCATGAAGCAGTTTATAAGACATAGGTGTAGTCTTGCATGATTTGTCAGCAATCTAAGGCAGAGAGGGTTAATTATCCAGGGCTTCTTTCACCCCTGCCAGTTCGTAAACAAGCATGGGAAACTGTTACAATGGACTTCATCACAGGACTACCTTCTTCCTGCTCATATGACTGCATTCTGCTAGTTATTAACAAGTTTACTAAGTATGGTCACTTTATGCCCCTCAAACACCCCTATACTACTCAAAAAGTTGCTGAAATTTTCTTGGATAATGTGTACAAACTCCATGGAATGCCAGAAACTATTGTGTCAGATAGAGATCCTATCTTTACTAGTTCTTTTTGGCAAATACTTGTTAAAAGAACTGGTGCTCACCTCAATATGAGCTCTGCCTATCACCCAGCTACTGATGGACAAACAGAACGAGTGAACCAGCAAGTGGAAGGTTATCTTCGCAACTTTATCAGTTCTCACCCTACAAAATGGAGCAAGTGGCTTCCTATGTGTGAGTTCTGGTACAGCACTAATTGGCATTCAGCTGTGGGCAAGTCCCCCTTTGAAGTGCTCTATGGACATCCTCCAAGATACTTTGGTATAGCTGCATCAGATTATGTAGCTCCTGCGGATATTCAAGTGTGGCTGGAAGAAAGGCAAGTGGTAATGGAATCTGTCAGACATCACCTACTGAGAGCACAACAACGCATGAAACACCAGGCAGACAAGCATAGAACAGAAAGGCATTTTGCAGTGGGGGATAAAGTTTTCCTGAAACTTCAGCCTTATGTTCAGTCTTTAGTTGTGCATCGATCCCACCACAAGCTTGCTTTCAAGTATTTTGGGCCTTATGAGGTTATGGAGAAGATTGGAGAAGTGGCTTATCGACTGGCACTTCCACCAGGCAGTAAAATCCACCATATTTTCCATGTTTCGCAACTTAAGCAAGTTGTCCATCCTGACTGCACAGTGCAGCAAGTGCTTCCTTCTTCTACTGCTCATTTACAGGTTCCCGTCAAGATTTTGCAGAAGCGTGTGCGTCAAAGAGGCAAACGTACCATTGCTCAGGGACTTGTACATTGGAGCGACACTTCGCTTGAGGAGGCTACATGGGAAGATCTTGATTCTCTTCGTCAAAAAATTTCCCGTGTGCCGGCTTGGGGACAAGCCGCTTCTCAACGGAGGGGGGGTGTCAGCGACCTGATGGATAGGAGGAGCAACCCTGGCGAGCTATATGGTGAACAAGGCACAGTGGCTCTCGACAAGCGCGGGACATCTACAACGAATCAAGAGAGGCCCAAGTCGACTCGGCCCAAGAGGCTTCCCCAGTGGCTTGCAAGCCCAGACTGGGCCCGCTGAGCGGGTGTACGTTAGTACAAATAGCTGTTGACGCTTCCCTCTCTGTTTTTGGCTAGGATTTGGACGGCTGAGGCCGTAGCTTGTAATCGACATGACTGGATAGAGGTGCGGGTGGTTGGGAGGAATTCCTCTATCCTAATTCAAATCCCTAGTTCATCTCGCCATGAAATCCCTAGATCGAGAGACATACTAGAGAGATCCTCACATGGAGTCACCCACATGAGAGGAACTAGGATCATAGACAGCTGGGATACCCACGAAATCAGACATAAGAAAAGGTGTGTGGGAGCACACTCTAAACGAGGCCGTGGAGCATAAGCATTGGAGGTGGGGATAGATTCGGCAAGGCGCACCGATAGAGGAGCCAACGTTCATGAGGCTTCATCTTCTGCCATGCTAGGACATGATCTTAGGGAGTGGAGATGACCGAGAGGGGTGGCAGAGGGGTTGAAGACGGGATGCAAGGGGATGGCTAGCAAGACAGGCGAAACTACCGGTATGTAGCACGCGACAAGAGTGCGCGAGGGGTGGAGGAGGTGGACATCGAGGGGGAGGAGGGAACATGAGTGGGACACAACTACGTTCTGGAGCAGGACCACTGGCCGCAATCGAGGAGGATGGCCACGAGCCAGCATGGAGCACATGACGGTGGTGACTGCCACGACGCCAGGCACATCACGGGCCGAATTCAGTCGGACAAGGCCCACACACCCCGCATATGTTGGAATTCTCCCCACATGATCGATTACATCAAACTAGACGAAGAACACATGCACACATAAACTTGTAGCCGAGGGTAGTCTTGTACCGTTAAATTTTCTCTTTATTTTTGTCTTCTTTATGCATTTCTCCACGTCCTGATTAAAAATATATGCCTCTCAAAAACAAGGATCCTGATATTCACCACACGTGTGACATATTAGACATTCGCTCACACACCGTGTGTGGCGTACGCATGGGGCAGCCCACATGGGTCAATAGAACTGCTCACACATGTGGGTGCAGCTACTTCGTGCCACACGCCCAACAAATATTACTCATCCCCACCCGCACGTGTGCCATAAAGCAAATCTGCCCACACGTCCGGGCACAACTACGTTAGTTTCCCATGGAATGACACTTTAGTTACCCCGCAGTTGGCAACTCTAGTTACTCGGGATGGCAAATGTAGTTGTAAAAGCATGACAACTCTCTATGTTTTTGTTAACTATAGTTACCCATGGCATGGCACTTTAGTTACCCGTAGATAGTTGTCATGTGTGTTTACCTAGTTGTCACGTGTGGTCCAACCATAGTTGCCATGTATTGTTATTCGTAGTTGCCATGTGTGTTTACGTGGTTACCACGTACGCTCAACTGTACTTGTCATCTACCAACGAATCATAGTAGACATGTGTGTTTACGTAGTTGGCACGTACATGCAACTGCAGTTGCCATCTAGCAACGTACGAGAGTCGTGTGGGCAGAAAGTGGTGGTGATTGTGTGGGCAGAAAGTGGTTCGTCCACACGGCGCAGCTGGCAACTGCGTGTTGTAGGTCGTGTAGGGGAATTTTCCAACGCCCACACACACAATGATACCTACGTGACACTGAAATTTCAGCAAATTCCTTTATAATTTGTGCAGAACAGAATCAACATTGATAGACACGTGTAAGCAAGCGCGCGGTATCAATTTTCAAAAACAAAAGATATGGTTACATGTGTATATGCAGGAGCTAGCCTACACGTGACAAACAGTCGAGGGCTACACTCCTAAAACATCCACGGCCAAACTTAGCTAGCTAACGCTGACACGGACTAGCCTAAACCGAGTACGGGGTAATACATAAACTCTTGTTTGACTACTACACGTGACCATGGACTCCTGGTACATGGAAACGACTGCCTCTGTAAACTAATACTATTAAACTTTTTAGATTATCATAAAGCAGAGAGTTTAACTACAACTTAGCTAGACATCAATCAATCATCATCAAAAATACTAATAAGGCATGCTATCAAGATTATGCTAACAGTGGATCTGGCGGGTAGTGGACAGGGTGTGGAGGCGGAACCCAGATCCCGGCAACGATGAAGCCGAGTAGGAAGCCGGCGTCCCTCACTGCTCGGCGAAGGGGGAGCTTGAGGCGTACATACACAAGTGCATATAGGAGTATGTTCAAACTTGTAAGAGGGACCAGAAATAAGTAGGATAGCAAGGCCTTCCTGCAGCCCCACACACCAAGAAAACTTGAAAATTCCATTGTGGAGTAAACATCCTTTCAGCGGCAACAATGGGACGCTTGGATCGCTGCTGCACGCTCACCGTTCAGAAATTTCTCAAGCGGTGGTTTCTCTACTCCATCATCATCCTGTGTGTAGCCATCACCATCACAGGTATCATCTTACTCGTCTTACGCTTGGCATTCAAACCCCATGTTGAGGCCAGCATCGAGGACGCCCGTCTTACCACCTTCGCCTTGGCCCCCACGCCGACTGTCGACACTTTCTTGGCCTACAACATCTCCGTCGCCATCAGCATTCACAACCCGACTTGGGGGTTCGTCAAGCAGACCAAGCCTCTGGTGGCCACCATCGCCTTCCACGACAACCGCCTGCTTCACTTGTGGGTCGCCGGCGAGGGTCATAAGTACCGGCCGAGCAAGAAAGAGGTGTATCTTGTTCACGAAAGCGGGGAGGTCCCTTGGGATGTGCTCGGCAGGGCGGCCTTGGAGGACTTCAAGGAGGAGAACAGGACCGGCGTGTTCCAGCTCCAGCTGCTCCTCTCTGGAGAGATCACCAACCTGGGGCTTGATAATGTTGTTATTGGAAACAAGCGTGGCCTTGGCTTCAGCTGCCCGCTCAGTCTGCAGCTCGCGCCGCCTGGCCATGGGGTCATCGTTTTCCATGAGGTCAACTGCAAACCTGAGCCTCAAAATATCTATTTCTGACAATGGATCCATCAATTGTCTCTTTTCCTGTAAAAATAATTAATCGTTTTTCTTGTAGCGAATTTCCATTATTGTAGTTTTTTTTTATAAATTGTTTGGATTGCTTAATTATTACCACATGTGTCACATGGTAATATTGTAATTTGAGGGGCTATGTAGTACCATGTCTCTGTTGTTTTCGCGCGCAGGTCATATCCCCCCCCCCCCTCCCCCAATAAAAGTAGGTGCATTTTCATCGGTGCAAATTAGTAATGCATCACACAAAGTAAAAAAAAATATCATATGAGGGCACGTAACCATTATTGTAAACAACTTTCAGTATTCTTGTCGCTGATTGCCTTGGCCATAGTCTGGAGTAATTAAAGCTCGATTCTGGCCGACCGAAAGGAAAGCGGATGGAATGACACTTGAGGAAGAGGAAAGCGGACCGGCAGTGACGGCACTTGTGTAGATTGGACGAGCGGCGCATACATAGATAAGGTTACTCTTACGGACTCTTATTTTCGGCGAACAAGTAGATAACACCCGCAAGAATTGATGGCCAGATTTAACTTATATATACTGCACACCCCTCTTAAGGTACTGTAAAAACGCTCAATTTTAGAGACGCCTTCGACTCCCAAGTTCTTTTTATTATTGTCAGTTGGTGCATCAGAGTGGACATGCGTTTGGTACTTGGAGTCAACCAAAAAGCTGTCACTCCGATGATGATTCCAGAAAATTTCGTCAGGTCCATGTGATAACTGGACATGTGCCCACTGCACTAAAAGAGCATACCACATCACAGAATGAGTCCTTACCGAATTCCACCTGAACGATAGGTTATGCAGGGACATGCTTAGTACTTCTGCAATCATATTACATTTGTTACGAGCAATGTGGTATAGAGTTGGATATTGTTTTCACAATGATCCATTGCCCAGTCACTTGTTCTAGGATCTCAAATACGATTAGCAAAAGATCCGAAGCGAAAAAGATGTCTTTTTATCATCACCAGACCAACCCAAAAGTGTGTGCCATCGTTGGCGGAAGGGAGGAGTCATGGGAGGACGAAAGATGGGCGCCTTTAGGGTGGAGGAAAGAAGTTGTCGTTAGACAATCCCTCGTCATGTTTCTCCAATGATTCTTCCGAAAATTTGACTGTGATGAGTGGACAAGCACAAATGACTCTTGGTGGATACCATTGCAATAATAACGTGTGCACAATATAGTAAAGTACACCAGCAGCAAGCATTCTCCAACGGTATAATAAGGGTACAACAATTGCAAGTAATGTCAACAATATAATAAAGATACAATAACATCAAGCATTATTCAAAATGTAATAAAAATACAAACATTTGAAAGCAAATGTTCCTCCCTCTGTCTCAAACAAAAAAGGATACAAAAACTTGAGTAGTATGTGAAAGGTAAGGTGAGCAACATGGTAAATATGATCATGAAAGACAACAAGCAAGCAATCAAGCACACATGACGGGAGATATCCAAACTGAAGCATCCATCAACGCTGCCCCGATCTATGCAGCAAGGAAGCAAGAAGTGGCTCCGCTGATTAATAAAATGATTTGCACTGCACATAATATCAAAGAGTATGCGTTAACCATGGGTGATCATGGGATATCAAAGACAACAAGCAAGCAAGCAAGCACACATGTTTGATCGTGTTTTTTTTTTCAAGTTTTTGAAACTCGGGTGTAGTACACCCGAGAGTAGAAAATCCAGTCTCATCTACAAAGCAGGTAGCAGGAGATAAACGAAACTGACCAGGCTTTATGCATTGGGAGGGATCAACAGAACGGTGGGCCTGTTAGGATGTTCCTTTGCTGCTCTCTTCCAGGCTTGTTTTATTTGTGTTGTGACTCCAGAGTGGAGTGCGATTTCCTTTAGAGACTCCACACGTCCGAATTTGATTGAAGACTCGAGATCATCATGTAGAGCTGTACAGATCAGATGAAGCGACTCAAGACTAGGCAGAGCTCCAGGTTGGATCCTTATGCCCTGCAGACTTGTCACGCCCACGAGGCATAACCTCGTCAGCTTTTGGAAAGTTCCTTTTCGTATACTGAGGGGCCCAAGCTCTCGTTCATTCAGCTTGAGATATTCCAGTGCAATCAAATCTTCCAGACAGAGAAGGACAACATTCCCCCTCAGATGAGTGTGTGAAAGACACAACTTTGTAATACCCGATATCTCTGTGAAACGTGGATAAAATGGCATCCATTCGCCGCGCAGTTTGAGCGAGTTAAGACTCCCTGGGCCATTTAGGCATTCCCGAACAATGGACGTGCATTTACCGAAGTCTATTGATAGGGAATGACCGTGGCCAGCATTAACATTATCCGTGCCTCTATGAATGAATTTCTTGATCGCCTTTGTAAGAACTATCTTGTCCATGTCATCTGCTTCTTGAGTGCAAAATATTTTCACCTTCCTCAACCGACTCATATGAAGCATGATTTTCGGAAATCCATGGGCAGTTCTGCTGACATATGCTGTAATCGTCTCTAGGACACTCTTATTTGATAAGAAATTCTTTAGGCGCTCATCGGGGCCGTATTTGAGCTTAAACTTTCCAACAAGGTGTTTTAAGTTGGGTAGCTCGAACACTTCCCTATACACCTCCACTGTTTCAGTTGTCCTCATCTCGAGCGTCTCTAAAACTTTCAGCTCCCCGATGTCCCTTGGTATCTCCGCTATAGTTTCCCCGATGCTCAGATATTTCAGCAGTGACAGCTTGCATATATATTTGACATGGATGGGAGTCAGATTAGTGCATTTTTTCAGATCCAAAACTGACAGTAGCTCATACTTATCAAATTCCAGAACGTAATCGGATCCAATTCCTGAAATTACCAGAGTCAGGACTATACTAAGATCCATACCCAAAATTCTTCTGCCGTCTGCAGCGCTGCCATCATCAAAACAAAGCCGGCGGATGCGATTGTTTCGCGTCTCTACTAGATCAGACACCAAAGCAGCAAAATTCTCGGACTTGGAAATCTCGGAAATGTACTCGGCCATCATTCCAGGAGGCCGGCATCTTTTTGTAGTTCCATCTGTGTTGACTTGCATGGGCTGGATTATGCTGCGGTTGATGAGGGTCTTCAAATATTCGCATCCAGATTTTCCATCAACGAATCCTTCAGCTTGCCATCGCCTTATTAGAGAATTACTCTTGGGGAGTGCACCCATGTTTAGCTTGTACATGCAAAAATATAGCAAGCAAGATCTGATAGCATGGCCTGGCAGACCGGTGTATTTGTTCATAAGCACCCATTGGATTCCTTCCAACTTGCAGTCATCCTCTTTCGCCAGAAGAGCACCAAGCTCCTTGCAAGCAGCTTTACAACCAGAGCTTGTTGACCCTCCTTCACTCCCCAAATAATTGGCCACACTCACTATAGCTAGTGGTAGACCATCACATTTCTTCAATATTTCTGCCGCATGACCAGAATCCCCATTACGACATTCTGCCTTGAACAGGTCTAAAGACTCATCTTCATCAAGGGGTGGCAGCTTGTACACATAACCGTTAACGCACTGGCTGCAAGTATTAGCTACTGCCTGAATGGTCGTCGTCACAAGGACTAAGCCCTTCACATTCTCGAAGGCATGTTTTATGTTGTTCCACAGCTCACACCTCTTCATGTCATCGATTATAATTAAGTACCTTCATGAAAATTTAATAAGAAAAACAAATTTAATATGTATCATTTCCATGTCAAAATACTGGATGAGTTCCTGAAAAAGGTGAAACCTTAGCAAACTTGCACTATCTGTTCTGCAAAACAATAAAAAATAAATCTATGTCATCTGATGATGGACCCTAATTATAACGGCTCAAATTTATTGTAGACATATTACTCGTACAAGGAAAATAAAGCAACCAGTACGTTCACGTATTGGAATCTGTTAGGGTAAAATAATCTGGTCCGTCCAGACTTACCTCAATTGATGGATTATATAGGAGCATGTATTGGAACGACAACAATGAATATATAGTATGACAATAATAGGTGGAGATACTTGAAATATAAGTACCAGCATGAAAATTAAATAAAAAAAGACAATTCAGTAATTAAAAAAAATGAAATTCTAATAACAGTTGAGATTCTAATTACAGGTTATGCATAAAAACAAGATTGCGTACATCCAAGAAAATGTATAGCCATTACCGATTATGTACGTAGGTGTAAATAAGTGCTGTCTATACACGCAAGGAAAATTGTAGCCATTCACTATATATGCATATACATGAATCACATGCATACAGGTGCAGAAACGACAATGCCCTCCGCTGAATAGGAAGGCGATACTTCCTATTGTAAACCAGCCCCTTGTAACCAGACCAGATCGAAAAAGCAATAAAAACAATCGGATGATACGTGCGTCTGTATACGTGCTTGTCCAGCCGGCTTCGTATAGCTAGCTTTCAACGTGACTAGGTCACCGCAGCCTCGTACGTGGTTAGCAACAGGGAAGTACGAGGCTGCGGTGACCACGTACAGGGAAGTACGTAGGCGTACGTGGTTTATGTCGTCGAGGTCGGTCTGTGCCAACATCGAGAATATCAACTACATATGCTTTTACAAAGTACATAGTATAGATAAATCTTTTATGACGTGGATAAAGAACATGACTCACTTCGAGTTTGGAAAACCAGTTGTTGCCAACAATATAGCGCAGTTAATAGAAAGGTTCTTACTTGGTCCGTCTGTGTTTTCTTGAACTGCACATTGTAGCTACAATCTTCTTCTATGATATTTTTTTTTACAATTCGCTGCTACCATGACATGAATATGAGATCGAATAGCATTTCGTAGCTAGGGAAGACAATGGCAGAGAAAGCTAAAATATGAGAAGAAGGTTTTGAGAAGACAATGAAGCTTTTGAAAAATAACTGCAACGCGGACAATGGTGAGGTAGAGGATGGAATGGACAGCAAGGTTCACATATTCAACATCTTTAGTTTTTCCTCTAAAACCCCTAAATAAAAACGTTGGTTCAATCTTAAATGATCAATCTGGAAAATTTACAGATAATTTAGCCTGGCCATTTTAAAATTTGGACAGTTTTTGTAAGAATCGATCAAATGATCAATATGTTTTTAGAGTAACTCGAAGCATCATAAATCTGGAATATTTTCAGCCAATTTAGCCCAGCCATTTATCATTCGGACAGTTTTTGTGAGATAAAACTGGTTGATTTTTATTTGTTTTTGTTACCAGTTAGTTCCAGAGTTGTGATTTTCTGTCAAAAATCCCCTAGAATTGTGGTTTTGTGTTACCTCAACCCCCAAAATTGTGTATTTGTGCAATTTCCTCTTTTTATTAATATTAATGGAAAGATGAATAATATGAAATAAACCGGTTAAGAAAGAAACATAAAATAACAATATATATTGAAATTCGAGACAGATATACAGATTTGAAGAAGAAAACAAAGAAAATTTATAATTAACATAATGAAGAAGTTCGAGTGCTTACTCTTTGTCCTTTAGAAAATCCCGTAGTCTGTCGCAGAGACTATGGAGGTCCTCGCCATGGCCATGGTTGCCTCTAGGGTCAATTTGGTTGAGTATTTCCTTGACAATCTCCTCATGGGTGCCAACCGCAGTAACCCAGGCCCGATGATAGAATTTCTCAAGAGCTTGGGTGCTATTAAAGAAATTTTTGGCAAGAATAGTCTTGCCTAGGCCATCGAAGCCGAGGATGGAGATAATCTTGGGTGCCTCGTGGCTGCCGGGTAGCTGTACAAGATCCTGTATGTCAGCGAGGCGCTCAAGCCTGTCCACGACCTTGTGGGAAGGAACATACGGGTAAGAAGGCTTGGCCAACAAGGCTGAGGCAGCCCCTTCTTTTAATGAAGTGATGCGGTCTTGGGCTTCATCGCGTAGCCTGTGGACGTTGTTCTTGAATCCCTGGATCTTGGTTGCAAACTTGGTGCAGCTCTCCATTGACCCCTTTTGCAGGAACTGGTGTATGCAGTCATGCGTATCTTGACACAAGACTTTTAGCCGCCGGTCGATTCCCATCATCTTGGCTTTGTCGATGCGGGTACCTTCATACCGGCAGTAGCCATCTTCAATTTGAGAATGGACTGCTTCAGCCTCACTCTTGAAATCCTGAATGTCCGCATAGATGGCAATCTTCTCTCGCTTGGAATCTTTAATCTTTTGCAGAAGCTTGGGCAAGATGGTATTGAAGAAGGCACCAAACGCAATGGCCTCCATGGCGTATTGGCTCCGTGGCTGGCTGGGAAGTCGACCTCAACTTAAGCCTATGTTCATTTGTAGCTCAAATATAAGAAGGGCCACTCTGTACATAGTAGGGGGAGTGGGCTGATTTATGATGTCAAGTTCAGAGTGTAATTCGTAAGAACAAAGGGGTTGATGCTGCAATAATAACGAAATAGAAATTTCATGAAGTTGTAGTGCGTCTATGCATATTTCTTGTGATTTTACTGAAATTCAGTGGTTACATTGTACTATCAGTCGGGGCGAGATCGTGTTGCCAACTGCCAACCCAAGCATTCTCTCCCTCTCCCTCTCTCTCTCTCTCTCTCTCTCTCTCTCTCAGGAATACAAAAGGAGTGAAAAGGATTACTCCTGCTCGGCCTCTCAAGTCCCGATTCCCGTCGCCGTGCGCGCATTGATCATGAGAGCTAGCTGATCTCCCGCTCGGCCAGGCAATGTATACTCTCTATCTATCTATCTATCTATCTATCTATCTATCTATATATATACCTTTTATTTGCATCTGTTGTTGACACTGATTAATTCGCCTGTCCCGTTCCTTCTTTTATCTTTCTCACTGAAGCACAAGCACCTTGAGAGATAGAGAGAGAGAGAGAGAGAGAGAGAGAGAGAAGGCCATTGATCCAAGATGGATGATCGTACAGCTTCACTTGGGGTGGCCATGGTTTTTCCTGTTACTGCTTCACTGGGCCCTGTTGGTCCCCTCCTCCGGCAACTTCGTGAGCTGACCACTTGTCCTAACGGGGTTACCAATAATCAGATTCAGAGTCTCACAACAGATCTCATTGATCTGTGCATCTCTCTCATGCATCACTCAGAGTTGGAGGCAGAGGAACCTCTGAGCTCTACGGCCAAGTGCTGGATGAGAGAGGTCCGCGAACTATGTTATGACACCAAGAACTACTTGGATGACGCTCAGTTTATTTCCAACCAAGACGATGATGATGCCCAGTTCGAATTCCAGATGCTTGAGGCTCGGGCCAAGAATGCGAGTAAAAGACTTCAGCGTCACAAGAGCATCAACAAGCCCACTAAACTTGCGCCCACGGGACGTCGGCTTCCACTTCTCCATCCGGTACTCATTGATTGCCACCGAATGGATAAGCTTGCCAACATGCTGCATTATGACGGTGAGAAGCAGCCCAAGGTTGTATCTCTGGTTGGACATGAGGGCGTCGGCAAGACCACACTTGCCAAGAAGATCTACCACAAGACCGCTGGGCAGTTCCGCTGTGGGGCTTTTGTGCGGGTGTCTCGGAACCCGGACATGAGGAGGCTTCTAACTACCATTTATACACAGATTCAATGGCCACCGGCCTTATCCACTTCTTCTTCTGAGGGTACTGTGTCTCAGCCTCCTTGCTGCTCCGATGCACAGGATCTCATCGCAAATATCAAAGTTTATCTTCGAGGCAAAAGGTAAACTATCATTAAATTTAAGTAAATCTCTAGATGGATATATCGCATCATTGAAAACACATTGCCTTGGGCACTAATGTGCACACGGTCTACGAAAATTGTTTGACGTTGTCTCATGTGTATACAGTTGATCCTTGGCGACCGTGTGCGATGTGGATATAGAATTTCTAAAAGAACAACAGCACCCGTGCATCTCTAGATGTAGGATTGCTACCCATGCCGCCCACAATTAATTCCACGTCTTGGTTTGCTATAGGTAGCTATGTCCTGGTCATCATAAGTTTTGAATCCAAGTAGATCTTAGGTTGAGTTAATGCTATACCTATATAAGCAGAGCCTTGGGTCAGGGTATGAAACACTAGAAAATTAAATAACACGTGGCATGATATGTGTCTTTGGCTAATTTTGAGTTTCCGGAGAAGATTATTCAAGAATCTGGCACAGGGTTATTTTTCTTTTTATTTCCGTTAGCCGATTTTGTACGACATCAGTGCTTAGCATTGCTTAACAATTAATAATGTATGGCTGTGTACATCAGAGGATGCATCTGATGCATCCACACTTATGGTAACAAGTGCACCAGCAGTTGAAAACACACTACAAATTGTTAAAAATTCTGAAATAATACGGTACTTAGATACAATATATATTTATCGTGTCACACAGTTTCATATTCAAATTAGACATGCGACTCTAGAAACAAAAACAAAAATGTCAAATCATGGTATGAAATAGGTAGTTATTCCAAATTTGTCCACAAAATTTGTTCCATTAACACAATTGATGCTGAATTTGTTATTTTTATTTGTCAAGCTGCATTTCCAGTTTATGTTCGAATTTTTATGACATGGTAGATTTTTTGGTTTTTTTACAAGTTGTAGTGTGATGATTTGGATTGCCGGTAAACTGGTAGCACCACAAAGGGTGGGTGCACCGTATACGTACTCGTGTGCATCAACAATTATTTGAAAAAGAAACTCGCCAACTCATGCTGGGTTGTTGAGGGAGCAGAACTTACAAGATCCCACATGTCTGTATACAATTTCATTATTTTCTTCTGCTATATTTTTGGTGTGAAAAAATGCAGTCCTAAGAGAAAATGTGTGGCATTTGGCATTTTAATGTTTCTCAGATGACTAATTTCTCTGCATGATATGTTTAGTCTAATATGGAGTTTTGAAGTTGGTGGTGAGGTACAAATGTTGAATAGTTTTTCATTATGGTTAAATTTATGAAGTGCATTGTCTTATTTTCTGAAACTTAGCATATGGCCCAAATCTTTTTGGCACGGCCTATATATTAAGTGCTGAAGTTGGAGGTGAGATACAGATGTAGGGACTTCTTTTCTAATAGATGTAATCCTTTCCAATGTTATACTACATAATCACTACAATTGTAACATCAAATGATGAATGGTTTTTTATGATGGTCATTAATTTTTATGAAGTTGTCTTATTTTCTGAACTTTATTATGTGGTTTCAAATCTTAGGCATGGCACTACTTATTTGTATTTTGTGTTGTCTCTTGAATAAGATGTATATTAACTATTATTATTTTGTCTTACGGGAATTAATAAATTCTGGCCAGGTACTTGATCACAATAGATGATTTATGGAGTATTTCAGTATGGGATATTATTAGGCGTGTTTTCCCTGATGATGGTTGCCACAGTACAATAATAACAACAACCCAATTCAGGGATGTTGCATTGGCATGTTGTAGTTATCACTCAAAGTACATCTTTGAGATAGAATCTCTGAATGATGATCAATCACGAGAACTATTCTTTGGTATGGTGTTTGGCTCTGGAGATCAAGTTAGTTTTCCTGAGGATTTCGGAGAAGTTCCATCTGAGATTATCGAGAAATGTGCTGGTTTACCATTGTCAATTGTCAATATAGCCAGTTTGTTGCCAACACCAAGCAAACTAAACCTCAAACAATGGACAGACATTCGAGATTCGTTGCCTTCCACTATGAGGGGCAATCCTACTTCTGGAGGGATGAAACAAGTTATAAACCTTATATACAATAATCTTTCGCCTCAACTGAAGACATGCTTGTTGTATCTCGTTCTGCATCCAGAGGGCTGCACGATAAATAAGGATGACTTGGTGAAGCAATGGGTTATTGAAGGTATTATAGAGGAAGGACAAGACAAAGAGGAAGTTGCAGGGAGGTATTTTGATGATCTTGTCAGGAGAGGAATGATCCAAGTTGTAGACAATTACCATGGGGTGTTGTCATGTACACTTCACAACATGGTACACAATCTTATTGTGAAGAAATCCACTGAGGAAAATTTCATAGTTATCATAGACTGTTTTCAATCAGCTATAGGTCTTCCTGACAAGGTTCGTCGTCTGTCTGTCCAATTTGGTGGTGCAAGGAGCGCACATATACCGACGGGAATCAAACTGTCTGAAGTTCGATCACTTGCATTTTTTGGATTCTTTGGATGTGCGGATATCACTGAGTGTAAGCTTCTTCGAGTTCTAATTCTCCAAGTGTGGGCTGATCAAGATGAAGTGCCTTTTGATCTCTCTGGAATTAGTAAACTACTTCCACTGAGATATGTAAAGATTGGATGTAATATCGCTGTCAAACTTCCACCACGGATTAGAGACCTACAATTCTTGGAGATACTGGAAGTCGATACACCAGTAGTTGCTATCCCATCGGATATTGGAGTACTCAGCAGACTATCCACTCTTAAGATTGCAGTTCAAGTGCTGTCGGGGCAAGATATTTGTATTCTACAAGAAATGGGTGCCCTTGCTGCTCTTTCAGTGGACGTGAAGGAAGCACCCACTGAATGGATCGTCTTCGGCAAGGGAGGATTCTTAGTTCTCGAGTTTTTCACATTTAGGTGCAGTGCACCTCGTCTGCTAATTGAAGAGAGTGCAATGCCTAGAATCGAGAAGCTCAATCTATGTTTAAATGCCCACGAAGCACCTCCTAAGGATGGTAAGAAGCCTATCACCATCGAGCACTTGGCGGGCCTTAAAGAGATCTATGTGAAAATTTGGGGTGCAGTTGCTGACAAGGGTTCTGCCTTGACGAATGCTGTTACCAACGATGCAAGAAATCCTATTCCTATCGTGCAATTTACGGAGGAAGCAGACACCAGGTATAAATATCTTCTCCTGTTATGTTGCGGGGATTAAATATCTTCTCCTTTATTTTGCATACTATGCTCAAAATACTCACATTTTTTTAATATTTTTTCCATATAAAATTCTCCCACATAAGTACAGACAAGCTAAAATATGGGACTACCTACACCACGGTTGCTTGCAAATTCGTGAAAACGCAGTCGATTTCAGAAGTGTAATTACACCCAAAAATGGCAAGTATACAATAAAAACTAAAATTCCATAAAAAATGTGCAGTTACCACGCAACCAAAAAGTGCAACTCAACTAAACAAAAAATAATCTAAAAGATACACAAAGTGCAATTAGTCTGGTGGTAAGCCATTGAGGTGCCCAATGCGTTAGCGTGGGTTTGTACCCCATCTAGACAAATCTATGACAACCTTTTCGGGACGGAACTAATATTTCAAGAGTGGGTCTAAAGAAATTGTGAGCATGGTGAGATTATATAGGAGTCTAGCCCTGTTAAGGTTATTGGTTCTGACTATATATATTGCCTTGTATTTTGAACAGTAGTGTGCAGGATATGGCAGCTGGTATAGAGGTGCACAAGACCTTTGACCTGGATGGCGGTGATTACGCTGAATTCATCAGCCTCCTTATTGATGTGCTCGTGAAGCGCGACGAAGCCAAACATGTCCAAGGGCATCCTGTTCTGGGCAAGCAACGGTTCCCTAAAGAGCCAAAGAGGTGGATGCACATCAAGCTTGTGGCCGGCTTGAATGAAACAACCCTTGCTGTTCGAGATGACAATCTCAACCTTATTGGGTTTCAGGCTAAAAATGGAAGGTGGTACGAGTTGGGCTTCGTAGAGAGGAGCATGCAAATGCTATCAGGATCCACCTTTCTAGAGTGCGATTGTGACTATGCAGACTTGCTACAGGTAGACCATGACGATCCCCAAGAAAGAAACAGACTAGTCAGGGAAGAAATGGTGAAGCTAGAGCTAGGCAAGACCTCCTCGATTGAAGCCGTGGGTCTTCTGTCGAGGTACAAACAAGAGGAGGGTGTAAGTTCTCAAATAGGAAAAAATGAACGAGACAAGGGTGTATTCACTGACACACCCACGAGAACGGAAGCTCATGTTTTGGTAGCGGCTGACCGAAACACCAGGCAGGCATTGGTGCGCCTAAAGCTCATGTTGTGCGAGGCCACGTGGATGATTCCATCCTTCAACACCGTGCTGGCTAGCTGGGATGACCCAACAGGGAGTTGCCGTATCAGAAAGGAGGATGCATTGTACATCTTGTACTGGGGAAAAATGTCGGCGGCACTGCTGCAGTGGGAAGCAACAGGTTATAGAAGTTGGGGACCCAATGAAACTACCACAATGCTGTCAAAGAAAATCAATGTCAAATCCGCACTAGAGGCACTCGCTGTCGTCAAGGTGCTTCTCAACACACCCGTCGCCGCCAACAACACTATCACCGGAGGAGGCCGACCTCTTGTGGAGGTGTTTGCCGTGCGTGCTGACTCCGGTGCTGTTGACACCATCTCGGTTTTTGACGGGAGACGTGGCCAGACCATCTACAGATACCATGCTAGCCCCACTCCCATCGGCCGCTTTCGGTCTCAGTCTCAAGTACGAGTGCTGGTTAATACTCCCTCTGTACTGAAATACTTGGTAGTTGGGGGAACTTGTACTAGTTTCCCCCGGCTACAAGTAGTTTGGTACAGGGGTAGTACATAGTATGCTTTTGTCGTCTACTTTTTTGATATTAATGTACCATATTTTGAATGTACGCAGGGTCTTAACAGTTTGCCGCTCACTGGACCATACAGAGCCATCTCAGCTGACGGGAGCTTCACCATCCAAGTCGACGGCATCATCCCCGGGACAGATGCCTCCAACCAACCTGCTCGTAAAGTCAGCGCTGACATGTGCTGGGATTACTACACCCATGACAAAGCCGTGTACAACAAGGTCTTGACCAACCGCATCACCACAGAGCGAGGCCAACTCGCGGAGGTGACATATGCGGTGCTCACTGACGCAGTGGAGGCCACCTTACAGATAAAAGTGACTGGAGTTGACCCCGCAGTCGTTTATGGTGAAATCACGGCACACAACCAGCACTACGACGGCAACAGCGTACTACTCTTCAGCCGTTCAAGATGGCAGGCAGTAAAGAGTCATGACGCACAAGAGGAGGAAGAAAGGAGGAGACGCAGAGAAGAGAATGGCTGGGTTCCACTGGCCCGGTCGGTGCTTGCGGTGCCATTAGGCTCGCCACTTGAGATAAAGGTCAATTTGAGTGCATTGCATGAGCAAACTGATTCTTTCAAGGAGGATATAGATTTTTCCCTGATAGATCAGCATGTGGGGGAAATCCAAAGGCATGGTGTGGTGGTTCGAGTCACCTCGCTAGACATCTGCACTCTCCCGGAGCAAAGTGACATAGCACTGCCTGCGCTTGCCACGGCTTGGGTTCCAGGGTGAGTCGACTCTTACCAATAAAATTCTTTACGTGCTTCCGTTTTACATCTTCCAACACTTTCTGTAATTAAGAAATAAAAACACCATTAACACACATCTATCAAATCATTGGAGATGAGTAGTTTAGTCACACATCTATCAAATCAAAATGTTGTAAACTGGTCACAACACTTTATTTTACGAGTCGTCTAACAACCAACAACCCCCCCCACCCCACCCCCCTGTCTCCCCATGGGGCAACGGGGACGCGACTCCAAATCTACTCGCTAAAGAAACCCGGCCAGCGTCGGTGGCGGTGGGGCCACGAGCACTCTCGCCTCCACAGGCGGTGGCGTGGCTCGACCTGGCATGCCTGCTTGGGGATGCGGCGCTACTGTATGGCGTCGCGGCGGGGCTTGCCTCCACGGGCAGCGGTGTGGCGCAGGCTGGCATGCGTGCTTCAGGATGTGGCGCTACTGCATGGCGTGACAACAGGGACTCGGGGCACTCTTGCCTCCACGGGAGGCGGCATGGCGCAAGGTGGTGTGCCTGCTTGCGGATGCAGCGCTACTATAGGGCGTCGTGGTGTGGCGGCAAGCCAACATGGAGATGTGGTGGCCTAGCGGCTGACTCAATGAGGTGGTTTTGGGCGGTGGCGTACTGCGTCCGGCCTGTTTGGTTCTTTTGAATCTAGCCAAGGTTGATGGTTGGCAGCATGACATGGTGGTGGGGTGGTCGTGGCAGCCTTGTTCGGCTGTTACTCTAGGCATGCCTTGCAACGGTGCAACATGATTGCGTGGGGGTGGCCAGGGCTTCGACCTAGATCTGGTCGAGTGTCCGGAGGTGGACGGCGGGTATGGCGACCTACATATCGATCTATTCTGATGGCCACGGGTATGGCGTCGTTTGATCTCCACTTCGCGGCGACCGTCCACAATGACTGGGTGGAGGCATGGTCATGGACGCTTCCTACCGTGGAGGAGTCGATGCAAACTTGGTGGCTGGTACCAGGCTAGGAGTCGAAGTAGATATATTTTCCTCCTCATACTGTTGTCAGTATGTTGGGATGTGGACAGTTAGCAGAGCCTCGAGTCCTGGATGTCGGGGCGGCAGTCGCAGCCATGGTTCACATGGTTGTCTCTCTAGCGGGAATCTTGGCGGCGACAGGCTATGCCTCTTGGTCATGTGGAAAGCAATTCATGTAGTAGAGGATGGCCCGGGCTCGCTCTATTCATGGCAATGGCGATGCCTAGATCACTCTATTCATGGCAATGGCGATGCCTAGATCCGGATCTGGAGGTCAGCGGTGCCCGTGGGTGCCGCTCTCCTCTTGAGGACATCGTGGTGGTTCTCCTCTTCATGATAGTGTTTCAGGTAAAGACCCTTGTCAGTCTCGGACTCGGACGCTTTGCTTCATTTCCCCTCCTAAGGGTGTTGGAGCTTAGGTATCCTACTATGTGTCATGGCATTGTATTAAAACCTTCCTGTGTTAGTTCTCCGCATCGTAGTCGCGTGTGGCTCCACATCGTAGTCACATGTGGTTCTAGTGTCTGGTTATCTCGGGATTTTCTTTGTAAGAGGTCTGCCTCACTGCCTTGTATCGTTCAGCCGTGTAATATGGTTTGTGTTTTATTTATAAAGCGGGACGATAGCTTGTTTCGCGAGGAATAAGGTATAGTCCTTTTACGAAAAACAACCCCAATGATTTTCTCAGAGGGTTTTCTAGCAAACTCTCTCTCCTCATTTCTTTCCACTCCCGATCCCCGTCTCTTTTCTCCCGATAACCCTTAGAGTTAGGGTTAGCGATCACCAAGAGAAAATATCCCGATATTCACTTACTTGAATGGAGACTGGCCATGATTGAAGGGATGTGCGTTACCTTAAAGGCTCACCCTTTTCTTCTTGAGATATCACCACCAAGGAGATTCCCATCCACTAGTGGCAGACCTTAAAGCGGTCTCCAAATCTTAAAAATAATACAAAAAAATAATCACAAATCGATTTCTCACTGAAGAATTCTACCGGCTAGTAGTCTTTCACCTACAAGAGTAACAAGATTCACAAAGGAAAGAGGGGGGGGGGTGGACTTTTGCTTTGGTGGAAGTATATTGGGCACATCTCTTTCACTCCTTAAAAGATTAACACATTTCGGTGGAAGGGAAGGTAATTCTCCAACAAATTTACATTTAAGTTAGGTTTTAACCTCCTTTTAGGAAGAAAAAAATATATAGCGATCGTATTGTAGTTTTAAACTCCTACAACTCGTTGTCAACCCAGGGATAAAAATCGTCGTACAAACATTGTGTATCTCCGTATATACACCTCATGAATATAGTTTATTAATGCATATCCCTAATTAATTTTAGGTGACACTGATGTGCCCGTTGTACATTAATTAATTATTATTGTAGGATGACAAGTACAAGGTCAGAGACAGAAATTCCCACCGAGCTGCATTTAAGTCTGGATTTGAATGTGACCTGTTGTAGTGCGAGGTACGGTCAATTCATGGACGACTTCCGTGAAAAGCTTGCGGACCACCCAGGCAAAGCTGTCGTCCATGGCCGCCCTGTCCTCGCCACGCAGCAGTATGGAAAGCCGTCGAGATTGTTTATGATCAAGCTAGCTGGCGACAAAGAGTATGAAAGGGTGACTCTAGCAGTTCGGGGCGACAACTTGTGCCTCGTTGGCTTCAAGAATCAGTACGAGAGCTGGTACGAGTTTGGCATGAAGCCTTGGCTTCAAGAGCCCGGAGTCGAGTTAGGGTCCGATGGTAGCTATGAGAGCTTATTAGGTAGAGCTGAAGATCGGTGGCAAAAGCTGAAGCTGGGCAGGCTGCCTGCGATAGAAGCCATACGCACGCTCTCAGCGTACCGGGACCGTGTGTGCGTAATAGTTGATCAAGACACTAAATTGGCATTGGCTTGCCTGATGGTCATGATATGCGAGGCCGCACGGTTTGCAGAAATCTACAAGAAGGTGAAAGAAGGATGGGAAGGTGAAATCTGTATCACTGATCGGCAGGTACAATACATAGATAATTGGGAGAATATATCTCGCTTTTTGTTTGACAGAAGATGGAGAGTGACAAACATTGGTTTGGAGAACCAAGAAGACGCGGCAGATGTAGTGTACCTGGTGGTTGATGTTTCCCGGCCCCTTCTGGAGGTGCTTGGCGTGCGTGCTGACTCTCGTTTCAGTGGCATCATCTCCGTCGTGGACGTGGAAGGCCACAAGGTCATGATTTACAACAACCCTGGAGGCCAACGCGCTGATGCTCCGTCACAGGTAAGAATCAAAATGAATTTACCGTTTTTGCATTTGTTGAGGCATAACGGACCTCACTCAACTTTGATTTTACAACTTGTTGGTTAATGAGATGAAGCAAAGTTTTGCCTCCGTTTAATTTCTTTTTGGAAAGATAAACATAATCGATTTATTATGAACAGATTCTGGGATATAACAATTTCTAACAACCTCAAGTAGATATAGATATATGATATTTCGACGATATACAATTGCAGGAAATCAATTTTCATCCTAAAGAAATAGAGCAGGATTTGCCACCCACCGCAACGTACAGACCCATCCCAACTAACGGGGAAATCCACATTCAAGTCCATGGCAACCCCACCACACATAACCGTCTCACCTTGGTATGGGATGTTCCGACGAAGCCCATTGTCACTACAACACTGTTAAGACACACAGGGTCACCATAGCGGACTCTATCGCGGTGCTAACCTATGCGGTGCTCAGCGATGCCGTGGAGGCCACCGTGAAGGTCCAGCTGAATCTCAAGGAACACGAAACCGGCACAGTCGCGGGTGTCTACGGTGAAATCACTGCAACCAACCAGCACTACAGCGGCGAGAGCGTCCTGCTCTTCAGCCATCCAAAGGAGCAGGAAGTAAAACCCGAGGTCAATGCCTCGGATGCTGCCATTTCAATTCCACTCAAGTTAATGAGGGATTTCATTGCGGCGTCACTTGAGTGCATGCTTGTGATTAAGGTCAGCTTGCGTGCTGTGTGTTCCAGCCATGAGGAACCCATATGCTTCGACCAAGAGCTCCGCTTCAACCCCTATATGGGTAGTGAGCAAACGATGACGATCGATGCACCCACTATGGAGGCTCAAGTGATGTTCATCACCGGTGCTGGTGCCGGTTCCTAGACCGAAGATCCAAATGTGCGAAGTGCGTGGGGAATGGCCAGGTAAAATAACATGCCTATGAACCTACTTCAATAATTCAATTTCGATCTACCTGCTTCAGTTTTCCCATCAAACGCTGCCAATTTTTGTTTTGTTTTGCAGGGAAGGCTAAAGCATTGGCCGCCGGATGGATTGAAGAATAAATAAACGACAGAGTGTTTCATTTCCTTGTTTGTGCGTTGTACTATCTTTTAAGTTAACTAGGGATGTCTTACCTCTCCCCTGCTCACAACTATCTATTGCACCTGCGATCCAGTATTGTGGATGTAAACCAGGACTGTAACCTGGAACCAGTATTACTATTGGTTATTTGTGTGAGTGAACGACGACCCAGCCAGGTTTATGTTGATTGAAATAACATAAATTTGGTGGAATTGCATTGCATGCACAATCCATGATTGTCATGTATACGAAGTCAAAAAGGAAATACAGGGAGTACCGGTACGCTGGAAGCTGGAGCAGAGTTGAAGGAGATGGTGTATTGATGCGGACGGGGCCGAGCAGATGTTGTCGCCGAGTTGCCAAATCAATGGCTTCAATTCAAAGATCACCCAGGAGATCCAGGTGTGCAAGATCCAGGTGACCCGTGAGGGGAGCCAGATCTCTCGATCTGGCGTTGGACTAATGAGCTCAACATCGGCGGTGGCGATCTCTCATATTGGGTCGCCGGGGCTGTGGAATCTGGCCGACGGCTATCTACGCGCAAGCTTCATCGTTTCCGGTGATGGTGAGGTGGAAGCGGCGCCGCTCCCTTCTCCTGACGCGTGGGTTCACAGCCGTGTGCAGCCCTGGGTGGAGGTTCTGATTAAGACCAAATTGTGTTTTAGTGATCTTATCGAGGGTCCTTCTTGCAAAATGAGAGAACTTTTTCTTTTTGAGCCACAAAATGAGAGAACTTGTGTGTACTGTTTACTGTCGTTTGAGTCCTTGCTAACAGAAGTAGACCCTTTGTTTATTTTTGTTATATGCACATCACAAGGTCACCTTCCTCGAGAGTAAAACAGTTGATTACTAACTAGTGGTGGCGCCTCTTAGGCGGTATTGTGCGCACTAATCAAGGTAAAGTAGTTGTTAACACGCATGTATAGATTACTATGCATAGCTTGATTTTGCACATGTATGTGTGGCTGGTTTGCTCTCCAATTTCAGTTTTATACATGAACATGAGGAAGGGGCTACTGCCTCGTTTGGTTGGGGTAATTAGAGTCTTGGTTGGGGTAATTTGAGTCAGGGAATGGGGATTAAAGGGGTACGAGACTTCAAGTTTATTGTTTGGTTAGGGGATTGGGAATTTATAAAGTAATAAGCCTGAGATTTGAGACTCCAACTGCCACCATTTTATTAAAAGGGTAGGGGGTGGGAGTTGGGACAGAATTGTTTAAGTGAATCAATCTTAACCCTTCATCATAACTTATGTTCACTTTCCTGATCTAGTCCCTCATCAATTCCCATGAACCAAACAAGGGAATACAAAATCTCCCCAAATTCCCACACATAATTCCTATCATGTACCGAACAAGGGATTGGAAATAAAACGACTCATCCCATTTCTAATCTCAATACAACTCCCTACATTAAACTCTCATTCCTCTTTCCAAATATTGCCAAACGCGCTGTTAAGCGTCGGCGGCAGTTTGCCGTGCTGATGGGTGCTCCAATACGACGACTGAATCGAGTGACGGCCCCGACGTACGGTAAGGCTGAATTTTCCCTGGCATGGAACGAGTTTGTTCAGATTGCAATGCTGTAGCACGCAAATACTCCCTCCGTTTCCTAAATATTTGTTTTTGTAGAGATTTAACTATGTAATTTATATTTTTGTGTGTTTCCCAGAAAGCAATTTATGTGTTTATCTTGTCTACTTTACAGAGAGTTTCTAGCCAGAGGGAACTAGTAGCACATGGGCCATTACTAGAGAATTCTTTCATCCGGATGCACGCAATGTCTCAGCAACCAACCGCTCCAACTATTACCGCTGCGGAAGAAAAAACCAATATTATTAGAAGAAAAGAGAATTGCTGCGGAAGAAAAAAGAAAAGCTAGTGAGGAGGAAAAGAAATAAGCCCAAGAAGAGAAACTTGCAATTGGCAGAGAAGAGAAGGCAATGCATGGCTGAAAGAAAAAGGGATGCAGAAATGGAAAAACAAAGAAAGCCTGAGGAAAAAAAAGGCTTGCTGATGAGAAGAGAATGATTGCACATACACCATTCCAGCGGGAGGAAGCAGAGTTTCTTATACATCATGTAGAGTAGAGGAGGAGGAGAGGCGAAAGAGTTGGCAAGAATATGCGCAAACTGAGGAGGCTGCAAGGCAGCAAGCATGGGAGCAGCAGAGTCATTCGCAGAACACCCGAAGAATTGCTGACTGGGAGGAGAGAAAGAGAAAAGCTGAAGAAGCAAATCTAGCAGAGCAACAAGCCGTGGATGAGAACAATGAGAAAAATAAGGCTGAAGATGCAGCAATAGTTAGGGCAAGGGCTGGGCAGGACAACATGAAACAATGTCAGCTTCACCCAAAAACATCAACGTTAACGAGGGCACCTTCCAATCAACAAATGTCAAGTTTTAGAAAAACAAGAAAAGTTAACATGTTTGATGAATTAAGGGGTGACTGAATGTGATGTGAGAATGTCATGGTTACATTATTTTGTTAATGAACTTGTAGTGCCTCTGTCGGCTCATGTGAGAACTTGTAGTACTGGTTGTGTTCTATTCATGATCATGTTGCTGAATCTCTCTTTTATTTCCAAAACTATGGTTTATGTGGCGTTCAAGACCTATATGTCTACTGTTCATGCAAATTCAGTTAAACAGTGTCGTGTTGCATGCAGATTCGGTCATATATATATGTACTCCTGCTATCTCCAGTTAAATATTCAAGTGTTTTATGCATTTTCAGTTTTTTTCGATAATGTGAGCTTTATTACTTAAAAGTTTTAAGCATTATACCCGGCCTCTACATAGATAGGATGCACACAACCCAACAGGTTCACATGTCTCGAAACAATATAATAAAATAAAAGGCGAATTACGTATCATAACGAGAACTTGTAAAGACGCCTATGGAGACGAAGGACCAATCGAAGATCATGTTGCCATCCATTGGTGGAGAGAAGCTCTCTCGCAGCCTTCTCCAGCCGCGAAGCCACCTCCGAGAACAGGTCGCGATGCTCCACACGCTGCAGGGACGTCCATGATCTGAGTGTAGAAGTACATCGGTACATAACCTGCATTCAAGTGTTTTATGCATTTTCAGTTAATATGTGCTGTGGCTCATGCAAATCTAATCGTATTCAGTTAGAAAGTTGTCTTGTATTTCTGTTATATTTGCCTATGACTAACATCGGCTAACTTAAATTAAACAGTGTTGTGTTTGTCTCAGTTATGTTAATGCAAGTTGTCTCAGTTATGTTCAGTGTTGCGTACGCATCAAGTCCGGAAGAAGACGGCTGCACTTGTCCAACGCAGGGAAATTTATTTAGTCATCTCCAGCTGGGAACGAGAGCAACCTCTGCGCCGACCACTGGCTCGGAAAGAGACGAGCCTGCATCACATCACATGCCCTTTAATTTTAATTAACTCGGACGGCAAATCGCCGTAGTGTTTGATGGCGCCCATAAGTACGGCCGGCGTCTGCCATCTCCGACCTCGGTCGCCAACACAACAGCACTTGTCCAACCCGACCTCGAGCGCATCCATTTTTCTTCTTTTGAAAAGTAAGAACGAAGCCCCGGCCTGAAGCGCATCTAATTTTTTTTTTTTTTGAAAAGGAGGAACGAAGCCTCCGGCCTGGAGCGCATCCATGGCGGGCGTGCACGCCAGGAGCACCTCCGGACAGACAGGGCGTGCCTCCTACGGAAAGGACCTGGAGAGCAAGCTATGGCTCGAGCCACCGGCGACGTAGCCGACGACAACAGCACTAGCTATCGATGCAGAGCTAGCTATAGGTCACTCTGTCTCTGCGCAATCAAGGTTAGGGATGCAGAGCTAGCTATAGGTCAATAGAGGTACATATACACGAGAAGGAGATCGATCCCTACATGCACGGATGAGATCAACCCGTGCAGCCCTTTGATGAAGGCAACCCGTGCAGCTCTTTTGGTGAAGGAGCTGCCGAAGCCAACAAGATTCAGCCACACAATGGGCTACTTCACGATACTCTGCTTCCGCGCTAGAACGTGAAACCGCATGCTGCGCTTCTTGGACAACCAAGAAATCAAGTTGGAACCGATTACCACACATAAACCGGACAGGACGTGGACGTGGACTTGCGAGAATCGACATCGTTGTACGAGATAAGTTCATGCTGCGAGGAGTGGTAGACCTGCAAACTATAGTTTGTAGTGCGATGGAGGTAGCGCAGAACCCGCTTGATTAACTGGATGCGTGTATCGAGGGGGCATGCACGAACAAACAAATCTGCTAGACATCTTAGGTGAGATCCGATCAGGTGAGTGTAAGATACTGAAGGGGATCGAAGAAGGGCTTGACATCCAAACTAGAGAGCTTGGAGCGAGTATCTATGGGTGTGGTGATGGGGTGACATTTGAACATATTACCACGCTCCAAAATCTCCAATGCATACTGCTCCCAAGACAAGAAAAGATCGCCCGTGTTGCGATGCACATTTTTTTTGGGCTGTGTGTTGTGATGCATATTGATGCACTAGTACAGAACCGGCTTATAGTCGCGATTGGTAAGGGCCTTTAGTGTCAGTTCTCGAAACGGCACTAAAAGGTGGGGACTAAAGTCTACTCCCTTTAGTCCCGGTTCAACACGGTCCGACATCAAAGACCCTCCACATGGCATCCGATGGTGCCATGAGTTGGAGGACCTTTATGTATTTATTTATTTATTATTTATTTTCCTTTTAATTCTTTAGGGGTTTATGAATTAATTATGGTTTAATTTTCTTTTTAATTTTGTGTTTTCCATTTAATTAATTTTTATTTCAAACATATATTACGCTACTACATATTATACACAGTGCATATATATAAATATAAATAGAATTTCTCGTAGAACTGATCATATATATATAATTGCATCAAAGACCCGACACGTGGCATCGAATTGCTAGTACGACGATCATTCACATACATACATACATACATACTTACATGCATATATATATATATATATATATATATATATATATATATATATATAATTTCTCCTATAATTTGAGAATCATTACATATCTATGCCGGCATTACTGCTTCTTGTTCTTGATCTTATAATGGTATTCCCCTTTGGGATCTATGACCTGGTCGATCAGAAATCCAGCTAATTCCTTTTGAATTGCTCGTACCCGAGCCTTTGGTATGAGCTGGTCCCGCATCTCCGTCAGCTACAAGATAGAGATCAAGATGAATATATTAGTTGTGTGTATATATATATTAGCTAGATCATAATAAAAAAAATTATGGATAGTGTTCTGGCAAACGTACCCAAAGATTTCTTTCGTTTCTGCTCTTTTCAGATGTGATCATGCAAATGTTTTGTCAAACGTAGTATGCGCATAAACTAGTACCCTGCTCCTGCCTCATGCACTTTGCGAGAATAAAATTCAATCGGATAATAATTAATCAAGCATGATAATAGTATTGAAACTAGAATTAAAAAGATGTACGGACGTAGCTAGCTAGCTAGTAGTATTTAATTACCTTGGATCGCACCCATTTCAGTTATTGTGTCCAGTCGTCTGAGACCTGTTTGATGAACTTGGCCCAAGCCCTGCCCGCCGACAAAGAAAATGAATAAATGAGTTATTAACTAGTTGATATCGGGAAATGAAATAATTAAAGAGGTCAACATAGTGCAATAATGATTGAAATTACCTGTCAAGCAGCCCCCTCACGATTGCGTATTCGAATGGATCCTTTAATAGTGAGTCGAGTACTTCAACTTTTCCCTTGTCAACTTCAATGATTAAAAGATCCAATGGTAACTGCATAACTCCTCAACAACACTTATTAACATCTAGTAAGCAAAAAATAGAATTTGTAGTACAAGATATATATATATATATATATATATATATATATATATATATATATATATATATATAATAACAATCACCCGAAGTTGTAAGGAAGTAGTATTTCTGGTTGGGTGTTTAGATGCTTCAAAAAATCTAGCATGGCTTTCTCTATGTCTTTTTTCGTATATGAAGTTTCCCATATCTTTTGATTAATCGTATTTGGGTCAATGTACCCAATGCCATGGCATTCAGCTTGTTTTATTTCATACATCTTTATTCTGCACAGTACCATAAAAACGAATATAGTCAGGATAATTCCAGGTAATGAACGAGAGCACAGCTAGCTAGAGACTTAAATTATAGAAAGAAATCACTTACAGACAATAGCAACTGACTAAAGATTTGTCGAGTGTGTCTTGATTAAATAACTGAAACAACTCTGCATAATGAATCCACACATTTTTTTATGGAAGTAATGCCTCTCTTTGACTCTCACCATGAGTGACTCTTCATTGGTATTTGCTGTTATTTGCATGTACCACATATGCAAATCATACATTCTCGTTGGTAGAAGCTTGACATCTTCAGGCTTGACCAGAGGTTTGCCGCGGGCATATTGATATTTTACTTCTGACTCTTTAAGCACGGGGATTTCCTCAAGGCCTAGGAGTTGTTCAACAGTGACACCGGCCTCTTTAGCCATCCTAATATGTTCTTCGGTTACTTCTGGCCGACCGGCGGTACTCACAGGTGTTTGTACAATGAGCAGAGGATCGATTGCACTGCCTGTTCTCCCAGTTGGGGGATAGTTTTCCCGCTTTTTTTGCCAACTCCTTGGCTCGAGCTCGAGCTCGACTTCTTTTGTCCTGCAAGATATGACTTCTTGATAGACCGCACATTGTCGCTGTCCTTCTGAGCCGGTCGAGCCATATCAATGAAGTGTTGTGAGACATGCTCAGGTACTTTCTCCTTTGGCGGCTGGGGTGGTTTCGGTCCAAAATGGGCCTTCAAATTGGCATCCACTGCGGTGTCGAGTTCCTCGTCGGTCAGGTGGTAAAGCAACTTCGGAAGAGGCTTGAGGCTTGGACCATATTTGTATTTCTTCCCTGTTGTACCGTTGGTCGTCGTAGCTGTGGCCTCTCTCTTCCGTTGTTGCTTAGGCCACGGAGCACACTCACGCCTTGCCAGACCTGGAGGAGGAGTCGCCTGACGCGGTGCCGGACTTGGAGGAGGAGGAGTTGGCTGACGTTGTGCCAGACTTGGAGGAGGAGTCGGCTGACGCGGTGCTGGACTTGGAGGAGAAGGAGGAGTCGACTGATGCGGCGGCGGACTTGGAGGAGGAGGAGTCGGTGGCCTTGGAAAGACGATGCAATCCTTTTTCCATAGAATGATACGATGTATGGTCTCTCCCAGTGTTCTCTCCTCATCACCTCCAGGAATGTCAAGTTGTAGCTCGTGATATGTTGACATCACTTCATCAACCCCGACACGAGCATAGCCAGCTAGAATGGGATTGCAATGGAAGGTTGCTTTTGGGGGATTTGCTAAAGCATAGCCATCCGCCACCTTCATGGATAAGTTCTTCACTTTCATGTGTAGCTCCTATCTTTGATACCATCCATAGGGTAGCTAGCTAGCAGTGCATCGTCATCGATATCGGCCGGGGCGGAACCAACGCTGCTTCTCGCCATAGATGGGATGGTGGTATCTAATGCTGGATCGATCTGCTCATGCTGCCGCTGAGACGCCCTTTCCTGGCTGAGTGAGTCGATATGCTCCTGTTGCCGCCTAACTCTGGATTCCAACTCCAGGTTCTTTGATTCGAGGCCTTCAAGGCGGAGTGCTTCCTCCTTTTTTTCCTCCTGCATCTTCTTTCTCGCACGACTTCTGTAGTTGTCGTTCTAACCTGCAAACCCCTCAAACCAGGGAACAATGGCTTTGCCTCGTGTTCTTCCCGGGTGTTTAGGATTCTTCAGGACGCACGTAAGCTCGTCGTCCTCTCTATTGGGCGTGAACACCCCCGTTCGAGCTGCTTCGATTTTCATCAGAATTTCGTCTGTCACTTTTTTAAGACTTGCCTTCACCATAATAGCCCCTGTCTTTGGGTCCAACTTCCCCCATGCGCATTAAATCATGTCCTGCACCTCGAGGGCCAGGTCACTGTAACTCTGCACTAATCATATCTTTTTCGGATTGATCCCACTTAGGCAGGACCGTCTGGTAGCCAGCTGGCCCCAGAGTATGGTGCCACTGCTTTTTCGCAGCATTAATCTTGTTCTTTGTCGACCGTTCCTTAGCTAGTTCCGATTCCTTGAACTTCACAAAATCGTTCCAGTTATCTTTTGCCTTCACCAGTGCTCCCTCGAATTTTGGAGTCGTCCTGTTTGCTTTGACGTACGTACGCAGCCCATGCATTTTTCTTGAAGGTGTTGAATGCGATCGCCATCTTTTTAAGAGCATAGTTTCTGACTGTATTCAGATATGCATCTGTCAAATTATCTGGTAGTGTGAAATGTGACATCAGCTCGGTCCAAAGAACATCTTTTGCTCCTTCATCGACAAAAATAACTCCTTCTCGATCTCCCTTTGGTGCCTTTTCCATTCTTGTGTGGAGATCGGGATTTGGTCCCTAACAATAACTCAACATTGATTCTTAAAATTGGTTGCATTTTTCTTAGGTTCAAGCGGTTCGCCAGTTGATGGATTGATGGAATCGATGTTGAACTTTACGCCAGGGTCCAACTTTTTGGCCAGGCCTCGAACTACCCTATCGCTTGTAGAAGATTTGCTCGATCCGGGGGCCTAAAAGAAGAAAGATTGATTCGTTAATACATATACCACTCAATTAAGACATGTAATGATCATCGGATGGCTTATATAATAAATATACCTCGCCAGTCTTTCTTATTTGAAGAACATTTTCTTCGTCAACATCGTTGTCGAATTCATCTATTCTCTTGTCTTCATCAAATATACAATCCTCACCGGAATTATTCAGATATTGCAAGCCATCATCCTCTTCATGTTCATGCTCTGGGTTCTTGGAGCGTATGATGTTGAATAGAGCCTGTTCTCCTTCTCTGTCGGTATTTTCCATAGCTTATATTTAACTAACTTGGAAGAAAGATAAAACAATTTAGTATTCAAATTAGAATGCATGCAATCAATAAGGAAAAGTGAATCATAGTACATAATATGCATCATTGAATATAATCTCGAATAAATCGTCTCGAATATTATTGAATATAATCTCGAATATATCTCGGATACATCTCGAATATTATCACTAATACATATCGAATATTATTCATTATATAATATCACTACTACAGATCCAGTTGACGTCTCGCGCGGCAAGCGGTGGACACCCAAAGAGAAGGAACTATGATAGGATCATAGCTCGGGTGAGACCCTGAAGAACCTGCTAGGTATTAGAGAACCTGACGTTCAACGCATCCATGTACCGACGGACGTACTCGTTCTCCTCCCACACACGGGGGCGTACCACCTCCGGCGGGGCTGGCTGCCTCCGCACCAACAGTGGCCCACGCGAACGCCACCAAAGAGGATCCGGGTCGCCGAGGGACCCGGGTTCCTCACCAAGCTGCACGCCCTTGAAGATAGCACCTCCCAGTGCCAGCCCGACGGGGCCCAGTCACGAACGTTGCCCCTCTGAAGCAGGACGTCGTCGCAAACTGTCACGAACGTTGACTCTGAGAAGAAATTCTATGCAAATTAATAATGTTTTAAATGCTTGATTGTGATTTCTTATATACGAGAAACCTTCAGAATCCTAACGGAATCTCTTAACCTTACGGCCCGCGACTTTTGCAAATACATAACAAATACTACTTGCAAATTAATACATATATAACAAACTTTTGCAAATACAACATTAAAATATGCAACTTTTGCTAATACTAATTGCTATACATTGGATCAAATGTCAAAAATCATCAACTTTTTTCTATACATATATTGGATTAAAATGTAAAAATTCTTCAAATGTCAAAATTCCAAATTGTGTGTGTGTGTGTTCATCAAAATTGGGGGGGGGGGGTTCGGACCGGGGAGGGGCCGGCGGCCGCCATGGCGGCACACAGGGGGCGAGGGAGAGGGGGAGAGGGGGGAGCTCACAGCAGGGCGACGAGGCGATAGCGAGGCGAGGCGAGTCGGGGGCAGCGATGGTGAGGAGCTCGGGGCCGGAGGAGTGGGTGCGGGCGCCGTCCGAGTGGCGTTAGGCCGGGCTTGGGGAGGAACGAGCGCGGGCGGCGTCGGAGATCGGCGAAAGAAGGCGAGACAGCGACAGCGCGGGCGGCGTCGGGAAGGCGAGACAGCGACGCCGCGGCAATGTCGCGAAGAGGAGAAGAATGCAGAGTAACTGTGAAATTTTTGAAGTGTTGTATATATAAGGAGGCCTTTAGTCCCGGGTGGTGGCTCCAACCGTGACTAAAGAAGGGTCTTTAGTCGCGGTTAGAGCCACCAACCGCGACTAAAGGTGAATTTCACGAGGCGAAGCGGCGGGAAGCGAAACCCTTTTGTCGCAATTGGTGGCTCCAACCGCGACTAAAGGTGTGTTCCTCGCACAGCGCACTAAGGTGGGAGTTTAGTCCCACCTTGCTAGTCAAGGGGCGCCTCGAACAGTTTATAAGCCCCGACGCGGGCACTGCATTGAGCTCCTCCCTAATGCATGCCTTTTGGGCCTACCTCTGCTGTGATTTCCTGTGGGCCTACTGGGCCTTGCGGGCCTGCATCCTGGCCCAGGTTGGGTTTCTAGTCGTATGCAGGCCGTGGCGGACCAGTAAGCGGGATTTTTTATTTTTTTCATTTTTTGCTTTATTTTTTTCTTTTGTTTCTGAGTTTTTTTGTGCTTTATTGAGAGTTAATGAGTGAATCTTTTTGCGTTAGGTCAAAAAAATTATAAACTTTCTGTTAGTGGCAGTAGTTTTCAAATTCGGATAATTTAAATTTGATTTTTTTGAAATTTGTGTGAATCATTAGTTTGTGAATAACTTTACTTTAAAAATAGATTTTCCAGTGATTGTTTTTTCTACTGTTTAATATTATTGTGTTTTATAATTATATCCAATTTGGTAATTCTTAGGTTATTTAAAAAATGAAATGCCTTTTGTAAAATGCGAGTTTTCGTCTGAAACCCTGATACTTCGAAAGAGATTGTCCATTTTGTACACGAAGTGCATCCAGTTTTTGCCGTAATCCACTTAAATTTTTAGCACATGCTATGTGAGTGAAATGATGAAACCATGCCAACTTTCAACCTTTTCAGAGTTTATTTGTAGTGCTTATCAATTTCAGCGTCATTTAGCTAAAAAAATAGTAATGCATGAAAAATAGTAAATAAAGTCAGAAAGGGTTGAAAATTGATGACCTTCCTTCGAATGGTGCATACTGAACGCACAAAAAGTCTGGAGGTGAAATAAGTTAAAAAATGAAATGTCTTTGTAACAGGCGTGTTTTCGTTTGAAACCCTCATACTTCGAAAGAGACTGTCCATTTTGTACACGAAGTGCATCCAGTTTTTGCCGTAACCCTCTGAACTTTTTAGCACATGCTATGTGGGTGAAATGATGATACCATGCCAACTTTCAACCTTTTCAGAGTTCATTTGTAGTGTTTATCAATTTCAGAGTCATTTAGGTAAAAAAATCAGTAAATGCATGGAAAATAGCAAATAAAGTCGGAAAGGGTTGAAAATTGATGGCCTCCCTTCTAATGGTGCATACTGAACAAACAAAAAGTCTGCAGTTAAAATAAGTTAAAAAAATGAAATGTCTTTGTAACAGGCGAGTTTTCATCTAAAACCCTGATACTTCGAAAGAGATTATCCATTTTGTACACGAAGTGCATCCAGTTTTTGCCGTAACCCTCTCAACTTTTTAGCACATTCTATGTGGGTGAAATGATGATACCATGCCAACTTTCAACCTTTTCATAGTTCATTTGTAGTGCTTATAAATTTCAGGGTCATTTGGCTCAAAAAAAATCAGTAAATGCATGAAAAATAGCAAATGAAGTCGGAAAGGGTTGAAAATTGATGGCCTCCCTTCGAATGGTGCATACTGAACGCAAAAAAAGTCTGGAGTTGAAATAAGTTAAAAAAGTGAAATGACTTTGTAAGAGGCGAGTTTTCGTCCGAAACCCTGATACTTCGAAAGAGATTGTCCATTTTGTACACGAAGTGCATCCAATTTTTGCCGTAACCCTCTCAACTTTTTAGCACATGCTATGCGAGTGAAATGATGATACCATGCCAACTTTCAACCTTTTCAGAGTTCATTTTTAGTGCTTATCAATTTCAGGGTCATTTAGCTCAAAAAAATCACTAAATGCATGGAAAATAGCAAATGAAGTCGGAAAGGGTTGAAAATTGATGGCCTCCCTTCGAATCTTGCATACTGAACGCACAAAACACATAAGTATACTATTATTACAAAGATTCCCTTCGGTTTGTCCGAAGTGGGACTTTCTAGATATATAAGTCCGGAAACTAACTAGAGAAGCCAGTCACATCCTAGAGTGGGATCTTTGGGTGTAAAACTTTTTCTTCGTGTGTGTCCCTTTGCACCGTAACCATGGACAATCTTCATCGTTTAACTTGATGCTCGGGTCAACATTCACTCTGAAGGGAGCAATTTCATGAAACTTTTCATAATCTTCTGACGTGTCTGTCTTGTCCTCCACTCCCACGATGTTTCTTTTTCTTGAAAAACTATGTGGCGCTTTGGCTCATGACATGATGTATTTGCTTCCTTATCTTTTATTTTTCTTGTCTCGATAGACATGTCCTTCACATAGAAAACATGCGCCACATCATTGGCTAGGACGAATGGTTCGTCTGCGTGCCCAAGATTATTGAGATCCATTGTTGTCATTCCATACTGTTGGTCTTCCTTTACCCGCCTCCTGTCAGATTGACCCATTTGCACCTAAACAAAGGGACCTTCAAATCAAGTCCATAGTCAAGTTCCCATATCTCCTCTATGTAACCATAGTATGTGTCCTTTGGCCCATTGTTGTTTGCTGCATCAAAGCGGACATCACTGTTTTGGTTGGCGCTCTTTTTATCTTGGGAGATCGTGTAAAATGTATTCCCATTTATCTCGTACCCTTTGAAAGTTAATATAGTCGAAGATGGTAACTTGGACAACAAGTACAGGTCATCTTGAGCAGTGTCATCATGCATGAGACGTGTCTGCAACCAACCGGCGAAAGTCACCGTTTGTTCATGTGTAATCCAGTCGTCAGACTTCTCCGGGTGTTTGGAGCATAGAATATTCTTGTGTTGCTCGATATATGGAGCCACCAAGGCGGAACTTTGTAGAACTATGTAGTGTGTTTGCGCCAAAGAATGCCCGTCCCGGCATATTAGTGAATTCTTTCCTAGCGTGCCTTTTCCACCCAGTTTGTTTAATGTCAGGAATAAAGTCAACACAAAACTCAATGACCTCCTCTGTTTCATGGCACTTGGAGATGCTTCCTTCTAGCCTAGCACGATTATGAACATATTTCTTTAAGACTCCCATGAATCTCTCAAAGGGGAACATATTGTGTAGAAATACAGGATCCATAATGGCAATCTCCTCGACTAGGTGAACTAGGACATGCGTCATGACATTGAAGAAGCATGGTGGGAACACCAACTCGAAACTGACAAGTCATTGCACCAAATCATTCTCTAACCTTGGTAGGATTTCTGGATCGATTACCTTCTGAGAGATTGCATTCGGGAATGCACATAGCTTCACAATGGCTAATCGAATATTTTCCGGTAGAAGCCCCCTCAATGCAACCGGAAGCAGTTGCGTCATAATCACATGGCAGTCATGAGACTTTTGGTTTTGAAACTTTTTCTCTGCTATATTTATTATTTGCTTTATATTCGACGAGAAGCCAGACGGGACTGTAGCGACCTGACCTGGAAAGGTCAAGCCTCTGTGTGTTCTGTGCCATTCCTAGATCAGTATGCTGGCACACACAATACATAAATGTATATATCAAAGTGCAATCACATGTAATTAACGTAAAACTGATATATATCTTAAAATCTCAGCGAAAACAGTCAACGGGAGTGGAGTCCCAATAACACCAACGGCAAGTTGAGTGCAGACCGTAACCCTGAATCGTAGTCTTACTAGTCCCAATAACATAAGACGTTGCAGCCGTGTAGGTCAGTACATTGAATGTACCGGCAAGATCACCATAGTAGAACGGAAGATAAAAACTATTCTATATGCAGTAAGGCTTTGTGGCTCTGTGTCTGAGTTTTTGCATAAAAGCTGATTTTATTTTCTTTGCCTACAACAAAGGAATATCGGGAGTTTTCACTATAGAGTTACCTAACATGACATGGTTCCGCCAACCGATTATCTTAATGCCCACAAGTATCATAAGTTGCCCACAACTAATTATCAGTCCAGTGTTGAGAGTTCAGAGATAGATCCAAGTCCAGAGGCTCAAATTGTCCGTAACCGGGGACACGGCTAATCGATTAGGTTTTACTCTGCAGAGTGTTGTGTACTTTACCCACAAGATTCGTTCCCTCCTGGTAAGTCCTCGCACTGCCTGGTGTTTGAGAACAGAATGAACGAAACATGGTCTTTCAGAGTGTTTCCCTGACTACTGTCAGTGCCCATCCAATCCTAACGTCGACTACATCTCGTAGCACTGCCCAGCCAGAGTCACAACAAAGATCAACCAAGCCAGAGCCCATAATGACTGGTGTCTACATAGGTAAGCTTCCGGGCATGAAGTATTCATCCGTCTGTTTGAGTCTGGGTGAAGCTTTCCGCAAGATGTCATGGCGCTTCTCCATGCACCCCGGCCATCCACTGGTTACTCCAGGGATGCCCAATCAACCATCCTTCACCCAGTAGTGTGTATTGAAAAACTTGTTTCTCGAGTCTCGAAGACTTGAGGTCTTGAAGATGCAGGACTTGAAGATGCCTTCATGAAGTTGTCGTCTTGACGAGGAGTCCTCCCTCTCACACCACTCAGGAACACTCATACCAGACCCCGTCTACTTTAGCATAGCACTGAAATAACTAGCGTTCCCGGGGCTATAGTAACAAGTGGTGGGTTCCTACCTCATGCATTCTACTCCACTACAACAATTTTCAATAACACTACTGGAGGGATTTGTTGAATGATGTCACTACATACAATAAAACATGGGTATGAAATAGATGGTCAAAGTGAACTTGCCTGTACTATTGATGAAGAATAATATCGCTCTCAGAAATAACTTGATAGACTATTTGTCACTCTCCGATGAAAATCTATATAATCAAACATTGCATTCATATAATCAATCATACTAGCAATCAATTCTAACAATCAAAAGTAACACAAAACCAAAAGCAACAAAGTTGTGATGAAGGAAATACTTAAGACAAAACTCAAAACAACAAAGTTTCAGCAACACTACTAAGGCTGGTTTTCTCTACAAGTAAATCCTATTTTCAAAAATAAAAACACAAAACAAAAACAAAGCAAGTATAAAAAAATTATTTTAGTAAATATTTTACTTAGCAAAAAGAATTACTTTTGAAGAACAACTAAGAACTAAGAAAGTAATATTGTAAACAACATAGGTTTTTGCCTAATAAACCTAACAATAAGAAACAAAGAAATATTAAAATAACAAAAACAAAATATATAACACTAAGTTAACAGAAAGTAAAACTTATAAAACAATTTATAAAAATATTTTCAAATAAGAAGTCAAACTAGCAATGAAATCAATTTGCAAGTTATTATGAAACTAGAATTGATTTCATGCTATAAAAATAATAAATGACATAAAAATAAACTTGGTTGAAATACTACTGCTAACTAACAGAAAACAAAGTAAAATGTGTCAACTAAGAAAAATAAATAAATTAAAACAATTTAAAACACAGAAATAGAAATAAACCTAAAAAGAATTAAAACAAAATCTGTTTTGTTTAAAATACTAACTCAAAATATTCTAAAAATTCTCAAATTCTACCTACTGATAACTAAGATCACTAATGACCAGTAGCAAAAACAATCAACCAAAAATCTATTTTTAAACTCAAGATATTTAGAAAATCGGATTTAAATCAAATCTGTTTGATTTCAAATTTAAGTTATTCAAATATGGTCAAACTTTATATCTACAGAAACTAGAACAAATTTGTGACAGAATGCAAAAAGAATCATTGAAAAACAATTAAAAACATAAAAGATATAAAGAAACTGAACTATTCTGTTTTTAAAATAGAAAACAGAAAAAGAGAAAATCTAACTAACGGACAGGGTGCTACGTGGCGTTCTCTGATTGGCTAAAGGGGGTGCGCGTTCTAACGATTCGAGCGAACGGCCATAAACTAGAGGATACTGATTCGGGATTTAATTAGATCTTATCTGGATCGTTGGAAAAAAGATCGAACGGAGGGGAGAGGCTCCGGTGACTTACAGAGGAGGAGGTGCTCCGGCGATGTCCCGACGGCGGCGGTGGCTTCGGTGGTCGTCGAGGAGGGCGTTGCGGTGGTCGGGGACGACGTCCGAGGGGTCCAGTCGACGGCGGCGGATCTCCGGCGTCCGTTCGTGGTGACGACGAGGCGAGGGGGCGTTGGGGGCGAGCTCTAGGAGCTCGGGGAGCTTCGGGTGGAGGCCGAACTCCGGCGAGGCGCGGGGCGGCGTTCTGGCGAGGGAGGATCGGGGTGTCGGGGTGGAACGGGGTGCGGGGATGTCGGGGGCTTTATATAGGGCCTCAAGGGGTCGGGAAATGGAAGGAGGAGGGAGATCCGGGGCAGTTTATCTCGCCGGCGAGGTAAGGAAAGAGGGAGCAGGAAGACGGAAGGCGACCGGCGGGAGTTTCGTACGGGTGGTGAGGTCCACGAGTCCGCGAGAGAGAGGAAAAATAAAGAGGAGCAGGCGGCCGATCCGAAGGGATTTTGGATCTAGCTAATAAAGACGTGGGCCGATTCTTTCCATTTGGGCCTCGGTCAATTTCCTAATTTTAAATATTTCCTTTTATAAAAGAACTGAGAAGGAAACTAACTTTATGGCAGTGAAAACATTTCCAAAAAATGAAGATATATATATTAAATTGACCAGGAGAATAAATGCAATTTAATGAACATTTTTCCACGGCCAAAATAAATACTTTTAAAAAAGTATTTTCAGAAAATGCCTAAATGGCTTTTAATTTCTTTTGCAAATAATTTTCAAATAACCCCCTGGGTGTTATGGTTCAAATACTTCACAAAAATAACCCTAGTGTGGAGTGTCATATTACTCCTCTCAAAATCTTGTCAAGGGTATTTGAATTCTTTCAAAATTTAAAATGGAACCAAATATGGAATGAATTCCAAAAAGAATAATTCAGAGATTTTCAAATCCAGTTTTCAAATTCCTTGTTTATGAAGAAGTCATGTTATCTTCTCTCACTGATTTGAAAGGAATTGAATTTGAAATCAAACACAAAGGGGAAAGTCATTTTATTCCCTCTCATTCAAAAGTTTTCAAAAAGTTTCAAATTTCACTCAATTTCAATCACTCAATCAAACAAACAATCATTCGAATATTTATTATAGCATTCCAAAATTTGGGATGTTACAGGGACCTTCATACTGAGCAGGCATTCGTAGAAGATTTCCTTCTCTTCTTTGTTAAGCGCATAGCTGGCATGACCCTGAAACTTCTTTGGATCCATGACGTCTTCTCCGTGCATACGTTGCTGGTCCTCTCGTGCCTCCGGCGTATCTTTTGTCTTCCCATGCACGCCCAAGAAGCCTAGCAGGTTCACGCAAAGATTCTTCGTCACGTGCATCACATCGATTGCAGAGCGGACCTCAAGGTCTTTCCAATACGATAGGTCCCAAAATATAGATTTCTTCATCCACATGGGTGCGCGTTTGTCATCGTCATTCGGAATAGATTGTGCACCAGGACCCTTGCCAAAGATTACTTTTAAATCCTTCACCACATCAAGTATTTGATCACCCGTACGGTGGCGAGGCTTCTTCCGGTGATCTGCCTCACCTTTGAAATGCTTGCCTTTCTTTCTTACGGGATGCCTGCTCTGAAGAAATCGACGATGCCCCAGATACACATTCTTCTTACATTTATCCAAATATATACTGTCGGTATCATCTAAACAGTGCGTGCATGCGTGATATCCCTTGTTTGTCTGTCCTGAAAGGTTACTGAGAGCAGGCCAATCATTGATAGTTACAAACAGCAATGCATGTAGGTCAAATTCCTCCTAATCTTTCGCATCCCACGCACGTACACCTTTTCCATTCCACAGCGGTAAAAGTTCTTCAACCAATGGCCTTAGGTACACATCAATGTCGTTACCGGGTTGCTTGGGGACTTGTATGAGCACTGGCATCATAATGAACTTCCGTTTCATGCACAACCAAGGAGGAAGGTTATAGATACATAAAGTCACATGCCATGTGCTATAATTGTTGTTCTGCTCCCCAAAAGGATTAATGCCATCTGCACTTAAACCAAACCATACGTTCCTTGCATCCTTTGCAAAGTCCTTCCACTTTCTCTTAATTTTTCTCCACTGCGACCCGTCAGCGGGCACTCTCAACTTCCCGTCTTTCTTACGGTCTTCGTTGTGCCATCGCATCAACTTGGCATGCTCTTTGTTTTGAAACAAACGTTTCAACCGTGATATTATAGGAGCATACCACATCACCTTGGCAGGAATCTTCTTCCTGGGGCGCTTGCCCTCAACATCACCAGGGTCATCGTGGCCGATCTTATAGCGCAATGCACAACATACCGAGCATGCATTCAAATCCTCATACTCACCACGGTAGAGGATGCAGTCATTAGGGCATGCATGTATCTTCTCGACCTCTAATCCTAGAGGGCAGACAACCTTCTTTGCTTCATACGTACTCTCTAGCAATTCGTTGTCCTTTGGTAGCTTCTTCTTTAACATTATCAGCAACTTTTGAAATGCCTTGTTAGATACACCATTCTCTGCCTTCCATTGCATCAATTCCAGTGTTGTACCCAGCTTTTTATTGTCATCTTCACAATTTGGGTACAACCCTTTTTGTGATCCTCTAACATGCGCTGCAACTTCAGCTTCTCCTTTTCACTTGCGCAGTTTCTCTTTGCATCGGCAATGGCGCGACCAAGATCATCAATGGGCTCATCTAATGCCTCTTCTTCAGCTCCTTCTCGCATTGTCGGCGTAGCTTCCTCCCGCATTGTTGTACCATCGTATTCATGGAACCCATGGCCAGGATAGCTGTCATCATCCTCCTCTTCTTCATTCTCTTCCATTAGGACCCCTCTTTCTCCATGCTTGGTCCAACAGTTATAGCCAGACATGAAACTGGACTCAAACAGGTGGACGTGAATGGTTCTTGAGTTAGAGTAATTTCGATCATTCTTACAGCCAGCACATGGACAATACATAAAACTATCCATCCGCTGCGGGCGATCGGCAGTGGTTCAGACGGGGACGGGAAGGATAAGAACAAGAGGCTCACCAAGGTGGTGTTGGCGACGGGACGGTGCGGGCGATCAACGATGGTTAGGAAGGGGACGGGAAGGCACTAAGTAAACCACACGTACAAATGCAAAGTAAGAAGTTAATTTGAGCTTAAATTGCATAAATCAAATAAACTACCACATACAAACTAAAACCCACAAATTACTATACTTATAGAGCATTGCAAGAGCTAATCTAGCAATGAGAGATGAAAAGACAAATTTGCTAACCTTTGTGAACACTTGGATGCATGGGATGCCTCCAAATCTTGAAATATTTTGGCAAAAATGGAGGATGAGCTCGAGGAAGAGAGGAAGAACAGAGCGGAGAGGAAAGGGGAAGAACAGATGACTCTGCTTGGGCTGGCACCGAAGGGTTTCAATATAGGGGGACCTTTAGTCCTGGTTGGTGGCTCCAACCACGACTAAAGGTTAGCCTATAGTCGCGGTTGGAGCCACCAACCGAGACTAAAGGTTCCCGTGGGGCCCCAGGCCGACGCCAGCCTGCCACCACACCTTTAGTGCCGGTTCGTGGCACGAACCGGCACTAATGATGCCCGTCACGAACTGGCACTAATGATCACATTAGTGCCGGTTCAAAAGCCAACCGCGACTAATGAGGCGGACGAAAGGTCTGCTTTCTACTAGTGATGTGAAGTAACTGGTGGATGTTGCCCAGATCACTCATGGTGAACTCGTGCGCGAGGGATGAAACGAGCGCGGTCAGGAGCATGGTGGTGCTAGCAGTCAAGATGATATCATCAACATATAAGAGTAGGTACGGAACAGATGAGTTGCGTCGTGGATGAAGAGAGAGGTGCCACACGTAGAGGAGACAAACCCAAGAGTGTGGAGGAAGCTCTTGAAGCAAACACACCAAGTTCAGGACCCTATTTGAGACCATACAAGGAGTTTTTGAAGCGAGAAACGTGCGTGGGTGAGCAGAATCAACAAAGCGATAGGGTTGCTGGCAGTAGATTGTCTCGGTGATCTCACCATGAAGAAAGACGAATCCAGTGTATAAGCCATGGGGGCTGCTGCCCCGACTAAATTTTCAGCGTCCTTTTAATATGCCAAGCTAAATAGTGATTTGCCCCTACATAGAAAATAGTGATTTGCCCCTAAATAGCAATCTAAGCATCAACGCCCACAAACCTTTTGTGTTCTACTCGAGATCTCATCTACACATAGACCTAGCTCATGATGCCACTGTTGGGGAACGTTGCATGGGAAACAAAAAATTTCCTACGCACATGAAGATCTATCCATGGTGATGAGCATCTACAAGAGGGAGAGTGGATCTACATACCCTTGTAGATTGCTAAGCGGGAAGCGTTAAGAAACGCGGTTGGTGTAGTCGAACGTCTTCGCGATCCAAATCGCCGTGTGTCCCGCGATCCAATCACGATCCGTCCCGCGATCCAATCACGATCCGTCCCGTGATCCGATCACGATCCGTCCCACGAACTTGATCACGATCCGTCTCACGAACTTGATCCCGATCCTTCCGATCTAGTACCAAATGGATGGCACCTCCGCGTTCAGCACACGTACAACTTGATGACGATCTCCACCGTCTTGATCCAGCTAGAAGGAGTGGAGAGGAAGAAGAGTTCTCCGGCAGCCTTACGGCGCTCCGGCGATGGTGGTGGAGCAATTCTGGCAGGGCTTTGCCTAAGCACTGCAGAAAACCGATCTAGAGGAGAAACTATGCACTGGAGGAACGGGTAGCACGGGCTGAAAATCTGGTGCAAAAACCCCCAATACCACCAGTATATATAGGAGCAGAGGAGGAGAGGAGGCAGGTTGGCCTCCAAGCCTCCTAGGCTTCGGCCGAACTAGGAGAGGAGGAGTCCACCTCCTCCACTCCTAGTAGGATTAGGATTCATCTTTTTTTTTCCTTTTTGCCTTTTTCCACCTTTTTCCTTTTGGGTTTTCTTCTCCAGCTACATAGGCCTTGTGTGGGAGTTTCCACAAGCCCACTAAGGGCTGATATTCACTCTCCCACAGCCCATGAAGCCTCTTGGGTCGAAATACCCCTCCCGGAGGTCTCCCGGTACACTATCGATACTCCCGGTACACTACCGATAAGCCCAGAACTTTTCCGGCGACCAAAACAGGACTTCCTATATATGATTTTTTTACCTCCGGACCATTCCGGAGATCCTCGTGACGTCCAGGATCTCATCTGGGACTCCGAACAAACTTCGGTCACCACCATACATAACTCTATACTACCGAAACGTCACCAAACCTTAAGTGTGGAGACCTTGCGGGTTCGAGAACTATGTAGACATGACCGAGACACCTCTACGGTCAATAACCAATGGTGGGACCTGGATGTCCACATTGGTTCCTACATATTCTACGAAGATCTTTATCGGTCGAACCTCTATGTCAAGGATTCAGTTAATCCCGTATGATGTTCCCTTTGTTCTTCGATATGTTACTTGCCCGAGATTCGAACGTCGGTATCTCCATACCTAGTTCAACCTCATTACTGGCAAGTCTCTTTACTCGTTTCGTAATACAAGATCCCGTGACCAACACTTAGTCACATTGCTTGCAAGGCTTATTGTGATGTTGTATTACCGAGTGGGCCCTAAGATACCTCTCTGTCACACGGAGTAACAAATCCCAGTCTTGATCCATGCCAACTTAACAGACACCCTTGGAGACACCTGTAGAGCACCTTTATAGTCATCCAGTTACGTTGCGACGTTTGATACACACAAGGTACTCCTCCGATATCTGTGGGTTGCATGATCTCATGGTCATATAGGAACATATACTTGACATGCAGAAAATAGTAGCAATAAACTGACACGATCATAAGCTACGTTTGTAGTTTGGGTCATGTCCATCACATCATTCTCCTAATGATGTGATCCCGTTATCAAATGACATCTCATGTCCATGGCTAGGAAACCTTAACCATCTTTCAATCAACGAGCTAGTTCACTAGAGGGATACTAGGGACATTGTGTTTGTCTATGTATCCACACATGTATTCATGTTTCCAATTAATACAATTATAGCATGAATAATAAACGATTATCATGAACAAGGAAATACAATAATAACCACTTTATTTATTGCCTCTAGGGCATATTTCCAATATACCGGGCATGCATTCAAATCCTCATACTCACCGCGGTAGAGGATGCAGTCATTAGGGCATGCATGTATCTTCTCGACCTCTAATCCTAGAGGGCAGACAGCCTTCTTTGCTTCGTACGTACTCTCTGGCAATTCGTTGTCCTTTGGTAGCTTCTTCTTTAACATTATCAGCAACTTTTGAAATGCCTTGTCAGATACACCATTCTCTGCCTTCCATTGCATGAATTCCAGTGTTGTACCCAGCTTTTTATTGTCATCTTCACAATTTGGGTACAACCCTTTTTGTGATCCTCTAACATGCGCTGCAACATCAGCTTCTCCTTTTCACTTGCGCAGTTTCTCTTTGCATCGGCAATGGCGCGACCAAGATCATCAACGGGCTCATCTAATGCCTCTTCTTCAGCTCCTTCTCGCATTGTCGGCGTAGCTTCCTCCTGCATTGTTGTACCATCGTATTCATGGAACCCATGGCCAGGATAGCTGTCGTCATCCTCCTCTTCTTCATTCTCTTCCATTAGGACCCCTCTTTCTCCATGCTTGGTCCAACAGTTATAGCTGGACATGAAACCGGACTCAAACAGGTGGACGTGAATGGTTCTTGAGTTAGAGTAATTTCGATCATTCTTACAACCAGCACATGGACAATACATAAAACCATCCATCCGCTGCGGGCGATCGACAGTGGTTAGGACGGGGACGGGAAGGATAAGAAAAAGAGGCTCACCAAGGTGGTGCTGGCGACGGGACGGTGCGGGCGATCAACATTGGTTAGGAAGGGGACAAGAAGGCACTAAGTAAACCACACGTACAAATGCAAAGTAAGAAGTTAATTTGAGCTCACATTGCATAAATCAAATAAACTACCACATACCAACTAAAACCCACAAATTACTATACTTATAGAGCATTGCAAGAGCTAATCTAGCAATGAGAGATGAAAAGACAAATTTGCTAACCTTTGTGAACACTTGGATGCATGGGATGCCTCCAAATCTTGAAATATTTTGGCAAAAATGGAGGATGAGCTCGAGGAAGAGAGGAAGAACAGAGCGGAGAGGAAAGGGGAAGAACAGATGACTCTGCTTGGGCTGGCACCGAAGGGTTTCAATATAGGGGGACCTTTAGTCCTGGTTGATGGCTCCAACCGTGACTAAAGGTTAGCCTATCGTCGCGGTTGGAGCCACCAACCGAGACTAAAGGTTCCCGTGGGGCCCCAGGCCGACGCCAGCCTGCCACCACACCTTTAGTGCCGGTTCGTGGCACGAACCGGCACTAATGATGCCCGTCACGAACTGGCACTAATGATCACCTTAGTGCCGATTCAAAAGCCAACCGCGACTAATGAGGCGGACGAAAAGTCTGCTTTCTACTAGTGATGTGAAGTAACTGGTGGATGTTGCCTAGATCACTCATGGTGAACTCGTGCGTGAGGGATGAAACGAGCGCGGTCAGGAGCATGGTGGTGCTAGTAGTCAAGATGATGTCATCAACATATAAGAGCAGGTACGGAACAGATGAGTTGCGCCGTGGATGAAGAGAGAGGTGCCACACGTAGGGGAGACAAACCCAAGAGTGTGGAGGAAGCTCTTGAAGCAAACACACCGAGTTCGGGACCCTATTTGAGACCATACAAGGAGTTTTTGAAGCGAGAAACGTGCGTGGGTGAGCAGAATCAACAAAGCGATAGGGTTGCTGGCAGTAGATTGTCTCGGTGATCTCACCATGAAGAAAGACGAATCCAGTGTATAAGCCATGGGGGCTGCTGCCCCGACTAAATTTTCAGCGTCCTTTTAATATGCCAAGCTAAATAGTGATTTGCCCCTACATAGAAAATATATTTTTTCTCCATTTACCATATCTTTGCCCCCTCTAAAATTTGATCTTGGGTCCGCCCCTAGAAAAGCATTTTTGACATCCATCTACCGAATGGGCCAATTGTTTGTAGTTTTGAGGCTGAGGATGACGCATATCATGGCAGGTTTGACAACGGGGCTAAAGGTCTCCCCATAAGCAACACCCTACTGCTATGTGAAGCAATGGACCACCCATGGTTCCTTGTAGCACGTCAAGGAGCCGTCGGGGTGAAGCTTATGCCGGAAAATCCATTTGTCGTCGCCACATTAACCCCTTGAGGACAAGGCACCAAACATCAAGTGTCATACCAAATTAGAGCATTAATTTATTTACGATTTGTCATGCTAATGGGAATCTTTGAGAGCGGTGCGGTAGGAGGAAGGAAGGGGCGAAGGTGAGGTGGTGACGGAAAGATCGAAATTGTTCTTAGGCATGGCAAAACTCGTTTTACAACGAGCGACCATTTTATGTGGACTATGGCATGGAGTGATCGGGACGGTAGCAGGTGGCTGATGTTGGTCTGGCGGAGACAGGGGCGGAGGTGTCATGCTGGGAGTCGATGTCCATGAGGGGGAGGCAAGCGGCCCACACCGTATATAATTTTTTGTCTCAGCAAGGTACATCAAGTGGATAAATGGGGGAAGCATGGCTCACCCATGGGCCCACAACGTATTACTACTATTTTGAACCTTTACAGACATACACATCGGTAGAGATTGTGTACCGCGCAATGAAATACGCAAAATGCAGTACATTGATTGGACCCGATCATCATGTGTTGTGTGCATACTAGGTAGAAACCGGCCGCTAAAAAAACCACTCTCGATCGGTCTACAGCAACCTCGTAAATGGCCGTACATGTGGAGTAGCATTATTGTCGCCGGACTACCAGGCATTTGGAATTTGATGTGACGGAGTTATGGGCCAGGATCATGCATAATCCGTGAAATCATCATGATCCTTGTTGGTGCCACCGTGGCCCTTGCCGTCATCTCCGCTGAGTCCGTCGAGGTAGTTGGCCCGAGCCTTGAGCGCGAGCAGCTGGCACACGATCCACAAGATGGTGGCGCCCAAGGACAGCAGGGCGCCGCCGCCAAAACGGCCGTCCCTCATGGGCGCCGTCGGGCAGCTCACGGTGCCATCTTCAGCTATCCACATCACTAGGTAATGGCCTAGGCGAGTCTCCCTGATGGTCGCACCATGTAGCATCGCCAAAGCCAAAGCTGACACCAGCCTGCATATGCAGCAATGGTTAATCCATAAGACCATTGCTGGTACGTAGAACGCACGTGACGTACTCAGCGACGACGAAGAAGACGATAAGGCTGGTGCTCCCTAATAACAAAGCTAGACGAGGAACTGCCGCAGCTGGCTGTTGGTTATTAGCATTGTTTGCAGCGTAGGGGTAGAAGAAGACAGCGAGGTGGCCGGCGAGAAAGGTGAGTAGCAGCGACACCACGGACAAGCCACCCATGGTGGCGGTGAGGTTAGGAAACCGGCACCTGGCATAACCATCTCCGATGATCGTACCGCTAGTACCCAAGAAAGGCTGCAGTCGATCGAGAAACAAAACAATATGTGCAAAAGCATGTCAGCAACTAATTAAGCTTAAGTAATGGTGTAATTAACAATTGGTCCGATAATAGGGATTGATCAACGTACATTTCTATCCTCGGCGAGGATGCCGAAAACGAAGGTCTGCACACCAAAGAAGCAGAGAAGAAGAGTGGGCTTCCACCAACCTGCAGAAGCAGCCATACCGAATTGCAGGAAGCTGCTGCTTTAATTTGTGTAGTGGTGATAGTGTATGTGGGTCGTCTTCCCGTCTCATGGCGGATAGTATTGAGATATTTGCTTTGCTTTGCTTTGCTACCAGTAGTAACTATTTCCGATTCATTCGGTGCCTGGTTATGATTACTATGTTGCTCTTCCTTTTCTTTGTGACGGGCAAATCAATGAACATTACCTATGTACGACAAAATATCAAGGAACATCACACTTGTTATATGTGGCTTGTATTTTTCTTTTCAAAACATGATCACAACTATACTATTCACTATGTGTTTTTAATTATGTTTTTTCCTTTATTCAGTTGGCTAGCCAGCACAGAGAAAAATAAAATAAAACCCCACACAAAAGGCCATGCAAAGAGCAGGCAAAACCCTTGTGGTTAGATGCCGCATCGCATCTGTGCACAACAATTGTCCCTCCTACAATGAAGTAGTGCTTCCCTCCCTTCTACTCCTCGTCCCCAACCCCAAGGAATTGGTTTGGATTCGTCATCTCATGTTTGGCTAGTAGTGTTTTAAGTGTTTCGACCCAACCCACGAAATTGCAGCAACAGCAAAGCCAAATCGCTCGGTTTCGTCCGCGATCGCGTGATTAGCGGCGGATCGCGTTTTTTCAGCGATTGCCTGGCGGGGAGGCTCGTAGAACGCGATAGCGGCGCGATCGCTCTGTTTTCGCCCGCGATTTAAAAGTTTGGAATTCTTGATACAAAACGACTGATAAATAAAATAAAGTTACACATTACATCTCGTTGGTTGTCTTCTTCCTTGATTATCCATGAAACACCAGATCTTAGAAAATGCACCACAAAGACAATAATGGAAAATAGCACGTGCAAACGTTCTCTCAACACAAGGCTTTGAAGACCACAACAACCACTCGCTGCTGGCAACGAGATCTAGTAGGGAAACTGAAAAACTCCACGGGCGTTCATGGTAGAGCCTTCACCGATGTCAGCCTTGGAAATATATCCATAGTTGTTATCAGTAGAGTTGACATTTGAATTTGCCAGCTTCACATCGTAGATATAATCCCAGCTTCCCACATTTGGGTAGTGCCCTTCCTCACGGATTTCGGTGTACACCTACATACATAAAATATTAGTATATGCACTAGTAGAGTTTGTGATATACACACGATGTTTTTTGAGTTAAAAAACTATAATAAGTAAATTCAATTGAATTTTGTTAAATTAGTTTATTTATTTGAACGAGTTAAGTGCATATGAATTGAGATGCGAATACGATCATTTTCCCTTATCCCTAAAAAACATTCACACTGTAGATGGGGACGCATGTTAATTTATATTTTAAATAGTTAAACTTTTTGATAGAAATATACAGCAATATGATATTATTTTCTGTACTTATCAAGACGAATCAAACAATATCTTATATTATTGTATATAATTAATTTTTCTTTACCATTTGCAGCTTTATAAATGCATCACTTGCCTACTAAATTCAGCTTTTACTTTTGATTACATATAAACTTGTGTAAAATTAATTTGGAGCATGAACAAAGAGAAAAATGTAAGATACAAAATTTTGAGATAAAACGCAGTATTTACCCCGTTGCCACCAATGTAGGGGACGGTCCAAGAGAATAACCAATCGCAGGAGCCGCTACCGGAGGGGACCTTGCTACGATACACAACGGCACCAGCTGAACCAGCCGACCCTGCACTTGGGTGGACGTGGAGAAATGCCCCCCATTGCCCATTCTGAATATCTGATGGGTAGGGTGTACTATAGATATGGCCGTGCCAATCGTTGTAGGTAGCCAAGCTCAAAGTGGCACCGGTGGCATTGTAGATGAGGCATTTTACAGAAATTCCATTACCGTACCTAGTTGTGTAGCCAAACGTCGCACCCAAAACTTATTTCAATTAGGCTCTGTTTTCCTCATCTCAAAGAATGTATGTAAATAAACCATGCACATAGACGTACAAGCGTACCTTTCTTTGAGGTTATCGACGAATTTTTGTGCGTCAATATCCTTACCACCGGCATTGATCATCTTCATGGCATAGTCTGCAACATCCTTTTGTGTAATGGGTTCCTTATACAGTCCGGTGGCAATCACCGTCTCCTCTGAAATCGGGGCACCAAACACTCCTGAGGCCATTTGTTTCTATGCTTTGCACACGCTGTATAGCTGGAGCAGTTCGCTGTGAGAATCCATGTGTTGTTTTGGGTGTATTTATACACGCCGGGGGACAAGTTCCCAGAAATATGGATATGGTCCAAAGCGCGCGCTCCTCATGGCCATCTTACTTAATGCCGCCTCCCCACCGCCCCCCAGATAGGACCTGTGCCTCTCCTGCACACATGATGCACGTATTCCTTCCGTTGTTCAGATGGAAATGGCCCTTCCAACTTGTGAAAAGGCAACACTATCGAAGGTACAAAACCAAACAAAATGGTTACCCTATGGTATATGTTGAAATTTCAAACCTGTCATGAACGAACTGTAAATTTCAAATATCGATAAAAAAAACTCAAGTCTATGCTCTTTACATGTGCTGTAGAATTTGTGTTGCCAAATGTCGCTTTCCCCAATTTCCATACTAGACATCTTAAAAAAATCTACAGGGGGAGAGTTTTCCCCACCTGAATTTATCACTGAAAGTAGAGGCCAAAACACCTTAGGATATTTTGGTCCGGACGGACAAACGTCATCCAACCGTATCCCTCAAAACAAAGCGGACACCCTTTTTTTCATTGCTTTCAAGATTAAATTTAGCCAGCAAATCCATTAAAAACCTAAACAAAAACACACTCTATTTCTCCCATCGGATGTGACGTCGACGACCCATGTGTTGGGGCTACCGGCCTCGAAGCCATTGGTGGCCGGCATGAACCAGACAGAGCCACCAACGTGTGCCTGGTTGGCATCATAGTACAACTCCAGTGCCTCATCTCTCGATACCTCGAGCTTGCCGAAAACCCAAGCCTGTCACACGTCCTTGATGTGGACCTGCCGGTGCTCGTGGAATATCGTGTGGTTACTCTGCACACATGCAACTACCTCTGGTTATCGCCGACGATGTCTGGGTTGGTAGCAAGAGCTCCACTACGGCTGCAAAAACTCATGGTTTGCCAAAAACGCACGGAAGGTGTGTGGTTGCAGGCATGTTCTATCCAGATGCAAAGTGTTGATGTTATGTTACATAAAAGACATGTGGTCTCTTAAACTTTCATTGGAGTGATGAGGTTACCAACATACACAAATAACATAGTCATAGGTAGTTAAACCATAGTCTACACAATACGTGAGCATGTTAATACGTCAGTTAGACACCATACTCATAAGGAAAGACTGGACTAACAAGCAGCAGTAATCATAACATCGTGTTGGTCTAGGGCAAATGGTTCCTCATGCGGCTTGCACTTGGCCACCACCTAAACGTTGTTGTTGTCGAACAGGATCACCTTTTAGATGATGGGAGAATCACCTTGAAGGTCATGAGGTACCCGATCTTCTACAGATGAGCCATGGCAAAGCCGGCCCACCCTTTATGAAGGGTCAGGGTGACGTTGACCACCCGGACCATGATTCTTCAGGTGCAGAAAGTGTTTATCATCCGCACAATCTCGACTACAATATGATGATGGTCATGTGCTTTGTGAAGCCGGTGGTTATCGGCAAACACTCCAACCTAGGTGCAAGAATTATCTTGTAGAAGTATATTGGACCCGAGTCCTCGTGAGAATGGACATAATTCTGAGGACTCTTTGGGGGTGCTGCCGTCCTCCACCGCCGCCTTACCCTTCGAGCGGCTCCCACAGACCTCTATGACCTTCGAGGAATTGCCGAGGACGAGCTTCTCTTTCAACGTCAACAAAGGTACCATAGACTCGGGTCAAAATGTTGTACACATATGAACAGGACCATTGCATGTACCTGGATGGAGGACACTGATCCTTCGGTGCTCGCTCGGCAATACCAGAGCTGACGACAAGGTGGCCCGGGTTCCACGACAATGACAACTAACCAAGAGATGGTCCTAGAGTACAAGCATGAACGTACTACATGTCACTTGGAGCACCTCTAGGCCATTCGCCTCAACCCCCCCTCCCCCGCCCCCACACACCTATTCCCTAATTGGGTACAGATTGTTCCTTACCAATCGATGTCTAGATCGAAGTGCACACATTATAATGAATGCTCAATCGAATGCGAGAATTGTATGATGCGTAAGTCGATGCATAGATCGATCTCTCATCGGTGACAGGTGGCTCACATCAATTGACGAATGCGTGGCTAGGGAGGGGGGGGGGCGTTTGTTGACACCAGTGCTCGCCATCGAGACCTTCACTCCAATGATCGCCTTTTGTACTCACCATCCAGATCCTGTGATCGCCACCACCGGTGAGATAGTGGAGAAAAAGGGAAGCGCAAGAGGTGGCAGAAGGGTATTGGAATTTATGAGACCGCTTTGGAACCAATTTTCGTGTGCAGTTACCTTCGCCCACGTGTGCTCGCTTGCATCGCTCGGGCCTTACTTGCTGGAAATGCCAGATTCGAATATTACTTCAAACCCAGCCCAGAGGTGCTTTAGGTTCCATGCGGGTCCGGATTTCATCCAAAACAAAAATGCAAATAGCCGAAAACTGCATTCCTAGCCAAACACATTCTTACTGGCTTGCTTTGTTGCTATTGGGTAGTACCTTGGCCCTTCCCAATGTTCTAACTTGTACAGGTGTTAAGTTTGACAGGTAAACGAAAAATATGCTTGTACTCTAGGACCTATGAAGAAGAGTTATAAGTTTCGTTTCCCCGTGAAGAAACAATACTTACGGGCCAGCCTCCAGAAACAGTATGAAGAGTGAGAATCAAGGCACGACATTGAACGAAGTTCATCAATACATGTAAGAATTTAGTTGCCAAATTATTAAATGGAGACAAACACCTATGCATCGACGGTTGAAGTATTTTTTTTTTCTTATATGCTTAGCACCTGATCCAGACACCTGTGCATCGGAAAAAGTCTTAGGTTGTGTGCGACTGACCTAAGCAAGCACATGAATGGAGATCCGTGCATGTGCGATCTAATCCACCATGTGCGTAGGAGGGACGAAGCGCGTCGCGTTTCAGCCTCTGGCAGCAAGCGTGAGACGCAGGGCACACACGATAAGATGCTCATTGTTTATTCTGTGTGTGTGCGTGTGCAAGATGCTCATTGTTTGTTCTATTACATACTCCCTCGCGAAAGCCACGTTGCATTGTGGCGACTGACTGCATGATTTAGCTGATCTCATCTTCTATTCTCTGACCAGATTTTATTAACCCAAGAACAGATGAACAAGCACACTCATGCATCAACCGCGGCGGCAGGTTCCCGGAAACGCGTGCTCCTCATGGTCTGCAATCTTATATTGTACTGTTGATTAACCGATCTCATCTTATCGTATCTTCCTTATTATTTAATACAGTAGATCGCATCCTATCTTATCATACAGTACATAATTAAAATGATCCTTGGCTGCAGCTGCCACCTCCCACCCCATACGTAATTTACGAGCTTGCACTACTAGTAGTATATAGTAGTATAGTATAGGTACTACATGATTCATATGTTTATGCTTGGTTGAGTGCCGTTTCCATCTATTATTTGCATATAGTGTGTTTAGGCTCACATCCTAGTTTCTTGTATAGTTCAGATCGTGGTTCACCTTTTATATCATATATACGTGCGATTGCATCTGATCAATACATCGTGCAAATTATCCGTTTTCGGGTTCTAAACCCTAGCTTTCGCCCGCCGCCGCCGCAACGCCCACCCCTCACCCGCGCCACCGCCGCCGCCTTGCTCCTCTCGCGCCACCGCCACCCCACCTTGTCATCGCCGCCCGCCCTCCTAGCGCCGCCGCCGCCACAACGCCCACCCCTCACCCGTGCCGCCGCCGCCTCGCTCCTCTCGCGCCGCCGCCACCTCACCCTGTCGTCGCCGCCCGCCCTCCTAGCGCCGCCGCCGCCGCAACGCCCACCCCTCACCCGCGCCGCTGCCGCCTCGCTCCTCTCGCGCCGCCGCCATCCCACCCTGTCGTCACCACCCGCCCTCCTAGCGCCGCCGCCGCCGCAACGCCCACCCCTCACTCGCGCCGCCACCACCCCACCCTGTCATCGCCGCCCGCCCTCCTAGCGCCGCCGCCGCCACAACGCCCACCCCTCACCCTCGCCGCCGCCGCCTCGCTCCTCTCGCGCCGCCGCCACCCCACCCTGTCGTCGCCGCCCGCCCTCCTAGCGTCGCCGCCACCACAACGCCCACCCCTCACCCGCGCCGCCGCCGCCTTGCTCCTCTCGCGCCACTGCCACCCCACCCTGTCATCGCCGCCCGCCCTCCTAGCGCCGCCGCCGCCGCAACGCCCACCCCTCACCCGCGCCGTTGCAGCCTCGCTCCTCTCGCGTCGCCGCCATCCCACCCTGTCGTCGCCGCCCGCCCTCCTAGCGCCGTCGCCGCCGCAATGCCCACCCCTCACCCGCGCCGCCGCCGCCTCGCTCCTCTCGCGCCGCCGCCACCCCACACTGTCATCGCCGCCCGCCCTCCTAGCGCCGCCGCCACCCCACCCTGTCGTCACCGCCCGCCCTCCTAGCGCCACCGCCACACTCCCTAGTCGCTGCCGCCGCCGCGCCCTCTTGCACAGTAGCGGCCTTCCCTTCCTACCCGCCGCCGCCGCACTTCCCTGCGCCGCCGCTGCTGCTATGTCTTTCGTCACCTCCTCCGGCCCTAACCCGTTCGCCGACGCCAAGCCTCCCGACGTCGCCGATATCCGCAACCTCAACATCCACAACCGGGTTCCGGTTCGTCTTACCCAGACGGACTCCTCGTACTATGCATGGAAGACCTATTTCTCCCTTGTGTTCTAGGAGTACAATCTTCTCGATCACGTGGATGGCTCCGTCGATTCCAGCCATGTGCCTGCGCACCATGAGTGGTCCACCTTTGACGCCACCCTCATCCGTTGGTTCTTCCTCACCATCTCGCCCGATCTGTTTCACACGGTCGTGCACGACGATGACGATGCCTTTGCGGTTTGGACCAAGCTGAAAGAGCTCTTCACCGACAATCGCATCCAACTCCGCGTCTTCTTGCAATAAGAGTTTTTTAGGAGCCACCAAGACAACTCCTCTATCGACTAATATTGCCTTAATCTCAAGACCCTTGCTGACGAGCTTCGCGACATTGGCACGAAGATTGATGATGATACCCTTCTCAGCACACTCACCTCCGGTCTCAATGAGGATTTTGGCAACGCCGCGGCGAACCTCTCCCTCATCAACGAGCCCTCCTTCGCCAAGTGTGTGGCCTATATCTGGTTGGAGGAGCGGCGGATGAAGCAGGTGAAGAGCCGAGCCATGCATGTTGCCCTAGCCGCCGGCCCCACTCGCTGAGGTCCCTCACCACCGCCCACCGCTCCTCAACAGCAGAGGGGCCCCGCGCTGCAGCAGCCGCCACTGCTCCTGAGGCTGCCAGCACCATTCGGCGTGCACATAAGACCACCCACGCCAGCTCCCGCTGGCCGCTGCTATTTCTTGAGCTTGCCTTAGTTTTCCCTTGAAGAGGAATGTGAAGCAGCAAAGTAGATAAGTATTTCCCTCAGTTGTTGAGAACCAAGGTATCAATCCAGTAGGAGATACAAGCAAGTTCCCAATCTTCGCACCTACACAAACAATCAAACACTTGCACCCAACGCTATATAGGGGTTGTCAATCCATTCACGGATATTTGCAAGGATGAGATCTGATAGAGATAGATATAGACGATTACTAAAACAAAAAGTAAAACAAAAGTAAAAAAGATTGCAGCAAAGTATTTTTGGTATTTTTGGTTTATAGATCCGAATATATAATATGGAAAGTAGACCCGGGGCCATAGGTTTCACTACAGGCTTCTCTCATGAAGGAAAATAATACGGTGGGTGAACAAATTACTGTCAAGCAATTGATAGAAAAGCGAATAATTATGAATATATCCAAGACAATGATTATGCATATAGGCATCACGTCCGTGTCAAGTAGACCGAAACGATTTTGCATCTACTACTATTACTCCACACATCGACCAACCCCTGCCTGCATCTAGAGTATTAAGTTTATGAAGAACAGAGTAACACATTAGGTAAGATGACATGATGTAGAGGGATAAACTCAAGCAATATGATGAAAACCCACTATTTTTATCCTTGATGGCAACAATACAATACGTGCCTCGCTACCCCTACCATGTCACTGGGTGAGTACAACGCAAGATTGAACCCCAAAACTAAGAACTTCTCCCATTGCAAGATTTACCAATCTAGTTGGCCAAACCAAACCAATAACTTGAAGAGACTTGCAAAGATATGAAATCATGCATATAAGAATTTAGAAAAGACTCAAATAATATTCATGGATAATCTGAACATAAACCCACAATTCATCAGATCTTGACAAACACACCGCAAAAGAGTATTACATCGGATAGATCTCCATGTAGATCATAAAGAACATGTTATTGAAGCACAAAGATAGAGAAGAAGCCATCTAGCTACTAGCTATGAACCCGAAGGTTTGTGGTGAACTACTCACGCATCATCAGAGGGGCAATGTGTTGGAAATATGCCCTAGAGGCAATAAGAAAATGGTTATTATTGTATTTCCTTGTTCATGATAATTGTCTATTGTTCATGCTATAATTGTGTTAACCGGAAACCGTAATACGTGTGTGAATACATAGACCACAACAAGTCCCTAGTGAGCCTCTAGTTGACTAGCTCATTGATCAATAGATGGTCACGGTTTCATGACCAGTGACATTGGATGTCATTCCTAACGGGATCACATCATTAGGAGAATGATGTTATGGACAAGACCCAATCCTAAGCATAGCACAAGATCGTGTAGTTCGTCTGCTAAAGCTTTTCTAATGTCAAGTGTCATTTCCTTAGACCATGAGGTTGTGCAACTCACGGATACCGTAGGAATGCCTTGGGTGTGCCAAACATCACAACGTCACTAGGTGGCTATAAAGGTGCACTACGGGTACCTCCGAAAGTGTTTGTTGGGTTGGCACGAATCGAGACTGGGATTTGTCACTCCGTGTGACGAAGAGGTATCTATGGGCCCACTCGATAAGACATCATCATAATGAGCTCAATGTGGTTAAGGAGTTAGCCACGGGATGATGTTTTACAGAACGAGTAAAGAGACTTGCCGATAACAAGATTGAACAAGGTACAGGGATACCGACGATCAAATCTCGGGCAAGTATCATACCGATAGACAATGGGAATTGTATACGGGATTGATTGAATCCCTGACATCGTGGTTCATCCGATGAGATCATCTTGGAGCATGTGGGAGCCAACACGGCTATCCAGATCTCACTGTTGGTTATTGACCGGAGAGGTGTCTCGGTCATGTCTACGTGCCTCCCGAACCCGTAGGGTCTACACACTTAAGGTTCGATGACGCTAGGGTTATAGGGAAATAGTGTACGTGGTTACCGAAGGTTGTTAGGGGTCCCGGATGAGACCCCGAACGTAACGAGGAGTTCCAGAATGGTCCAGAGGTAAAGATTCATATATATGAAGTGAGGTTTTGGTGACCGGAAGAGTTTCGGGCATCACCGGTAACATACCAGGACCACCGGAAGGGTTCCGGGGGTCCACCAAGTGGGGCCACCAGCACCGGAGGGATGCATGTGCCACAAGCGGGAGGGAACCAGCCCCTAGGTGGGCTGGTGCGCCCACCCTCCCACTCCCTCTCTTGGCACCGGAGGAATCCCGAGGAAGCCACGAGCCTGGGAGGCGCGGCCACTCCCCCTGGCCGCGCCTGGGAGGCTCGTGACCTCCTCGTGGCCCCTCTCCACTTGTTCTCGACGCCATACGGTCTTATAAATACAGAAACCATCAGAATTAAACCTAGATCGGGAGTTCCGCCGCCGCAAGCCTCTGTAGCCACCAAAAACCAATCGGGAGCCCGTTCCAGCACCCTGTCGGAGCGGGAACCCATCTCCGGTGGCAATCTTCATCATCCCGGCGATCTCCATGACAAGGAGGGAGTAGTCCACCCTCGGGGCTGAGGGTCTGTACCAGTAGCTATGTGTTTGATCTCTCTCTCGTGTTCTTGATATGTCTTGATCTCGATGTACCACGGGCTTTGCTACTATAGTTGGATATTATGATGTTCTTCCCCCTCTCCCTTCTTGTACTGAATTGAGTTTCCCCTTTGGAGTTATCTTATCGGATTGAATCTTTAAGAACACTTGATGTATGTCTTGCACGTGTCTATATGTGGTGACAATGGGATATTCATGTGAGCACTTGATGTATGTTTTGGTGATCAACTTGCGGGTTTCGTGACCTCGGAACCTATGCATAGGGGTTGGCACACATTTTGACTCTCCGGTAGAAACTTCGGGGCACTCTTTAAAGTTCTATGTGTTGGTTGAATAGATGCTTTTGAGATTGTGTGATGCATGTCGTATAATCATACCCACGGATACTTGAGGTGACAATGGAGTATCTAGGTGACATTAGGGTCTTGGTTGATATGTGTCTTAAGGTGTTATTCTAGTACGAACTCTAGGATAGATTGAACGGAAAGAATAGCTTCGTGTTATTTTACTATGGACTCTTGAATAGATCGATCAGAAGGAATAACTTTGTGGAGGTTTCGTAACCGACAATAATCTCTTCGTTGGTTCACCGCTATTAGTTACTTTGGAGTGACTCTTTGTTGCACGTTGAGGGATAGTTATATGATCCAATTATGTTATCATTGTTGAGAGAACTTCACTAGTGAAAGTATGAACCCTAGGCCTTGTTTCCAAGCATTGCAATACCGTTCGTGCCCACTTTTACTATTAGTTACCTTTCTGTTTCTATATTTTCAGATTACAAAAACCTATATCTACCATCCATATTGCACTCGTATCACCATCTCTTCGCCGAACTAGTGCACCTATACAACTTACCATTGTATTGGGTGTGTTGGGGACACAAGAGACTCTTTGTTATTTGGTTGCAGGGTTGCTTGAGAGAGACCATCTTCATCCTACACCTCCCGCGGATTGATAAACCTTAGCTCACCCACTTGAGGGAAAATTGCTACTGTCCTACAAACCTCTGCACTTGGAGACCCAACAACGTCTACAAGGAGAAGGTTGCGTAGTAGACATCATAGATCTTGGTGGTCGTAGGAATTTTTTTGATTTACTGCTACGTCTCCCAACAATGGCATCATGAGCTAGGTCTATGCATAGAATCTATGCACGAGTAGAACACAAGTTGTTGTGGGCGTCGATCTTGTTAATTTTCTTGCCGTTACTAGTATTATCTTGATTCGACAGTATTGTGGGATGAAGCGGCCCGGACCAACTTTACACGTACGCTTACGTGAGACCAGTTCTACCGCCTGACATGCACTTGTTGCATAAGGTGGCTAGCGGGTGTCTGTCTCTCCCACCTTAGTCGGATTGGATTCGATGAAAAGGGTCCTTATGAAGGGTAAATAGAAATTGGCATATCACATTGTGGTTTTGGCGTAGGTAAGAAACGTTCTTGCTAGAAACCTATAGCAGCCACGTAAAAACTTGCAACTACAAATTAGAGGACGTCTAACTTGTTTTTGCAGCATATGCCTTGTGATGTGATATGGCCAAAGGATGTGATGTGATGCATTGTGATGTATGAGATTGATCATGTTCTTGTAATAGGATTCACGACTTGCATGTCGATGAGTATGACAACCGGCAGGAGCCATAGGAGTTGTCTTATTTTATTGTATGACCTGCGTGTCAATCAAGATCGCCATGTAATTACTTTACTTTATTGCTAAAAGTTAGACATAGTAGTAAAAGTAATAGTTAGCTAAACAACTTCATGAAGATACGATGATGGACATCATGATGATGGAGATCATGGTGTCGTGCCGGTGACAGTGATGACCATGGTGCCCCGAAGATGGAGATCAAAGGAGAAAGACAATATTGGCCATATCATGTCACTATATTGATTGCATGTGATGTTTATCATGTTTACATCTTATTTGCTTAGAACGACGGTAGTAAATAAGATGATGTCTCAATAAAATTTCAAGAAATGTGTTCACCCTAACTATGCACCGTTGCTAAGGATCGTTGTTCCGAAGCACCACGCGATGGTCGGGTGTGATAGGTTCTAGCGTTCGCATACAACGGGTGTAAGCCAGATTTACACATGTGGTACACTTAGGTTGACTTGAAGAGCCTACCATGTACAGACATGGCCTCGGAACACGAAAGACCGAAAAGTCAAACATGAGTCGTATAGAAGATATGATCAACATGGAGATGTTCACCATGGATGATTAGTCTGTCTCACGTGATGAACAGACACGGGCTAGTCAACGTTGATCATGTGTCACTTGGATGACTAGAGAGATGTCTATCTAAGTGGGAGTTCATTAAATAATTTGATTATGTGAACTTAATTATCATGAACTTAGTCTAAAATTGTCTTTACAATCTATATTGTAGATCCAATGGCCAACGCTAATGTCACCCTCAACTTCAACATGTTCCTAGAGAAAACCAAGTTGAAAGACGATGGAAGACTATGCGGACTGGGTCCGTAGCTTGAGGATCATCCTCATAGCTTCCAAGAGATTGTATGTCCTTGATGCACCGCTAAGTGACCCACCCATTTTCCCAGCGGACCAGGACGTTACGAACGCTTGGCAGTCACATTGTGATGATTACTCCCTGGTTCAGTGGAGCATGCATTACAGTTTAGAACCGGGGATCCAAAAGCGTTTTGAGCAACACAGAGCATATGAGATGTTCCAATAGATGAAACCGGTTTTCCAAGCTCATGTCCGGGTCAAGAGATACGACGTCTCCGACAAGTTCTTCAACTGTAAGATGGAGGAGAATAGTTTTCTCAGTGAGCACATACTCAAAATGTCTAGGTTGCACAACCGCTTGACTCTGCTGGGAGTTAATCTCCTAGATGACTCGGTCATTGACATAATCCTCCAGTCACTTCCACCTAGCTACAAGAGCTTTGTGATGAACTACAACATGCAGGGTATGGAGAAGTCCATTCCTGAGTTGTACTCGATGCTGAAATTAGCGGAGGTCGAGATAAAAAAGGAGCATCAAGTGTGATGGTGAATAATACCACTAGTTTCAAGAAAGGAAAGGGTAAGAAGAACTTCAAGAAGGACGGCAAAGCAGTTGCCGCTCCCGGTAAACAAGTTGCCAGGAAGAAGAACAAGAATGGACCCAAGCCCGAGACAAAGTGCTTTTATTGCAAGGGTACCTGTCACTGGAACGGGAACTGCCCCCAAGCACTTAGTTTTGGGGCACATCGCATGGGAAACAAAAAATTTCCTACACACACGCAAACCTATCCATGGTGATGAGAATCTACGAGAGGGAGAGTGGATCTACGTACCCTTGTAGATCGCTAAGCGGGAAGCGTTAAGAAACGCGGTTGGTGTAGTCGAACTTCTTCGTGATCCAAATCGCCGAGCGTCCCATGATCCAATCACGAACCGTCCCGCGATCCAATCACGAACTGTCCCGCGATCCAATCACGAACCGTCCTGCGATCTCGTCACAATCCGTCCCGCGATCCAATCACGAACGTCTTGTGGCCTTGATCATGATCCTTCCGATCTAGTACCAAACGGACGACACCTCCGCGTTCAGCACACGTGCAGCTTGATGACGATCTCCACCGTCTTGATCCAGCAAGAGCAGGTGGAGAGGAGAGAGAGTTCACCGGCAGCGTGACGGCGCTCCAGTGATGGTGATGGTGGAGCAATTCCGGCAGGGCTTCGCCTAAGCGCTGCAGAAATCCGATCTAGAGGAGCACCGGTGAATCGGGTAGCACGTGGCCGTAAGTTGTAACCAAAAACCACCCAATACACTAGAATATATAGGAGGGAGGGAGAGGAGGAGGGCTGGCGCACCACAACTCCCTAGAGGAGTCGGCCGGCCAAGGTGGGAGCAATCCTACTCCTACTCCAATCCTAGTTGGAGTAGGATTGCTTCCTATTGGCTGTTTTTTTCCCTTTTCTCTTTAGGACTCTCCCTGCCTGCGCCATGGGCCTTTGAGGCTGTTTTCCCAGCCCAATAAGGGCTGGTAATAAGTCTCCCAAATCCCATGGACCTCTTGGGGTCGAAATACCCCTCCCGGAGGTCCCCCGGTACAGTACCGGCACTCCCGGTACACTACCGGTGAGCCCGAAACTTTTCCGGCGACCAAACTGGGACTTCCTATATATGAATCTTTAACTCTCGACCATTCCAGAGCTCCTCGTGACGTCCGGGATCTCATCCGGGACTCCGAATAACCTTTTGTCACCACCATACATAACTCTACACTACCGAAACGTCACCGAACCTTAAGTGTGCAGACCCTGCGGGTTCGAGAACTATGTAGACATGACCGAGACACCTCTACGGCCAATAAACAATGGCGGGACCTGGACGTCCACATTGGTTCCTACATATTCTACGAAGATCTATCGGTCGAACCTCTATGTCAAGGATTCAGTTAATCCCATATAACGTTCCCTTTGTTCTTCGGTATGTTACTTGCCCGAGATTCGATCGTCGATATCTCCATACCTAGTTCAATCTCTTTACCGGCAAGTCTCTTTACTCGTTCCGTAATGCAAGATCCCGCAACTAACAATTAGTCACATTGCTTGCAAGGCTTATTGTGATGTTGCATTACCGCGTGGGCCCCGAGATACCTCTCTGTCACACGGAGTAACAAATCCCAGTCTCGATCCATGCCAACTCAACAGACACCATCGGAGATACCTGCAGAGCACCTTTATAGTCACCCAGTTACGTTGCGACATTTGATACACACAAGACACTCCTCCGATATCCGTGAGTTGCATGATCTCATGGTCATAGGAACATATACATTGACATGCAGAAAACAGTAGCAATAAACTGACACGATCATATGCTATGTTTGTAGTTTGGGTCTTGTCCATCACATCATTCTCCTAATGATGTGATCCCGTTATCAAATGACATCACATGTCAATGGCTAGGAAACCCTGGCCATCTTTGATCAACGAGCTAGTTCACTAGAGGCATACTAGGGACACAGTGTTGTCTATTTATCCACACATGCAATGTGTTTCCAGTCACTACAATTATAGCATGGATAATAAACGATTATCATGAACAAGGAAATATAATAATAAACACTTTATATATTGCCTAGAGGGCATATTTCCAACAGTCTCCCACTTGCACTAGAGTCAATAATCTAGTTCACATCACTATGTGATTTACATGGTAATGAATCGAACATCCATACAGTTCTGGTGCTGATCATGTTTAGCCCTTGGAAGAGGTTTAGTCAATGGGTCTGCAACATTCAGATTCGTGTGCACTTTGCAAATATTTATGTCCTTCTCCTCGATGTAGAACCGGATGGAGTTGAAGCGTCGCGTTATGTGTCTGGTCCTCTTGTGAAACCTTGGTTCCTTGGCTAGAGCAATGGCACCAGTGTTGTCACAGAACAGATTTATAGGATTTAGTACACTAGGCACTACTCCAAGATCTGTCATGAACTGCTTCATCCAGACACCTTCCTTCGCTGCCTCCGAGGCTGTGATGTACTCCGCTTCGCACGTAGAATCAGCTACCATGCTTTGCTTGGAACTGCACCAGCTTACCGCTCCCCCATTTAGAATAAATACGTATCCGGTTTGCGATTTAGAATCGTCCGGATCAGTGTCGAAGCTTGCATCGACGTAACCCTTTACGACGAGATCTTCATCACCTCCATAAACGAGAAACATGTCCTTAGTCCTGTTAAGGTACTTAAGGATATTCTTGACCGCTTGCCAGTGCTCCATTCCAGGATCACTTTGAAACCTTCCAGCCATACTTATGGCAAGGCTGACATCGGGTCTTGTGCACAACATTGCATACATGATAGAGCCTATGGCTGAAGCATAGGGGATGACGCTCATCTTTTCTTTATCTTCTGCAGTCACTGGGCATTGAGTCTTACTCAACTTCACACCTTGCAACACAGGCAAGAACCCCTTCTTGGCCTGTTCCATTTTGAACTTCTTCAAAACTTTACCAAGGTATGTGCTCTGTGAAAGTGCTATTAAGCGTCTCGACCTATCTCTATAGATCTTAATGCCTAATATGAAAGCAGCTTCTCCTAGGTCCTTCATTGAAAAACTCTTATTCAAATATTTCTTCACGCTTTCCAGCATTTCTATATCGTTTCTGATTAGTAATATGTCATCCACATATAACACTAGAAACGCTGTAGAGCTCCCACTCACTTTCTTGTAAATACAAGCTTCTCCATAAACTTGTATAAACCCAAACGCTTTGATCACCTCATCAAAGCGCTTATTCCAACTCCGAGATGCTTGCACCAGTCCATAAATGGATCGCTGGAGTTTGCAAACTTTGTCAGCATTCTCTGGATCGACAAAACCTTCGGGTTGCATCATATACAACTCTTCCTCAAGAAAACCGTTGAGGAACGCCGTTTTGACATCCATCTGCCAAATTTCATAGTCGAAATAAGCAGCTATTGCCAACATGATTCTGACAGACTTAAGCATCGCTACAGGTGAGAAAGTCTCATCGTAGTCAACTCCTTGAACTTGTGAAAAACCCTTTGCCACAAGTCGAGCTTTATAGACGTCTTCTTCTTATAGATCCATTTGTTTTGAATGGCCTTTCGCCCTTCAGGTAGTACTTCCAAAGTCCATACTTTGTTTTCATACATGAATCCCATCTCAGATTTCATGGCCTCTACCCATTTCTCGGAATCCGGGCCCATCACCGCTCCTCCATAGCTCGTAGGTTCATTGTTGTCCAAAAACATGACCTCTAAGACAGGGTTGCCATACCACTCGGGAGTAGTACGCGTCCTTGTCGACCTACGAGGTTCAATAGCAGCTTGATCCGGAGCTTCATGATCATCATCATTAACTTCCTCTTCTACCGTCGTAGGTTCCACAGAAACATATTTCTATGCTGCGCTACTCTCTGGTTGAAGTAGAGGTTCAATAACCTCATGAAGCTCTATTTTCCTCCCACTCAATTCTTTCGAGAGAAACTCTTTCTCAAGAAATGTTCCGTTCTTAGCGACAAACACTTTGCCCTCGCATCTGAGATAGAAGGTATACCCGACTGTCTCTTTCGGGTATCCTATGAAGACGCACTTTTCCGCTTTGGGTTCCAGCTTTTCAGGCTGAAGCTTTTTGACATAAGCATCACATCCCCAAACATTAAGAAACGACAACTTCGGCTTTTTGCCAAACCACAGTTCATATGGCGTCGTCTCAACGGATTTTGATGGTGCCCTATTTAAAGTGAATGCAGCTGTCTCTAATGCATAACCCCAAAATGATAGTGGCAAATCGGCAAGAGACATCATAGAACGCACCATATCTAATAAGGTCCGATTACGACGTTCAGACACACCATTACACTGTGGTGTTCCGGGCGGTGTCAACTGTGAAACGATTCCACATTGTCTTAAGTGACTGCCAAACTCATAACTCAGATATTCACCTCCTCGATCAGATCGAAATAATTTAATCTTCTTGTTACGATGATTCTCAACTTCACTCTGAAATTGCTAGAACTTTTCAAATGTTTCAGACTTGTGTTTCATCAAGTAAATATACCCATATCTACTCAAGTCATCAGTGAAGGTGAGAAAATAACGAGAACCACCGTGTGCTTCAACATTCATTGGACCGCACACATCAGTATGTATGATTTCCAACAAGTCACTCGCCCGTTCCATTGTTCCAGAGAATGGCGTTTTGGTCATCTTGCCCATAAGGCATGGTTCACATGTGTCAAGTGATTCAAAATCAAGTGACTCCAAAAGTCCATCAGCATGGAGCTTCCTCATGCGTTTTACACCAATATGACCCCAACGGTAGTGCCACAAGAAAGTGGTACTATCATTAACAACTCTACATCTTTTGGCATCAATGTTATGAACATGTGTTTCATCACTATCAAGATTCAAAATGAATAAACCCCTAATATTGGGTGCATGACCATAAAAGATATTACTCATATAAATAGAACAACCTTTATTCTCTCATTTAAATGAGTAACCGTCTCGCAATAAACAAGATCCAGATATAATGTTCATGCTTAATGCAGGCACTAAATAACAATTATTTAGGTTCATCACTAATCCAGATGGTAATCGAAGAGAGAGCGTGCCGACGGCGATCACATCAACCTTGGAACCATTTCCCACGCGCATCGTCACTTCGTCCTTTGCTAGTCTTCGTTTATTCCGTAGTTCCTGCTTTGAGTTGCAAATGTGAGCAACCGAACCGGTATCAAATACCCAGGCACTACTACGAGAACTAGTAAGGTACACATCAATAACATGTATATCATATATACCTTGTTTGTCGTTGGCCGCCTTCTTGTCAGCCAGGTACTTGTTGTAGTTCCGCTTCTAGTGACCAGTTCCCTTGCAATGAAAGCACTCAGTTTCTGGCTTAGGTCCATGCTTAGGCTTCTTTGTAGGAGTAGCAACTGCTTTGCCATCCTTCTTGGTTTTACCCTTCTTGCCTTTGCCCTTGCCATTTTTCTTGAAACTAGTGGTTTTATTGACCATCAACACTTGATGTTCTTTCTGGATTTCAGACTCAGCGACTTTCAGCATCGCAAATAGCTCGGATGATGACTTGTTCATCCCGTGCATGTTATAGTTCATCACAAAACTCTTGTAACTAGGTGGCAGTGATTGAAGAACTCTATCAATGATCGCCTCTTGCGGAAGAGCAATTCCCAACTCAGCTAGACGGTTTGAGTACCCAGACATTCTGAGTATATGCTCATTGAGAGACCTATTCTCCTCCATCTTGCAAGCATAGAATTTATCGGAGGTCTCATACCTCTCGATCCGGGCATTCTTCTGAAAGATAAACTTCAACTCCTGGAACATCTCATATGCTCCATGACGTTCAAAACGTCTTTGAAGTCCCGGTTCTAAGCCATACAATATTGCACACTGAACTATTGAGTAGTCTCCAGCACGAGCCTCCCAAGCGTTCTTAACGTCTTCGGAGGTCATATCTTTTGGTTGGTCACCAAGCGGTGCATCAAGGACATATTGTTTCTGGGAAGCCGTAAGGATAATCCTCAAATTACGGGCCCAATCAACAAAGTTACTTCCGTCATCTTTCAACTTAGATTTCTCTAGGAACGCATTAAAATTCAGGGGTGCTACTGCGCGAGCCATTGATCTACAACATAAATGTGCAAAGGTTACTTAGACTATTGTTCATGATAATGAGTTTAGTTAATAAAATTACTAAAGCTCCCACTCAAATTGACATCCCTCAGGTCATCTGAGTGTCACATGATCCAAATTCACCAACTCAAGTCCGATCATCACGTGATTTAAGTTGGCTTCAATGGTGAACATCACTATGTTGATCATATCTACTATATGACTCATGCTCGACCTTTCGGTCTCTTGTGTTCCGAGGCCATTTCTGTACATGCTAGGCTCGTCAAGTTTAACCCGAGTGTTCTGCACATGCAAATCTGGCTTGCACCCGTTGTATGTGAACGTAGAGTCTATCACACCCAATCATCACATGGTGTCTCGACACGACGAACTTTCGCAATGGTGCACACTCGGGGAGAACACAGTTTCATCTTGAAATTTAAGTGAGGGATCACCTTATAATGCTACCATCGTACTAAGCAAAACAAGGTGCATAAAAGGATTAACATCTCATGCAATTCATAAGTGACATGATATGGCCATGAACTTGTGTTTAATATCTCCATCTTCGAAACACCGGCATGATCTCCATCGTCACCGGCACAACACCATGATCTCCATCATCTTGATCTCCATCAATGTGTTGCCATCAGGGTTGTTGCGCCCAACATGCTTCTACTACTATTGCTACCGTAGCGATAAAGTAAAGCATTACATAGCGCTTAATGATTGACCCGCAGGTCATACAATAATTAAAGACAACCCTATGGCTCCTGCCGGTTGCCGTATTCACTGACGTGCAAGTCGTGAAAATCTATACATCACATGATCATCTCATACATCACATATATCTCATCATGTAATTGGCCATATCACATCACAACATACCCTTTAAAATCAAGTTAGACGTCCTCTAATTGTTCTTGCATGTTTTACGTGGCTGCTACGGGTATCTCATAAGAACGATTCTCACCTATGCATAAACCACAACGGTGATACATGGATTGCTTTTCAACCTTCTCAAGGACCGCCTTTGTCGGATCCGATCCAACTAAAGTGAGACAAACTGTCGCCCGCAAGCCATCTAAGCAACAAGTTGCGTCGAGGGAACCGGTCTCTCGTAAGCGTACGAGTAATGTTGGTCTGAGCCATTTTATCTCACAATCCCGCTGAACCAAAATCCGACCAAGGGAGGAAGCAATCTAAGCATCAACGCCCACAAACCTTTTGTGTTCTACTCGAGATCTCATCGAACCATCAACCTAGCTCATGATGCCACTTTTGGGGAACGTCGCATGGGAAATTTTTTTCCTACGCACACGCAAACCTATCCATGGTGATGAGCATCTACGAGAGGGAGAGTGGATCTATGTACCCTTGTAGATCGCTAAGCAGGAAGCCTTAAGAAACGCGGTTGGTGTAGTCGAACTTCTTCGCGATCCAAATCGCCGAGCGTCCCACGATCCAATCACGAACCGTCCCGCGATCCAATCACGAACCGTCCCGCGATCCAATCACAAACCGTCCCACGATCCAATCACAAACTGTCCCGCGATCTCATCACGATCCGTCCCGCGATCCAATCACGAACGTCTCGTGGCCTTGATCACGATCCTTCCGATCTAGTACCGAACGGACGGCACCTCCGCGTTCAGCACACGTGCAGCTTGATGACGATCTCCAACATCTTGATCCAGCAAGAGGAGGTGGAGAGGAGAGAGAGTTCACCGGCAGCGTGACGGCGCTCCAGTGATGGTGGTGGTGGAGCAATTCTGACCATCTTTGATCAACGAGCTAGTTCACTAGAGGCATACTAGGGACACAGTGTTGTCTATTTATCCACACATGCAATGTGTTTCCAATCACTACAATTATAGCATGGATAATAAACGATTATTATGAACAAGGAAATATAATAATAAACACTTTATACATTGCCTCTAGGGCATTTTTTCAACATTTAGCGGATAAGAAGGCCGGCAACGTTAAAGGTATATGTGATATACTTGTTATTGATGTGTACCTTACCAGCGCTTGTAGTAGCTCCTTGGTATCTGATACCGGTACAGTTGCTCACATTTGTAACTCCAAGCAGGAGCTGCAGAATAGGCGGAGACTGGCAAAGGACGAGGTGACGATGCGCGTCGGGAATGGTTCCAAGGACGATGAGATCGCCGTCGGCACGCTGATACGTCTCCGACATATCTATAACTTTTGATTGTTCCATGCTATTATATTATCAACTTTGGATGTTTTATATGCATGAATATGCTAATTTATATGATTTTTGGGACTAACTTATTAACTCAGTGCCCAGAGCCAGTTCCTGTTTTTTCCGTGTTTTTGAGCTTTTTCAGATAGGAATATCAAACGGAGTCCAAATGGAATAAAACTTTCTCCGTGATTTTTTATGAAAAATATCAAAAATACCTGAAGGAAGAAATACCAGAGAAGTGGGCCGAGGGAGCCACGAGCCTGGGAGGCGCCCCCCTAGGCTGGGGCTAGGGGGCTCGTGGCCTCCTCGAGGCCCACCTCCACTCGTTTCCACCGCCATACAGTCTTATAAATACCCAAACCCGCAGAAATAGACCTAGATCGCAAGTTCTGCCGCCGCAAGCCTCCAGAACCACCAGAAACCAATCGGGAGACTGTTCCGGCATTCTGCCGGAGGGGAATCCATCTCCGGTGGTCATCTTCATCAACATCCTTGCCTCTCCGATGATGCGTGAGTAGTTCACATCAAACCTACGGGTCCATAGCTAGTAGCTAGATGGCTTCTTATCTCTCTCCGATCTTCAATACAAAGTTCTCCATGATCTTCATGTGATCTATCTGATGTAATCTTCTTTTGCGGTGTGTTTGTTGAGATCTGATGAATTGTGGATTTATGATCAGATTATCTATGAATATTATTTGAGTCAATTCTGAATTCTTATATGCATGAATTCATATCCATGTAAGTCTCTTCGAGTTATGGGTTTTGTTTGGCCAACTTGATCTATAGTTCTTGCAATGGAAGAAGTGCTTGGTTTTGGGTTCATACCGTGCGGTGTCCTCACCTAGTGACAGAAGGGGTAGCGAGGCGCACGCATCATGTTGTTGCCATCAAGGGTAAAAAGATGGGGGTTTATATCATATTGCATGAATTTATCCTTCTACATCATGTCATCTTGCTTAAAGCGTTACTCCGTTTCTTGTGAACTTAATACACTAGATGCATGCTGGATAGCGGTCGATGTGTGGAGTAATAGTAGTAGATGCAGACAGTATCGTTCTACTTGTCTCGGACATGATGCCTATATGTATGATCATTGCCTTAGATATCGTCACGACTTGGCGCTATTCTATCAATTGCTCAACAGTAATTTGTTCACCCACCGTAATACTTGCTATCATGAGAGAAGCCTCTAGTGAACACTATGGCACACGGGTCTATTTTACATATTATATATTCAGATCTAAACATAAAAACACCAAAAATACCTTGCTGCAAATTTTATTTACTTATTTATATTTACTCATTATCACTATCAGATCTCACCTTGCAAGTAATCGTGAAGGGATTGACAACCCCTTATCGCGTTGGGTGCAAGTTTGTTTGTGTTTGTGCAGGTTTCTTGGTGCCTCATCTTGATAATCCTACTGGATTGATACCTTGGTTCTAAAACTGAGGGAAATACTTATCTCTACTTTGCTACATCACCCTTTCCTCTTCAAGGGAAAAACCAACGCAAGACAAGATCAACTTGCCAATTTCTGGCGACGTTGCAGAGGCGGAGCAGGCAGAATTTGGGGCGCCGTTGCCGGGGAGTATTCAATTGAAGCATATCTATCAAGTACCTATCAAAAACTCATCTATTGCATTTACATTATTTACCATTTGCCTCTCGTTTTCCTCTCCCCCACTTCTAAAACAAAAATTTACAAAAATATTTGCCTTTTTTGTTCGCCCTTTTCTTTCGCTTGCTTTCTGTTTGCGTGTGTGCTTGTGTGCTTGCTAAATCACCATGTATGAAAACACTAAATTGTGTGATTCCACTAATACTAATAACAATGATTTTATTAGTACTCCACATGCTCCCGCCACTAGTGCGGAATCATATGAAATTAATGTTGCGTTGTTGAATCTTGTTATGAAAGAGCAATTTTCTGGCCTTCCAAGTGAAGATGCCGCATCCCATATTATTACCTTTATTGAGTTATGTGATATGCAAAAGAAGAGAGATGTGGATAATGATATAATTAAATTGAAGCTATTTCCGTTCTCACTAAGAGTATTGATTCATGGAACAAGTGTAAAGATGCTTTTATTTCCAAGTATTTTCCACCTGCTAAGATTACCTCTCTCCATAATGATATTATGAATTTTAAGCAACTAGATCATGAACACGTTGCACAATCTTTGGATAGATTGAAATTGATGATTACAAATTGTCCGACTCATGGCCTAAGTCTTTGGATGATTATACAAATTTTCTATGCTGGTTTGAATTTTGCTTCTAGCAATATCTTGGATTCCCCTGCTAGTGGAACTTTTATGGAAATCACACTAGGAGAAGATACAAAACTCTTAGATAATATCATGACAAATTATTTTCAATGGCACACCAAAAGGCCACCTACTAGTAAAAAAGTGCATGCTATAGAAGAAATCAATTCTTTGAGTGCTAAGATGGATGAGTTAATGAAGATGTTTGCTAGTAAAAGTGTTCCTCTAGATCCAAATGATATGCCTTTATCTTCCTTGATTGAGAATAGCCATGAAAATCTTGATGTTAATTTCGTCGGTAGGAATAATTTTGGTAACAACAATGCTTATAGAGGTAACTTTAATCCTACGCCTTTTCCTACTAATCCCTCTAATAATTTTGGCAATTCCTACAACAATGCTCATGGAAATTATAATAAAATACCCTCTGATCTTGAGAATACTATTAAGGAGTTTATTAATTCGCAAAAGATTTTCAATGCTTCCATAGAATAAAAACTGCTTAAAATTGATGACTTGGCTAGGACTGTTGATAGAATGTCTCTTGATATTGATGCTTTGAAATTAAGATGTGTTCCTCCCAAGATTAATATGGATGAAACTTTTAAAGCTATGTGTATTTCTATGAATGATAGTAAATAAAGAACTGCCCAAATTTGTGCTAGACAAGAATGGCTCAAAAAGGCGTGTTCTCGTGATGAGAATCACGAAGATCTTAAAGTGCTTGATGTGACTCCTATTAAATCCTTGTTTTCTAATGTCAATCCTAACTATGATGGGGATGGATGTGAATCCACTTTGGTTGAGAAACGCCCCAATGATTCGGAGTCTATTTATCTTGATGCTAAAAATACTAAAAGTGGAGTAGAAGATATCAAAACTTTGAATAGTGATGAAATTACTACTTTGAATCTCAAGGAATTTAATTATGATAGTTCGTCTTTGATTGAATGTATTTCCTTGATGCAATCCATGTTAAACTCTCCACATGCTTATAGCCAAAATAAGGCTTTTACTAAACATATCGTTGATGCTATGATGAAATCTCTTGAAGAGAAACTTGAGCTGGAAATATCTATTCCTCGAAAACTTCATGATGAGTGGGAACCTACTATAAAAATCAAGATTAAAAATTATGAATGCCATGTTTTGTGTGATTTGGGTGCTAGTGTTTCCACGATTCCAAAATCTTTATGTGATGTTCTAGGTTTCAATGAGATTGATGAGTGCTCCCTTAATTTGCATCTTGCGGATTCTACTATCAAGAAACCTATGGGAAGTATTAATGATGTTCTTATTATTTTAAATAGTAACTATGTGCCCATAGATTTCATTGTGCTTGATATTGATTGCAATCCTACATGCCCCATTATTCTTGGTAGACCTTTCCTTAGGATTATTGGTGTTGTTATTGATTTGAAGGAAGGGAATATTAATTTCAATGTCCATTAAAGAAGGGCATGGAACATTTTCCTATAAAGATAATAATATTTCCTTATGAATCTATTATGAGAGCTACTTAAGGTTTGAGCACTAAAGATGATAGTACTTGATTCCATTGCCTTATGCCTAGCTAAGGGCGTTAAATGATAGCGCTTGTTGGGAGGCAACCCAATGAATATATTTATTCTTGCTTTTTAATTTCTGTTTTGCTGAGTAAACACCATAATGATTCTTTTATGATTGTGTTTTTTTATGTTTTAATTAGTGTTTGTGCCAAGTGGAACCTTTATGATTAGTTTCGGTGATAAATGTGTAATCATGCTGGAAAAAGACAGAAACTTTCTACTCACAAAATTATTTTTCATTCCCAGCCAGAAAGATCTTTTGAGTTGATTCTTTTTTACTTATGATTTATATGCAAATTTCCCTAATTTTAATAATTTGTTTAGAATTTTTTAGTTAGAAGAGGTTTTCGAAATATTCAGATTGCTACAGACTATTCTGTTTTTGACAGATTATTTTTTTTTTGTGTTGATTGCTTATTTTGATGAAACTATGGTTAGTATCGGGGGGTATGATCCATGGAAAAGTGAGAATACAGTAATATAACATCAATCTAAATGGAAATTAAGTTTACTACAGTACACAAAAAGTTGTTTGTTTGTTTTCTTATACTAATTCTATCACGAGTTTCTGTTTAAGTTTTGTGTTGTGAAGTTTCCAAGTTTTGGGTGATGTTCTTATGGAGAATGGAATAAAGAGTGGAAAGAGCCTAAGCTTGGGGATGCACAAGGAATCCCAAGCCAAATTCAAGGACACCAAAAAGCCTAAGCTTGGGTATGCCCCGGGAAGGCATCCCCTCTTTCGTCTTCAATCCATCGGTAACGTTACTTGGAGCTATATTTTTATTCACCACATAATATGTGTTTTGCTTGGAGCGTCGTGTGTTATAGTAGTCTTTGTTTTCTGTTATATCACAATCATCCTTTCTGCACACCTTTTGAGAGGGACATGCACTCATCGTGAATTTGTTAGAATACTCAATGAGCTTCACTTATATCTTTTGAGATTGGTAATAATAGCTCACATGTGCTTCACTTATATCTTTTGAGCTAGATAAATTTTGCTCTAGTATTTTACTTAAATCTTTGTAGAGCACGGCGGTGTCATATTTTTTAGAAATCAAAACTCTCTAATCTTCACTTATATCATTTTGAGAGTGCTCTCTATCTCTCTCTAAGAAACTTGGTAATTGGCGTGTGTTATGAAATTAGTCCTAAATATGATAGGCATCCAAAGAGGATATAATAAAAACTTTCATATTCAAGTGCATTGATTAGTAAGAGAAGTTTGATTACTCATGATTAGTTTTGAGATATGGATATGGTAATATGAGAGTTATGTTAGTAGGGTGTTGTGAATCTAGAAATACTTGTGTTGAGGTTAGTGATTCTCGTAGCATGCACGTATGGTGAACCGCTATGTTAGGAAGTAGGAGCATAATTAATTTATTGATTGTCATCCTTTGTGTAGAGGTCGGGATCGCGCGATGGTTAACTCCTACCAACCCTTCCCCTAGGAGTATGCGTTTAGCACTTTGTTTTGATTACTGATAAAACTTTTGCAATAAGTATGTGAGTTCTTCATGAGTAATGTAAGTCCATGGTATAGATGCACTTTCACCTTCCACCATTGCTAGCCTCTCTAGTGCCGCACAACTTTAGCCGGTACACAAACCCACCATATATCTTCCTCAAAACAGCCACCATACCTACCTATTATGGCATTTTCATAGCCATTCCAAGATATATTGCCATGCAACTTTCACCGTTCTGTCTCATGACATGTGCCATCACTTTCATTCATATAGAGTCATTATTGTTCTGAGTATCGAGTTGTAAGTAAATAAAAGTGTGATGATCATCATTATTAGAGCATTTTCCCATGTGAGGAAATAAAAGAGGCCAAAGATGCCCACCATAAAAAAAAGAGGTCAAAGAGCCCACATAAAAAAATGAGAGAAATCGAGAGAAGGGACAATGCTACTATCTTTTTCCACACTTGTGCTTCAAAATAGCACCATGTTCTTCAAGATGGAGAGTCTCTTGTTTTGTCGCTTTCATATGCTGGTGGAAATTTTCATTATGTAACTTGACTTGTATATTCCAATGATGGGCTTCCTCAAAATTGCCCTAGGTCTTCATGAATAAGCAAGTTGGAAGCACACCCACTAGTTTTCATTTCTGAGCTTTCATACACTTATAGCTCTAGTGCATCCGTTTCATGGCAATCCCTACTCATTCACATTGATATCTATTGATGGGCATCTTCATAGACTATTGATACGCCGAGTCGATGTGACCATCTCCTTCTTTTTGCCTCACAAGCCTCACCACACTCTATTCCACCTATAGTGCTATATCCATGGCGCACGCTCATATATTGCGTGAGACTTGAAAAAGGTTTGAGAAAGTAAGAGTGTGAAAACAATTACTTGGCCAATACCAAGGTTGTGCATGACTTAAATTCTTTGTGTGGGGATGATGGAGTGTAGCCAGACTATATGATTTTGTAGGGATAACTTTCTTTGGCCTTGTTATTTCAAAAGTTTATCATCACTTTGCTATTATGCTTAAAGTATTTTTGTTTTCATGTCAATATTGAACTGTTGTTTTGAATCTTATGGATCTGAACGTTCATGCCACAATAAATAGATTCAATAACACAAATATGTTGGGTAGCATTCCACATCAAAAATTCGTTCTTTATCCCTTCCCTCCTCGAGGACGAGCAGGAGTTAAGCTTGGGGATGCTTGATACGTCTCCGACATATCTATAATTTTTTATTGTTCCATGCTATTATATTATCAACTTTGGATGTTTTACATGCATGAATATGCTATTTTATATGATTTTTGGGACTAACTTATTAACTCAGTGCCCAGAGCCAGTTCCTATTTTTTCCGTGTTTTTCACCTTTTTCAGATAGGAATATCAAACGGAGTCCAAATGGAATAAAACATTCGCCATGATTTTTTATGAAAAATATCAAAAATACCTGAAGGAAGAAATACCAGAGAAGTGGGACGACGGAGCCACGAGCCTGGGAGGCGCCCCCCCTAGGCCGCGGCTAGGGGGCTCATGGCCTCCTCGAAGCGCACCTACACTCGTTTCCACCGCCATACGGTCTTATAAATACCCAAACTCGCAGAAATAGACCTAGATCGCAAGTTCCACCGCCGCAAGCCTCCAGAACCACCAAAAACCAATCGGGAGACCGTTCTGGCATCCTACCGGAGGGGAATCCATCTCAAGTGGCCATCTTCATCAACATCCTTGCCTCTCCGATGATGCGTGAGTAGTTCACATCAGACCTACGGGTCCATAGCTAGTAGCTAGATGGCTTCTTCTCTCTCTCCGATCTTCAATACAAAGTTCTCCATGATCTTCATGGTGATCTATCCGATGTAATCTTCTTTTGCGGTGTGTTTGTTGAGATCCGATTAATTGTGGATTTATGATCAGATTACCTATGAATATTATTTGAGTCAATTCTGAATTCTTATATGCATGATTTCATATCCTTGTAAGTCTCTTCGAGTTATGGGTTTTGTTTGGCCTACTTGATCTATAGTTCTTGCAATGGGAGAAGTGCTTGGTTTTGGGTTCATATCGTGCAGTGTCCTCACCTAGTGACAGAAGGGGTAGCAAGGCACGCATCGTGTTGCTGACATCAAGGGTAAAAATATGGGGTTTATATCATATTGCATGAATTTATCCTTCTACATCATGTCATCTTGCTTAAAGCGTTACTCCGTTTCTTGTGAACTTAATACACTAGATGCATGCTGGATAGCGGTCGATGTCTAGAGTAATAGTAGTAGATGCAGACAATATCGTTCTACTTGTCTCGGATGTGATTCCTATATGTATGATCATTTCCTTAGATATCGTCATGACTTTGCGCTATTCTATCAATTGCTCAACAGTAATTTGTTCACCCACCGTAATACTTGCTATCATGACAGAAGCCTCTAGTGAAGACTATGGCCCCCGGGTCTATTTTACATATTATATATTCAGATCTAAACATAAAAACACCAAAAATACCTTGCTATAAATTTTATTTACTTATTTGTATTTACTCATTATCACTATCAGATCTCACCTTACAAGTAATCGTGAAGGGATTGACAACCGCTTTATCGCGTTGGGTGCAAGTTTGTTTGTGTTTGTGTAGGGTTTCTTTGTGCCTCATCTTGATACTCCTACTATATTTATACCTTGGTTCTCAAAATGAGGGAAATACTTATCTCTACTTTGTTGCATCACCCTTTCCTCTTCAAGGGAAAAACCAACGCAATACAAGATCAACTTGCCAATTTCTTGCGACGTTGCAGAGAAGTAGCACACGCTACCTCTACATCTACCTTCGGGGTTAGTTTTGAACCTCAATAATTGTTATTTAGTACCAGCTTTGAGCATGAACATTGTATCTGGATCTAGCTTGATGCGAGATGGCTACTCATTTAAATTTGAGAATAATGGTTGTTCTATTTATATGAGATAAATGTTTTATGGTCATGCCCCGTTGGTCAATGGTTTATTTTTGATGAATCTCGAATGTGATGTGACACATGTCCATAGTGTGAGTACCAAAAAGTGTAAGGTTGATAACGATAGTCCCACTTACATGTGGCACTGCCGCCTTGGTCATGTTGGTGTCAAACGCATGAAGAAGCTCCATGCTGATGGACTCTTGGAGTCTCTTGATTTCGAATCATTTGACACGTGCGAACCATGCCTCATGAGCAATATGACCAAGACTCTGTTCTTCGGAACAATGGAGTGAGCAACTGACTTGTTTGAGTCACGAGTTTGGCACGCACCTAAGGAAATGTGGAATTGTTTCACAACTCACGCCGCCTGGGACACCTTAGCGAAATGGTGCACCTCAACGTCGTAATCGCACTCTATTGGATATGGTGCGATCTATGATGTCTCTTACCGACTTACCGCTATCATTTTGGGGATATGCATTAGAGACTGCCGCATTCACTTTACATAGGGCACCGTCAAAGTCCGTTGAGGCGACACCGCATGAATTATGGTTTGGAAAGAAACCTAGATGTTGTTTCTAAAAGTTTGGGGATGCGATGCTTATGTGAAGAAACTTCAACCTGAGAAGCTCGAACCCAAAGCGGAAAAGTGTGTCTTCATAGGATACCCCAAAGAAACTATTGGGTATACCTTCTACCTCGGATCCGAGGGAAAAGTCTTTGTTGCCAATAATGGATCCTTTCTAGAGAAAGAGTTTCTCTGGAAAGAAGTAAGTGGGAGGAAAATAGAATTTGATGAGGTAATTGTACCTCCACTCGAACCGAAGAGTAGCGCAGCGCAGGAAGTTGTTTCTGTGGGGCCTACACCAGCTGGAGAGGAAGTTAATGATGATGATCATGAAACTTCAGATAAAGTTACTATTGAACGTCGAAGGTCCACTAGGACACGTTCCGCACCAGAGTGGTACGGCAACACTGTCCTCGAGATCATGTTGTTGGACAATGGTGAACCTTCGAACTATGAAGAAGCGATGGCGGGCCCGGGTTCCAACAAATGGCTTGAAGCCATGAAATCCAAGATAGGATCCATGTATGAGAACAAAGTATGGACTTTGATGGACTTGCCTGATGATAAGCGAGCCCTAGAAAATAAATGGATCTTTAAGAAGAAGACTGATGCGGATGGTAATGTGACCGTCTATAAGGCTCATCTTGTCGCTAATGGTTATCGACAAGTTCAAGGAGTTGACTACGATGAGACTTTCTCACCCGTAGTGATGCTAAGGTCTGTCCGAATCATGTTAGCAATTGTCGCATTTTATGATTATGAGATTTGGAAAATGGATGTCAAAACGACATTCCTTGATGGTTTCCTTAAGGAAGAAATGTATATGATGCAGCTGGAAGGTTTTGTGGATCCTAAAGATGCTAACAAGGTATGCAAGCTCTAGCGCTCCATCTATGGGCTGGTGCAAGCATCTCGGAGTTGGAACATTCGCTTTAATGAGGTGATTAAAGCGTTTGGATTTATACAGGTTTATGGAGAACCCTGTATTTACAAGAAAGTGACTGGGAGCTCTGTAGCATTCCTCATATTATATGTAGACGACATATTGTTGATGGGAAATGATATAGAAATATTGGAAAGTGTAAAGGCCTACTTGAATAAAAAAAATTCAATGAAGGAACATGGAGAAGTTGCTTACATATTAGGAATCAAGAACTATAGAGATAGATCGAGACGCCTCATAGGTCTTTCACAAAGCATATACCTTGACAAGATATTGAAGAAGTTCAATATGGATCAGTCCAAGAAGGGGTTGTTGCCTATGTTACAGGGTGTGAGATTGAGTATGACTCAATGCCCGACCACGGCAAAGGATAGAGAAGAGATGAGTATCATCCCCTATGCTTCAGCCATAGGCTCTATTATGTATGACATGCTATGTACTAGACCTAATGTGAACCTTTCCATAAGTTTGGTTGGCAGGTACCAAAGTGACCCCAGAGCGGAACACTGGATAGCGGTCAAGATTATCCTGAAGTACCTGAAAAGGACAAAGTACATGTTTCTCGTATATGGAGGTGCCGAAGAGCTCGTCGTAAAGGGTTACGTCGATGCTAGCTTCGACACAGATCCGGATGACTCCAAGTCACAAACCGGATACATGTATATTTTGAATGGAGGGGCAGCCAACTGGTGCAGTGGCAAGCAAAACGTCGTGGCGACATCTACATGTGAAGTGGAGTATATGGCTACTTCGGAAGCAACAAAGGAAGGAGTCTGGATGAAGGAGTTCATCACCGACCTAGGAGTAATTCCCAATGCCTCGGGCCCGATGACTCTATTCTGTGACAACACTGGAGCTATTGCCCTTGCCAAGGAGCCCAGGTTTCACAAGAAGACAAGACACATCAAGCGTCGCTTCAACTCCATCTGTGATTACATTCAGGAGGGAGATATAGATATTTGTAAAGTAAATACGGATCTGAATGTCGCAGGTCCGTTGACTAAACCTCTCTCACGAGTGAAACATGATCAACACCAGAACTCTATGGGTGTTCGATTCATCACAATATAACTAGATTATTGACTCTAGTGCAAGTGGGAGACTGTTGGAAATATGCCCTAGAGGCAATAATAAAAATGGTTATTATTGTATTTCCTTGTTCATGATAATTGTCTATTGTTCATGCTATAATTGTGTTAACCGGAAACCGTAATACATGTGTGAATACATAGACCACAACGAGTCCCTAGTGAGCCTCTAGTTGACTAGCTCGTTGATCAATAGATTGTCACGGTTTCGTGACCATGGACATTGGATGTCATTGATAACGGGATCACACCATTATGAGAATGATGTGATGGACAAGACCCAATCCTATGCATAGCACAAGATCGTGTAGTTTGTTTGCTAAAGCTTTTCTAATGTCAAATGTCATTTCCTTAGACCATGAGATAGTGCAACTCCCGGATACCATAGGAATGCTTTGGGTGTGCCAAACGTCACAACGTAACTGGGTGGCTATAAAGGTGCACTACGGGTATCTCCAAAAGTGTCTGTTGGGTTGGCACGAATCGAGACTGGGATTTGTCACTCCGTGTGACGGAGAGGTATCTTTGGGCCCACTCAGTAAGACATCATCATAATGAGCTCAATGTGACTAAGGAGTTAGCCACAGGATGATGTGTTACGGAACGAGTAAAGGGACTTGCCAGTAACGAGATTGAACAAGGTATAGGGATACTGACGATTGAATCTCGGTTAAGTATCATACCGATAGACAAAGGGAATTGTATGCGGGATTGATTGAATCCCCAACATCGTGGTTCATCCGATGAGATCATCGTGGAGCATGTGGGAGCCAACATGGGTATCCAGATCCCGCTGTTGGTTATTGACCAGAGAGGTGTCTCGGTCATGTCTACGTACCTCCCGAACCCGTAGGGTCTACACACTTAAGGTTCGATGACACTAGGGTCATAGGGAAATAGTGTACGTGGTTACCGAAGGTTGTTCGGAGTCCCGGATGAGATCCCGAACGTCACAAGAATTTCCGGAATGGTCCGTAGGTAAAGATTCGTATATAGGAAGTGAGGTTTTGGTCACCGGAAGCGTTTCGGGCATCACCGGTAACGTACCGGGACCATCGGAAGGGTTCCGGGGTCCACCAAGTGGGGACAACAGCACCGGCGGGCTGCATGTGCCACAAGTGGAAGGGAACCAGCCCCTAGGTGGGCTGGTGCGCTCCCACAAGAGGCCCAAGGCGCAGCATGAGGTGGCAGAGCGGCAAACCCTAAAGGCAGATGGGCCCTAGGTCCACCTAGGGCGCCGCCCCTCCCACTCCCTCTCTTTGCCGCCGCCCTAGATATGTCTAGGGTTGGCCGTCGGCCCTGGGGAGGGAACCCTAGGGCTGCCGCACCCCTCCTCCTTCCCCTATATATATGTGGGGTTTTGGGGGCTGCCAGAGACACGAGTTCTTCCTCTCTCGGTGCAGCCCTACCCTTCCTCTTCCTCATTCTCCGTAGTGCTTGGCGAAGCCCTGCCAGAGACCATGCAGCTCCACCGCCACCATGCTGTCGTGCTGCCGGAGCTCTCCCTCAACCTCTCCTTCCTCCTTGCTGGATCAAGGCATAGGAGACATCACCAGGCTGCACGTGTATTGAACGTGGAGGCGCCGTTGTTCGGCTCTAAGATCAGAATCCACCGCGATCTAAATCGCCGTGAGTACGACTCCACCAACCGCGTTCTTGTAACGCTTTCGCTTAGCGATCTTCAAAGGTATGAAGATGCAATCTCCCCTTACTCATTGCTGGTTTCTCCATAGATAGATCTTGGTGGTCGTAGGAAATTTTTTGATTTACTACTACGTCTCCCAACACAATGGAGTTGATGTAGATGCCCTCCGTGTTTGAAACAACTTCCGGCAGATTAACAAAAAAGGCTCCAAGATTGGATCTCTCGAGAACGGAGGCTTCCGGTGGCGGAAAAATATTTTCGTGGCTCCCTTCAGTACTGGGGGAATATTGGGCAAATTATAGGCCGAAGAATAGGGTTAGTTGACCTGCTGGGGGGGACGCACAAGCCTGCCAGGCGTGGCCAGGGATGGTGGCCGCGCCCCTAGCTTGTGACCTCCTGGCAGGTGTCTTTCCTTCCCCTTCAAGTCTGGTAGATGTCTTCTGGTCCGAGAAAAAACATCGCGAAGATTTTATTCTGTTTGGACTCCGTTTAATATTCCTTATCTATAATACTCAAAAACAAGGAAAAACAGAAAATGGCACTAGACTCTAGATTAATAGGTTAGTCCCAAATATAATATAAAATAGCATATTAATGCATATAAAACATCCAAAACAGATAATATAATAGCATGGAACAATCAAAAATTATAGATACATTGGAGACGTATCAAGCATCCCCAAGCTTAATTCCTGCTCGTCCTCGAGTAGGTAAATGATAAAAAAGAATTTTTGATGTGGAATGCTACCTAACATATTTATCCATGCAATGTTCTTTATTGTGCCATGAATATTCAGATCTATAAGATTCAAAACAAAAGTTGAATGTTGACATAAAAACAGCAATACTTCAAGCATACTAACAAGGCAATTGTGTCCTTTCAAAATAACATGGCCTCAGAAAGTTATCCCTACAAAATCATATGGTCTGGCTATGCTCCATCTTCCCCACACAAAGTATTTAAATCATGAAAAACCCCGATGACAACTCAAGCAATTGTTTAACACTTTTTATGTTCTCAAATCTTTTCGACTCTGATGAAATACATGAGCATGAGCCATGGATATAGCACTATAGGTGGAATAGAATATGGTGGAGGTTGTGAGGAAAAGGAGAAGATATTCTCACATCAAGTAGGCGTATCAACGGGCTATGGAGATGTCCAACAGTAGATATCGATGTGAGTGAATAGGGATTGCCATGCAACAGATGCACTAGAGCTATAAGTGTATGAAAGCTCAAAAAGAAACTAAGTGGACATGCATTATGAAGAATAATTCCACTAGTTATATGAAAGTGACAAAATAGGAGACTCTCTATCATAATGTCATGGTGCTACTTTGAAGCACAAGTGTGGAAAAAAATAGTAGCATTGTCTTTTCTCTCTTTCTCTCATTTTTTGTTTTTTTGTTTTTTTATTATTTTTATTTTGGTGGGCATATATGGCCTTTTTTTATTTGGGACTCATTAGCCTCTTTTATTATTTGTAAACTCCGGAGACTCATCCCAACTTGTGAGGGAATCATAGCTTCCATCATCCTTTTCTCTCACAGGACAATGCTCTAATAATGATGATCAACACACTTTTATTTACTTACAACTCAAAAAATTTATACCTAGAACAAAATATGACTCTATAGGAATGCAATATGAAAGTGATGGTGCGTGTCATGAAAAATGGAACGGTGGAAGTTGCATGGCAATGTATCTCGGAATGGCTATGGAAATGCCATAATAGGTAGGTATGGTGGCTGTTTTGAGGAAGGGTATATGGTGGCTGTTTTGAGGAAGGTGGGTTTATCGCACCGGCAAAAGTTGTGCGGTACTAGAGAGGCTAGCAAAGGTGGAAGGGCGAGAGTGAGTATAATCCTTGGACTCAACATTAGTCATAAAGAACTTACATACTTATTACAAAAGTCTATTAGTTATCGAAGTGAAGTATTAGACGCATGCTCCTATGGGAGTGGTTGGTAGAAGTTAACCATCGCATGCTCCCGACCCTCACAGAAAGGATATCAATCATTAAACAAATCATGCTCCGACTTTGTTACATAACGGTTCACCATACGTGCATGCTACAGGAATCACAAACTTTAACACAATTATTTGTACCAATACACATTTACTCACCAGCATGACTCTAATATCACCAATTTTATATTTCAAAACTATATGCAATGAATCAAACTTCTCACAGTATTCAATGCACTTTATATGAAAGTTTTTATTATATCCTTCTTGGATGCCCATTATATTAGGACTAAATTCATAACCTAAACCAATTACCATGCTGTTTAAAGACTCTCAAAATAATATAAGTGAGGTACGAGAGTTCAATTATTTCTATAATATAAAATACCACCGTGCTCTAAAAAGATATAACTGAAGCACTAGAGCAACATTGCCTAGCTCAAAAGATATAAGTTAAGCACAAAGAGTATTCTAATAAATTCATGATTAACATGTGTCTCTCTCAAAATATGTGTGAAGCAAGGATTATTGTGGCAAACTAAAAAGGCAAAGACTCATATCATACAAGACGCTCCAAGTAAAACACATATCATGTGGTGAATAAAAATGTAGCCTCACGTAAATTTACTAATGGATTGAAGACGAAAGAGGGTATGCCTTCCGGGGCATCCCCAAGCTTAGGCTCTTTGGTATCCTTGAATATGTCTCGGGGTGCCTTGGGAATCCCCAAGATTAGGCTCTTGCCACTCCTTATTCCATAGTCCATCAAATCTTTACCCAAAACTTGAAAACTTCACAAGACAAAACTCAACAGAAAACTCGTGAGATCCGTTAGTATAAGAAAAACAAATCACCACTTTAGGTACTACTGTGAACTCATTATTTATTTATATTGGTGTAATATCTACTTTATTATAACTTCTCCATGGTTCATACCCCCCGATACAACCCATAGATACATCAAAATAAGCAAACAACACAAAAAGAAAACAGAATCTGTCAAAAACAAAACAGTCTGTAGCAATCTGTAAAGTTTGAATACTTCTATAACTCCAAAAATTCTGAAAAATAGTAAAATCAGGGAAATTTGTATATAAATCTTTTATAAACATTTCAGACTCATTGGACGCTTTGATAAATTTATAAAATTCCTGGACTGGGTGCAAAATTTTCTGTTTTTCAGCAAGATCAAATCAACAATCACGATAGACCATCCCAAAGTTCTTACTTGTCTCAAACACTAACTAAAACACCAAAACAAAATTATTACATAGGAAATAATTCGTAGAACACTCAAAAACTGAAGCAAAAATAGAAACATAAAAATAAAATTGGGTTGCCTCCAAACAAGCGCTATTGTTTAACGCCCCTAGCTAGGCAAAACGCAATAGATCTAGGTATTGTCATCTTTGGTATGCAATCCAAAAGTATCTCTCATAACAGATTCGTAAGGCAATTTTGTTTTCTTTATAGGAAAGTGCTCCATGCCTTTCCTTGACGGAAATTGGAACCTAATGTTTCCTTCTTTCATATCAATAATTGCATCAATCGTTCTAAGGAAACGCCTACCAAAGATAATAGGACATGTAGGATTGCAATCTATATCAAGAAAAAAAATCTACGGGCACATAATTCCTATTTGCAACAATAAAAACATCATTAATACTTGCCATAGGTTTCTTAATAGTCAAATCCTCAAGATGCAAATTTAAAGAGCAATCATAAAGATCGTGGAAACCTAGCACATCACATAAAGTTTTCGGAATCGTGGAAACGCTAGCAACCAAGTCACACAAGGCGCGGAACTCATTATATTTTTTTAATCTTAATAGTAGGTTACCCCTCATCATAAAGCTTTCTAGGTATAGAAACTTCCAAGACAAATATTTCTTCAAAAGATTTCATCATAGCATCAACGATATGTTTAGTAAAAGCATTATTTTGATTATAAGCATATGGAGAATTTAACATGGATTGCAACAAGGAAATACAATCAATCAAAGAACATCTATCATAATTGAAGTCCTTGAAATCCAAAAGAGTGGGTTCATTGCTATTTACAGTTTTGACCTATTCAATCCACTTTTATCGATCGTAGCATTAAGATCTATAAACTCTGAATCATTGGGACGCATTTTAACTAAAGTTGACTAATCTCCAGTCCCATATTTATCAAGATTCACATTAGAAAACAAAGATTCAATTGGAATCACATCAATCACTTTAAGATCCTCATCATTATTATCACGAGAACACACCTTTTCAAGCCATTCACCCTTGGCACGTATTCTAGCGGTTCTTTCCTTACACTCATCAACAGAAATTCTCATAGATTTTAAGGACTCATTAATATCATGCTTAGGTGGAGTAGATCTAATCTTTGAAGAATCAATGTCAAGTGAAATTCTATCAACGTTCCTAGCCAAATCATCAATCTTGAGTAATTTTTCTTCAATCATAGCATTGAAATTTTTTTGCGAACCAATAATTTTTTAATATTATTTTCAAGATAAGAGGGCATCATATTATAATTTCCTTAGGAATTGTTGTAGGAGTTACCATAATTATTAGAGGAATTAGTAGGAAACGGCCTCGGGTTGAAATTACCTCTACACGTGTTATTATGAAAATTGTTCCTACCAAGAAAATTCACATCCATAGATTCATTATTATTTCCAATCAAATAAGATAGATTCATATCATTAGGATCAATAGGAGCACTCTTACTAGCAAATAATTTCATCAATTCATCCATCCTTTCACTCAAAGAATTTATGTCTTCAATAGCATGCACTTTTTTACTAGTAGGAGATCTTTCGGTATTCCATTGCGATTAATTTTCCATAATATTATCTAGGAATTTAGTAGCTTCTCCTAATGTGATTTCCATAAAAGTACTACCCATGGCGGAATCTAGAAGATTCCTGGATGCAAAATTCAGTCACACATAAAAGAATTATATAATCATCCATAAGCTCAAACCATGTGCGGGGCAATTTATAATCATTAATTTCATCCTCTCCCAAGATTGTGCAACATGATCATGATCAATTTGGTTAAAATTCATTATATCATTCCTAAGGGAGATGATCTTAGCGGGCGGAAAGTACTTGGAAATAAAAGCATATTTACACTTATTCCATGAATCAATACTATTTTTAGGCAAAGATGAAAACCAAGTTTTAGCGTGATGTCGTCGTGAGAACGGAAATAGATTCATTTAACAATTACATTATCCACATATTTCTTCTTTTGCATATCACAGAACTCAAAAAAAGTATGTAGATGGGATGCGGCATCTTCACTAGGAAAGCAAAGAGGCATTAATTTCATAAGATTCCGCACTAGTGGCGGTAGCAACCGGAGTACTAATAAAATCATTATTATTAGTATTGGAAAAGTCACAAAACTTGGTATTCTCTTGAGTCATCGTGACAAAGCAAGCAATCAAGCACACAAGCAAACAAAAAGACGAATGGAAGAAGGGCGAATAAAATGGCAAATCTTTATGGTATTTTCTGAAAATCGTTTTAGAAGTGGGGAAGAGGAAAACGGGAGGCAAATGGAAAATAATGTAAATGCAAGACATGAGCTTGTGATGGGTACTTGGTAGGCTTGATGTAGATCTTCCCGGCAATGGCGCGAGAAATCCTTCTTGCTACTTCTTGAGCTTGCGTTGGTTTTCCCATGAAGTGGAAAGGGTGATGCAGAAAATTAGATAAGTATTTCCCTCAGTTGTTCAGAACCAAGGTATCAATCTAGTAGGAGATACAAGCAACTCTCCAATCTTAAACAATCAAACACTTGCACCCAACGCTATAAAGGGGTTTTCAATCACGTAACGGTTATTTGAAAGGATGAGACCTGATAGAGATAGATATAGAAGATTACTAAAACGAAAAGTAAAACCAAAGTAAAAAGATTGCAGCAAAGTATTTTTGGTTTATAGATCTGAAACTATAACATGGAAAATAGACCGAGGGGCCATAGGCTTCACTAGAGGCTTCTCTCATGAAGGAAAATAATACGGTGGGTGAACAAATTACTGTCAAGCAATTGATAGAAAAGTGAATAATTATGAAGATATCCAAGGCAATGATTATGCATATAGGCATCACGTCCGTGTCAAGTAGACCGAAATGATTCTGCATCTAGTACTATTACTCCACACATCAACCGACTCCTCCCTGCACACATTAGGTAAGATGACATGATGTAGAGGGATAAACTCAAGCAAGATGATGAAAACCCCATTTTTTATCCTTGATGGCAACAATACAATACGTGCCTTGCTACCCCTACTATGTCACTAGGTGAGGACACCGCAAGATTGAACCCAAAACTAAGCACTTCTGCGATTGCAAGAATTACCAATTTAGTTGGCCAAACCAAACCAATAACTCAAAGAGATTTGCAAAGATATGAAATCATGCATATAAGAATTCAGAAAAGACTCAAATAATATTCATGGATAATCTAAACATAAACCCAAAATTCATCGGATCTCGACAAACACACCACAAAAGAGTATTACATCGGATAGATCTCCATGAAGATGATGAAGAACATGGTATTGAAGCACACACGGAGAGAAGAAGCCAACTAGCTACTAGCTATGGACTCGAAGGTCTTTGGTGAACTACTCACGCATCATCGTAGGGCCAATGGATTTGATGTAGATACCCTCCGTGATCGAATCCCCCTCCGACAGATTACTGGAAAAGGCTCCAAGATTGGATCTCATGGGAACGAAGGATTTTAGCGGCAAAAAAGAATTTTCGTGGCTCCCTTCGATATTGGGGGAATATTTGGGAATTTATAGGCCGAAGAATAGGGTTACGAGACCTGCTGGGGGGCCATAAGCCTGCCAGGCGCGGCCAAGAGTGGTGGCCGCGCCCCCTTGGCTTGTGACCTCCTGGCAGGTCTCTTGCCTTCCCCTCCAAGTCTGGTGGATGTCTTCTGGTCCAAGAAACATCATCGTGTAGATAATATAATAGCATGGAACAATCAAAAATTATATATACGTTGGAGACATATTGATACGCCTCCAACATATCTATAATTTTTGATTGTTCCATGCTATTATATTATCAACTTTGGATGTTTTATACGCATGAATATGCTATTTTATATGATTTTTGGGACTAACTTATTAACTCAGTGCCCGGTGTCAGTTCCTGTTTTTTTTCGTGTTTTTGATCTTTTTCATATAGGAATATCAAACGGAGTCCAAATGGAATAAAACTTTCGCCGTGTTTTTTTATGAAAAATATCAAAAATACCTGAAGGAAGAAATACCAGAGAAGTGGGCCGAGGGAGACACGAGCCTGGGAGCCCCCCCCCCCTAGGTCGCAGCTAGGGGGTCGTGGCCTCCTCGAGGCCCACCTCCACTCGTTTCCACCGCCATACAGTCTTATAAATACCTAAACTCGCAGAAATAGACCGAGATCGCAAGTTTCGCCGCCGCAAACCTCTAGAACCAGCAAAAACGAATCGGGAGACCGTTCCGGCATCCTGTCGGAGGGGAATCCATCTCCGGTGGCCATCTCCATCAACACCCTTGCTCTCTGATGATGCGTGAGTAGTTCACATCAGACCTACGGGTCCATAGCTAGTAGCTAGATGGCTTCTTCTCTCTCTCCAATCTTCAATAAAAATTTCTCCATGATCTTCATGGTGATCTATCCGATGTAATCTTCTTTTGCGGTGTGTTTGTTGCGATCTGATGAATTGTGGATTTATGATCAGATTATCTATGAATATTATTTGAGTCAATTCTGAATTCTTATATGCATGATTTCATATCCTTGTAAGTCTCTTCGAGTTGTGGGTTTTGTTTGGCCAACTTGATCTATAGTTCTTGCAATGGGAGAAGTGCTTGGTTTTGGGTTCGTACCGTGCGGTGTCCTCACCTAGTGACAGAAGGGGTAGCGAGGCACGCATCGTTTAGTTTCCATCAAGGGTAAAAACATGGGGTTTATATCATATTGCATGAATTTATCCTTCTACATCATGTCATGTTGCTTAAAGCGTTCCTCCATTTCTTATGAACTTAATACACTAGACGCATGCTGGATAGCGATCAATGTGTGGAGTAATAGTAGTAGATGCAGACAGTATCGGTCTACTTGTCTTGGACGTGACGCCTATATGTATGATCATTGCCTTAGATATCTTCATGACTTTGCGTTATTCTATCAATTGCTCAACAGTAATTTGTTCACCCACCATAATACTTGCTATCATGAGAGAAGCCTCTAGCGAACACTATGGTCCCCGGGTCTATTTTACGTATTATATATTCAGATCTAAACATAAAAACACCAAAAATACCTTGCTTCAATTTTATTTACTTATTTATATTTACTCATTATCACTATCAGATCTCACCTTGCAAGTAATCGTGAAGGGATTGACAACCCCTTTATCGCGTTGGGTGCAAGTTCGTTTGTGTTTGTGCAGGTTTCTTGGTGTCTCATCTTGATACTCCTACTGGATTGATACCTTGGTTCTCAAACTGAGGGAAATACTTATCTCTACTTTGCTACATCACCCTTTCCTCTTCAAGGGAAAAACCAACGGAAGACAAGATCAACTTGCCAATTTCTGGCGACGTTGCAGAGAAGTAGTAGGAAGAATTTCTGGCGCCGTTGCCGGGGAGTATTCAAGTGAAGCATATCTATCAAGTACCTAGCGCAAACTCATCTCTTGCATTTACATTATTTGCCATTCGCCTCTTGTTTTCCTCTCCCCCACTTCTAAAACAAAAATTTACAAAAATATTAGCCTTTTTCATTCGCCCTTTTCTTTCGCTTGCTTTGTGTTTGCTTGTGTGCTTGTGTGCTTGCTAAATCACCATGTCTGAAAACACTAAATTGTGTTATTTCACTAATACTACTAAAAATGATTTTATTAGTACTCCAATTGCTCCCGCCACTAGTGCGGAATCATATGAAATTAATGTTGTCTTGTTGAATCTTGTTATGAAAGAGCAATTTTCCGGCCTTCCAAATGAAGATGTCGCATCCCATCTTAATACCTTTATTGAGTTATGTGATATGCAAAAGAAGAGAGATGTGGATAATGATATAATTAAATTTAATCTATTTCCGTTCTCACTACGAGATAGAGCAAAAACTTGGTTTTCATCTTTACCCAAAAACAGTATTGATTAACGGAACAAGTGTAAAGATGCTTTTATTTCCAAGTATTTTCCACCTGCTAAGATTATCTCTCTCCGTAATGATATTATGAATTTTAAGCAACTAGATCATGAACATGTTGCACAATCTTGGGAGAGAATGAAATTGATGATTA